>JADRCH010000036.1:4849118-4934090 GCA_019843965.1 Rhynchomys soricoides | reverse complement strand
AGCTTAGCCATTACCAAAGTGACAATGATACTATCTCTGGGCCTCTCAGTCACTGGACATAGTACATATTCTCCACCTTTCTTTGTGCCCCTTTAAAACAAACAAACAGACAAATAAACAAACCTTTTCTTTTTTGAGACCGAGTTTTGCTATAGAGCTCAGGCTGGCTTTGAGATCATGGCAATCCTCCTGGTTCAGTCTCCCAATCTTGCCTTCACTACAGGCATGCATAACTCTCAGTTTCATTCTTTCTGGGAGGAAAAGTGTGTGGGGTGGGGGTGGGAATGTCCTCTTCATAGTTCTCTGGCTGTCCAGGAGCTGGCTATCCTCAAACTCAGAGATCTGTCTGCCTCTGCTGCTTGAGATTAGAGGGACTAATCTCGCTGGGATTAGAGGTGGGCATCACCACAGCCAGCTATAGCTCCATTGCTATCATAAATTTTAAACATAAGCAATTTTAATTTGAAAAATATGCATATGAAGTTAATGGACTAGAAACCCTTCCTGAAGCAAGAGGATCACAGACACAGACAGGAAATGCTAATTCAGAATGACTTAAAAAGTTCAGTGGGGAAAAAATTAAGGGTAGTTCACATCTACATTTTATAGGCATGTCATTTTTTGCAATGATGTTAGTTTGTGAGATATTAAAACTCTTATAGTTCCTATCCTTAATTTTAAAAAATGGTTTTCACTGGAAACAGCTCTTACTTCATATACTTGGCAAGAAAGAATAGGGAGATGATGTCGGTACTGTAAAGGCAGTCTATCTGTTTAGACAGGCACTTAACACAATATAGTATCAACTTCATGGCTGAAACACTAACTCCTGCCTATCCAAGAAATTCCTACCTTCAAACATTAGTAGCAGACATAATTGATACAATCATTAACAACACAAATTACATTGCAAGTTATAAATACAATTATTTATCAATTAAAAACGGGCTCTGAAAGACTTCAAAGCTAACCAACAACCTAAAATGTATTGTACACAGACTCAAATGTACTAGAAAAAACTTAAAACAAGGTGAGGTAGAAAAGAGAACAAAAGAACATGTGGATATCAGCCTAAGCATCAACAAAGTCCTTTATAATCTTAATGACTGAGATAATTCATAAAAATGTAAAATTGGGCCCAGTGAGATGGTTTGGCAGGTAAGGGTTTGATGCTCAGAACCCATGTCAGAGGAATGGAGGGAACCAAGTCCAATAAGTTGTCCTCTGACCTCCACTTGTTCAGTCATGGCATGTGTGTATCCATCTTCATAATAATAAATAAATATTCAAGAATTGAATTTTAGACCTTTGTCTATAAATATTCCTAAACTATTTTCCTTTCACAGCTATATTCGAGTCAGAGGGGATGAGAATTAACAAGAGATGAACGTATTACACATTACAAGTCTCGATACAGTAAACAGATTACTTGCTACAAAAATAGTATTTATTCAAATGAGATTTTAAAGTAGAAGTATTTTTTCCTTTTATCTTTCACAAAGTGAAACTAGTTGTTTTCCAAGGACTTACAAGTTTAGGGCTGGTTGTAGTGGTGCACGCTGTAATCCCAGTTCTCAGGAGGTAGAGGCAGCTGGATCACTGGCAGTAGTGTGGCACAGCTCTACTGCAAATACCGTGGACAGAGGAGACTGAGTCTATACTGTAATTACTGGTCTTGTTGCTATGACAAATTCCTGATTCAAGCAACTTCAAGGATGAAATTTCTGGGGATGCATATGGCTGGGATGGCAAAGGAGCTGGGGGATGCTCTGTCAGTATTGGTCCAAGTGTAAGGCATCAATCAGTATCTTAGCTCCTGGCAGATCCAGAAGCAGAGGCTGAATTGGGTGGTGTATCCTTCAAGGCCTTGCCCATGGTAGCTTCTACTTGCCAGGGTGTACTTCCCAACAATCACCTCAGCAGTGCCACTATCTGAGCAAGAAGTATCTGAACATAAGAATCTGGAGAAGATACTTTGCCTTGAAAACATATTAGATGTATTCCTCCAAAGAATTATGAGCTAATGGGATTATGAGATTCTTTTCTTTTTAAATTTTGTAATTATATTTATGTACAGAAAACTTAGGAGTGTACATTTAACCCAGTTTATTGGCAAGTTCTTTAGCCTTTGCCTTTTTCAGCAATAAAAGCCACAGACTTAGGACTCAGGATGTTGCTTCCCCAGTGGCGGCGGATCTCATCTTATCTGTCATTATAATTGGTCCCGATGGCTTCGACCAGCTTAGAGCACCTGTGTTAACCTGTGTGAAGGCAACAGTGGTGCACGTCTTGCTGAGGACTAGGCACCCCAGCCTGGCCTTTCCCTTGATGATGCAGTAGGCCAACATCATCTTTTGATTATGAAATTCTTAATGCCAACTTATAGAAAATGCTACAATCCATTGGGGTTAAAAGTCCTATTAAGTACTGCTGCCTTAAGGACACTGTCAATAGGACAAAATGGCAACCTACAGAGTGGGAAAAGATCTTTACTATTCTCACATCTGATAGAAGGCTAATATCCAATATATACAAAGAACATAAGAAGTTAGACTCCAAAGAACCAAATAACCCTATTAAAAAATGGGGAACAGAGCTAAACAGAGAATTCTCAACTAAGGAAACTCGGATGGCTGAGAAGCACCTAAAGAAACGCTCAACATCCTTAGTCATCAGGGAAATGCAAATCAAAACAACCCTGAGATTCCACCTCACACCAGTCAGAATGGCTAAGATCAAAAACTCAGGTCACAGCAGATGCTGGTGAGGATGTGGAGAAAGAGGAACACTCCTCCATTGCTGGTGGGAATGCAAGTTGGCACAACCACTCTGGAAATCAGTCTGGTGGTTCCTCAGAAAATTGGATGTAGTACTACTGGAGGATAAAGCTATCCACTCCTGGGCATATACCCAGAAGACGCTCTAACATGTCATAAGGACACACGCTCCACTATGTTCATAGCAGCCATATTTATAACAGCCAGAAGCTGGAACCAACCCAACAGAGCAATGGATACAGAAAGTGTGGTACATTTACAAAATGGAATACTACTCAGCTATTAAAAATC
Organism: Rhynchomys soricoides; assembly: GCA_019843965.1. Lineage (NCBI taxonomy): Eukaryota > Metazoa > Chordata > Mammalia > Rodentia > Muridae > Rhynchomys > Rhynchomys soricoides. Next base: position 4,931,022 of record JADRCH010000036.1, on the reverse strand, counting down.
ATGACTTCATGAAATTCTTAGGCAAATGGATGGAACTTGAAAATATCATCCTGAGTGAGGTAACACAGTCACAAAAGAACACACATGGTATATACTCACTGATTAGTGGATATTAGCCCAAAAGTTCAGAATACCCAAGATTCAATTCACAGACCATATGAAGCCTAAGAAGAAGGAAGATCAAAATGTGGATGCTTCAGTGCTTCTTAGAAGGGTGAACAAAATACTCACAGGAGGAAATATGGAGACAAAGTGTGGAGCAGAGACTGAAGGAAAGGCCATCCAGAGACTGCCCCACCTGGGGATCCATCCCATATACAGACACCAAACCTGGACACTATTGTGGATGGCTGATATGGCTGTTTCCTGAGAGGCTTTGCCAGAGCCTGACGAATACAGAGGCAAATGCTCGCAGCCAACCATTGGACTGTGCACAGGGTCCCCAATGGAGGAGTTAGAATAAGGACTGAAGGAGCTGAAGGGGTTTGCAACCCCATAGGAAGAACAACAATCAATATCAACCAACCAGACCCTCCAGGGCTCCCAGGGACTAAACCACCAACCAAAGAGTACACATGGAGCAACCCATGGCTCCAGTCACATATGAAGCAGAGGATGGCATTGTCTGGCATCAATAGGAGGAGAGGCCCTTGGTCCTGTGAAGGCTTGATGCCTCAGGGTAGGAGGATGCCAGGGTGGTGAGGTATGAATGGGAGGTTGAAGTCAAAGTACAGCAAGCAATGAATCCAAAATTTGGGTATCTGTCTATAGAGTCCTGGATAGAGTGTGGGATCTGTGCTTTAAGATTTTACAGAGCTATGGTATAACATGGGATCAGAGGCAGGTCTGCTTTCCTAGAAGAGAACCCTCAACAGAAGATAGAAGAAAAGACTAAGCTTAGTTGGCGTGTTAGAAGGAAGGAAGTACTAAAAATAGAATTTCTACTGGTAAAATAAGGCATCTTGTCCAGAGAACTGTAAAGGTTTCAGCTGAGCTTATTATTAACAGGTTAAGTAAAAGGATTAGCTTACTTGTGAATATATTTATTAATGCAGTGGACATTTTTAGAAACTAAATACTACTGCAGAGACAACTGAATTCAAGGGTATCTATTTGTCTTTTATTGTCATTTACTTGTTGACAAGTAGTTTTCATGTACTCCAATCAAGACTGTATATAATATTAGCTGTGTATTACTATAAGGATCTATCAAAGACAACATATGATCTGAGGTTCAAAGTCATGGTCTCCCCATCAGCTCAGTACTGCTGAGTTCTCCAATTCACTCAGCTATATCACATCCTATCTAAGGCATGTATAGATTTGGAAAAACTTACATTATAAAGAGGGAGGGACCTGACCTCCCACCTACCTTAAAGGCTCCACAACACTTCTTAGTCATTCTCTTCTACAGCACCCTTCTTCTCATTTCTCCTCTCAACATGGCAGGACTACTGTAGGCTTAGTGGTAGGAACTAGTACTTGCTGACTAGCTACCCTGGGCCCAAAATTATGACAAGTGTTTTACTTACATTGCAAAGCATCACTGCTAGCACTATTTTTTTCCTACTAGAAATCCTGATACCAAGAGGTGATCAAAAAAGCAGCTGATGGTAGCTTGAGACAGTCAGAAACCTTTCCTCCTGTACATTTCCATCTTAGGGCTGGCAAAGTCTGCTCTATCACACTCTCAAGGTGTCTGCTCTTTTACAACTAGCCGATGAGGAAAAAGTCAGCAACAACAATATTAGGTTGCCAAACTGTTATTTCTGCAACTCCTGGATCCTTGAAATTTTCTAGCCAATTAATTACTAATTACAGCAGACATAAAGTTTCCTTGTTTGTATTGTAAAAGCCAGTTATCATTTCTCTTCATTTTTATAAGCTGTACTTATTTGCAACCACAAATTTCAATTCACCACCACATATATCCTTCCATGTCCTATGAGCAGTTAAAACTTATACACATATAGACACACAAAGACAAAGATACACACATACAAACACACAAAACCCAGTATAAACCTAGATATTAACCGAGAAAAAAAAGAATGAGTATTTAAAAAATTACTTCTATCAACATTATTGTATTCAAACTTAAAGCATCTTAATGCATAAATCATGTGAGTTTTCGTATATTTGCTTTTCAGAGAAACAATATAAAATCCCAACAATGAAATCCAAACATTTGGAGACAAATCTAAATTGCTAACAGTTTTCTGAACACACCACCCTTTTCTCCTTGGGTATATATAAAAGCCATTTACCTAACACTTGTGGACAGACAGGCTGCTCCTCCACTCCTATGGATGAAACCTATTGCCAATTCCATGTAATATGACTCTTATTAACCATCTGAAGAAACATAAGGTGCTGTCTTACATATCGGGCAACTGTACAATGCAACTGGGTATATATAACTGAGCATGACCTGAGACAATCAAAACAAAGCAGAACATTCCTTTGGCAGTACTAAGGACTCTACTCCTATGAGTGAGCCACACACCTGGCCTGAGACTTGGGAAATTTGATTATTAAATTAGTCTCTTGACTCTTGCTTTTCTTTTAAGTTAACTAGGCAAGATACACGTCATTTACCATTAATGGCTTCATTCATTCTGTTAGGAAAATCGACTCAGTAACATGCACCTTACACAGGCCTGCTCAGTTTAATTAACATTTATAAAGTACTTGGAAATTCTTGTCTGAAAGACCTAAAGCCAACACTATGTACCATCATAGACCTCATTTGGGTAGCAACTTGCTCAATCTTATAGAAAAAGGGGTTTTTACTCTAGCAGTTTCTTTTTAAAAATGAGAGCGTTCTACCTGTCTGTGGGGTATGTTCCTCTAGCTGGGCTGCCTTGTCTGGCCTCAATGGGAGAGGAAACACTTAGCTTCCTAGAGACTTGAATTGCCAGAGGTAGGAAGATTACCAACCCCCCCCCCCCAGAGGGGGCCCACTCAGAGGAGAAGGGAGGGATGGAGGAAGGATTGTGGGAGGGGTGACTGGAAGAGGGACAGTGAGCAGGATGTAAAGTGAATAATTTAAAAAAAAAATAAAAAATATTTCTTAAAGTAAATAAAGGTTTCGCGGGGGGGGGGGAGGGCTTTCAAATAAATGTTTACCTATTTCTTCACAATTTGTTTTAAGCATTATTGGTGAGCATCTGTGCTAGGCACACCACCCGCTATACTGAAGATACTTATGTACGCAGTGCCAACAGCACAGATGCTGGATTCTCTGTGCCCTCCTTTTGTTCATTCCATGTCAAATCACTCACTCAGCTACTAAAGAGGAGGCCTCAGCAAAGCAAAGGCCAAGCCAAGTGTGAGTTCAGATAAATAAAGAGAATCCCTGCAGAGCTCAGTGATTTAAAAAGTCCCAGGTATTGTTACAGTTCTAACCAGCCAATAATTATAAACTGCTTCTTAGGCAAGAATTCCACAGGACCTCCAAGATGGGCTAATTGGGAAGTTCCTTAGACATGACCTCTTGTGACTTTTAAGCCCAAAATGAAGTCATCCAAGATGCAAGCACTCCCCAACCCAACTGTTATCCATGCTCTTTCTTCTCCAATTAGATTATACAGAAGTTTATACAAGACAGTTTGCCTTTAGTCAAACAAAAAGGTGAAGTGAGTAGACAGTAAGAAATTATCACAAGCTAGCATTTTTTATTAAAATTATGCACTACCTTATTTTCCAAAAACATAAAAAGATGCACATTCTATGTGCCACAAAACTTAAGCTTCACTTCTCTAAATTGTTTCACTGTATTCTGTGCTGACTGTCCTCCCTCACTCTACAACAGAGCTATCTCCCTAACCTCTCTGTGTTACACCATGTGTAATCTTTAAGTTATCTTAGAAAGCACTGTGCTCAATTACCCACTGCTCGTGTTGCACTGCCACTGTCCCTTCAGTAGAACTTGCGTGTGCTTTCTCACTTTATATCTCCGCACTTGCTCAACTACATGTCTAAATTTGTAGAAAAGATAGTTTCACTTTTATAGCAATCCAACAGAATAAAGGCTTAAGACTGTCATTTGGCAACATTTCAAGAGAAAATGTCATAAATGTCTAATTTGTTGAAACAATAAAATAATATTTATATCTTTTTTTTAATGGTTTTCGAGACAGGGTTTCTCTGTGTAGCCCTGGCTGTCCTGGAACTCACTCTGTAGACCAGGCTGGCCTCAAACTTAGAAATCCACCTGCCTCTGCCTCTGCCTCCCGAGTGCTGGGATTAAAGGCATGCGCCACCACTACCCGGTTATATCTTAAAGTATTTTAATTAGTGGGTTTCAAGCAACAAATGATTTAGTAAGTTCAAGTTTCCAGCATCTTACCCATTTCCACAGGGAAAGAGATAAATATGGGGTTAGAAAGATGGCCAAGCTCTTATAGCTAGGCTGACAACCCAAATGCCAAAAAGGAAATACAAAGTCAACTAATAGTTCATCAACAAATAACTTGACCAAAGGCTGAAAAACGAGCAAATTCTCAAATTCAATTACTTTTGGTGCTTTCTTTTTTGGCATTAACATATCTTGGTAACCACACACTTACACAACCTCCTGCTCCTCCTCCTCCTCCTCCTCCTCTTCAGAGACCGACTCTGTTCCTATCAAATCATTATCAATGATCCTCTCAGAAATGTCTTGTATTATAAAATGAGCAGAATATTAAGTCACTATTGCTTATTCAATAAAATTCTCAAATCTTCTGTATTTTGGCTCTTTAATTTAGACCATGATCTTACCAGGCAAGGTCAGTATGGATGACTGGTTTTTAATGGCACTCTGGAATCAGAAGGTAGATGCTACTTGTTCAGAGAACAATGGTCTTGAACTCTAGACTTTTATTTGATTGCCAGGGACAGATTCTATCCCAAGACTATTTATGCTATATAGCCACATGGGAACAAAACAGCATAAAAGAACTATGCTATAAATTAGAGAACAATAAATGATAACTAATTACCACTTTTTCTTGACAGTGAGAATTGAAGAAAAAGAACTCATTGGAGGTGCTACCATTCCTCACTATTTGGTCATAATCAGAGCAGTGAGGGTCAAGTGTCTGCTGTGTACTGGCTGTGTCACACAAGCAAGTTACTGAACTTCTTTCTATGTGCTCCTCTATGTCAGTTCCTCTTCCAGCTTAGTTTAACCTCAAGTTTGAACTGTAATGGATTCTATTTAATTGGCCCTAAAGTTTGATAACCACAAACAACACTATGAGTCAGGCATCTTACTTTTTGTGTGATATAAATTTGGGTACTGCACGCAGTAAAAAGGCAGGACAAGCTGTTAAGAAATGCAGGGACTTGGCTGATAAGCACTGATGAAAATGGAGCATGTAAGCAGAGCACCAAGCGGCTATTCTACACATCCTACCTATGATACCTGCAAATATGGTGTACTGAATATGGCAAACTCTGTGTCAATATAACCCAAACTACTGGGGCTAGAGAGATGACTCACCAGTAAGAGCAGCAGCTGCTCTTGCAGAGGACCTGTGTTCAGTTTCCAGCACCTACATGATGGTGCATACCCCCCTATAACTCCAGTTCTGCAGAAGCAGCCATGTTCATACATTAATAAATTGCTTTTAAAAAATAGCTAAAACCACCAAGACTTCATTGCACTCGAAGAAAAGCTCTACATGTTCATGTACTTTCTCATTTGGGTTTATTACATTGCAGAAAAGTAGCACACTTTGAATACCGTAGGAAAACACACAGAGATAAAGAGCCATAAAAAGAGGACCATCCCATTCTGTTGAAACAGATGGGGAAAACCCAGAATAAAGCATTAAATACCTTTTATGATCTGCTACACATTAAATAGCAGTACTGCTACAGAACAAGTACTCTGAGAATAACATACACCAAATTCCATTTTTACAGAGCATTGCGACTTACTGTCATACTGACTGTGCAAACAAAAATGAGTAAACACTAGTTTCAATTTCTCAATGGATCAAAACCCAGAGCTCATTTGTGAGTAATAAGACATTTGTCAAAATAAGAGTTTACATACCAATTGAAATGGTTAAATAAAGGAATGTGATGGTTAAGAGCAGATCTCCCAGAGGACTAGAATCCATGTCCCAGCATCCATGTCAGGTGGCTCATGTCCCCGTCCACCTGTTAACTATAGCTCTCTTTCTCTCCCCCCTTCTCCTTCTCTCTCCTCCTCCCCCCCCTACACACACACACACACACACACACACACACACACACACAGAGTGTGGTAATACCTGTCTGTAATTCCAACACTAGACAAGTAGGTTTAGGAGGATCCCACATTGGAGGCCAGTCTGTCCAGAATATAAAAAGAAGAATAAGCCATATAAATGGCTATTCAAATAAATGTGGAAAACTTTATATATCTGAGTATATCAGAGAGTAGTATATCTGAGTGTAGTATTTTTTGAAGGGCAGGAAAGTAGGTAGATAACCTGATAATGAGGAGACAGACACTGCTCAAAAAGACATTGGCTGTAAACTAGCATTTGATATTGCAACTCTGTAGCAGATGTATGATGAACTCTGCAGCAACTGTGTATGATGGAACTTCTCCATTCTTCAGGTGCAGCTAATGTGAACTGGGAATAAAAACAGCCTCCTCACTGTGTTTTTTGCAACAATAAAATGTGCTGGCATATAAAATGTTTAGAACAATGGTAAACAAAAGAAAAGCTATTCAAATTTTACTTTTCTTTGTGACAGGGTTTTATGTAGCCTAGGCTGGCCAAACTTCTGGTCCTCTGGCCCCCAACTGCTAAGAGCTGGATTCTAAGTGGGTATTACCATGGCCATGGTGCTGGGAAATAGCCTGATGCAAGTGAGGCGAGGGAGCCCCATATCAACAGGGCAACTATAGATCAAGCCATAATTACTTTTCAACAAAATCCATTGACTAGAAAAAAAAGAAATGAGTATCAGTGCCTGAGGAAAAAAGTCAATTACAGGAGAGAAAGAAAGTGAAATCTAGGAAAAGGATTTAAAGAGAATTGCTGGGTACTTCCAGACGTTTTAAGATTTTTTTTTTTTGGACAGGGTCTCACAGGTTGGCTGGCTTAGAACTAGCTTTGTAGACCTGGTTCGCCTCAAACTCATAGAAATCTAACTGCCTCTGCCTGAGTGCACCACCATAACTGGCAATGCAGTGATTCATTATGCTTTTCATTTCATTAAATTTCACTAAAAACCTAAAAGCGTCTACATTCCTTAGCACTGATGACAGGCGTTTGTATACCCACCTACCATACAGTACCTATTTATATGTAGCCACAAGTAGCTTTAGTTCAGAAACTACAACGGGCAGAAAGATTAACCAAGCAAATTATACAAGGTGGTAGAATTACCTGAAAAGAATGAGAGGTATAAACAACAGATAGTATAAAATCATTTTTAATAGAGTTGCACATTCTGTAAGTCAACAGGCTAGGTAGGCTTGAATGCAAACCTGTTTATTCCCTTTTACCAAATATTCAGGGAAAACAATTCCAGGAGAGAGCACATGGGACTTTGTGATTCCAAATCATTTTCAGTATAGTCTGATTGTTGACTATAGCTTATGGAAAAAAGAAAAACAGATTACCCTCATCAGTTACAAAGGCAGACTGACCTTAGTGAGCAGTATGTAGATATATATGATTCTCTCTTCTCATCTTAGGGGAGAAACTATTCTTAAAACGTATATATAAAGCACAGTAAAAAGAATGAATAAACCTTTCCCTGCCAATTTTTGGTTTCTCCCTGAGTGTTATTTAGGTAACTTACATTTAATGTGGTATTACTGATCAGGGCAATTTTGGAGATCTATTTGTCTCTGTACCACTTGGGTTTTTGTTTGCTTGGGTTTTGAGACAAGGTCTCACTTAATAACCCCAACTGGCCTGGAACTTACTATTTACCAGTCCAGACTGGCTTTAAACTTGTGCAATTCTGCTGTTTTGATGCCCCAAGTCCTGGAGTTACATGAGCCACCATACTCAGTCACTGTCCCATATCTGCTCCTTTCATCTCTTACTTTTATCTGTGTTATAACGTGGATAATTTGATATCTTGTGTAGAAAAGAATGCCCAGTCCAAGAGATGGGCATGCCCTCTTCCTATGTAACACATTAAATATGGGCAGTGAGCTCTCATTCCATTCTATTGCACTGCCCAAGCGACACACTGTTCTTTCTTTGTACTTTTTAGGTTTCTACTGGTGTACTTCTTTCCTGTTTTGGTTCAGGTTCAGTCTCCTATAGGTCCTTGTCTTGGTTACTTGCCATGTTATCCTGGCAAAATACCCGACAAGACAAAAACTTCAGAGAAAGTCAGCCATGGAAGCGTACACCTTTAATCCCAGTGCTTGGGAGGCAGAAGGAGGTGGATATCTGAGAGTTTGTGGCCAGCCTAGCTACACAGACAGACCCTGTATCTAACAAACAACCAAAACAACAACAACAACAACAAAAACCTTAAGAAAAGAAGGGTTTATTTTCGCTCATAGTCTGAGGACACAGTTTGTCACCGTGGTTAAGCCCCGGTGGCAGGAGCATGTACGCTTGTGCTCAACTTGCTTTTTCCTTTGTATACAATCCAGAACCTAAGCCAAGAAAACGGTGCCGCCTACTTTTAGATCTTCCCACCTCTATAATCTTATCAATATAACCCCTCCCTCTCAGGCATGCTCAGAGGATAATTATCCCTCACATGTATTTCTGGAGGCTTGTCTTTCAGGTGAGTCCAAATCCTATACAAGTTGACAATCTGCACTAAACATAACTGTCTTGTAAAACCGTGCCTGTGAGCATTTTCTTCCCCTCTTCCTTTTTGTATAAGCCAAACCCTGTTTATACCTGAACTGATCCTGGGTTTACTGAAAGGAATGAGACCTACACAGGGTACCTAGGTCTGAGACAAGTTACCGTTCTTCCTTGAGCACTTGCCTCATGGGTCAAGAGACTTTGCTACTCCCACAGCTCAAGTCTTTTGAAATGAATGTCTGGGGAAACTGATCCCTGCTCAGTCTAATCTTTCCTATGAGAGTCAGTGAAGGCTTGAGGAAAAAAACCTCAAAAGCAACAATGAAGTCACCCTTTGATTTTATTACATATTTTTGGTGATGACCTTAGTTGTTGCTAAGATTCCCATTGCTCTTTCCAACCACTGGAAAGATGGTAGCTCATATCTGGCACTCTGGAGATCTTCAAAATTACTATCATTTTACCTACTTTTATTTGTTGTGGGGTGATGCTTGTTTTTCCTAGTTTGTGTATCATGTTCATCTGCCCTTTGTGTGTGTGTGTGTGTGTGTGTGTGTGTGTGTGTGTGCGCGCGCGCACAGTTTTACTTTGTAGTCCAACCTGGCCCCAAACCTGCAGTAACTCTGCCTCAGCCTCCTAAGTACTGAGATATAGATAGACATTAGCCACCAAACGAGTCTTCTCCTTCGTGTTTAAATCACTTATCTGCCACTCAGCTCTGATGGATCAGAAAAGTTTCTGCTGCTGTAAGTACCTAGCAGTCACTCTTGTCCTCCACATTTTCATTCCAGATAACATAATCTGACTCAGAAATTCCATGAACTTCTCTCCTTTACACATGCACTCCTATCCCCTCTCATACCCGAGCTGATGAGCACATTTCTAACAGCTACTTCAGTATCCCTCACTGTTGGTTCCACACCTACATAATTTCTGGGTTTACTATGTCTATTGACGAATATTTTTCAAACTTCCCACTCCATTTTATGTCCTAGTGATGTAAAAGTCAATGCTAGATCTTACAAAATGTATGATTTGGGGTGCTAGATTTTGCTGTACTCCTTTAACAGCCTTGGAATTAGTTTAGTCCCATCCCAGGCTTGCCTTTAGGTTTGTTGCAGTATGTCCAGGACAGTACTAATTCACTTCTACCAACACAACAGCCTTCTGAAGACTCTAGAGACACCTGCTAAATATGAGGGTTTTCTATTTTGGTTGGATGGAAAAAACTCTTTTCAGCTTTATCATTGTTTCAGCAATTACTCAGTCTATTCTTTTTTTAGGGAATTTCTCCCTGGTCTCAAGTTAAACTGCCTCGCATGTGCATGTAGAGCAGTACTCAGGACACCAATGCAAACACCAAGTCCCTCCTCACCTGTCTGCCTTCCAAATCCTAGCTATTCAGTAACATTCTGACAAACAAGTTTATGTCAAAACCAACCAACCAAACATACTTTCTTAGAAAATCTAGAATTTTATTTAGATGCTTTAGTTTTAAAATGTTGTAAAGAGATCCTTGTTTCTAACGAGAGATACTTTACATGGCACCTAAAATCTAAAGTGAGCCGACACATGTGAATGAGCAACAAACTGCTTGTCCTATGAATATTCTCTTCTTCAAAGCATGTAGTTATTTACCAAAGGTTACAAAGCTGGAGACCGTCCAGTTCTCTCTCAACATTTCACTCACATAGTCTCCAGTTCTTATTCTCTGCAATTAGCTTTTGGTTAGTTAACTTCAATGTCATGTAGTTGTGAACGTTTTAAAAATTCTTGGTATAGGTATTTGTATAAGGTGTTAGTAAATTATATTATTTACAAGTCATTCTAAATAATATATATTGAATATATATATTCAATAAAACGACCACTCTCTGCAAAACATATTTTTAAAACCCACACTAAAATTTATACTTAAGATGCTGCAGAGAAGGCTCAGTGATTAAAAGTACACACTGCTCTTGCAGAGGACCTGAGTTCAGTTCCCAGCACTCATATTAGATGGTTCACAACGGCCTGTAACTCCAGCTCCAGAGGGGAATGAGGCCAGTGAACTCTAAAAACACCTGAACTCACATACAACTAACTACCTCACACAACTATCCCGGCTCCACATAAATATATGCATAAATAAAAAATCCTTAACACTCAAAAAATTAGTATTACAGCCAGTGTAGACCAATATATTTGAGATCTCATTACACAATAGTCTGAGGCCCCACTGGGTCCTTGAGATCGCACACTTGCTAAACTGGCTGGCCAATGAATCCCAGGAATCTTCCTGTTTCTACATCCCTAGGACTCGGATCATAAGGGCTTGTCATTCAAGTCCTCACACCTGTGTGATAAAATACTGTTTCAATGGAGCCATCTCCCCTGCCCTTCTACCTGAGCATTTTTGTAGATTTGTATTGTGTCATTTTTTTTTTTTCAACATTTCAAATCCTCTGCTAATAAAGTTCACTGGGCTCAATAGCCCTTTGGCACAAGCTATTCCTATGGAAAGAACACTCATGTTCAAATGACACTTCCTGTCATAGGTTATTACTGACTCTCCTATGTAAAACATTGACACTCTGACATTTCTTTCTCTATTTTTTTTAAGATGTTAAAAAGTCTTATCCTGTAACTAGTAACTTTCAATAAGCTATCACAACATAACTATCCCTTTTCTTAATATAAGTTTGCGAATTTTTTAACTCACACTGGCCTCATTATTATTAGAACTCCCTTGGACTACAAAGAAAACGGCTTGTGACCATTCCTTTCCATTCACGACTCTAAAGCTATGTATAAGGACCCACTGCACCTTTTGACCTCATTGTTAATTCTATTCTTTCTTTTCATTCCCAAACCAAACAATAATTTCTAGTAGTATTTCTTCATTTTGTGTAAAGCTTCTTTAAAAATGTTAAATGACTAAAGAGACTTAAGTGGAAGATTATAACAGATAAGCGGCATGAAGTTAAAAGGTCTGCTTGTTAAGCACTTGCTTAATAGGACATAGGTTCAAGATTCCCAATAGATCTTAACATCCAAAATTAATGTCTAGAGGGCAGATATCAATTACATTGATTTTAAAGAAATGCCATGCCTTTCAAATTTCTATTGGAAAGTAATGAGTTTAATGTAGTTATTCTGTTAATTCTGAATGAGTGGTCAGACAACTGCTTTCTTCTACTCTTATTTCCTCAAATTTTTGGATCATACTCAGGGAATATCTATTTTAGGAACTGCTCTGGAAGGCCCTATGTTTTATGCAAGAAACTGCTATTTTCCCAGATGAACAGAATATCCATTCTACAGATCCAAGTTTCCATGACAATAAAAACAAAACAGTCATCAGCGCCAATGTGGTACTTGATGGAAAATGCAGCTGCAGCTCAAACAGTCCAGTCTTTATCCTGCTCCTCTGCAAGCACAGGCGTTCTATTTCCCCAGAGCAACCCGACTATTTTACAGCAGTCCCTACCCAGACCCAAACAGCAACAGCTGGGTGTGCTGACCACCTCCCATGTGAATACCATCCGCCTTTCCCAAACTCATGTAAATACATGAAAAGGTTCAGCATTTTGCTACTGGCTTGGTTAATTGGAAACTAGGAAAGCTTACAGTGGGTTTGAGGATTGTAGATTTAGCCAAATAATATTTTAGCTTATATGATTATGAAGAAAAATTTGGGCAAAGAAGACCATTTACAGTAAGCAAAAAGCTAGGTAAAATTCATTCAGATTATGGAAAGACAGTGCCCCCTTGTGTCTTGGAAGTTCTTCCTCAACCAAATGTTCTATTACTTAGAGTTCTAAGTTTTGGCTTTTAAAATATGTTTGTTTTTTTTAATCCCTTATAAATTAAGAGCATTTGATAATTAGAAGTTATTCTAACTAAAAATTCAAATTTATTATAAGTACAGTGGCTATTAAGTATGTGATTTTAACACGAGCTCTCTATAATGTAAGGAAAATATTACATAATAAATTTACAGATCCATTAGTTAATTTTATTTAAACTTCACTTAATATTGAAACACAGTGACAAGCATTAAAAATTAAAAAAGAAGCTGTGACTATCAGCTACACTCTCCTTTGGTACTGGTTCCTCTGTAACTTCATGACACTAGTTACTGATTATCCTCACCGTACTATATAAAAGCTCTGCACTTTATTTATATGGAAAACAGTCCATACTAAGTGGAGAATATAAATGTAAGATGTATCCATAATTAATATATCATTTTAAAGTTACAAATAATTTTAGAAACTACATCTTGAGGACAATTTCCCAAAGCACTGAAAGTGCACTGGAGCACACAGCCATGAACAGCAGGTCACTGAGACCTAAGAATTACTTTGTACTGAGGAAGGATGCATACCTGTAATCCTAGCATTTATGAAGCTGTGACAGGAATTTAGGGTTTGAGGCTAGCCTGGGTGAGACCCTGACACAATCATTGTATGTTTAAAGTATGAATTCTTGAAATCATTTATCTGTTTAAAAGCAGAATCTCTCAAAAAACCTCCATATGAAAACCCTGACTCAGGCACCACACCCAGATGAAGTTGTCTGCTTCCTTAAGTGTCTTTTCTTCCCTCTAGCAAGGCAGTTCTAGCCATCTCTTTGAATTTCTGATCTCTAGATGCCTACATGCTGGTCTGATACACAGTAGTAAACTTTTGTTTCGCTAATTACTGTCTTTAGTTGGGCTATTTATAAGTCTCAAGCAGGAGAATCTAATGTAGGTGAAGAGGGTTTTTATTCCTCATTCATGAACACATGATTGTTTTTACTAAATTTATTTGTTACTTAGTTTTTGGTGGTGATGGTAATGGTGGCGGTTTTGTTAGTGCTAATGGTATGTGTATGTGTACATGTGCACATGTGTATAGAAGCCAAAGTTGATGGCAGGTGTCTTCCCTTATCACCTTCTATCTTATGTTTTTGGTAAGGGCACACAGTGAAATCTAGAGGTCACCAGGTTAGTCACACTGGCTGGCCACTGAGTTCCAAAGACGTTCCTACCCTACCCCTACTCTACACACGAGTGCTGAGGTGACCTCCACACGCCACCACACCAACACTTTCTGAGTCCTCGGGACCTGTACTCAGATATCGTATTTCTGGGCAAGCTCTTTATTTCTCCAGCTCCCAACATCGATCTTAAAAACTCATTCAAAGATTTCCCCATTCAGATTCTAAACAATCTTTTTGGTTGCTGTTTTAATTCTGTCAAGTCCTAAACTTAACAAAAAAGTCCCAAGGAAGGAAGCTTGTCTTTCTGTGCTATTTTAAAGGTCAGTTGTAGGTATCCTGCTACTGCCGTCAAACACCTTCAGTGTGCATGTGTGCATGCATACCGTACAACAGACTAAAACAGTCTAACCTATATATGGTTACTGTTTAACTCTCAGATATTGCTTGAATGGTCTTGTAATAAATAACTCTTTAGGAAACAGTAGTATCATGTACCATTTTATGCTCCTTTAAATTTCTTAACTGAAGGATGTGTTCTTGCTGACACAGGCCAAAACATCTCTCAATTTGTCAGAGCTTTCCTCCAGAGTAGCCCAGGCTATGCATAGTCTGAGGTGCATCTCAGGTGATGTGACTTGTTGCATTGATTCTGTCAGATAGGAAGTGAGTCTGAAATATCAACAGTCAGTGCATCAAGCAAGATAGTATCTGCCAGTACTTACCAACTGTAAAACTACCTTGTGTAACTGTAACTTGTAAGTATTTCATTGAAAGGTAAGAATTCTATTTTTCATAAAGCTTTGAATTTACATCAATGTGCCTTAGCTATTTTATACAGGGGCTTATAAATCTATAGCTACTGTTCCGTATTTTGCCTCTCAAACTGCATCAGGTCAGTGGCTTCCCAGGCCTAAGAAGCTATCATCATTCTTTGAGCACATCCTTTCTTCACAAAAAAGGATGCTCCTCACTTACATTTTACTCTTCTGCCATGGTCCTACCCTACTCTCAGACATTTCTGGGGAGTGCTAGTTCCTTTAGATAGAGAATGGTTCGTAGATGCCAAAATCTAGACACAAGGAATGATACCAAGGTTCTGCTGCTTTGAGACTCCCTGAGCAGACAGTGGGTGACGTAGGGTGTATATATATATACACACACACACACATCCTCACATGCCCCATTTATACCTATATTTGTGTTTCTTACTATGTATTTTAAACTATGAATTCAAACTATCTCCATCCAACACTAAGATTCTTTCTGGTTTCCTTTTTTCCATATTTATCATTTTATTCTTCAAAGTAAGATACCAACCATCAATCTGTAATATATATTACTTGATCAACCTCCTTGTATATAACCAATTACTAGTTGCTACCTGGAGCTCACTGATTTTCAGCTAGTCTGGCTAGTCACCTTGTTCTGAGGATCTCTAATCTTCATTTTCTAGATTATAAATACAGGTAAGCTGCCATGCCCTGCATTTATGTGGATTCTGGAATCTGAACCCTGGTCCTTGTGGGCAAGCACCTTTACTGGCTGAGATATCTCCCCAAGCCCTTTTTATCCTTTTGATCTTGAGAAAGGACAGCGTTTTCTGTGGCCATAGTAAAACAAACAAATAAACAAAGACAAAACAAAACTGAAACCAAAGCTTACAAGCAACCTACTTTGATTGCCAATAGTGATGAAGACAGTAAATATTCTAAGGACATCTAAACTAATGCAATATGTTACCAGCAAAGACCTCAGGGTGGGGTGTGGGGTGAACAGTTTAAGCACTTTAAAGGTATATGTAACTTAAATTATTTAGAAAACTTTTATAGAGAAGAGGGTTGGTTTTTGTTCTGTTTTCTAAGCTTATCATAAAAACCTTTCTAACAGAGCTAACCACAGGCTGGATAGTTCCATTAAGAGAGAAAAGCCACCTCTGAGCACAGCACAGATAGAGACATAAAGCTACAGAGAAAAACAAAGGAAAATACTGGACTTGGAGTCAGAAGTTACATAATTACAGCTGGAGAAATCACACAGAATGGAGAGTTACAATGAAAACTGTTCAGTCCTGTGTAAATTCATTACCTGAGCCTCAGATGCCTCAACTGTAAAATGAAAAGAATTAAGTCCGTATCACTGAACTGTATGAACTTATTATAGGTAAGATTTAGCCTAACATGTGGCCTACAAATGAATAATGTATATTATTATAGTTATGTAGCACATTGAGATCATCAAGGCGAAAGTAATGGACAGTTTTATTAGATATCACATCTATGCATGCAAAATCTTACCCACAATGTTCCTTTTGGATCCCCAGTCCTTAGCATACTGCACATCATGTATAAATATTTATTGAATAAAAGATTAAAAAGACCACAGGGTTACTAGAAGGTGAGCCTTTAAAAAAACTTTTTAAAAATTTCTAAATCTTAGTAATGATTTTCATAATCTCTGGTGATCTCCTTTTGAAAAGTGTACCTGTTGATAGGCCTGACAATTTACCTCCAATCAAATTGGCAAAACAAGAAAACCATGGCACAATACACATAACAGCAGAGAATAAAAGCTCCATGAAATTATGCCAATGTGTTCTGTTCAGGGCTGTTTAATTTCTTTAAAAGTATTAGAAAAGGCAAAACCTGGTAGACAGAGACTACTTGTTCATAAAAGAGGCAGACACAAGCAGGCAAAGATGAGAAGGAAGAGCCGGGGAATGTTGCACGAATAAGTTAGACCAATCAAGCAGGTACAGAGAAGGCTGAGCAGAATCCATGAGTGCCAGGGTTCAGAAACGACAGCACTGGATCTCCGCTCAGTGTGTCATCAGGTGGAATTCACCACGTGTGTTACACACGGGTACTTCCCAAACCCAAAATCTACAGAGAAAATAATGAATTATCTCATGCATATAGATTAGAGAACCTTTATAAAAAAACCTCCTTAATTTGAACCAAGTAATGTAATTATTAGAAATTAGGAAGTAATAAAGTTAAGGCAGGTAAAACTTTATACACAAAACAGTCAATATTAAATTGCTAATGAATGAGTTAAATGCCACATAGTAAGTGAGAAAGCAGCACTGTATCTGTACAATGGGTTACCTTGGGAAGTTTTTCAAATTTATACTCATGGACGATGCTTGTTTTCAACTGCCTTAACTTTCTTCTGGCTGAGTACCAACAACAAACATTTACTTCTCACAGTTCTGGAAGGTGGGAAGCTCAAGTTCTAGATATTGAAGATCTGCTAGCTAGAGGGATGTTTCCAGGTTCACTGATGACTGTTTTTTAACTGAAAAGGAACAGGAAGCTTCTTCCTGGGGCCTATTTTATAAGCAGCTCATGATCAGCTCCTTTCCTGAAGGCTTCCACTTATAAAAATCATCATGCACATATGTCTTCAACATATGAATTTTTAGGAACATATTCAGTCTATTAAAATATTAAATGAAAAAACATTACAGGATTCCAGTTTATAAGAAAGCACGGAAAGCAGGAAAACTAGGAAAAAGAAAAACACTACGTAAAATTAACCCTACAGATCCACTGATGCTCTTCTGTTCTCTATGGATGACAACAAGTGATCCTCACAGCATACTCCACCATGCTCTTGGCTTAGAAGCTGTTCTCTCAATGTTTGTACCCCCCAGCTGAAGTACCGAAGCACATTTTATTAGCTCCAAAATCTGCTTTGTACTAACTGCACTTTCACACTCATTGCACTAATTGTGTGATTACAAAACTACACGAAACAAAGTAAGGAAATACAAATGTGAAAAAAAAGGTAGTTATGTCTATCAAAACCATGCTGAGTAGGTCAAGAACTTAACTCACAAATGGCTAAACAAATGCCATACTCAGGTGAAAGGCTGTGATAAAAGCAAACAATGGCCCACAAGGGTTTAGGTTTTATTGCACCTTTATGGACTATGTTTCTTCTTTGGCCTGTAATTATAAGTTGACATTGTGGTTTTAAAATAGTACAATAGACACAGATTAATTAAGAAAGGTAAATGGGAACTCAAATAATCCCATACATTAAACACACAGACAGCATAAGGATCCTAACCATTTTAAAGGGTCAAATGTATTGACACTGTTAAATAATAACCAACTTGACTCTTAAAAAAACTACCAAATGACCCCTTAATTTTTTTCTCTGACTCAGTCCTTATCCTCAAAAAGCCCCTGTACTTTCTACCTATCCAGAGCTGAGCATCCTGGGTCCTTACATGTGAAACTAGACAGAATCTGTCTTGTAATGTCTGTTTTATTTCAAGTGTATTCACTCGATTAGCACAAGGTCCTTTCACACTAGAGCAGGTGTAAGGCACACTAACATACCCTTTCATGGATATTTTACTTTATGTTTGTTTATCATCAGTGGATACTTGTTTGATCATTTGACTAATTGTGAATACTAATTTTGTTACAATCATGAAGAATGCCAAGAATATCAGACTACGAAGAGTTTATTCTGAGCCCTGTTTTTAACTAGTGAATACAGAAGTACAACTGATGGATAATATGGCAATTTTGTTCAACTTTTGGAGAAATGGACTGCTTTTAGTTAAATGACAGGTTATTCATTGCATTTCTGTGGGTATGTGGTTTCTACAATGTAAGACCTTCTACTAGGTCCTGGCACCAAAGCTACCTAGGGATACCAAAAGACTCAAGTGCTTCATAAAATCCAGCACATCAATTACATGGAATTGACCTGTACCTGCTTATATTTACATAATAATTTCTAGACTCCTAATAATACATGATTGCTATATTGTTTAACTGTATCAATTTTGTGTTTTTTTTCCTGAGTACTTTAAACCTACAGTTAAATAAATAAAAAGATATAGCACCTGCAGGTATGTTCTGTGAATGTTACTGCTGACTATAATTTGATGATGGGTGAGTAAAGTGTACAGTCTCCATTTGGCTTATTGCAACTTACAGTTTCTGCAGTAAAGATTATTAAGGTACTCAACTAAACCAAATTAAAAACATGCTTTTGGATGCCATCAACTTATTTTTGTCAGTGTGTGTCTCAAAGTCTTTGAACTATTTGTCTTCTAAATATTAGACAAGTATATGTTCTCTATACAGACCAAAACTATAACCTATTAGTTTCTTTTTAAGCTTTTTAATAGTAATTACACATATGAGTAAAATGTATCATGATCATTATATCCACCTTCCCTTCTTTCTCACACTCTTTACATTTTTAAAAATTTTTCTTTATAATTTTATTTTCTTTTGAGACAAGGCCTCACACTATGTAGCTCTGGGAGTACTGAAACTGACTACGTAGACCAGGTTGGCCTTGAATTTAGAGATCCACTTACCTCTGCTTGTTTGTTTATTAGCCCAATAATTAGACCTTTTCTAATTGTACCTCAAATTGCCTAGTCCTTTATCCCAAGTCTGTAAGTCAAATCTTTGGCAGGAAGTAATTTCTAAAAGAACCCGATGTCCTTATCCTACAACTTCTGATACAAATGTAAATCCGACCTAGTTAACAAGGAGGCTCTAGATCTGAGCAGCAGCAGCAGTAGCTGAATCCCCATTTGACTCCAAGGCAATCCTGCTACCTTCTAAAGGCTTTTGGAAGTAAGACAGGAAAGGTTAGAAAATAGAAGGCTCATTCCAAGTTAAGGAAAAATTCTTGCTGGATCTGATTTATAGAGAGCCAGTCCTGACTGCAGAGAAACAATGTTAGGATAAACAAGAAGAGCAATGCTTTTCAGATAATATTGGTCTTACTTCTGACATACACATATAACAAATTCCGAGCTTATGAAATGTTTCACAACACTGATGCTAACAAGTAAATTCTCTTTCTCCATCTGTTATCTCTGATAATAGGGCTACCAAGAAGAGTGCTGACCAAGGCCAGGCAAGGAAAAGGGAAGAAAAATCCTAACAGGTGGTAGTGTCTTTAAGTCAGACCCTCCTTGTCACAGAACACTTTATAGTCACAGGGAAAATGGTGCCTCAGGATTAGAAGCTCCGCCAATGCAAAAATGAACAAAGAATACTTCTATGGGATTTTGAACATTTTTTTCAAAATAATAAAAGTCTTAGTATCAAACTTTTATAACAGTGGGAAAAACATCTCATTATTCAGTCATATAGTCTTTGTAAATTAAAATATTCAAAAGATATGGGCCAGCAAGATGGTCCAGGGGATTAAGAACGCTTTCTGTGAAAGAATATTGACCTGAATTTGGTACCTGGAACCCTAAAGGAAGGAGGAGAAAACAGACTACATGAAGTTGTTCTCTGGCCTCCACACACGTACTGTACTGTGTTTTACATGTGGGTGCATGTGGGCACATGTATGCATACACACATTTAAAAATAACTTTTAAAAAGTATGAAGACCATTTGAGGGCCAGTCCTCTATTTCGTTCTTATATATTAGTGAGGCACTATACTGGAAACCATGAATGTCCCCAACCTTTAAACATAGTAGTGACTTGGGAGCCACAGATTAATAACACTATGGAAGAAGATTAACTTTGTATAAGAGGTTCTAATACAAAATCAGCAGGGTGTGTAGGCATACATTTGAAATCCCAGCACTTAGGAAGCGGAAGCATAAAAAGATTAATGTGCATAAGATTCTGTTTCCAAAAACCAAGGTTGGGGCTCACTGATAGAATAGATAACTTGCTTAAAGCACACAAAAGCCTATGTTCAACCTATAACATTGAAAAAGAAAGCATATACTCACATATTGACACAGCAACACACATAGATACATAGCATCAAGATTTAATTTATAGATAGTGTAGAATTGCCAATAGTTAATGGATAATGTCAGTTCTCCATTTCACCTAAGTTTACAGTTTCTTAGTAGAAGATCACATCATGAAGAAGATGTTCCACATATCTTTCCCTCTGACCTAAACTCCATGTTAGCTCTCAGCACTCCTAGCAGCCTAGTAATTAATACTTGGTTATATTTATTGTTTCTGGAGTTGTTTTCCATTTTCTTATTCTCATTAGATCAATTAGAATGACTCTCATAGAGATACAGAAAGAACCAAGGAGCCAACAGTTAGCAATTTTGCTCCATTACTGTTATCAAAATCAATAAACTTTGTTATGATTATAAAACATCATTGCCCAAAACAGAGACTTTTTAAAGACTTAACAAACGCACATCATCTTAGGAAGATCATAACTAAAATACATCAGAAAAGACACTGATTCTCCTGTTCCCAGTCCTGAAACAATCCAACATAAAAGGGAAGAAGATCCACTTTAGACTCAACAGATAGTGTCATAAGCTTATGTAAACCTGACTTTAAAATGCATGCACTAAATACACGGAAATAATCTTCTTTCAAAGCATTTTACAAAAGATTACACAAAATCCAGTCTTTTCATAGTTTTTAAAAATCTTCCATTTCTTTTTTAATATTTTGCTTCTTTAAAGAAAAATCTCCTTTTTCCAATTACAGAGAGGAAATAAAAAGAAATGCAACTCTTTTATGTAAAGTAAATCCATCTGGATGTTTGCTCCATCCCATACTAGAAACCTGTGATCCCCAACCAGAATGAGTTATAGTAAAGCTGCAGGCAAAATTGTCTCCATACAGCACAATCCATTATCCCTGTCAAGTTAATGTTCCATGTTGAGCCATATGGCACGGGTACACATTCAACAAAGGAAATTCCTTAAACTTGTTATAATCAGCACTTGCAGTCATCCAAAAAACTGACATAAACAGCTTTATTGTGTTTAGCACATTTCAGTTAATATCCATGACAAAAACAGGAAACAGTACAGGAAAAGGAGGAGGAATGCGCAGAGCAGTGTTATTTAAAAAAATCACCACACACACAGACCCTCAAACTGTGCATTTTATAATTAGGCTTTTGTCATTGTTGCTGTTGGCCTAAGCAAGTGATTTTCAATTACAGTAAGCACACCAACCTCTCCAGAGTGATCTACTGGGGCAGACTTAAGAGGGAAAAAAATTAATGACATCAATTTTCCATGGAATGAACTAAACTAAACCTTGAAATTTTATTCAAGATAAATCCGTTCTGGCAAAATAACAAACCTCTAAATTCTTAGATTTGTTTTCTTTCTATAGCTGTTTCATAATTGCTAAAATGTAACTGAGCTTTATTAAGAAAAAAGAAACCAACGTAATTTAAGTAAAGTATCTTTATATGCATTAAGAGCAGGTCACAGAAAACCAAGGGCTCCCACAGCCTTGGTACTCAGCCTAGCCCAGCACATCAACTCCAGTCAAGGTATAAGTAGAGCAGAACTTCATTTCAGCCCCCGCAGTGACAACAATAAAACGCTGAGAAAACACACTATCAAATACTGAACTCAGCATCAATTTCTGTTAATTACAGCCTTGTCAGCAACGTGATTATTCAAACAACTCATGCAAATGTTAATGAGTCCTTATTTGCATATTTATTTTTTCCTTTGTTGAAATGTCATTGATTATTACATTCTACTATGATGAATGTGGCTGATGATGTGCTCTGATATGTAATTAGTCATTAGGTAGAATGAATAGATCAATTATGAAAAAGGACTAAGATTAAGAAATATCAAACAAGACCGCCCAACATAACTATAGAATCTTTTTTTAAAAGGACCTAATAAATAATTTCTTGACATCTAAACTGCAACATCAGTGGTTTTCGATAAATAAAGCACTACTTTTGTGAGGTTAAATGAAGGCTTAAAAATATGTCAGTACTTTGATAATCCAATTAAGATCACAGAAACCATCTCTAGGAAAAAAAATTTGAAAGCCACCTAGAATGTAATTGTCATGAAAACATGCAGCAAAGGAGAACTGAATCTGCTTTAAGCTCACACAAATCAAAAATATATAAAGTGTATCTTAATCTACTGTAAGGAGACAGAAATCTGTTGAGAGTGAAGCATATAATATCCTAGAGGGGCAAGAACCTGATGGAGAATTAGTATTCATAAAACACGGTTAGCAAAAAACAAACTCCTTTACATCCTGACCTGTGCTCAGAGGAAAGGATTACTTAGCTCCTGAAACAGTTTGCTGTAACTATCCAGCCAGTACTTGCTATTCGCAGTTGGAAAAAAAAAAAAAAAAAAAAAAAACCACATTACTGCAGACCAGATGGGAACATTCCACATGACCAAACCAATCAATCACCTCGGTGGGGCGCAGGTGCAACACAGCCGTGTAGCTACACACCATTTCACAGTCTATCGGGCACAAACACATGGCCACCAATCAATGGCACCCTGAGGACCTCGGAGGGGGCAGACTCTCTGGAGTCTTACTGGTCCATGCCTGATGACTTCATAATCACACATCATTTCATTCACTAGAGGATACAAACTAGCATTCTAATAACCTTCTACTGAAAATGGTCATGTTGTGCATATCAATATAGTGCTGTTCAGAGCAAAGCAACTGACTTTACACGGCAGGCTAGGCAAGGCATGCAGAGCCGAAGCAACCTGAAGCTAGAAACTTCTTCCTATTTAAAGATGGCTGTTTGTTCAGGGTGAGATCAACAGCAACATGATTCATTCTGCCACATTAAAGTTGGCATGCAAGGCTGGTATCATACACAAAGCAACTGTTAAACAATAGTACGCTTGGAGAGATAAAGAACAAAGGAGGATGAAAATAAAAGGGCAGTTGGTAATTCTGTATTAGGAATAAAAAGGCTCTGCATCCTTCTAAAACAATCTAACAAATTAAAAATAAAGATACGTGAGCAGGAAAAGCCCTAATTGTGGATGGGTTGTCTGCCTCTCAGGGTTCTAGTGTTTGAGGGTGACGCTATACAGTTCACAATCACACAGGAAGATAAATAGGTTAATTTGCAGCAAACACTGTTCTAACTCTACCAGCTTAAAGTGCCTTGGTTAGTATGCACAGAGCTCCTGTCTGCTCCTTTTACTCAATGTGGCTGGCAGAGATATCTGGGATATCTAAATGCTCTGGATAACCTAATCAGAAGACCTAATTATAAAAGAAAAGCAAGAAAATACATGTTTCATCCTAGGGGGAAAAAAAAAAAGCAAACAAACCAGTTCAAATCCTTGTTAAAACAAGGCTGGGCATACATCTGCTCTTAAACAGCAGATCTCTTTGATAATTCAGGGGCAGTTTAGAACTGCCCAGGTCCTTAGAACCTATTAGCAACATCAATTACCATAGACAGGGTTCAAACAGACATGTAGCAGCTAAGCCAACCTTGTGACAACCTTAAAAGTTGATTTGGGATTTTTATCTAATAACATATATATCTTGTCTCTTGTAAAGGCAGTCTATGACAAACAAAATTAATTTATATTTCAGATTTGGAATCTAAATATACATGAATTTACTATCTTACAGAGAATACCATATTTTATCTGCATAAGGCTAATAGTGGTAATATATTCTGCAGACCAAAAGAAAAAATGTATGTATACAATAAAATACATTTAACAGAGAATCCTTGCAGGAAAGGAATCTGGTGATTAGACAAAGAAAAATACAATGATGATTACTCCACAGAGACAACTGGAAAAATAATTTTGCTGTTAGATTACTATCTGCCATTCAACTTTAAAAAGAAAATTTAACTTCTCTCCAAATGGAGATATCTTAGACTAGAAAAGGATACAAAACTTCAGACAGATTACTTAAGATTTTATATCAGGTCCTAATTGTTACAGGTACTCCTGATTTACGAGTTTATATTCTGGCAAAACCATTGTAAATAAAAGTATTACTAGATAAAAATGCATTCCAAAATCGAGTCTACTAAACATCATATAGCTTGTCTACCTTAAATCACTCACATTACATTATAACCCAGTATTGGACAAAATCATCTAGTACAAAGCCTATTTTATAATAAAGGCATATCTGACAGTATTATCTGTTAACAAAATAAATCTTGGTGACAAATTACCCTTAAGTTACTAATTGTTAAGGTGATGTGTTCACAGCTTCCTACCTCTGTTCAGCTTCACCAGGATAATGTTAGTATATTCCACTAGCCTAGGAAAACAAATTCAAAACTCAAAACAGTTTCTCTGAATGCATACTGAACCTTATAAAGCCAAAAATCATAAGACAAACAACAATAAATCTGTAATTGTGTAGCTTTTATCAGGCTAGATAAAGCCAGTGACTAGAAAGAATATTAGGGTTTCTCCTAATTCATGGTCCTCCTCTGTGGCCTGACACAGCTAAAAAGCACTAAGCACTGTCTAGTTATTTTCCAAGTATTCAGGACATGCCCAACAAGGAGATGTGCCAATTCCAAAGTCTAGCAAGGGGCATTCTGATATGTGTTTGTTGTTACCAGCAGGCACTAAGGATGGACACTCAGTGGTTCTTTTCATTGGGAGGTAAATGAATGCCATTCCTTCAGCTAAATGTAAGTATGAGTAAGGCACTGAGAATTGAAGCTCAGTGGTAGAATATGTGTTCAGGATGCACTGTGTTTAATGCCCAACAACAAAAGGAATAAGTAAAAATAATATAGAGCTGAAGTCACCTTGTTTTACAAATACAGGAACAGTACCATTTGAAGTGAAACATTACCATTCTCAAATAACAAAATGAGCAAAACCGTCTCCAAATAAGTTTCTGAAATGATTTACACAGAAATTTGCTTTTCATGCAGTACTGTGTTAGAGCTACTGCAACAAAACAAAAGCTGTAGATCACTGATTTAACAGAGAAGGGAAAAAAGAAGAAAGAATGGTCACTGGTCTGGTCCAAGCCAGCAGGAACAATTCAACAGTGTTTATAGCTGTAACTATAGCATGTCTTATTGGCCACCAAAATACATTTTTAAAAATTTGCCTGTTAATGATGCTTCAGAAAGTGAAGTATAAAACTGAACTTTCAATTGTTTAGCTGGCATGAATACAAAATGCTATTAACAGAAGAGCTCTGGAGTCAGGCAGAATTCTAGTTAAGTAACATCAGCTTTGTGACTTCTCAATCAATCTCATAAGTTTTCTAAGCTTTCATTTCTTGATTTTAAAGACACATCTCAGGCATATGAAGATTATATGCATACGACATATCTAGCAATGTGCCTAATCAGCAAGTACTGAACTTTTCACATAATATAATATTAATTATAAAAACATTCTAATCCAAATTAGTCAAATTAGACCATTTTCTAATGCTCTTACCTCCATTTGTAAGCATTACTGATCTCAACTATTGCTTTAAAAGATCAGTCCTTCATATGAAAACTGATGGCTCTCTTATGGAAAGAATTAAATGCAGGTATTGCTCAATGTACTCAACTGTCTCCCTTTAATACACTTTAGAAAACCAGAATTAATAAAATCCAACCAAAAGAGTTAGTTTCTCTTCTGTTTGGAAAGATTTTTTTCCTTTCCTTTTTCTATATTAGTTGTACAAAGTTTAAGAAAATAATCATTTTGTACATGATTTACAGACACGTCTCTAGACTCCGCAAACAAACCAAATGGTCAATAAAACAAGACAGCTGTCATGTACTATAAACTAGACATAGACTACTTTAACAGTGATATCATCATCTGGAAACTAGAGCTTTTCAACCATTTTTGCTGAGGAAGCACTTGTGGTCATGTAAGACATACATCCAAATAGAGCCTTTCATCTGCTATGGCATTTTACCCTAGAGAGGTAAGAATGTAAGAAAAAGACAGTCATGTGTTTACTTAGGTACAACACATTGCAAGTCAATAAAAAGAAAGGTTTTCTTAAATTCAACTTTAAACAAAGAACAGCTGCATAACTAAGCTGACCTACTGACAGAGTTTCATGGAGAAGAGCTTCATCATGGGCAAAAAGGACAGCTGTGGTGAGAACACTGCTCAATCTAGAAGCAATATGAAAGATGTAGATTTGCAACTAGTGTTCACAATTACCCAATGAACTCTGGTGAAGTGTGGCTCCTTCCTCTAAACCTCAGCCTATTCAACTGTGAGATTTAAGATGGAATGGGAAAGAAGTAATAATCACTTAGGAAATGTCTCTCTCCTAAGTGCTAGCCCATGCTGAGCATCAGATACACCCTCTCATCACATCAACCTCAAGAAAATAGGCCAGAACTGCCATCTCCATTTTAGAGAGTTAAAGCATAGGTCCCAAGGAGACATTTCTCCAAACCAAAAAGGAAAATGGGCAGCAAGCACATGAAATGTTGCCCAGCATTATTAGTCATGAAGGAAATGCACATCAATATTTCAGGGAGGTCTGCACTTACTATAATGTCTAGAATTAAAGATGAATTTTGGAAAAAAATATTAAAAACAGAACTGAGTTTGTAAACTCTGGCAGTTCCTCATCTGATTCAGTACAGCTGACCTAGGTATAGTCATGAGGAACACAATAATGAGTCAGAGAATAGGGATGTAAGTGCCATCCTAATGTCATAAAGAAATGTGATAGTCGTGCGTTTAATGTGGTGTTGGTGCAGCATACCTACTGTGCTGCCATGGTATGAAGGTACAGCACAAACAATTAGGGAGAGTCCATGATACTCAACAATGAGAATGAACAAAATGTTATTGTTTGTTTACTTTTTACTATAATTTTCTTTTGAGGTCGGGATCTCATTGTGTTGACCAATCTAGTCTTAGATTCCTTAGCTCAAAAGATTCTCATCCTTTGCCTCCAAGGTGCTATGACCTCAGGTGTGGTAAATGCTTCCACAGTTGAGAGTATCCCGTATATCTGTATTTTTATAGTGCACTGTTAAATTAAACACCTCAGTTTTGAACTGGCAGAAGCCTTATTTGTCTACCATTTATCACATCTTTTGAATACATCAAGAGGCCACGCTGTTTGATTAACCAACACCTATGTAAGTATATTTTATGTTTGTATATAAGGACATATTTCTCAGAATAAACTTCGTTTAAAATGATACATGATTATATATAAGAAATTGGAAACATGTCCACAAAAGTATACACCACACTGGTAACAACCCTTAAGAAGGTAATATAAAACAAACTTTAATTAAATGATGGGTAGATAAATAAAATGTCGTATATTCATACAAGGGAATGTAGTCATAAACTCTGAAAATATGCTAAGTGAAAAGAGCTAATAAAAAACATTTCATTTATGATTTGTTATATGCAATGTCCAAAATAAACAAATCCATGGAGAGAGAAAAACTAGCTGTTGCCAGGGGCTGAATAGAATGGAAACTCAGTTCTAATAGGAATGAGGTTTCTTCAGGAATAGGGTATGCAGTGTTCTGAAACCAGACAGAGGAAATGGTTACGCAAGTCTAAAGACATTAAAAACCATTGGTCTGGGTACTTTAAAAGGGTAAATTTTATTATAGTGTATCATATCTCTATAAAATTATTATTCAAACTACTGAAACAGAGAAATGTAATGAGAGTTACCACAGAAAATAAGAACAAAAAATACAATAAGCTCTCTGAGTTTCAAAGGTTTAAGAAATAACACTTTTATAGAGATATCAAATTTACTGAATAAAGATAAAGCACCTTACAGGGGTCAGGGCAAATGACAGTTCTTCATGAAATGCTACTTCCTTCCCCCTTACTCAGGTAAACAAGTAAAGAGGGCTAAATGTGGCTTTGATTCTAATCTAATAACTTAATAAAACTACCTGTTTCTTTTCACCTGAATAGCAGGTAACTAACAAACTGCATGCTTATAGGTATCTACTATTAATATGAATGAAAATGTGCTAAGAACCTGCATGTGAAGCTGACTCAAAAGCAATGAAAATACATGGAAGACAACCAAGTGAGTTGTACGCAACTCAACAGAAGTTCGGAGTCCCGCACGTAATCAACCTAATCATCCCAGAACACAAGGCAGCTTGATCTATGAACACTCCATCCTTTAAAAAACAGAACAGTACTTGTTAAATGACATTAAATGCTCTGATTTCATTTAAATAGCTTGATGTTAAGGAAAAGTACTTAATTTAAAAATCCTCAAAGAAGCAAGCAAAAAATTCATATCTTGCCAGGTATGGTAGCCAAGACCTAAATCAAGTCATCTAGGAAGCTGAGGCAAGAGGATCCAGCAGTTAAATAAGGCCAGTTTGTGCCATACAGAGAGATTCTATCTCAAACAGTTTTAAAAATTAAAACAAATGATAAAGCAATCCTAACACATGGCTCTCTGGGGGGAAAAAAAACGGGGTAACACTGATCACAACAGAATCTTCTGTGGTGATCAATTTATCGCCTCAGATACAGTGAATAATAATACAAGAGACACACCTCTCCATCAGCACTCTGCCTCTAAGACGTTCTCTGCGGCTGTTCTTTCTCTTTCACTCCATGAGATCACTAAATAAGCAGAAAACTGACCTTACACTCCTGTGCTTACTCACTCACCAAAACACAAATGCTCTTCAAACTCAACAGTGGATAGCAATGTGCTTAAACCCCTGTTGGAAGCCCTGGTAAGACAATCTTAAGGAGATCAAGTCTAAGGAAATATAAAACTTCATACACTGAATTATGATGGTATTTCTGTAAGGGCTACTCTCTCTTATAGGCTGCATTTGTTTCAATTCTGGATGACCAAAAACTGTTAACATTGAAAATGTTTATTAATCACTCCTTTCTCCTCAAAGTTTATTTGAATTTGCACATTTGAGGTATTTTATAAATGTTTAATAAGTGCATGGATGAAAAAACTGAAAAGAGAAAAGGGTAGGAAGGAATGTATTTATTGTTTTGATTTGTTTCCATTTTAAAAAAGGCTCTATACATTGCCTCCAAATAGACTGTAATGTTGGACGAACTCAAAGACTATTACAGTGATCTCCATAATCTTTAAGTCACCCATGGGGGCCTTATCAAAGGAAACTTCCAGTAAACATAAACACATATGTACCATAGGTTCATTAAGAAAGATGATCACATAACAAATCAAGACTGGGAGATGCTACCTGGTTTAAGGTATGTTAGCAAATAAGACAGAATCTAACCAGGAAACTAGCATTATCAGAAAGAAATTTAACTTCCAGCAACTGAGCTTTTTCTAGTATATGAGTAAAGGGGAGTAGTAGTTTGGAGTTTTAGGGTTTTTTGGTTTTGGTTTTGTTCTTTTAAAGCTAAGTGACCAATATTCTCCAGTAACATGGAGTCAGAGTATGCTATACTAGATACTATGTGAAAACTCAAAGGTCTTCCAATACACCTGAAAACAATGCAGAGATTAATGACGTATTTACTTACAAGGGTGTAAGTATGAGAAAAGAGGAAGCATTTTTTTGCTTATTTACTTGAGACAGGGTTTTAATATCTCAGCCTGGCCTCAAACTGAAACTTGCTATAGAGTTGAGGATGACCTCAAACTTCTGATCTTTCTGCCACAACTTCCCGCGTGCAGGGATTATGAGAATGTGCCACTAGGAACAGTTTATATAATGCTGGAAACTGAACCCGGGACTTTGTGCATAAAATGAAAACACTCAACCAACTTAGCCATTTCTCTGGCCCTTCTTGTTTTTTAGAAAGCATCTTTGAAAAGCAGATATCACACTAAAGCAAAATCAATAGTAACTATTCAGGACCTGCTTTTAAAAATCAGAGTAGGAACATAAATACAACAAATCTAAAACTTTTAAATCATTAAAGTCAATGGAATTATTAGTTGCTTTAATATATTTTCTCCAGTTCTGGTCTTGTTTATATGAAGCAAGTGATCATAGGTCAGTTTATATCTAAAGCACATTATAGGTATACATAATGTTTATCTAAAGTGCTACAAAATAAAATTTTAAACTGTATTATGCAGGTAACTTTTAAGTATAAAATATTCTGTATTTATCAGAAATACCACAAGCATTCAACTCCTCACTGAAAAGACATTACTTGCTTTCTACAAATTATTTTGAATTAAAAAGTAATAGAATAAGACTTAGCCTATCATCAGGACTGACTAGAAGCTCACTGTTAGCCAGTATGCTGTTTGGGGATTTAAAAGCTACTCTACAATAATTTTATATTTTCATGAATCCTGTACTCATTATAATTGCAGGTTGGCCCAGTAGTAACACAGTATTAATTCATTTGCTGGTTGCTTTAACTTCACTTGATACATTATCATCTTTATGAATCCAGGAAAACAAAACTTACAGAAATACTGAAAACTCTTTAGTCTCTGTGACTTCTGAGCTATCCTACTGGAGAAAGAACAGAGCCTCAGATCACACTTCTCAGGTTTCCCTGCACACCAAGGCTTGCAAGCATGTTCCTCCAGTGGAATCTATATGACCATTTTATTCCACTTTCTCATCCAGCTGGTAGTTCTTCCTGGTAAGGCAATGCGCAGCCATCACAAAACATAAAATCATGCAGGTGTGGCCAAGTAAAGAAAAAATTAATAGTTCCGAGAGCTACGAATTATCTTTGGTAAAAATGTTAGCAAACTGGGGACATTATTGGTGGGAGGCCAGCACAGGAGACCACCTTCCTGGGATGAAGCTGCCTGTACCTTCTTCATTTTTGTCAAGGAAATAAAATCTGTCACCTGCCAACACTCAGGAAGCTAAGGAACACCATGAAAATCTGACCTATTTCACGAAAAAGCCTTAGTAATCCAGCTCAGAAATCTGTCAGGCAGCCCAGAATGCTAGGGAAGCAAACATAACCAAAGATACCCTACAATGCTAGTTCCCAAATCATGCCACACACATACCCTCAGTCAGTCTCAAACTACTTTCAGTATTATTTATAGGTATACTTATTAATTAATATTTTCTTAATATTTTTTCTTAAATCAACCACTGAAAACGAAAATGTCAAGGCTGGATGGAACAAAGTAGAAGCAGAAACAGAAACAGAAGCATGTGAAAATGTTCAATAGAGCATAATGGAAAGGACACTTCCTGCTGTGTAAGTGTCCTGCTCTATACTCTTGAGTTTAGTGCCTACTTCTCTTCCTGGTAATGGTAGACTCCAGATCAAGTCAGTGGTGTGGCAATGTTTCATTACTAGAAAGTAGGGAGGGGTTGTCTACCTAATCAGAGAAAGGGAGAGGTTAAAGAGTATTAACAAGGACCTTACCACAGGACTCAAAAGGTTACTCAGCTCTGTTTCCAGATCCTACATTTTAATAAGGTGTTAAGCAGTGGTTTCGGCTTCAAAATAAAGTTCATTAATAAAAATGATAACTACATAGTTGCTACTGTCAAAGCCTCAGGCGTTTCTGAACTCAAGAATTTCCTTACAGGGCTTCAGCTTGATGGTAAAGCACTTGCCTGGCATGTTTGAATCCCTGGATTCCGCCCCTAACACCTCAAAAACCAACCAATCATACATTCATTTAATAAATTGTCTTAGTCTTTGTTCTGTTGCTATGAGGAGAAACCATGATGGGTAACACTTATAGAAGAAAGCATTTAATGGGGGCTTGCTGACAGTCTCTGAGGCTTAGTCCATGATCATCATGGCAAGAGCATGGCAGCACTCAAGGTGCTGGAGTAGGAACTGAGAGTTGTACCCTGAACAGAGAAAATGGGCCTGGCATGGGCTTCTGAGACCTCAAAGCCCACCCCCACTGACACACTTCCTCTAACAAGGCCACAGCTACTCCAACACCGGTAAGCAATAGTTCGTCTTTGGTATTGGGGGTGGGAAGGTTAGGCTATCTCACAGTATGGCCCACACTAATCTCAGACTACCAGCAATCCTCATGCTCCAGCTTCCTGAATACCAGTATTACTACCTGCCTCCATTAAAACATTCTTAAAAGCCACTTTCACTCTGTTCTCCTTAATTTATGCAATACTGTTTTTTTTTATAAATCTTGAATTTCTTTCAACTAACTGTTTTATGTAAAAATAAATCCTTTTAAATCATTTTTCATGTCTCATAAACACACTCTCAAACCTTACTTTTAACCAGGCTTATTAGTTTATGACCAGCTTATTTATAAGAGGCCTACAAAATAGATACTTTTTCTAAAAAATTACATTCGAAAATTAATTTACTTCTTTCAGATTTTCCAAAGGCTCTAATAGAAATGAAAACAGGAAATACAACGCAAAAGTGAACTAGATCTTCTGGTGCTCCTCTGAAGAGAGAAAACAGAACAGCAGACAGACAGCCGAGCTCTACCTCCTTATTCACAATTCAACACCTACTGAGACAAGTTTGCCAGTTATGTTCCTAAGTTCATCCCTCTAAACACACACACACACACACACACACACACACACACGCACACACGCACACACGCACGCACGCACGCACACGAAGGCTGCTTAAGAGCTGGATGAATGATGCCTTGGGAGTGTCTTACACTGTCTGACTCATGAGTATAAACCAGTTATCATACCATCATTTTCACGGGAAGCACTTTTTTTTTTTGGTTTGTTTCGCCATAAATACACTAAAAATTCTGTAAGTGACTGAGTAAATCAAATAAACTCTTCTCTGTTGCTCAAGATCAGATTAAGATTAAAGTAAGAGCATGCTATGTAGCATAAACACATTGCCTTAAATTTCACATTGCCTTAAAGACACCATGGAAAAGAAAGAAAATTATTGGGAGAGAAAAGCAAACTAAGAAAAGTCATTTTAAAATGAGTGAGATTTGAGCTGGACTACAAAACATGGGGGCTTTTGTTTGGTTGGTTTTTGGTTTGTTTGCTTGTTTCTATTTCCTGCAGCAGAAAAACGAATGAGAAGTAGAATATACCAAACATTTCAGACAAAATAACGCAGTAAATTGTAAATGTTAGCTTAGTATGTAAAGCATGAATAAAATCTGCTTTATTCAGATTTCACCCATGGATAAAGTAAACCCATTCACAGTGATGAAAACACACAATGAAGACAACCTAACAGGTTACAGCTGGTTTATAAAACTCCAAGAAACTCTTAACAGGTCATGCTAGGAACAGTGCAAGTCTTATTCACAAACATTATTTCTTTTGTAAGCAAGCAGTAACAAAACACGGGGGGTGGGGGTGGGGGGGCTCTTTGGAGGTGAGGACACAGTTTTAAGGTAGAGTACTTGTTTAGCTGATACAAACCCTACATTAAAAAACAACAACTAAAACCTTCTTATTCCATCTGTGCTACTCTAACAAAGTAACACAGACTGGGTAATTTATAAATAAATAAGAATTAACTTCTCCTGGATCCAAAGGCTGGAAATTCCAAGACCAAAGTGCTAGAAATTGTATGCTTCTGTATCCTCCGGGAGAAACACTGTGCTCCACTTAACAGAAGGGACATGAGAAGGGGAGGAGAACTGTACGTGAAGGGGGAAAAAACCCAAAGTGGCAAAAGACACTGTCTTTCAGTATCAGAGCCTGAACTAGTGTGCTTTTCCCAAACAGAGAGCAGATCCTCCCATAACTCCATCAGCTCTCAGAGGCTGTTCTTCTTCATAGTATTATGCACTGAGGATTAAGCCTCAACATGAATCTTGGAGGAGACAAACAATAGCAGTCAAACCAGAGAAAAGACTAAATAAATTTATTAGTTACCTGAAATATTTTTATGATAGTATAATATTGTGAAAATTATAAATGAATTTCAGAATGTAAAAAATCTGTATTTAGCTACCAGGAATAATATTCTTTGTGACAAAGCCTGGCTTTACCAACCAGTGAAGTCAAAGTCTCTATCTTAAAGTGGCAGAGATTTCTGAGTACCTTAACAGTAGATGTCCTCTTCTGGACTGCACATCACCTAGAGCCTGGGTCTCAAGAACTTTACCATTGTTTGTGGTTTCAAAAACTGAAGTACACAAAACTGTTCATGATTATCATTAGGTATTAGCCTGCTTATAAAACAGAGCCACTGGTTGAGGCCAATTACTAATCACACCCTTCCAGCAACTCTTCGGCTCCATGTATTGTCTGACAGCTCCTTGGGTGACTCAAGGACAGGATCACCTTCACATGCCTGTACCTTGGCGTTAGTTAGAATTGGGCACAATGATACACATGATACAACTGTATGCAAATAGTAACTAATGAACAGACATAGTCACAAATCAAAACTCATGCAGTCTTAAGTCCTCAGATAAAGGCAGATTAAGACAGGGACCATAAAATTTACCTACAACTTAAACAACTATCACATACCCATTGTACAACAGTCTGGGGATGGGGAATGGGAAATCTGCTACCTAAACCAAGCCTACACAAATAAGGAATCTGAGTACACAGTAGCTATACCTAGTCGGAGGGTATGTTTCAGGATACTTGAAACTACAAAACTAAGGAGCCCTATTCAGACTGAGTATCCAAAATGTCTGGAATCAAAAATGATTCTGATTTTAAGATTAGCTTTTGAACTTCTGTAGCATTTGCTACAAAATATTAATATTTAATATTTTAGTGCTAGAAAACAAGCATAATCATGAAATCTATTTATGGAATCATAGAGCCCTTATGGAGATACAAGATAATCTGAAAAAAATGTCCTGAATGGTATATATTCTGATTATGATTACCAGACAATGTCTGGTACAAAAATTTTCATTACAGTATCATGTCACTCAACTGGTGATCATAATACACATTTTGAAACATTTCTGGATGTCCCAGGTTAGCTGTGCTTAACCTATATGAACTTGTTACTTTCCTAAGCTTACCCACCAACCTGTGATAAAGTTTAACTTATAAATTAGGCACAGCCACTTCTTGGTCAATAACAGATTAGTGGACACTATGACTATGCTCTTTCTCAGTTTCTCAAATGCTTTTGTATTTATACTCCCTCCTTATGAATGATGTGAGACTGCACAATGTCTGTATGGGGCAATGAATCACGTGAGTGGCACTGCACAGTAATGCAACATTAGTCTACTTGAGCACTAGGATCACAACAAAACCACAAGAGTTGACATGATAACCAAGATGGCTAATTAGGAACTAAATGGGCAAGTAACTGGCACAGCGTGGACACGCTGGACAAAATTCATATCCTTGTGAGAGATGGTATTATGTCACTCAGAGCGCCATGAAATTGAAAACATTTGGATTGTAAATTTCTATAACTTTCTATTTATTTTTTAAACTGTAGTTGGCTGTGGGTAACTGAAAACATAGAAAACAAAGCTGGGGACTACTGTAACATGCAGAGAAAGCCATGGACACAGAAAAAGTAGCATTGAACTCAAGATGGAAATCTGGGTTTCTCTTCTTGCAAAAGGTAAAGATTAATTTTAAACTAACATGACAAACTCACTGTGGCTTTCATTATTAATAGCTGTTCAAGTAGCTAACATAGTGTCTAGCAAGTAGAGAGATAAAAAGCACTGATAAATAAACTAATAGAATTATGAAGAGATGTAAAGGGCATTTTAATTTCAAACACAGGATTATAAAACAGAGAAACAAAATTTGCATTTAGGTAAAACAGCATTTTCTAAGATCCTGTTACAAGATTGCCCCTTAAAATAATTTTTGACAAACTCTGCTTCTGCCAATAAATCTTCATTTCCAAAAGGTTCTGACTGTTGTCAAAGTAACGTCCATAGTTGAAATAGATGAGAACCAAGGTGCCAATGTTTCAGCATTACTGACAATGTCAATAACTGTCAAATATGCACCACCAAAACCTACTAGATCATAAATTTCAATGTTGAAACCTTGGAAGGCATAGACAGAAGGTTTTGTTGTTGCTGTTTTGCTGTGGTCATGGGTTTTTTTTTGCTTTGCTTTACCTACCTCAGAAGCGAGTATCTCCATAATTACACTTGGGTTTCACTGGCTCGCCAAGCAATTTAATAGGATACATTCCAACTGCTGAGTATCAGTGGTAATCACATCATAAACTATCAACACCATCCTCACCTTTGTGAAGGAGGAGGACAAGTAAAACATTACTTGTCTTATGAAGAAAACAGAAGCCCAGAGAAATTAAAATTTCAAAGTACAGAACTGGAGAGATGACTCAGTAGCAAAAGCACTAGCTGCTTTTCCAGAGTTACTTATAGGTTAAAATATAGTTTTTAAAATTTTAAGTCCCTAACTGAAGTCTTTAGCTCTACTGAGGTCATTATCAATACCAAGTATTGTTGCAGATCTACATATACTTCACCAGTCAGTCAGTCAGTCAGAGTGTGCGTGTGTGTGTGTGTGTGTGTGTGTGTGTGTGTGTGTGTGTGTGATATCTAACAGGCAAGATGTTTCTCTATTGTACTCTTGCTTTAAAGGTTAGGGACAGTCACTCACAAAGTGCCATATAATTTACTAAATATCACAATATTGCATGCTTACACTAGAAGACATGGCTACAATACAAATAAACCAATACCTACTACCAAGCAATTTATCTCAAATTGCAGATGTCAAAGGTGAACCTCTTTGACTGATGAAAATAAATAAGGCCAATGTCACTGTGCAAAGGCCAATACCTGTGGTAATAAGTGACAGATACAGAAATAGGGAATCACTGGAGAGCTGAAGTGTAAGTCTCTAAAATATTAGGATGGGGAAAATGGAAGTCTCAGGAAAGCAATGTGCTAAGATCTGCAACACCCCACCCCCAGCCCAGCTAACTTTACATTTACTATTTTCTTTTTCTCCTTTTACTTCATAAGACAAGTAATGTTTTGTCCCATCCTTAACTAGAAGAATTAAAGAAGGCCAAATGTGAGAATAGTGTTAATGGCTTGTGATGTGATCATAAAGAAAATGTACCAGAATATAAATTGTGTATTATATCATTTTTTTCTTCTTAAGAAATGATCCCACTATATAGCCTTGGATGACCCAGAACAGGCTATGGAAACCAAGCTGGCCTTGAACTCACAGAGCTCTATCTGCCTCTATCTTCTGAGTACTGGATTAAAATTGTGTACTTCTACACATTAGGGACTTATTTACTACAAAGTGTGAAATCCGAGTGGTTATTAGAGACTTACTTAGTACAAAGTGTAAAATCCCAGTGGTGGTAACATCTTCTGACACTCCTGACCATAGTGTTTAGCACACAGAGACCACTTAATATAATGTGGAGAGAGGTAATATTTCAACTCCTATAAGGGAAGTATTAGTTTGTGTCATACCAATTAATCTCATGAAAAATGAATTGTTCGCGCACACTATTTCCTCAGACAATCAAGGCTCCCTGGAACTTTTGTGAAAGGAAGGAACCTCAACTGCGCACTCCTGAGTACAGCAGTGTGGGCTCTCTAGGCTGCCCATTGCAGTGCCTTCATCTCAACAGCTGCTGAGATCAGGCTGTAGCTTGGCGACAGCTGAGGGCATTCCATGGAGACGTGTTCATTCCTCTAAGTTACTGGCCAAAGCAGCTATTTACCTGCAGAGCTTACTTGGGGGCTATTCCTGAAAACGCTACTTGAGTTCCTTTACACTGAGCTGTTATCCAGATCACAACAAAGTCATATCACCACACAATTTAAAGATTGTCAGACCACAGGCTAACGAAGTACTGAGAAACTTTCCCGTCCCACAGCGCACTACCCTCTAGAGAGGTCCTCAGTTGTCAGAAATGTGGGTTTCTGGACTGGAAACTTACAGAACAAGTCACACCCTCAGTTTTGAAGAGTGAGAGCATAAGTACGACTTCTTTTCTTTCAAATTCCATCATGAAAGCACAAGCTCCCAGTGAACTGCTATAATTACCTTCAAGGTTCTAGTCTTCTCTGGCATGGAAACAGGAGGGGTGACCACTTAATCATGTGGCCCTGCAGGATAATTCTTCCTTTTGCCCCTCTCCTACTTACAAAGTGTTTGATTAATTTTAAAAAAAGTAAACAAAGCCACCAACCTATTCCGCTACTCCACACAGAGATAGGAAGTCATCAGATCACTTTTAGCTTGGTCTTCCACCAACAGTACTTGCCACCACATTCTCCCGATTAATCTAAAACAGCTCTTTAAGGCTCGCAACAAATTAGGAAGAGCCAAAGGTACTACCGTCTTCATGAAGTCTAACTCGAAACTAACTAGTATTCAGCTTCTCTGAAACACACTCCACTTAGAAGCCAACTAGATGCCTATTCAGCTAGCCAGTTCTTGTGGTGAGCAAGCTCCACTGTAAAGACAAAAAAACTAGAGCAAGATCAGAAAAGTCAGGAACAGGCACACTGAAAAGATGTCCTGTTTCCAGATCTCACACATAGGACTATCCATGGGCATTATAGGCATGTTCTTCATTTGCTGAAATGTTACAGTTGTAGCTGCTAAGCACACAACTGCTATCTGAATCTCTCGCTTGCATTAATGGGAATATTGTGAAAATAAAGCTTCAAAGCAATCAGTCGTCATTCTAACTAAACACATGGTGCTGTTTCCCCATTTTTACACTCTATCTAGACCTACAGCCTAAACTTACACAGTTTGTAAAACTGAACATAGGCAGCAATCTTCATTAAAACTCATGCATTATTTTCTTTGCTGGGCACTAGAGTTTTAATCTCCCCACTTGAAAACAAACTTTCAACAAAATTTGTAAAAACCAAATTAAGGTACTATGAAAAGACAACTTGAGTTTCTCAAGTAGGACAGCATTTGTTTAGATTTTCAATAAAAATTAATACTTGATTCACAAGGTCTGAAGCTGCTAACACAACCCAGGATGACTCCATGTCTGTGAGCTTCGTGCTACCTTACTCTGACAGTGTGTTCAAGGCAAGAACACAGTCCTCTTCCCAACTAGCCAGGTATCAAATATCTGCAAATATCATTCTGTAGAGTAAAACCTTCTTCATAATCAGTTCAACAAAACTATCACTGTTTGGACCTGAGACAGGTTACTTTTGTTGACTAACTCTCTCATGCTGTGTGCACTACCAACCTTTGGAACCACTGCTTTCAAGCACTCTATTAGACACTAAGAAGATTTGTTGCCCTTGTGCTTACCACGAAGACTACTGGTAAGAGCTGTAGCTTTACAATCTGCTGGAAAGTGATTACACTTTCTCTGATGTCCAGAGTTGGTTTATTACAATAGTAGACATGTTTTCACTACTTGTATCTTTGAGTGAAAGTATTTCATCTATAATGATCCAGTTTGATGGCTATTCTATCCTGTTACTTCTAGAGTTCAATGGAGACACATGTGTATGTTCACTTAGTGGTAAATTGTCATATCTATATGGAACCCTGACTTGTGGTGATGTCAAAATGATTATAGAATACTAAATAACACAAAATGAGCAATGAAACATTTTCATGGAAAACTAAGCCAGATGAACCTGGGGAGGATAATTTCTGCTCATGTTGGTAATGCACTGATACTTAGAATTTATCTCAACACAAATATGAACACTATATGAACAATTAGCTATGATAAATGATTTGTACTAGTCTAATTGTCAACTATGGCACAGGTTTAAGTTACTAAAAATAAGAACATTTTAAAAATCTGGTGTCAAGACAAGAAAAACAAATATTAATATTTTTACAAAGCAATTGGAGTCAAAAAATTATAAAATTTAAAGATCATGGAATGTAACAGATTATTCTATTTACAATATCAATAATCATTATTGTACATTCACAAACTATTTTATAGAATACTTTTAAATGTCTGCACTTCTTATTAGAACCCAAATGTCCCTTTCTTTCTTAAAATAGAATCTTACTGCCTTTATACCAGCTGACATCTTAGCCCTTCTAGCTTTCTGCACTGGCCCTACACAGCCATAGTTACAAACACCCTCAGAAAGAGGGCCCACTGGGCAAGCATGACCCTCTGCTCAGTTCTGCATGCATCAGTGACTACACAGCAGACACATGTACCCTAAAGCCAGATGACACACTGAATGAAGCAAAGCAACAAAGTCAAGATGTGAACACATCACCTTCAGCCCCTTTCTAAGCAAACAGTGGTTTGGTTGCCTTTAGATTAAAAAACAAAACCAAACCAAAAAAGGTCCTATTCTAAGAACTTCTTCCTATTATTACCTATGAAATAAAAACCACTTCTAAAAAACTTCATTTTGTTATGCTCCCATTTATTATGATCTAACTAATAAGCTAGTCCTTGTTTTTTCTAAAAAGTTTTGAAGGCATAGTGGCTCATTTTTATTTATTACTGGCTCTCTGTATACATTTCAAGTATAAATCAGATATTTCTAATCAAATCCAGGGCAATTTTCATAAACCCAGCAGAATTCTTAAAAATTCAAGAAAAGTTATGCATTAGCTTACAGATGTTTTTCTCAGTTTAATCCCTAAGAACCCAGCCCTGATTTTTCCCTCTGGCTACCTCACACTAAGACTCTCTTTAAGGAGCTATTTTCCTCAAACACCTGACCTGGGGACCCAAAACAGCTTCACTTAAACCTTCATACTCTTCCTTCAGAGACAGCTTTCTGCAGCTAGTAAAAACCTGAAAATTGCTGAAGAACTTTCTAACTACAACCAGCATTTGAAAGAAAGGGAGAGAATTCTTTACATCCAACTTAACGGTCAAACCTCATCTCTCGCTTAGTAATAGTTCTGGTCAGATAAAATTTACTTTTGCATGACTGCTATTGTGTCTGCGTGTGCTTATTAGGGAGGCAGGATAGATGTATGCCAGAGGTTAGCTCAAGCTCATGGCTTCAGTAATATGGGACGTATTTGACAAAATAAAAATCTAACTGGAGAAAAGAATCTAATGAGTATCTTTGAACAATAAAACCTATATAACATAAACAAAAGCAATTCAAGACATGCTTTTAATTTTTTAATTTTTAAAATTTTTATGTGGTGTTTTGACTGTATGTATGTTTGTGCACTGTATGTATGCTTGCTGCTTGCCAGAGGCCAGAAGAGGGCATAAGATACTGTGGGGCTGGAGATCTAGATGGTTGTAAGCCACCATGTGGGTGTTGGGGATAAAACTTGGGTACTCTGCAAGAGCTCTTAACCACTGAATCATTTCTCAAGCCCCCGCTTTCAGAGTTTTAAAATTCGCTTTTATTTAGTAGTTAACTAAAGTTCTCATAAAAATTGTGGTAGCTATCTGAACTACTACTAACCCTTTGCTTTGAAACACAGCATGGGAACAGCAGTAGCACTCACTCATCTATAGTCCTCTGACAGACTCCTTCACGTCTCATTAGTCCCACCTCGCAGCCACTCAGGGAAACAACTGTTAGGCCCTGTTCACTCCAAACTAAACATATTTAGTGTATAACCATGTATTTTCAATAAAACACTAATAAGCCTTTCTTAAACAATGTGGGAATCATCATTAGGACTCTAAGTGATGAATCTAAGCTGTTATAATGAAGAAGGTATGAACTGATGCTGCTGCCTGTGACTTCTTCGAATCAAATGCCCCCCAAATGCTCAACTGTGTACTACAGTGCACCCCTCAAATTCAATGCATTTAAATTGTAAAGTTTATAAAAATTCCTTAAGCTTTTGTTCTCCAGTGACCATATAGCCACGGCAACTGCCATTTCTCCTACTACAGGTAGCCTCAAATTGTTAGTTCGTCCTCACTGGGCTGGAACTAGACACAGGCCTCGGGAAGACTTAAGGAAGCCCTATTTCTCAGATCAACGTCATTATAGAACTGTAAAGTGTACCCAGCAGGTCAGACTGGCTCTAAAGGTGCTAAGCAACAGCAGGAGAGAAGTGCACATGGTATCTGAAACAGTACAGGAGGAAGGGGCAGTAAGCTGAAGAGGTCCCAGCGGTAACTAGGCCCCATTCACTTGTAATTCTCTCAGTGCCTCTGTGTGTGTGTGTGTGTGTGTGTGTGTGTGTGTGTGTCTAAATGCAAAGGGTGTGAAAATGCAGGTCCATAAGACCACACGCTTTCAGAGATCTGGAAATGACTAAACACTGAGAAAGCATTAAAGACTCGTCCTTCAAAACTACATGAAGTCAGATATTAAGCCACACTGGCTCCCTTAAGAAAATTACTGTCATTTTCAATATCTCAGCAAAAAAAAAAAAAAAAAAAAAATCACATGTATCAAATCATTAGGGTGAGAGTTCTGTTGTACTTTAATATTTTGGTGACTCTACACTTTAGTGTGACTCCATAATACTTTTGGGTTTATTACAATTTCCAGTGCAGGCAACATCAATTGTATAAAGAGTTCTCCTTGAAGCTTGGTTGTTTGAAATATTCAATGCATAGAAAAAGTACCTGGGCTTGAACCTGCCCCACTCCCGATTTTAAAAAAAAAAATTTAAATTAAAAAAACCCACAAACTACTTTACTCGAAACAAAACAGTGGCTGCTACCAGAGTGGTGCTTTAAACTCTGAAGGAGAGAAGGAAGAAGCTGAAGTAGAGACTTCAGCAAGGAAACGACAGCTGTAAGTAGAGACTTACAGTAAAAATGGTCTACTGAACTATTAGACTATTGATTGGTACTGAGCCCAGCAAGATACCTAAAATGAGTTATAAAAACACACAAAACCATCTGAGAAGCACTGTGCTACTCTACTTTGCATCATATTTACTTTTCTTTGAATAGCTACAAAGCACTTTCTGGCATGTTTCTCATAGAAAGCTAGTTATCCAGAGCCTAATGGTGTTTTTTATTTGTTAAAAGTCATAAACAAAAAAGTCTGGACGTAGTAGGCTAACTAAGGTGAAGAGGTTCTTGTTGTTCTCAAAATTTTTACAAAAGAGCAACCTGCACCTCTAAGAAGAACTGACGGAAATACTGTCTAAGGTTATTTGACTTTGTTCATGGTCAAAGATCAAAATATAGGAAATTATGGCTAGGAACTGCTGGCCTAGTGAACACCTAGAAGCAGTAAGGAAAGAAAAAGCACCACATAAATGGGAAGAGGAAGCAACTGATAGACTGGCTTTCTTACTTTCAGTTTTGCCATTTACTGGCTCCATGGCTTCAGGCACACATGCAATTTCCCTCTAACTCCATTTCAGCATTTGCATGATAGAAATTATAATTCTAATTTCAGCCATTTCCAGAATAATACAATGGAATCATAAAGTCCTAGAGGTATTGAATACCCGAGTATCCTAGAAAACCCTAACAGAAAAGTAAATGCTCCCTTAAAATCCTAAGTTATAGTTTTCCAATGTCCCTCTATTCTACCACATGCTGATGTCACTCTTAAAAGAATACTAATAAAGCAATCCTAAAGAAAGAGAAGTGAATGTCTCAGAAAAACAGAAAAACTCAAGATGACCCAAAGCCTCATCTTCTGCTCAGGACACACCAGCACATCTCCTCTTAAATGATGGACGCACCAGTAAACACCGAAGAAAAGGACTTCAGCTGCCCATTCCACAACCATTTGGAGAATGGAGGAAATGCAATTCCACAAAATAATCCACTTCCCAGTTAAATTAGTAAATTGGCATCACCATCATCCAAAATATTATCAATCATTAAAGAAAAATATATATGTGCACCAAGTATACAAGTATCCTGAGGGCAGAAGAGAACATTAGATCCCCTGGAACTGCCCAGTGGATACTGGAAACCAAGCCCAGGTCTTCTGCAAGTGTAGCAAGTGTTCGTTAACTGCTGAGCCTTCTCTCCAGCCCCAGAAGGCAAACTATGAGAATTAATGAGAGAATCACAAGTGAAAGAATGATCCAAAGCTTTGGAGACTGTGTTAACCAAACTGCATGATGACACCACTGCCACTCACAGCTATGGTCAAGACTCTGCTCACAGCTTTAACAGAACTGTCTATTATTAACTGTTTAGTTATGTGCCCCAAAGGGTATGTTTATTTCTTTTGAAACATAAGAAAATCCCTCTAGCATTGCAGACTAAAAAATCATTAAGATAATTCTGAAATTCATTTAAAAAAAAAAAAAGAACACTGACATAGTATAATATATTAGCTTTATTTCCTACATTAAATACCTAAATTAATATAGAAATCCCATTTCCTGTGGAAAATTATTCATTATTAAATTATTGTCAAGACTTGTCAGATTTTTGCAATGTAACGGTTAGCTTTTCAAAGCATCACTATGAAAGACAGTGGCACTCTGATCACCTACTCTGTCTTCAGACAGATGTACTTACAGATGAACATAATACTTAAAAGAATAACATTTCTTAGATGAATGATTTCTCTTCCTGCTTAAGCTATATTTGTATGCTGGCAGAAAGGACAACTTCTG
Organism: Rhynchomys soricoides; assembly: GCA_019843965.1. Lineage (NCBI taxonomy): Eukaryota > Metazoa > Chordata > Mammalia > Rodentia > Muridae > Rhynchomys > Rhynchomys soricoides. The sequence continues at coordinate 4,886,240 of JADRCH010000036.1, read as the reverse complement.
TTCGATGCTTCTCTCTTCTTTTTAGCTATTTCTCAGCATCCACCAGTCACAGCACTTCAAAGGCGCCAGTTGCAGGAAACAGGAATCAATGGTTTTCAGTGTTTCTCATAACACCCCAGACACACCAACAGAGAGCTCTAACAGGGTCTCTACCACCGAAACCCCCCTTACACCAGTCTATCCAGAAAAGAGACTCTTGTAACTCCATCCAGTGCAAAGATCCATAGATTTGTTTTTTTAACAGTTCAACCACTGCATCTCATCTCTTGCTGGATTGCCTACTACACTATAAGAAATGTTCATTTCCAAAAGCAAGTTCCTGCTATGCACATCACTTAGTGTAAGGTGCCATACTGAGATACTCAAATGATCATTTTACTAAAAATAAAGGTAAGGAATTCTTTTTGAATGCATCAACCTAATCAATATCTGCAAGGTTATTTCTCCCCAACCCCTTTAAATGTAAACTACTTTAAAATTAGGCAGTTTAAATACAGTAGATAAAACATAGTCTGTACTGTTGTACTGGACTCACTACACTAGGTAGGTTCATACAAATGAGGATTTTTTTCCATTTAAACAATGAAGAAATCAGCCTGTTCACAAATCTTATTTATAGACGTACTTTAGATGGAGACTTTACAGAGAATGGACAATCTTTAAAGGTCTTCCAATAGTTCTCCAAAAACAAAAAAAAGGACAAATACATATCCATAAAGGTTCCAAATGAGGAAACAGAACTTCAAACTGAAGTATAGGAGTAGTTTTTAGTTAACAGATGCTCAGAAGTGACTGATATATAACTCCTAAAGATTTCATTCATTTCCCACAATTTTAACAGTTACCCTGGCCCAAAACTGTGCAAATGATGAAACTGCATTGAGTGCCGGTCACATCTATGAGGAAGGCTGAAGGAAGTAAGGCTATACATCCAAGCGGGGTCATGAACTTTTACATCTCAGACTGACAGTCTCCTATACCATCAACTTCCACTTGCCTTGTTATATACAGTACAAATGATGCTTGAGGGAAAAGTTTGAAAAAAAAATTAAAGTAAAAGAAAAAGCATTTTTAAAAGTGAAAACTCAACAGAGAATTAAACAACAATGTGGAAATTTTCTTTGGTGAAATTACTGCTTTATTTAAAATATAATTAACAAGTTTTGCATCTGAAGTGACTTATTTATCAGCATAACTTTTATCTATACTTACGCTGAAAGCCAGTGGTTTTCAGCACACATTTTACCGCTTATACAAACCTTGTGTCACACTCAATAATTCTTGCTTTAGACAGACTGTCAGCTGCCACAGGCAAACTCCACACTAGAATATCAAACTTTCACTACTTAAAACTAGAGAAGGAAAACCAAAGGTTGTGCAGGCTAAGATCCTTTACAAAGCAACTGTACACCACCAGGACCTTGGAATGAGTAACCTACTTAAATTAACATAGTTGTCAAAGATCAATTCTAAGTTCACAGTGTAACCAGCGTTGAGGAGTAGTGAAATCAATGTCAATCACACAAACCCTGCATATTTTTCTGATGCCAATGCCAATTAATACAATAAACTACGTAAAACATTTAGACTATTTTCAACTACAGTATAAACAAGAACAAAGAAATGATGTTGCAAGGCAAATTCTTTTGAAACAGATTTTGTAAGAAGGATAAATACCTTCCTTTTAAAAAGAGTGATATCCACTCCGGAAGGTAGAGCATACCAACACAACGTGAGGGTTATTTCAGACTGAAAACTTCAAATTAAGAAAGATATATAAAGGGAGAACATTTTGCATGGGATAGGGAGAGAGAGAATGATCACCAAGACCGGTGATAAAACATAAAGATCAGGTGTAGGTGAGAGGTCTAACCCTTCAAATTTCACTTCACTTGCAGACACTTTTACACATCCTCAATAAAAGTCCAAATGCTTTAAACAGACCTTATAAGAGTGTACAAATGAAATATTAAGCCTTTATCAAAAGTACCCAAAGAAAAATGGTCCAAAGTAAGTAAAATCTGTCATGTTTTGTCATATTCTTAATTGTTATATAAATATACCTGATAAGACATATAATATAGTAAACCACAAGCGTCCTTGAAAGAATGCACCTCTGGCTCAGAAAACATGCCATGCATGGTATCAAAGAGACACTGTCTAACCTAAATAAAACCACGAATACTTTCTTTTATATACTCTTAGCAGTGCTCTAAAGGTAAGACCCTAATTTCCAGATGCTGGCTCCTTAGCCTGGATCGAGTGAGGAAAACTCAATACCTCTAGCGACAAGGGAGCTTTCTTTTACATATTTATATAGGACACGGTGACAGAAAGGGTCTCTGAGCACAGACACTTGAGAAGACTACTTACACAGAGTCATCAACTTACCTATCAGATTTGAGTTCATGAAAGATGTTGGGGACAAGCCTTCATGGGCTCCTAATCGACTGTCATTCAAGTGATCACTGTAATGAGGGCTGTCTGTAAAACCCTAAGGAGGGAAAAGACCAAAATATTAAAGAGAGTACAGTAACACCTTATTAAGGCTTACGCGGGGCCTCCTACCTGAGCTCCTTATTCATCACTCACAGCACTGAAGGGCACTGGCCTCCAAGTCCAGGTTCAATCTCTGAGACCCACATTATAGAAAATGAAAAGTGACTACACAAGTTGTTCTCTGACTCCCATGTGCTAAACTTAGCAAACACACACACACACACACACCACCCAACACCACCATCCCCTCAAAAAAGGGAATCAATAAACAGATATGGTTTTTAAAAAGTCTTTCTTACTCTTAAAGGAAAGTTGAGTTTCTGAGGAAACACTAACCTTAGTCCACTGTCTTCAATTTTCTTAATGCCTCTGGAGAAAACAAAGACTAAAAACATTCTAACAGACCAGCACTGAAATTATCTCTAAGACCTCAGATTATCCAAAAGAAAAAACCTTTGGACATGTTCCTATTGCATACAAAAGGAAAGTTCTACATTAAAAAGAAAAAAAATTAGCTTAAAAAACAAACAAATGACCCCGCCCCCCATACTTCTGAGTGGTAACGCACTAGGAACGCTTCTCTCCTCCTATTCCTCCTGAGTTACCATTCTTATAAAAACCTACTCTTTTGGAATCTGGCCATTTTAAAAAAAAAGAAAGAAAGAAAGAAAACACTTAATAAAATGGCTCATTAAATCCATAAGTTTGAAAAGAAAATTATAAATACATAAAACAATAACACTAAGAATATTTCATAGTAGCTATTATATTTCTTTCAGAAAATAACAATTTCTTAAAAGCTAGTGAAACAGAGGAAAGAAAGTTTACAAAAATGTCTTTCTGGTTCTCAGACTCCTACACTTACCACAACACTCCCTCCAAAATCATAGTGTTTCTAGTTAATTTTTGAAACTTCAGGTGATGCCAAGCCCTCTGATAACTTAAAATCATGACAAAGATGCGGAAAATGAAAAGAAACCAAGTAAGACAGAACCTGCCCTGCCTGCCTGGGAGACCACACAGTATCTCCAGGGGCTGTATCACTGACCATTCATCATTCTCCAGACTACACACTCACATTCAAGAAGACATTAAAGGAACAAAGACAGGCCTCACTACATCTGTGGAAAAGAGATATTAATTCAACAAAAACATTAGATTCCAAGGGCTAAGTAACTGTTGAATCATTACAGCTGCTTATAGATGCACATCACAACTTTCACTGTTCAGTTTTCTTCTTCTGGGAATGTGAACTCTGAATTAAATGGGTTTTATATTTGTCTACTACAGAGCCAGTGATACATATGTGACAGATAATCAAGAAGTTTCCAAGTGACATTTACAACATGGTGATGCTGTAAGATGTATTCTGGGACCACAATCATAGTCCAATCTGTCATATCCAAAAAGATGACAAAACAGGATGGCCTTGACAAAAGTCATCCCTTGGAGTTTATTTTTATCCTAAAAACTAACACTGTATAAACACTGATATACCATGATCCAATGCACCTCAGTATTCTTTCAGCCACCCCTTCTCACTGCCATTCTTAGGTACAGTGTAAAAACAAGGCTACAGCCTATATACTTGTTGAAATCATGAAGCTATACTAACTCTAGAAAAAATGCTAATTTTCAGCCATATTATTCACATAATAGATAAAAATGAAAAATGAAGAAAAATTTAAAAGTTCCAGTTTAAAATTTAAAGCAATTAAATGGGATTTTGTTATTCTTGTTGCTGCTGCTGCTGCTGCTGCTGCTGCTGCTGTTACTTGTTTATTTTGGTTTTGTTTTGAGACAGGCTTTCTCTGTTTAGCCCTGGATATCCTAGAATTTGCTCTGTAGACCAGGCTGGACTCAAACGCTGAGATCAACCTGCCTCTGCCAGGAACAATTAAAATACTTTAAATGTCTGTTTTAACCTACACATTTTTAAATAAACAGTAAGTAGCATTGGTTTGACAAATAAAAATGTGTCAATAAGATGCCTTTCTGACATTATGCACACTTTATGTTGCAAGAAATTAGAAATGTTAGCCTTTGCTTTAATAAAACAGACCTGAAATGATCAATGAGAGCTGCTTCTGAATTAATACATAATCAATTAAATTTTTATAACTCAAGATCCTTCTATTGATATATCTATACTATCAATCAATCAATCAACAAAGTTTTGCTTATTCCAAGGTCAAGTGGTTCTCCTACTACAGTTGGAATACAGGTATGTGCTCATCACCTTTTAGCAAAATTTTTAAATCTAAATTTTCAGGGGGCTGGGAGGAGATGGCTCGGTAGGTAAGAACACTTATAGTTTAAAACCAAGAACCTAAGTTCAAATTCTTAGCACTCATATAAAAACAAAGCCAAGCACAGCTGTGCACACTTGTAACCTCAGTACTATAGGTAACAGAACACAGGGAAATTGCTTGAACTTACTGGTCACCAGCCTAGCTCCAGGTTGAGTGAGAGACCCTGTCATAAGAGAATAGGATAGAGAGAGTGATAGAACTGAACACCCAGATGTCCATCTCTCTCTACATCCTCATGTGTATTATTCTCTCTTCCTCCCTCCCTCTTTCAATTTTAAAAAGTAGTCTATGGGGCTGGCAAGATCAAAACACATAAAAGTAACTACATCTAGTGCACAAATTAAATACAACCTAATCCACTACCAGAGGGAACAATAACCTGTATGCACATCTGCTTAGTTCAATCAAACTGTCAAAAAAAAGTTTAAGGGCACTACATTGAGAGAATAATGTATTTATGATAAAAAAATGCAAGTAAATGGTAATTATATACCTTAAAAAGTATTCTCCAATTCAGGCATTTAGTCCCTCCCCCACACATATTGATAAGACAGGTCTCAACATTAACAAGAGCTAAACTGCACCATCTCTTTTTATGTCTGTTCTAAATTTTTCAATGCACTGCCAATTTCTATCCATATGCCAACAGAAATGCTTACCAACAATTGTCAATCTTGTCTTTCCTTCTCTTGACCTTTCCTCTCATTTTCTTCTTACTTATCCCCTAGCTCTTGCTATGTCCCCCCTCCCCCCCTTGGGTTTTCAACACAGGGCTTCTCTATGTAACAGAGCAATGGCTGTCCTGGAACTCTCTCTGTAGACAAGGCTGGTCTCGAACTCACAGAGATCGGCCTGCCTCTGCCTTTTGCATGCTGGATTGAACCTGTGCGCCACCATACCCAGCGTTCTTGTATCTTTTATGTGTCTTCTCAGGTCATTTTAATGTAGTTATTAATGAAACTAAATGTGCATATAGAAGTAGGACTATTTATGTATGTATTATTTCTATAACATATTAAGCACTCTACTATTCTAGGCTATTCTATTCTGAGACAATCACTATATCCAAATAGCTCACAGTTTGGAAAAAGAAACACACATGCAGGAGTATGTGAGCTCATGCGCAAACACACATAGTCTCTCTTAATTTTCCAGGAAACCTAAATCATGCTACACTACCGTCTCCAAGGTCTGATCAGTATTACTAAACTATCTGTTATGTTAGTGCAAGGGGCAGGATAGCAGGACCAGTAAATTTTAAGTTAAGGCTGGTCACCCTGCCAAATTTTTCAAATTAAACTTCCTATGCAAAAACATAAATAGCACAGATGACCAAATGTCAGCACAGCTTCAAATGGGAGCATCAAGGCAGAAAGTACTTCCAGACAGGCAGGACAACAGGCAGAACAAACCTTCATGATTTGCTACAGGATACTTAAAGCAACTGAATTATATTGATAATTAGAAAACAATTAGATATTTAGAAATGGTAAGAATAGCTCTAGTGGTATCATGTTCATAGCAACCTATTTTTGAGTGTCTTCTATGACCTAGCTTTTAAGGGATTATATGTATTCAGATAGTTAATCTGACATCATATTATTTAGCATCAAGAAATCTCATAAAATAATGTAGTAATCAGCATGTTAATTAGGACCATTTCTACTGGAAGCTATCAGAATGTCTCAGCTCCCAGAAGCCCTACATACAAAAAGCCAAAACCAATACAAAAATAGCCACACCACAGCAGATCATTATCCAATGAGCCCTTCCAATGAGCTACCAAGATCCAGGCTAAGCTGTACCAGATTTCTAAATTACAGAAAGTATTAGAAATAAATGTATCATGTTAAACTAATAAGAGACAAATAATTTATATATTAAAAAGAAAGAAGTATTATATGAAATGCAACTTAGATGAAATGGACAAATGGCACAATTCTTAAGTTATCCAAGTCAAGCAATCTTGTTAAAGAAATACGTGAATAATTCTTTATTTATAGACAAATTAAATATTGTCTCAGGCCTTAGTTAGGTCAACGTGCTTACCACCAAGTACAATGATCTCAGTTTGATCCACAGAGCCCACAACAAGTTGTGCACTAACTGACCTCTATATCACACACAAATACTTTTTTAAAAACTAAAAATCTGAAAGAGAATCAAGGCCCAAATTATCTTCAGTAGTAAAATCTATCAAAAATTAAAGAAAAATATTATCAATTCTGCATAAACTCTTACAAAAGTATAAGCATTTATCAACCTTAGGCTAGCATTATTGTGTTACTTAATTTTGAGAAAGAAAATGCAAAAAGAAAAAGAAAATCCTTTCAGAGATCACAATTTCTCAGACAAGAAAACCTGCAACACTGTAACAAACTAAAAAAATAGACATAAAAATTGGCTCCATCAGCTTGTTGGCCTTTTTGAGTTCTGTGGAATCTATCTTGGGTATTCTGTATTTTTTTTTTTTCCTAAAGGGCCCAAGTGAGGACACTTCAGTCCCACTTGGGAGGGAGAAGAAAGTAACCACAAGGGGGAGGAGGGAGGGAGGGATGTAGGAGGGAAAGGGGAGGGAGGAAGAGGGGAACCTGATCTGGTACTGGGTGGGAGAAAAGGACTGAAGCCCTGAGGGTCAGCAGAAAGAATGGAAACAGGCAACCTCGGGAGGTAGGAGGTTGGGGGACCCTCCAGAGTGTGCCAGAGACCTGGGGGGTGAGAGACTCTCAGGACTCAAAGGGAGGGACCCTGGATGAAATGCCGTACAGGGGGTGGGGGGGAAGAGGGAACTTATAGAGCCCACCTTCAATAGAAAGACAGGGCATCAAGTGAGGGATGGGGTTGCTATCCCACACTCAAAACTCTGACACATAACTGTTCCTGTCTGAACTGTGGGGATGAAAATGGAGAAGAGACTGAGGAAAAGAAGGTCTAGTGACAGGCCCAAAGTAGAATCCAGCTCAAGGGGAGACCCCAAGGCCTGACACTATTACTGAGGCTATGGAGTACTCACAAAAAGGGACCTAGCATGACTGCCCTCCGAAAGACCCAACAAGCAGCTGAAAGAGTCAGATGCAGATATTTGCACCCAACCAATGGTCAGAAGCTGCTGACCCCTGTGGTTGAATTAGGGAAAAGCTGGAAGAAGCTGAGGAAGAGGGTGACCCTGTAGGAGGACCAGCAGTCTCAGTTAACCTGGACCCCGAGATGTCTCAGACACTGGATCACCAACCAGGCAGCACACACCAGCTGATATGAGGCCTCCAACACATGAACAGCAGAGGACTGCTGGGTCTGGGTTCAGAGAAGATGCACCTAACCCTCAAGAGTCTGGAGGCCCCAGGGAATTTAGAGGTCTGATGGGGTGGAGGTGGGGGTGGGGACATCCTCATGGAGACAGGGGCAGGGAGGAGGTATGGGATGTGGAACAATCGGAGGGTGGACCAGGAGGGGAATAAAATCTGAAGTGTAAAAAAAAACCAAGGAAAATAAATAAATAGAAAAGAAACGTATGTATGTATGTATGTATGTATGTATGTATAAATAAGCAAGCTCCATAACAGCCAATGCTACAAGTACAAGATCACTTTTACATTAGAAAATAACCATAGTCATTATTCCAATAGGAACACACTATTAAAAAAAAATCCATCAGAATGGAGCAGGAAAAAACTCCAACATTCATGCTTGTTAAATATCTTCACTGAATTAAGAAAACACAGGAATTTCCTTAGTAAACAAGGCATGAATGAAATGGTATCAAAACAGAAAATTCTCCAGAATGTACAAAAAAGATAATACAAGTAGTAAATAAGTTTAGCAAGTCTGCCGGATGCAGTGTTAATATAAAAAAAAAAACCACTTGTAGATTTTTATATATTAGACATGATTCAGAAAACGAAATTTTATAACATAACTACCAGCACCAAGAATTTTAAAATATTCAATTAACTAAGCTAAACAGAAAATGTACAAGATGCATTTATTTAAAACTATATTTTGAAAAATTAAAAACATATACATGTCAAAAGTTCTCATACTCCTAAGATAGCAATTACATACAGCTGACAAACCTCCTCAGAGAAGCTTCTTTTTGTAGCAGTAACCCATAACTGGTCAAAATGCAGAGAGGGCACCCATCCCTAACGGACACATCTGACAACACTACTCATATAACTAATGCTCTGGGGATAGCTAAACAAAAGAAGTAGAAAGGTAAGAAGAACTTGAGAATCAGGAGGTCTGCTACAAGATAGTATCTTCTACATATACAGAGTTACACCTATAAAGCTGTAACAATACAGTCCCCCAAACAAGACTTGCACAATGGCAATACCAAGTTGACATCCCAAGCATAGACAAGGAAATCTAACAAGGCCCCATCCCTAAAGAGCTACAGACGTTAACAAGAAAATGCCCATGCTGCATTCCCAACTTATAAACAAGTCTGTGGTGAAAAGAATGGATCAAGCAAGACACCTTGCAGCATGACTCCTCTTCAGTGAAGGCCTCTGGCAGATCCTCAGAGGAGACCCAAAGGAAAGTCTAGTCCTCACAAAGGAAGACAGCTACAGGCATTAGTGCCCTGAAAACCTGCTAGCAAATAAAGCAAGGTACAGAGAGGTTTGTGTAAAGAACTCTTTGATGTGTTTTTCCACCTTAATGTTTCAGACACTCTTTGCCCACTAAGACAGCTGGTATTTTATTGTTTCACCATAAAACAACTTCCTAAACACCCAAAATTCTATTCTCTATACAAAGCACCATACTGATTATTACTATGTTGTAGTGCAAGTCTGAAGTGCCTCCCAGAGGCTACTTCATCATGGCCTACTGCATCAGTCATGCTCAAAGGTGGGGCTTTATTTGCTGACACAGAATAGAAACCTAGGAGGTAGGACCCAAGTAAAGGAGTGCCTCCTTGGGCACTACAGCTTGTCCCAATTTGTATCAAGAAATTATGGAGTCAAATACGTCTTTGTGCCTCTATTTTCACAGGTATTTATTTTGTCAAAGAGACAGAAAGCCGAAAGCACTGTGTATTTCAATATACTGTGGAGTATATTGAAATAATGGTTTCACTCGACCAGAGGAAAGCTGGTATATCAGTTTACTGTGTTGAAGAGGAGCATTTTAGAAAGACCATTAGAGTCTGAGATAACACAAGTATGTCACAAGGAAAACATTGATAAGGCTAAGCCCTCTGGCATTCAAAATCTCCTTTTGGACTCTTACTTTGCAAATGGAGTACATATTTTAAACAGATTTGAAGAAATAAGGCTTCTTAGAATGTACAAATCTATATTTTATTATAAGAATATAAGAATCTAAAAACTGGCTTACACCATTCCCCTGCCCCCAATAACTTCCAAATACCAAGATCTGTAATATAATAAACATTTCCCAGTTTCAATAACTCAAACACAATTTATTTTTCTTGACTTATAGGACTTCTTGTTGGATTTTAAAATCACAATAGCCCACCATCTTGTCTGGGACAGAATCCAGGACTTCAAAATAGTTGTCTTTCCAAAGAACATTCAGACTTTTAAAGTTCCTAACAAAGCTTTGTTTCAGAATAGATACATAACTTCTTATGTGACCAGGAATAAAAAGAAGAAAAAACACTAACAGATTCCAAATTGGTCTGTCTATATATAAGACTCCCTCTATTTAATTATCAATTAAGAAAAAAAATCTTTGCAGAGAGGAAACTAAAAGATCAGAATCAGTTTCTTCAGGTCATCTGATTGGTGCTACAGCTCAATTTTTACAACACATAAAATAAATTTTTTTGTAAGAAATAATGATAGTGGGGCTGGTGATTCGGCAAAGGTGCTGCTACCAAGCCTGATGACTTGAGTTCCATACACATACGGGGGGGGGGGGGGGGGGGGGGGGGAGGGGAGGGGAGGGAGAGAGAAAAGAGGAGGAGGAGAAGGAGGAGGAAGAGGAAGAGGAGAATGAATGCTGGTGGTAGCCTAACCTTAAAATTTCTAGAGTATTGTTCCTTAAAGCCCTAAACAGCTAAGAATGGAAGCTTTTTTATGTCCTCACACACACTTTGACAAGTTAACACACTAAAAGGGGATGGACCGCTTCAACCATCTAGCTTGGTTACCATTCTTAAATGTTTATCTTCTCAAAACCTTAATTTCCTCACTTCCAAAATGAAAAGAATCTTAAAAATGGCTTCTTGGCAAAAAAAAGGCTTCTTAGAGTGATCCTCTTGAAGATCTAAGCAATCACACAAAGTTAAGTCTGTAAACTCTACTGTAATACATGGGAACTCTAACAGTTTAATAAAAGTAAGCTACTAAGTTATAAAAATGTGTTCATCTGGAATCTATCCTACATTGTATTTTCATAAATAAAAAATCACTAAACTAAGGAAACACTAAAGAGATTATCAAGATCCAGCTGAACAATTACAAAAGAGGATATCAAAGACTAAACTGAAATATACTTGAGGGCCATTTGGTAAGCTTTGGTTGAGTGGATGTTCTGGGAGACTAAACAGAAGTCTAGTAGCTAGCCGGGCTATGCTACTGCTCTCCTAGTGTCCCAGACCTCAGTCATCCACTTATTAGCTGTAAAGCCTAAAAACCCTAGTACAGAGAACTGTAAAGTCAATCTGTCCTGACAAGGATTGTATAGGCATACAGACTTAAATGAAACTCACAAGAGGCGAGAAGCTAACAAAAAAAAAAAAAAAAAAAAAAAATGTATATATGCTTTTTAGAAAGAACAATAGCAGAGTCTCAACAGGTTTGCTCTAAGAATGGGTAGACTGAAAAAAGAGACATTTGGTTGTCTTAGAATGGTAGACAATTTAAAGCTATGTGATTTCTTTCAGCTTACATAACATGCAGCAGAGTTTTAAAGATGCTTACATCTCATAATCCACCTTTTCTTAAATAAGACCAGATTCAGTTCAGGCAGATGATCCCCTGAATGGCACTAAGAGTCACAATTCCTCCCCAGACTCATTTAAACCTAACCTTAAAATACACCGGTTCTCACCCATAGCTTTCTTCACATCTAGAACACGTTGAAGCAGCAGTTACCTAACAAAACAGAGATTAATGGGAACATAGATGCAATACATAGAAAACACTTACTTTAATTCTCTGTCCCTTCTGTCTTGCTTTGCTATTTAACTGCTTCATCTCCTGTTTTGTACCTGAGATCAAGAGGCATAAAATACTATTTCAAAATTTGTGTGTCCTTTCTAATTAGTGCATTTAAACTTCCTATTCACCATAAAAATCTATACCATTCCCCCTCAAAATATAAAAAGAACAAATTGTAAACAGGTTCGAGAATACATCTTCTGCTATGGGGAAGATGGTAACACTAAGCTCAACTATCTAAGTCCTGACAAATGGACACAAGAAAGGAAAGCTATTTTTAGCCTGTTCTTCACACACAAAATAGTTTTTGTTTTTAATCAAATCAGGTAGGTCTTTTAACACAAAACTAGCAAACCTTTTACAGCCTAATAACTATGGGGAACTGAGTTCTATAGTTACCATGCTTGGCAGGAAAGAGTTTAGAAAACTCACAGCTCCCCAGCCACCTAGTCTTATTAGCTATTCCACAAGCACCACCACATTTGGTAAAATTTCTTCTGTTTCCATTACTTCGTAGTCTGGATCCTAGTTTCCTAACCCAAGTATGACTTTATCATAAGCAGATCTATAAAGTTAGTCTTCCCAGATCATCCTGTTTCTTGTTAGTATTTCATGTTGGACCCATTAGAGTGTTAGTCCCTACATACAAGTCTACTTTTAATTGAATCTATTCCTAGACAGATGGACTACACGTTACTTACTGAAGTTACTTCTCTTACCCCATACTATTCACCTACTATCACCCAAAGACAGATTTTCTACCTACTGAATTCAGTGATCCTGGGGTGAGAAGGCCTTTGTTTTCATGATTCCACCATTCCCTATTTCAAGAAAGTTGTTTTTCCTTCACTTCTATTCATAGAAATGCTCGTTCAACCTATTCAACACTTCCTCCTCAATTACATCTTTCCTGGTCAATGAAATTATTTAAAGTGACAAATATTTAGAACAATACAATTATTTGCTACCTAATTATACCTCCAATCTTACTGCCTTAAAAGAATTAAAAGCTTTAAAATGTAACTTTTTAGGCAAATATGGCCTATTCCTAAGCACACTTCCTGAACTCTAAAACATGCATTTATTCACCTTTAGTATTCCAAAAACTTGGTGCATTTACTACCTGCAGAATCTTAAAAAATGGGAGTAAGGGGCATGCCAGAAAAATTCCTTAAAGGCAAACAAACTAAATCAGGTGTGATGGTACAGGCCTACAGGCCCAGCTACTTAGGAAGGTGAGACAGGAAGACTGTAAATGTAAGACCCACTTTTGACTACATAGTACATTCAAGGCCAGAACGGGCAACTTAGAAAGATTCTACCTCAAAAAAAAAAGTTTACTTTAAGAAGGAGGAGGAGCTATTTGGTTCCCTGAAGTCTAACTTCTTGAGTTCTTTGTCTATATTGGATATTTGCCCTCTATCTGATGTAGGATTGGTAAAGATCTTTTCCCAATCTATTGGTTGCCGTTTTGTCCTATTGGCAGTGTCCTTTGCCTTACAGAAACTTTTCAATTTTAGGAGGTCCCATTTGTCGATTGTTGATCTTAAAGCATAAGCCACTGGTGTTCTGCTCAGGAAAATTTCCCTGTGCCCATGCATTCAAAGCAAGAGCCTTTCAATGTATCTGGTTTTATGTGGAGGTCCATGATCCACTTGGACTTGAGCTCTGTACAAGGAGATAAAAATGGATCAATTTGCATTCTTCTACATGCTGACTACTAGTTGAACCAGCACCATTTGTTGAAGATGCTGTCTTTTTTCCACTGGATGGTTTCAGCTCTTCGTCAAAGATCAAGTGACCTTTGTGGGTGTGTGGGTTCATTTCTGGGTCTTCAATTCTATTCCATTGATCTACCTGCCTGTCACTGTACCAATACCATGCACTTTTTATCACTATTTCTCTGTAGTACAGCTTGAGGTCAGGGATGGTGATTTCCCCAGAACTTCTTTTATTGATGAGAATAGTTTTCACTATCCTGAGTTTTTTTGTTATTCCAAATGAATTTCCAAATTGCTCTTTCTAACTCTATAAAGAACTGAGTGGGAATTTTGATTGGGATTGCAGTGTAACTGTAGATTACTTTTTGGCAAGATGGCCATTTTTACAACCCTATTAAAAATGGGGTACAGAGTTAAACAAAGAATTCTCAACTGAGGAATATTGAATGGCTGAGAAGCACCTAAAGAGATGTTCAACATCCCTAGTAATCAGAGAGATGCAAAAACAACCCTGAGATTCCACCTCACACCAGTCAGAATGGCTAAGATCAAAAACTCAGGTCACAGCAGATGCTAGCAAGAATGCAGAGAAAGAGGAAGACTCCTCCATTGTTGGTGGGATTGCAAGCTGGTACAACCCCTCTGGGAATCAGTCAGGCAGTTCGTCAGAAAATTGGACATAGTATTACCTGAGGATCCAGCTATACCACTACTGGGAATATACCCAAAAGATGCTCAAACATATAAAAAGGACACATGCTCTACTATGTTCATAGAAGCCTTATTTATAATAGCCAGAAGCTGGAAAGAACCCAGATGTCCTTCAACAGAGGAATGGATACAGAAAATGTGGTACATTTACAAAATGGAGTACTACTCAACTATTAAAAACAAGGACTTCATGAAATTCTTAAGACAAATGAATGGAACTAGAAAATATACTGAGTGAGGTAACCCAGTCAAAAAAGAACATTCATGGTATGCACTCACTGATAAGTGGATATTAGCCCAAAAGCTCAGAATACCCAAAATACAACTCACAGACCAGATGAAGCTCAAGAAGAAGGAAGACCAAATTGTGGATGCTTCAGTCCTTCTTAGAAGGGGAAACAAAATACTCACAGGAAGTAGAGAGTGGGAGGGACTTGGGAGGAAGTGAGGGGGTAAAGAATCAGGTATGAGAGGAGACAGGATGATATACAGAGGGTCAGGAATTTGAACAGAGGTGTGTAGCAATAGGGGATGGGGAACTGGGGGTAGCCTCCAGCAAGTCCAAGATGCCAGGAAAGCAAGAGACTCCCAGGATCCAACAGGGATGAGATTAGCTGAAATGCCTAACAAAGGAGAGGAGAACCTGTAGAGACCATATCCAGAGGTTAGGCAAGGCCCCAGGTTGGGAGATGGGGCCACCTATTCATCTCCAAATTTTTAACCCAGAAGGGCTCCTGTCTAAAGGAAATGCAGGGACAAAGTGCGAGCAGAGACTGAAGGAAAGACCATCCAGAGACTGCCCAACCTGGGGATTCATCCCATATACAGACACCCAGAGACACTATTGTGGATGCCAAGAAGTGTTTGCTTACAGGAGCCTGTTATAGCTGTCTCCTGAGAGGCTCTGTCAGAGCCTGACAAATAGGTGAATGCTTGCAGCCAACCATTGGACTTAGCAAGGGGTCCCCAATGGAGGAGTTAGAGAAAGGACTGAAGGAGCTGAAAGGGTTTGCAATCCATAGGAAGAACACAATATCAACCAATGAGACCCCCTTTCCCCTCCCCCTCAACCCCCAGAGCTCCCAGGGACTAAACCACCAACCAAAGAGTACATATGGAGGGACCTGTGGCTCCAGCTGCATATGTAGCAGAGGATGGCCTTGTCAGGCATCAATAGGAGGAGAAGCCCTTGGTCCTGTGAAGGCTTGATGCCCCAGTGTAGGGGAATGCCAGGGCGGTGAGATGGGAGTGGGTGGGTGAGCACCCTCATAGAAGGAGGGGAAGGGGGAGGGGGATGGAAGAGGGCAGTTCTGGAGGGGGAAAACTAGAAAAGGGGCTAACATTTGAAATGTAAATATATAAAATATCCACCAAAAAAAAAAAAAGGAAGAAGAGCAAGATGGGGGTGGGGTGGGGTGACAATGTCTGTCTTTCTGTCTGTCTGTCTTGAGTATATGCCACATGTGTATGTATAGATGTCTTCAGAGACCAGAAGAGGCTGTGAGATCTCCCATGCTCAAGTTACAAGTGCTTTTGAGCCTCTTGATGGGGCTGCTAGGAACTGAACTCAGTGCCCTACAACAGCTGCCAAATATTTCTAACCATTGAGCTGTCTCTCCAGCCTCAAAATAAGAAGTTTGAAAATAAAAGTCTGGGGATATAGCTCAATAGTAAAACACTTACCTAGTATATGTGTGACCCTGGGTTCAATTTCTAGTATTGAGGGACAGGATAAATTTAATATTCTTACTGCAACGGGGTTTTCTCAGAACACTGTTTCCAGTGTAAGAAGAAGCAAGGTCCCTCTGCTCTACTAGCAACTACTAAAGCTTCTATGACCGGTAAACCTAACCAGGTCAGCCCAAAACTCTATCCAGTATAACCCCTTAGTGAGGTTAAAATGACCTCTGTGTATTTTGTATAGATAGTACATGAAGATATCCAAGGCTCTATTATCCCATATCTAGCTCACAATCTACTAAGTGGCACTCAGCCCAAGCTCTCCTACATGAATGAAAAAGATACTGAATGCCAGCTAAGAATGGAGAGAGCACTAAACAAAATTAAAGTTCCTTTAGCCTCATCTGGCAGAAACACTGCAGAAGCTTCAAGAGAAAATAACATCAACTTCATCCAGATAACCTTATATATTGGTTTTAGTTTTCACTGCTTGTGAAAACTATATTCTTATTTTAGTTGAGTAGTTTTTCTTCTCCCCTTTATCCAAATTACACAGTCTGTGGCTCTGTACACAAACTTTGCAAGACCGGCAACTCAAAACTCTTGATAAGTTTGTATGTATTCTTCCTTCTACCCAACATACTCTTTGTGACTAGCATTCTATAAAGTGAACACTGCTAGTGCTCTAAGTACACTCAGCTCCCTGTGAATGCACTCTATAAGGAAGCAAAAGTCAGAGCAAGTACTATAGAATTCAAAAATGCCTACGACCCATCCCTTAGGGGAAAGTCCTTGGGGCTTTTGGGAGAAACTGTTCAGCCATTAAGGGCTAGGCTCACAACCAAAAAGACAAGTAACAAGTCCCTGAGATCATTCTGTGCTAAGTCACAGACATCAAATAACTGAAGGACTTTAAGCCCAACCCATCAACACATATCCCCTCTAACACTGTCCGCACAGGCTGGAAGGTCAGTGGTGTAGCCATTATTAGTGCCATGCCATTTCTATCAATGAAGGGGAAAAAAAAAAAAGAAGAGAAAGTTTGAGGTTAAGAAAATTAACTCATTCAGTATCATAAAGCAAAGTGTAAGTTGTATCAGAAATAGATACTGACACTCCCACCTATCAGCTAGTTCAAGTTGACATTCAGCAACTAATTCTATGATTCTGTCTCGTTACATACTACCTTTGTTATGTGAATCTCTGTTTTCCTCCCTCCTTCCTTCCCCCTCTCGTCTTTCTCCTGTCTCCCCTCTTACTTCTTCCCTCCTCTCCTAATCTCTCAACCAAAATGGCCTCAAGCTTGCTATGTAGCCCAGTTTGAACCTTGACTATCTGATCCTCCTGATTCTACTTCCCAAAGTGCTTTTACCACATGCAGTTTGTGTGTTGCTAAATATCACAACCAGAGCTTTGAGAAAGCTAGGAAAGCACTTCACCATCTGAGCCACATCCCTTATTGGCTAGAAAGCATCAAGTCCTAAACTGTTTTTCACCACCCATATGTCCCCTTTCTTGTTTTTTAACATTTTTCATTTTTGAAATTCTATATAATCATATAATGACATCATTTTCACTCTTCCTTTTCTTCCCTTCAAACACTTACATATGCATCTTCTTGCTCTTTCAAATTTATAGCCTCTTTTTTCATTAATAGTTATGAGCACATACATACATTCCTAAAAACAACCTGCTCAGTCTCTATAATGTTCCTCATATGTGTAACCATCAGGTGTTGGATAGCCAATTGCTCTTCCCTAGGGAAGACTTTTTCTACAACTCTCAGCATTTCTCAATTGTCTGTTCTTTGTATAGTGCTAAGGCAATTGATTTTCCAAATTTTGTTTATATTTAACTAAATACAGCATACTTATCATGCACAAAACATTGGAAAAATGTCTATTAATTACTAAAAGAGCAAAAATTCTCATTTATTAGATTTACGAGGCAGCATCTCTTGCATATGCATTTATTTGTTTCTGTTTGATTATACACAAGCTTCTATAAGATGAACTCTAAGACACTCGCAGAACAGTGCATATCAGACCCTGACCATTGCATTTAAGCCTTTTAACAACTTCATAAAACAGCTAACACCAATCCCTTTTTACAAATGAGTGCAGTACAGTGAATTTAAATATAAATAACCTGTCCAGAATAACACTTAGAGTAAAAAGTGGGGAAAAACCTGAAACTTGAACAATCATTAACACAGCGGTCAACTAGAACAATCCAATTTTCTGGTCTTTATACCTGGTACAATCTCAGAGAAAATATTTCTTGCACTAAAAGATAAAAAGAGGTATAAAATTTTGTTGCCTATATTTCTTATAGGTCTACACTATGCATTATTTAAATCTTGTTCATATCTGCTGTGTCAACTTTGACAAAGTTTTAAAACTGGATCTTTCATATCATACTATTTCTTTCATGTTTATGCGTTTGTTCTGCACAGACAGACAAAGCATCAAAAATGAACAGACAAACACAAAAGAGGTGCTCCCACCCTCTAAGGTCTCAAGCCTAAGAACATTACATTACCACTAAGTATCATGTCTGCTCCAATATCTCCCTCACAAAAACTCTTTGTTAACGGGCTTCTGTGAGTAATTCTAATAACCAGACACTTAATTGCCTCTATACTGTGAGGGCTACTTTTCAGATCTGGTAAGACCTGGAGCGGTCACATATAAAAGGAACTTAGCTGCAGTGACTATTCTAGCTCTGAAAAAGATGTTTAAGAGCAGTAAGCTGGGAACCTAGGAATGTGCCTGGGTTAAACAGGAAGCTGGCTGACTACAGAATCAGTTCAACTTTTCTCTATCTCAACCTACACTAAAAATAAACTAATAAATACATTCAGAGTAGAAGACAGCTTTCTCATGTGACCTATAAATCAAATAGCAAAAGCAACAGGATTTCCTTTGAGTGCTATCACTGGCTGTAAATACAATGTCAGAACGATCAATCTGTTAAGTGTTGGATACATTGTTATAAGTTCTCCTCCTAAAATCCCATCTAATATTCAAGTAGAAAAGCTCAGGAAGCTGGAAAGTGAAGTAAATAGAAACTACAAATGAATCATTTAATGTACTCTAAAACAGTAACTTGAGACTCTGAAGAAAATTTTTCAAATATTTACATATACTATATTATAAATTCCTACTATAGAACACTGCAATTTCAAATATATAAGCAAGAAACACACTTAAATTTTTTTAGAGAATCAAAAACTCTCTTCAGAATTGAGAGAAAATTGAACATCTACAAGTTTAAAATCTCCAAGATACAAAAATGTGTCCAGAAATCAACAGTAAAATCTAAATCCTGACAAAGCACTTCACATCATGACATAGGTATTTTGGCCACTGATTCCCATGATGTTAATAGAGACAGTCAGCATCTGTTCATCTGTTTTCCTCCAAATAATAATAGTTCTTCCCAACATATTTAAATTAGAGTGTGACCTAAGAAAACAGCAAAACCTCTTGTTTTCAGAAGCACTTTGATATTGACAGAACAATATCAAAAGCAAGCAGCCCAATTGCATACAAGCCCCAACTGCATGCTTCTTTCTTTCTACTCTTTAAAATATATTGCTTTAAGAGTTAAATGTTCATGAACTTTATGTATGTTTGGGTATCTTCTCTTGGTTTACTATGAAAGAAAAGAAATGGCTCATTATTTATTTACATATAGCATTACAGTTTGCATGTGAAATGACCCTAACAGAGTCACGTTTCTGAACATGTGGTCTAACCTGATCACAGTTTCTAGAAATTAGAACAGCTAGAAAGTAGGGTCTCACTGCAGCAAATGGGGTAAGGAAGGAAGTCCTTGTGAATCACAGTCTAGTCCTACACTTGTCCAAGGTCTGTTTCCTCATCAGCTGAGAAGTGAGCAAGCTGCCCCACACTGACAGGAGTCAATCTTGCAGCATCAACACCACCAAGCCTTCCCCACCTTTAAACTATGAGCCCAAAGAAATTTCTCCTCATCTAGAATTGATTGTGTCAAGCCTTTTAAACATGAATAACATACAGTGTTTTAGGAAAGTATCCCACTTCATAACCCTACCAGTGCATTATTGGCTGGGAACAAAGTGTTTATTTATAGTTCTTTTATTTTCTGTCTCTGGTCCCATTTCAAACCTTTACCAGAAATTTTTGCTTAGTTACACCCTTTGGTGTGTAGAACACAAAGTTGATCTTATTTTCTATTGTTAACCAAGAAATGCCATATTTTACATCTATTTTGACATGGTTTCTAGAGATGAGACTACTGAGTTCCCAATATGAACAACTGATAACCTCTGGAACTCAGCTTAAGGAGGAAGCTGAAAGCTGGAGCTTTAAAAGTCACTATCATCTCCTGAAACAGGTAACACACAAAGAAATTGCATTCCGGTAGAAAGAAGTCAGATGGGTACTCTGAGCTCCTGCAGCATCGCAGAGGAGCACTGTAGGCAAACCAGATCTGAGTAACAACAAGAATATTTCTTCAGGTATAGGAAATGTAATAAACCTCAAAAGCAGGGCAGTAGATTATATCAGTGATGAAAGCGCTGCATATTCTATCATATTTCCACAAAATAAGATAATCTTTATTTATTATGAAAAGTTCATTTATGAAAAACCTCATTTACTCGGCCCAATAATCTTTACAGTTGTAACGACTTAAGAAAACTTACTCTAGATGAATCATAGGAGGGGCTTGGTTGACCACTTGTTCCCCAAGATGTTGTTCCTCCTCGCTCATCCATACCTAAAGAAAGAAGACAGTGGACAGTATAAATTCTAAAGACACAGTTAGGATGTTCTGGGTAGTGCATAAAAGAGAACGAAGCTCACACAGCGGTGTGAGAATCATTGTGAAACTGGCCACATCTCGTTCCTTGCCTCAGTAGCATGCAGCAAGGTAGTTTCTTCAGAGTTACTCTCACTATTATGTGCCTAAATGACACCCTCTGTATATCATAACATTTCAAAACTAAAATATCTCTTTGGAGACTTTCAAATGGGTTTTCACATCAGGGCCTCCATTTTTCTACCCGTTCCCCACAAACTTTCCATATATGAAAAGATGAAGATTTCAGGTCTTCAAACATAAAAACAAAGCTAGCCAAGTAATATTTAGTTTAATATATGTGTTTCTATCAGATTAGAGAGTTAATATTCTTAATGAAAAATAGAGAATCTCAAATTAGCTATCCCGAACTAACCATAGTGACATAAAAGTGCACTGCAGTAATCCTGTGGGTAGCAATGCTATCTCTTCAAAGCTGTTACCCACAATGTAACTGCAAAGAAAAGATTGCTCTTAACGGGGGATAAAGGATCCGTTACCATCATCCTTTCCTGATGCCAGACTCTACACTCTCACCTTCCCATTGGTCCCAGGAAAAACTGGTGATCTCTCAATTGGTCATTTATTATTTTATTTTTCAATCCAGTTATTTCTATATTTTCTATTATTTAAAAATTCTAGATTTTCATCTCTGATTCCTAGGGACAGTATGTATTCCCCAGTTCTTTCTAAGCTATTTTCTATACTAAATACCAATGTTGTCTTTCTTTCCTTTGTACCTGAAAAAAAAAATAGATTTTAGAAGTAACTAAGTTTAGAAACTTTTACAGAGTATTCCTAGAAGTCATCTGTAATGTAGGTGAGAATGCAGTGTTCAGTAGATAAAATGCCAAAACTTCTGTGGCAACCCCTGAGAGTCCAAGGCTTATGTAGGAACCAGCTGAAGGCATAGGAAACTAAACAAACAAGAGTCAGGTGCCAGGTCCCACAGCAGAATGTCTTCCTTACTAACTTGGTTACTAGGGTCTAAGACTTTTCTTAAGAAAATTGCAGAGCATGATGGTGCACACCTTTAATCCCAGCACTCATAAGGCAGAAGCAGAAGGATCTCTGAGTTTGAGGCCAGCCTGGTCTACAGAGTTGAGCTGCAGGTCAGCCTGGGCTACACAGACAAACCCTGTCAAACAAAAAAACAACAACAAAAAAAAAAAAAAAAGAAAAGAAAAGAAAGAAAGAAAGATGAAAATAGATCTTATAGCCTACTATTATAATTATTCTATGTACAGATTAGTTATTGTTACTCTGCCTAATTTTAGAAATGTGAGTTCATCTCTGGCATATATAGGAGAAAGTGTATATATACACACATATACATACATACAAACAAACAAACATACACACATACATATGTGGGAGAGTTGGTACAATTTTCAGTTTTAGGTATCTGCAGGGAGCTTGGAATGTGTCCCCACAGGTAAATAGCAACTGCTGTACAGAAAATATTCCGGGCACAATTTAAAGTGAAACAATGTTCAGAACACATAAAGTACTTTATTTGTTCTTAAAAGATCTTATTAAAATTCACAGTTTAGTAAAGACTCTACACATATGCAATGTGTCGTGGAAAGGCACACAGTTTACATCTTTCCAGTACCACATGCTACCCGAGAGGTACTTTCTAAGCATTTTCTTTGTAATAAGCATTATAAATAGAACACAGAATTTCCAAGAGACTCAACCAAAGACAAAGACTATTACTAACTCACAGAATATGCTAACATGACATAAAACTCCATGTAATTATGTAAGTTGTGTACACAAAGTATTCTCAAACGATTATATATTGGAAACTTCTTATGATGAATTCTACCATAATGAAAATAAGACAAAGACTCATCCTAAGGTTTTTATAGCAAACCATTAATAAATATGTTGTTTTAAATATATTTGTTAAAAAACAAAAGCAAAAAGACTGGAGCAAGCTATAGAAACCATCTCAGACAGTGGAAACCACACACTCAATTTTTAATCAAAAGATTTGTAACACCTTTTACAAGATGAAGAGAGGGCAAAGATTAATTAAACAAGATGCTAACTTATTATGTAGTTTAGCTACCAGTTAAATGCTAATAGTGGACGATGAAAGGCTCAAAGGCTATTACAGAGTAACAAGGATCTGGCTAGGTTTTTACCTCAGAGCTCTGTGGTTTTATTGTCAACACAGCCAGACTGACTAAATGTCGTGGCTGGCACTGACAAAGTAATCATTATGTATCAATGACTCCTTTCTGCTCAAGACAATGGCTGTACAAATAAAAAAATATGACAGCAATAATAGAACTTCTAAAGCTTCATCCATAACAAAAACAAAACAATACCTGAAGATAAACTTTATAAGGATATTATACAAACTGATAAAAATGTAGAAAACAAGAAAATACAAAAGAATCACGATAGAATAGCGGAAAGCAATTGTTTTGAAATACCTGGGGAAAAAAATTCCATTTATTTTCTTTCCTTTCCATTTTTATACAGCAAATCAACAACTTTAGAGTAATTCTGTGATACATAGATCTAAATGAAAGTTATGAGAACACTAAACAATTATTAAAAATTTGAAAGTACTTTGACTATTTGATTTTCAAAAACATAATTATGTTTCTTTTCAGAATTAAAATGTGTAAGAATAAACTCATATCAACACTGAAGCATCCCTTTCTTTTTAAAACTCTCTCTCTTCTCTCTCTCTCTCTCTCTCTCTCTCTCTCTCTCTCTGTGGGGTGGGGGGTGGGGAGTGTGGGTATGTGTGTGGGTGCATGATGGCTGTGTAGCTCAAACACACAAATTCCTAGCTCAGCCTCCCAAATGCTGTGATTTCAGGCATGTGCCACCATGCCTGGCATGTAATTTTTTTATTAATTATCTGGTAAGTGTACTGTTACTTTTCTATTGCTGTGATAAAACACTATGATCAATGAAATTTATAGAAAGAAGGGTTTGTTTGAGCTTACGGTTCCAGAAGGATCAGAATCCAAGATGGTGGAACAGTAGGTATACAGGCTAGGGTTTCAAGTGTTTTTAGTGTCTTGTCTTTCTTATTTCTTTCTAGATAGAGTCTTTCTATGTAGCTTTGACTCACCTGGAACTCCATATGTAGATCAAGCTAGACACAATCTCAAAAGAGGCTGCTTCTGCCTCCCAAGTGCTGGGATTAGGAGCATGCCCACCATACTCAGATGTGATTGTTCTTATTAAATGTTTTTTACAAGGGAAAAAAGGCCAGCTGCTTTCATTAAATCCAATTTGGAAACAAGGCCTTAAGTTTGTTTGAACCTTACTGTGGACTATGAGATGTTCCTAATTCAACATGGACATGTGCTTATGCATGATCAGTGTCTGCCCAAAGCAAGCAAGCACCTGTCAGGTTAGGACAAGCCAGGAGACTGTATACTTCCTGCCCACAGAGTCAATTCTAACACTTAAAGAAGTTCTTTATTCTACTAGTAAGTCAAATGGCAAACCTAGTATCACCGTCTAGAAATAAAAGATAACAAATATACTTTATAGGACCGCCATCTGCTCTCAAGAGATAGAATAAATGATTTGTAAGAAAAATCTGACTGGAGATAATTGTGTCAAATAACCAACACTATAATGTCTACTTCAACAGTTTCTTCACTTTCATTTGTAAGAAATGTACTTTTTTTATATAAGGCTCAAAGGTTGCAATCAATTCTAAATTAAGAGACATCTGAAAACCTACTAAAAATTTTTCATAGTACTTTTCAGATTTTGCATAAACATGAAATATATCTACCGATATATTTTCTCAGGAACTCACTGGGATACAGAATCAACTACAATATAATTCCTTTGATTATTATGTTGTGCATTAATGAAATTAAGAGAGAAAGCTGGACAAATGTTATAATCACAAGGGAACTTAAACCAAGATAGGCTGTCTCACAGGAGAAGTGATGTCAGGTATAAAGCTTTGAGTTTTCTGTTTTAAGTACAAAAGATTCTGTGTATTGGATTGTTAAATCAAAGTCTGACTTTATATCTTAAAAGCTAGAGCACACACCCACAAGGCAAGGCCAAACTTGACAAGGTCGACAGCAAAGGCTAAAGAATTAAATGAGACATGAGTGGCAGTCAATCAAGGAAACAGAGAATTTTAACTTTGAGTCTAACCAAAAAAAAAAAAAAAAAGCTTACTAAAACAGAAAACATTAGAGGAACATGAAGAAACCAAGATTTCTACAAACAACATCCATAATAAAACCAAGTCCTAGACAGTAAAACTACAACCCATTATTCAAGCCAAGAGGACCTATGTGTGGATTCTCACAGCCTGAATATGTTGTAAATGTGCTCAATGAGCAAAGATCATACAATGGACAGAGGATTGGAGGTGGGGGGGGAGGGAGAGAGGGAGAGAGGGAGAGAGGGGGAGAGAGAGAGAGAAGAGAAGAGAGGAGAGAAGAGAGAAGAAAACATTTTCTAAAAGGCCGAATTGAATGTGTGAAATAAAACTTCTTGGAAGAAGACAGAACAGAGAAGATTGGAAAGGAGTAATTGGTGTTTATAATAGATAAATAGAAACCATTCAAATCAGAAACTAATAGACATTTAACAAGACCTCAGAAATCTAATGGAAGAGACAAAGAAGTGTAACCTGGGTATAATGAGAGCGCAAAGAGAACAGCACGGGAAAATGCATCTGAGGAAACAGTGTCCAAAAGAGAATTCTCAGATGTGTAAGGGTTAAATCTACCAAAGAAAGACTGTGGTAAATGCCAACAGTAAAAATGCCAAGAAAGTCCTATCCACCCACATCAAAATCAAGCTGACAGACAAAAATTTTAAATTTCAGAAATAGCCAAAGAGAAACATATTACCTAGAAAGAAAAAATTCAAATCACTATGTTTGCCTTCAGAAACTGGATTATGACAGACATGGAAAAACATCTTTAAATGCCCACTATTATCCAGAACTATACATATGACCAAAATATCCTTCAAGATTACAGATAATAATGACATTTACACATGAAAGAAAGTTAAGAATTCATTTCCAACATCTGATACAAACATACACTAAAAGGAGTTCTTTGGGATGAAGATAAACGTAATCAGAGGGTAGCTCGGATCCAGAGGAGAAAAGGAGAGCACCAATAAGGAAGCCTTATTGTTTTAATGTCTGCAAAACACGCAACTATCTAAAACATAGCGACCACCTTCCTAGGAACTGCAAGAGATGTATTGCGAAGTAATACCAGAGCGACTTCCGCATGAGAGAAAGCAGCAAACAGACCCCCGAGGTAAGCAGACCCGCAAGCTTTGAAGGACAGCTGCAATTTACCTAGAGTGGTACTGGATTAACTCTAAATTGTCTTTGAAAAGTTAATGGTGTATTTCAACATCCTTGGGAAGGTACAAAAGGGGAAAATGAACAAAGGCAGTGCATGCTAATAAAACTGAATACTAAACTGAAAAAGAAGAAATCAACACAATCCAACTTCACTTCTGCCTAGGAAGGAAGGCAGACATTGCTTTCAGCAAGCACATACCTCAATGCTCTGTGTGTGCACCCATCAAATTCATACCTCTCTACTCTTCTTGAACAAAATAATTACATTTAGATTCAGTAGTTAGAAAAAAAGACAACAAAACTACACTTACATTTTAACAAAAAATACAATATTACACCAATGTGAAAACTGCATGCACAGGTTTTTAGCTAGTTTGCCTGTTTTTATGGCTCCCATCAGGATCATAAGTCTGTAGGAACACAGCAGTTTCTACATAACTATCAAGTACATCTTCGTGAATTTTTGCTGATTACCTAACACATTTGCTATTTAAAAACAGCTGTGTGAGCAATTACTATTCTTAACTCAATTCCACAAACAATTCTATTCATTTCCTGTAATGAGGCCCATGCACTCTCTGCATTCAAGTCTTAGACCATTAATTCCTGTAATGGCATCACACTGCCTCTCTAGAATAGTGCCATAAAATCTTTTCCATATTTTCTCTGTACTGAAAATTCTCCCCCTCTATTCCTCAAACTCCCACTCATTCCTTTCCGTGCACACAAAAGAAAATTTGATAGTCATCACTTTCATTGCCATCCATTTACCTATTAATCTCTTGTTACCTAGCCCCTCCCTAGACATCAACAAAACCAAATGCCAGATACAAAACAATCTCTCCACAAATATTTGCTCACAGACAAACACACAAAACCAACTGAATTCTAATCTACATAGTCATCAAAGATACAGCTAACCTCTGGTTTTTTCTTTTTGTTGTTGTTTATTCAAAGACAGCATTTTTTCTGTGTAGCTTTGGCTGTCCTCGAACTCAGAGATCCACCTGCCTCTGCCTCCCAACAGCTGGGATTAAAGGGGTGTGCCACCATCTCTCAGAAAAACTAACCTCCTCTTCGTCATTTCTTAGTCCTTATAACAGATTTCAACAAAGTTTTGCTATGAAAGCCTACTAGTACATATTTTAGATGACTGGGGACCAACCATTCAATCTATTACCATAGCACAAAAGCGGCCAAAGCAATATGACAGCAAAGAAAATACATTTAAAAAATTTCTAATCTGGGGCTGGAGAGATGGCTCAGCGGTTAAGAGCACTGACTGCTCTTCCAGAGGTCCTGAGTTCAAATCCCAGCAACCACATGGTGGCTCACAACCATCTGTAATGAGATCTGATGCCCTCTTCTGGTGTGTCTGAAGACAGCTACAGTATACTTACATATAATAAATAAATCTTTAAAAAAAAATTGATTTAATTTACAAAAGGAAACCATTAGCCATGGGCTTTACTTTATCTGCCCAGTTTCTTCTGCCACTGCTTCCTCCTCCTCTTCCTCCTCTTCTTCCTTCTCCTCCTCTTCCCAAACCTTCTGGGTTTTTTGTTTTCATTTGTCACCATGTTGAGGTAGGTGCCAAAAGGACCTGCTCTTATTCCAAACTGCCTATCTATGTACCAACCCCTAGACTGGTCATTTAGCTTTATGATTTTTGTCCTCATACTTGTGACCAATTTCTATAAATGTATTGTTGTCTTTTTTTAAATTTACATACTTATTTATCTTTTTTAATATTGTTTTTAAATTTTAATCTCTATTTTTCACTTGTTTATTTATTTATTTATTTATTTCATGTATTTATTTATTTCATGTACACTGTCACTCTCTTCAGACACACCAGAAGAGGGCATTGGATCCCATTACAGATGCTTGTGAACCACAATGTGATTGTTGGGAATTGAACTCAGGACCTCTGGAAGAGCAGTCAGTGCTGTTAACCGCTGAGCCATCTCTCTAGCTCCCCTTATTTATCTTGTGTGCATGCCATGGCACACTTGTAAGGTCAGAGGACAATTCGCAGAAGCTGGTTCTCTCCTTCCACAACTTGGGTTGTGGAGATACACATTAGGTGATCAGGATTAGCAGCAAGCTCTTTTCCCCACTGAGCCATTTTGCCAGCCCCACACCTCCAACCTTAAACCCAGTGTTGCACTTTGGAACCACAGTCTCAACATTCCTACTGAAAGTGTTCTTGAGTATCTTGCAATCAACCCAAGGCCATCGGATGTCAGCCAAACCCTTCATGCTTTTCAGCTCTACTTCCTACACCACCGGATGAGACCCCACACTTAAAGTGTAGTAGTCCAGGTTAAAGAGCCTTGGAACCTGGCATTACCTTTGATTCTCCCCTCGCTTCTCTGTTACCTCCACAATGAGTGTTCTTTAGTCATCTTCTCTTCCAGGCTTTCAGCATGTGTCTATTTAGACCCACGTTCCTAAGTCTCTTTAACTCTTCCTAAAGCAGTAGTTTATAATACATCACCTGCTTAGGCAGTCCTGCCAACAGAATCTTGCTAAAACACTTCTCAAATGCATTTCTCCCAGATTTAGAAGTCACATTTTCAAGTGCTTCACTGCCAGGACAGTAAAATTCTTCAACTTGAAATGAAATGTTTATTCTACTCTATTCCACAAATGTTTGTTGTGAAAAGTGCTAGATTTGTCCTTCATGTGTTAAAATATCTGAAAATCCAGCGTAACTGCCTTTCCTCTTCTAACTATAATACTAAAAAAAAAAATTATTAATTTCTTATATGGCACAATCACACAGAAAATGTAACCAAGGAGTAACATTCTGGTGTATTTGAATGCACTCAACAGTAACCATAAAGCACTGTCATCCACACTGTAGTTAGTATACACGGCAGGGCCATGAAAATCCCCACAGTCCTTACCACTCATCAGCAAGCTTACTTTCTCCCACAGATTCAATGTTCTCCTATACAACTTGCTTAAAAAGTATGATTCACAAAGCACACTAAATAATATTACTTTATTCTTTTAATCTAATACTTTTATTAATTCTTTGAGTTACCCAATGAATTGTGTCATATTCACCCACTACTCCCTTCGCTCCTCCCAGACACACCTCCAGTCCTTCCCATCATAACAGTTTCTTATGAGTGTCACATTTACAAATCTATGTCACAGTAGAGAAACAGACATTTTTCAAGCAAAGGCCATCTAACATGCCTCTAATTATAAGAACTCATTCAGTTTTTACTCTGTGTTAACAAAGCTGAGTATATAAAATGGCTTAAAAGAAACATTATTATATACAAAACAACATTCCTGCTTAGCTTTTTATTTATCCACGTACATACATTGTCTCTAGCTCTGGGGATACCATGATTCTACAAGGCAGTAAAGATACAACTGGTGATCAGACCAGAACAAAGTTAAACACATCAAGGACACTCTGTTAAATCCACTTATATTAGCATAATTTATGACAAAACTATGATCTGCAACTCAAATCCTAACTTTGGCCTGTGGGGGCAATAAACTGATACATTCCGGAAAACTGGCACTTTCTTTAAAAGATATTCACATATCCTAAACATAATTATACCTTCAAAAAATAAAAAGGCAAAAAAATATGCCCTAAAGGAGTCTTCTTCATGAAGAAATGCAAAGAGCAGCTAAAGCTGGAAACAATCCAGAAGACCATCAATAAGAAAATGCCTTAAGGAGTAATATTCCTCATTAAATGCAATATGAAGCCATCGGCTAGTAACAGATATAATCAATAGCGTAATTCTCAAAATCACCAAGCCAGGTGATAACTAAAAGGATTATATAGCTATATAGGAAAAGGCACAAAAATCCTTTACAGGGTAGGTAAAATGTTTTATAAAATAAATAAAAATCAAATAAAATATAAAAATGGTGAGACATGCATTTAATTATCAGTACTAGAGAGGCAGAGGCAGGCAGATATCTCTGATTTTAAGGCCAGCCTATTATATGTATCTGGCTCCAGGAAAACCAGGAAGATATAGTGAAACCTTGTCTTAAAATCATTAATTAATATTCTTAAATGAAGCAATTGAAACTCTATCAATGAATTCTAAAACTATTCTAAGGCTTTTTCAGTTACATATATACAGTTGTCTTCCTAATCAAACCTTAAGACTTGTAAAATGGTCCAAAAGTTAACACTATTAAAGCTTTTCAAGGTAAACAACACTACAGATCAAACAGACTTTATATACACATGTCACATCCCACCCAATAGTATCAATAACATGCATTCCCGTCAGGTATTGTGTATGGTTTTCTAGAACAGAACAGATGTGTGAACATGTATGACTGAATTCAGAAATCAATACCCAAAAAGAAAGTAAGAAAACCAATGAAAGAAAATGAGAAACCAGCCTTATTCCGTAGTGATCTGATAGGAGGCATGGGATTATTTCAATCTTCTTATATCTGTTGAGGTTTGTTTTGTGACCAACTATATGATCAATTTTGGAGAAGGTACCATGAGGTGCTGAGAAGAAGGTGTATTCTTTTGATGTAGGATGAAATGTTCTATAGATATCTGTTAAACCCATTTGGTTCATAGCATCTGTTAGTTTCACTGTGTCTCTGTTTAGTTTGTTTCCAAGATCTGTCCATTGTTGATAGTGGGGTGTTGAAGTCTCCCACTGTTATTGTGTAAGGTGCAATGTGTGCTTTGAGCTTTAGTAAAGTTTCTTTTATGAATGTGGGAGCCCTTGCATTCAGGGCATAGATGTTCAGAATTGAGAGTTCTTCTTGGTAGATTTTTTCTTTGATGAGTATGAAGTGTTCTTCCTTATCTTTTTTGATGACTTTTGGTTGAAAGTCCATTTTATCCAATATTAGAATGTCTACTCTGGCCTGTTTCTTGGGGCCATTTGTCTGGAAAATTATTTTCCAGCCCTTTTCTCTGAGGTAAAGGTAGTGTTTGTAAAGGTAAAGGTACACTAATGGTAGTGTTTGTCTTTTAACACTGAGGTGCGTTACCTGGATGCAGCAAATTTCAAGTCAAAATTCATAAAAGACCTATGCCTGGCTAAAAATACATCTTTAAAATCCTTCTGTACTACTGACAGAAGCATAATAGTACTGCCTTTATGGAAAATACTACAGAGGTTCCTCAAACAACTAAACTTAAAACAACCAAGAATGGGAAGTTAGCCCTACTATCTAATAATGCTGACTGTACAATCATGAGATCTGAGGTCAAATCCTCAGCAGACAAAGTAAACAGGAAAGGTAGTCACACATGTCTGTAACTCCAACATTATTGAGAGCTTAGATCTCAGGGACCACTAGTGTGGAATAAGGCAGAGAGTTCTAGAACAGGACAGCAGACATCTTCCTCTAGCCTACAGGAATACATACAGGTAATTATACCCACACCTACATGAACACTATATGCATACAACACACACACACACACACACACACACACACCCCAAAACCAAAACCAAATATAGAACAACCATATGCTCTAACAAATCAGTCTAGACAGCTGCCCAAAATGAGTGATCTCATAATATCAAAGCAATGAAACCACACTTCCACATCCACTGAAGTATTAGCACAAGAGCCAAGATGTGGAAACAACCTAACTATCTGGACGATGAACAGATATGGAAAATGTGATGTGGACAATACAACGGAGTATTACTCAGGTTAGACAAACAGAGGAAGACTGTCACTGCAACACTGGTGGACCTGGAGGGTGCTATATTATGTAAAACAAGGCAGTCACAGATGACAAATTCTGAAAGAATCCTTATTTTGAAAGTAGTAAAACTCAACAGAAGCAGCAGGTAAAATGGAGGTTGTCAGGAACTTGGAAGAAAGGTGTGTTGCAGAGCTACTGTCCAATGACTACCACAATCAGCTGTACAAGATAACATGGTTCTAAAGATCCGCTGTACAACAATTGTACCCAATAATACTATACTGCACACAGAACTTGTTAAACAGGTAGATCTTGTGTTATGTGGATTTTTATCACAATAAAAAGAGTACAATTAGGAATTCCTAAGTAAGAATACTCAGAAGAACACAGTATCATCCAGTGGAGGATGAGAATGTCTGTTTTGAATACACATCATCCACACACAGATACCCATGGCTTACATCAAGGGTCTATTTGATTTTGTACAGCGCTTTCCCCCCAACCCCCATGCCCACATCTTCCAAAAGATCTACCTTTGTTTTCTTCACCTATAGTTACCAGATGATCTACAAATATACTAGACTCATAACTATGTATGGAATAACTTTGTTTTACTCTTTCCCTTAAGCTAAAACAAAAGCTATTTTGTAATTATATCACATAAATGGCGAAATAGGAAAAGGCTGGGAAACGATGATTATACCATAATATGAAACAAGCTGTAAACATACCACGAAAAGACCCCAATTCAAGATTCAGGGAAAATGTGTCTGATGAATTTTGAACTAATGGTTGGGTCTCCTTCTGTCACCCAAAATGACTTCCATGAATATGATGAAAGACAGCGCTTAATAATGAAATTAAGTAAACAATATGAAACAAAGGCAGCATTCTTCATACAAATAAAACAGCTACTATAAATTTCCCAAGATGGCTGCCTCCCCTCCCCAAACCTGCGTGCTCATGCTGCAATTACTCTTGCTTCTGTAGAAGTGATGTCTTTTGAATGTTTAACTCCACGAGCTGCCAAAATAAGCCCATTTCCATGTGACACATGTCAAGTAGCAAATTTATTTTGGATTTTGCTGGCTTTGGACCCTGCATTCTGTTTTCTTCTGTGTGCCACTGTTGTTTCTATGTTTGGCAGTAGCTTTAGATCTTTGCTTAACTTGGTTCTTTTGTAGAAATGCAGCATATACACATTATAAAATTAGCATGAAGCAACACTTTGGCTTCCACCACAATTAATTCTCAATGTGGTGAAAGACTGTGAACTATTCTAAGGCGATCAAAAAGGGAAAAACACTGAGACAAACTAACATCTGACTTTTCTGCCTGAAGAAGACATAAAAACAAGTAGTGATTGAGCTGTATTGACACAACAGATTCATCAAGACTACATCTAACCATGAGGTAAACAGCTGAGTAACGAGAAATCAGAGGACCCTAAAAGGCTATCTAATTTGTCTGGCTATCAAAATATCATCTTTCTTTTAGTCTCTAACGTACTTTTCTATTTCCCTATATATCCTATCTGCCTTATAGTGCATTTCTAGTTTTATCTAATACAGAAATGCCTGATTTCATGAGGATGTCCTTTCTCAAATCTCGTGTTCTTCTGAAAATTAAAAGCTTACTATGCTAGTATCTCAGGGGTATTACAGGTTTGCATAGATGACCATACAATAGGTCAATGTTAAAAACAGAATTTATGAATTGGATCTTCAGCACCCTATAGTGACATGTATGAAAAGCCTACTGCACATAGCAAGGATTATGACTGCAAGAACTGTCAGAGTAAAAGCTATAGAATCCAGAAACAAATGAATCCTCATATTGTCGGTTAATTACCTTAATTTCAATTTTTTCTCCATAACCAAAGCAGCAGTATCATTAGGAAAATCCCAAACAACTATTCATATTAGTTCAAAATTGAACTATTTTATATTTGTATCTGCTCATAAAATATTATTAAAGTTCTGATAAATCATAGCCCTTTAAATTACACACACACACACACACACACACACACACACAGAGTTATTACACATTTGAAAGGTATTTATCTGGTATCAAGTTTCACTCTAAAAGCAGATGTTTCTTCATTTGGAATTTGTGCTCTTTTTCAGATTGCTTCCACAGGACAGAAATGAGACTAGCACTGTCTTTCAGAAAGCCCTGCCAACTCTTGCAGAACCCCTTTCCATCTGTTCCCTGGCATTCCTGTCAGCCTATACCCTTGCCAGGAGCTTCCTTTGGATTCAGAATCCACTGGTGAAAACAAATGGAATTTTATTTAAAAATCAGTTTACTCATTGGTAAACCAAACAACATTAGTTTAAAGAATGAAAGGCTATCTTGCATAATATCAGCTCCACAATCAAGCACATAGTCTATATGTTAGAAACAAAATCTAAACGGAACCACAAATTAATATAACAGAATTCTTGGCTAATTTGTTTCTTTAAAAATCCATTCCATCAAAGATGGACCCTCTGTGATGGCAGCTGAAGTGAGGAGAGCAGCAGTAGCAGAGCCGGGGATAATGTCTGAGTCTTAAGATACACTAGCCACAACTGCTGGTGGGACCTAGTATATACAGTTGGCAGACTAGGGTTTTTGTGTCTGGTGATTTCCTGTGCCTAGACACTCCTGGAGAGATAGATAGTACTCTAACAGAAGTCCCCCTCTATCTGCCAGGGGGTGATAATAGGGGGAGAGTGAGACAGGGTTTCACTCTGTAGACCAGGCTATATCCTTGAACTCACTTTATGTAGACCAGGCTGACCTGTAACTCATTGAGTTCCTGCCTCTGTCTCTCAAGTGCTGGGATTAAACACATGTGCCACCACACCAGATTTAGTCCTGTTTTCTAGAGTCAACAGTGATGAAACAGCAGCAAAGGATCAAAATTAGCTGGCTTCAAAGCCAAGGACAACTTCTGCTTGGTGTTCGACATAGAAGTCTTCATCATATCAAGTAATAGATTCTGGGTCCTGGAATAACATGCTGAAACCAGGCCAAATAAATGTCTTCAAGGAACTGACTCCCCAAGGACCAGAATGGTCATAACCCAAGATCAGCCTTCCTCTAGTTTTATTTTCAAATCAGAAGTCTATGATAGAAGACCAGTGGCCATCACCACAAAAGCAGTCTAGAGAATTCCTTAAGGTGGAAACCGCAGGAACTAAGTGTTAACTAACAGAGATGCTTGCTAAGGAAAGTGGCAAGGATGTAAGGTATCCCCGTTGTACTATGAATAAGGTAAAGATGATGACATCAGTTTGGGACATATTTTAAGTGCCTTTGAAACAAGAAAGAA
This sequence comes from Rhynchomys soricoides, assembly GCA_019843965.1. NCBI lineage: Eukaryota > Metazoa > Chordata > Mammalia > Rodentia > Muridae > Rhynchomys > Rhynchomys soricoides. Next base: position 4,851,005 of record JADRCH010000036.1, on the reverse strand, counting down.
GTCTTCTATTGACCACCATAAGGTCAAAATGAGGACGAAATGCTGAGGGCACTGACATTACTTAAAGAAGATCGTTGTGGTGGTTTGAATATGCTTGGCCCAGGGAGTGGCACTATTTGGATGTGGTGTTGTAGTAGGTGTGGCCTTGTTGGAGGAAGTGTCACTGTGGGCATGGGCTTTAAGACCCTCATCCTAGCTGACTAGAAGCTGGTCTTCTCCTGTTTGCCTTTGGAACAGATGTAGGCCTCTCAGCTCCTTCTCCAGCAATGTGTCTGCATGGACACTGCCATGCTTCCTGCCATGATGATAATGGTCTGAACCTCTGATCCTCTAAGCCAGTCCCAATTAAATGTTGTCCCTTATGAGAGTTCTTGGTAGTAAGGGTCTCTCCACAGCTATGAAAACCCTAACTTAGACAATGGTCAAAGAAACTCTGTCCCTCCTATAGCTCTTATCATTACAGTTTTCAAAAAAAGCAAGATGGCCACACTAAAGTTCAAAAGTTGGATGTACAAGCACAGAGTCAGAGTCAGAACTACTCATTTTGTCCCAAAACAAGACAGACTTGTTGAAACAATGAGGACTTCTCTGTGCAATAAAAAGTCAGACATACTTCACAGGGGAAATCATTTGATACAGAAATGATGTCTGGATTCAGACTTTAAAATGAAGGAAAAGGAACACAGTTTGAGCTTGACTAGGAAGAAGTATCAGAGGAATCCCTCCAGTCCTATCTAGGCAGCACAAACAACATCTTGCTCAGAATGAATGTCAATAGATCCTCAGGCAAAATGAGGGACAAAAAGATGTAGGATTTTCTTGAAATAACAAATGTGATAGGTCTAAGGGGGGTGAGGAGGGGAATGTACCTTAAATTGGATTGGTTCATTTGGGACAAAGTAGGCATAGGGTCTGTGAGATTCTCTTTAGTATAGGATGAGAGTAACACTAAAAGGAATACTGAATCTTGCCTGATTGACAGCACGAAACTTCATAAAATTCCCCAACTAAATGGAAGCTGCTGTAGAGTATTTACTTGTAAATATAAAGGTTCCATTCTAGGGATGATGGAACACATAATACATTATCTCAGCATTAGGTTCTTCTCTTTCAGAAGTGGGTGGGGAGACCCTTGGTCAGCACTTGCTGTTACAATGATCCATGTGTTCCTTCTAGATGATGGCTTTCTTTCACAGACATCGTCATATTCCTATGGCAATGTGGGTGAACAACTACACATCATTTCTGGCTCTCCACAGGTAGTGAGTTATTAAAAAGGCATCTTTCTGCTCTGTAATCTTGACTTGTGTGGAGAGGCTGCTTGTAGCCATGTCTATAAGGCTATGTCTGTTCAAGGCCTTGAACTGCTCAACCTACACAAGAACATATACTATTTATTATGTTCTTGGTTTTAAGTAGTTACTTGTGAATGTAAAAGGTGCAAAATTTATTCCATAAACTTTTTCTATAATCTTGTTCATATATATTTGTTCACACATTTGCAAACATCCAAAGCTCTATTTACACACTAGGTAATAATGAATTCTTGATTAAATCATCACTCACAGAGGTGAATAGCATCAAACTTATCACACTTGTATGTAGAAAAAAGTCATCAATGCTTGCCTAGAAATCATACTAATAAAAACAAAAAGTAAACAAGCACAAAAAATTTTTTTAGGTCTTTGTGACAACATGGCACTGAAAGTTTCAAAGTCTGACAAGTGCTGGTTCTGTTGGTTAGCACAAAAGCTAAGGGAATGGAGTCACCTGACATTTAAAATTTGGCAAGGTACTCCATTACAGAAACCACAGCACTTGGAGAACAACTTACTTCATTGCAGGGGCTGGGGAGAAAGGATAAGGAGGGTTGACCCAAAAAAAAAA
>JADRCH010000036.1:4802645-4824118 GCA_019843965.1 Rhynchomys soricoides | reverse complement strand
ATATATATATATATATATAAAACTACAGTTTACATCATTTTATACTCTCCAAAACTCTTGCTGAAGCTTAACCCTCCAAGCAATAGGTAAGGCCAGTGCCAGGAATGAATTGCGGTCATTGTACACAGAGGTCTATGGACAAGGTGGGGTTCATTCTCCTCCCCTGTAGTGTCAGGTGAAACTCTGGTACTTCATCTCCATCTCAAAGGACACTGCAGAAAAACACTATCTTGAAATGAGCAACCAAAGGCTGCAACCCTGAATGCCTAGGAACCTTCTGTGCTTTATCAATTACTAGTTTAAAGTAATGTATTATGGTACATAAAATGGCCTAAGGCACAATCTTTCTGCAAAGTACCTTGTGCTCTAAGCTCATTATTTCAATAAACTCTGTCATGGTAAGTTACTTTTCTAGGCTGTATTCTTTTGTTTAAGTTAGACAAGGTCTCTTGCTGTAGCCCAGGCTGGCCTCAAACTCAAAAGGTAGGTGAAGATGACTTTGAACTTTTGATGTTCCTGCTTACTTCCCTACTGCTGGAACTACAGGTATGTCCACCACATCAAACTCAGTTTATGCTGTCCTGAGGATAACATACTATACAGGGACTCTACCAAAGGGACTACACTCCTGTCCTTATGAATTCATGTTCTAAATAATCATTAGGTCTATATTTATTGCTGGTCTATAACTGTTGCACCAAACCTAGACAAAGCTTTGAAAATGAAAACCTAACATTCCAAAACTGTCAAAAACCAACTTCAATTCCTAAGTATAAAACTTTAGGTAATTTAATAACTTACCTACCAAGCACCTACTATGTGTGTAACATGAAATCATTCATTTACACATATGCATGCATGCTAAACAATTAAAATAAATTCCATCTTCAAGGGAGCTAAAGAGATGGCTCAAGGGTTAAGATCACTGACTACTCTTGCAGAGGACCTGGGGTTTAATTTGAGCACCCACATGGCAGTTTACAGCACTCTGAAACTCCAGTTTTAGGGGATCTGACAACTTCAAAAAGACACATGCAAAGAAAACACCAATGCACATAAAATAAATAACTTTTAAAAAAATCTGTTTTGGTGGCTCAGAGGTTACGAACACTGACTGCTGCTCTTCCAAAGGTCCTGAGTTCAATTCCCAGCAACCACATGGTGGTTCACAACCATCTGTAATGGGATCTAATCCCTTTTTCTGTGTCTGAAGTCAGTGATAGCGTACTCACATACATAAAACAAATAAATAAATCTTTTTAAAAATATATGTCTTCAAGAAAAGCATAAATGTAGCCAGGAGTGATGCATGCCTTTAATGCCAGCACTAATAAGAAAGAGGGAGGTAGATCTCTGAATTGGAGGCCAGTCTAGTCTACACAAAGAAACCCTGACTCCAAAAATAAAAAAACAAAAAAAAACAAAAAACAAAAAACAAAAAACAAAACAAACCAAGAAAAAAGAAAAAAGAAAAAAAGAAAGCATCAATGTGAAAGGACAGTGACATGAGTACACAGCCAACAGAGGGAATAAAACACGAAACTGGAGCCCAAGTCCACTGAGAATCCCATGGGCTGTAACAGTGCAGGCAGCTGGACATGGGAGTAGAGGGAATGCTAACTCCAAGGTATCAGGGAAAGACAGGGGTAGCAAGCACAGAGTGCAAAGAATGCCTTAGCTTGTTGGGAGCTTCTGTAACAGAGCATCAGATAGGATATTTATAAACAGAAACTCTTATTTCTTCAGCCTGGAAAGTGTTAAGGGCAATAAACCACAGGTTCCAGTCTGGTGAGACCTTACTCTCTTTACACGGTCTGGACCCCACATGACAAAAGAAAGAAGGGAAAGAGGCACAAGGGAGCCAAATACTCTTTTAGAATGTTTAAAATCATCCTCTCACTTTAATTTCAATGGCATTAAATTTCAAATGAATTGAAGCCATGCTGTATATGTTTGTATGTGAGTGTGTGTGTGTATGTGTGTGTGTGTAAGACATGTATACACATACACATATTCTTGCAAATGGTAAAGCTATAAATCTATTTTGATTTGTTTTTATAATGCTATGTTCGGGGGTGAATAAGAATGGTTCATATATTTGAATGCTTGTTCACCAATGACATTACTTGAGAAGGATAAGGAGGTGTGGCCTTGTTGGAAGAACTGTGTCACTGGGGGTGGATTGGGTTTTCCTGTTGCTGGCAGATCCTGATGTAGAACTCCAGCTCCCTCTCTAGCCACCATGCTTCCTGCCATGACAATAATAGCTAAAATCTCTGAAACTGTAACCCAGCACCCATTAACTGTTTTCTTTTATAAGAACTGCTGTGGGCATGGCACCTCTGCACAGCAATAGAACACAGACTAAGACAGACACTATGGTTTGAACCCAGGACCTAGTACATTCTAGGCAAATACTATATTGCTGTGTTACATTTGCAGCAGCCAAATTTTTTAGTAAAAATATATTAAGGCATTTTTGAGGTGTTTCTTTGTCATAAGACATTAGCAATAGCCTTTAAAAGTAATTTTATACCCTTTAGGAATCTTAATTTCTAAAACTAGTATAAAATTTACAAGTACTCTTAAAAAAGTACTTTAATCTGCTGTTACCTAAAATAAGCAGAATAAATCTTGTATTATTTCCCTTGAAGCTTAAATTCAAAACTATGTATTAACTGCAAATGCTTACCTCTCCCTCTCACCACATCTTTAATCTTGTATCAGTCACTCTAAACTCCTGAATCTTTATTTATTACCCCCATAACTATTAATCTTGTCCTCTAAAATGCAACACTATTTCCTTAAGGGCAAAAAAACCCTCATAACTCAACGCTCTCTGAAAAACCTCATAGACCTAGAAACAGAGTAAATTTTCAACTGAATATGTATTAACTAAGAGCTTACTGAATTTGGGGTTCTTACCCTGTTAGAGAAGGTGTTGCTTTAAAATACATCAAACAGAAGATTTACAGGTTTTCATCCCAGTTGATCACATTTAATTAAAATAAGAGGGCAGAGAAGAGACAAACAGACAGACAATGGCAGAGAATGGACAGAAATTGGTATCTCAAGACCTCCTGATTTGCACCTGGCCATCTTACTCTACCACTGGGTCTGCCTACAACGCATCTCTGTGAGAGATACTTCTAAGTACCCACCAACTAGCTCATTCTTGAAGCCATTGTTTATTCACTGAGCCAACACTCTAAATAAAGCCATGCCAGTCTGAAGTTCAGACATTCTTATACTTCACAATGCCAATATATCATAAAACTATGAAAAAAAAATCTAAGATTTGTTTAAATATGTATTTCACTAATATTGAAGGAGTATATGAAGTGTAACTCAAATCTGAAATGTATTTAGACATTTTGATAGTGATCGCTTTTTAAAACTTTAGGGGGAAAAACTTTTGTTAAGCATCAGCAATAAAAGGAACTCCTCCTATAAATGAAGGATGAATGTGTAACTGTGAAACGGTTATGCTCACAACACTAGGCACCATGCAAGGCTTACACGAGAGTATTTTAATGGAACCATGAGATAAACCACTAGAAATCTGAAAAGTATTCAATGAAAAGTACTTCCAAACCAGAGGAAGTACATAGTCATTTATTAAACTGATTTCAGGGCTAGGGAGATTGCTTAGTAGCCAAAGTGTCTAACACATAAACAGAAGGATCTGAGTTTGACCACAGCTCCTATGGCAAAAGCTGGATTCTACGGCACTTATCTGTAACTCCAGCACTGGAGATGAGGAAACAGGTGAATTCCTGGAGCTTGCTAGTCCTCCAGTCTAGCCAAAGCAGTGAGTTCCAGGAACAATGAGAAGCTATGTCTCAAAGTGCAGAGCAATTAAAGAAAAGACCCACTGTCAAACCCTCATCTTTATGTATATGCGCATGCACTGCACAAAAACATACCTCTATACATATACCACATACACAAAATAAGTATTTTATTGTATGTCACATACTATGTTAGAAACACATTTTCTTAAAATTTGTCTAACTAGTGATTTTAATAAATTGTCATTAATTTTTTTAAAACTTGAAATATCTAAAGATAAAACAATCAACAGTTTCACAGTAAAAATATTATGGAAATAAGACATCCTACAGAAAAAGAAAACTCCATTTGTTAACAATGACTGATAAAAATTACAGTAGTTATTACTCCCAACATGGTTTAGTCTTTTTTTTTGATGTTTTGTTTGTTTGTTTGTTTTGGTTTTGAGTGATAGTAATTGAGGGAGGCATTTTTCTTAAAAAAAAAAAAAAAAAAAGAAAAAAGTATTTATTTTATTTATATGAGTACACTGTAGCTGTCTCAGACACACCAGAAGAATGCAGATGATTGTGAGCCACCACGTGGTTGCTGGGAATTGAACTCAGGACCTCTGGAAGAGCAGTCCATGCTCTTAACCGCTGAGCCATCTCTCCAGCCCTGAGGGAGACATTTTTAAGACTGTGTCACGTAGACTAGGCTAGCCTCAATCTTACTTTGTAGCCAAGGCTAGCACTGAAGTCCTAACCCTCCTTTCTCTACCTCCCAAGTGGTAAGATCACAGGTATTCATGAACAGTATGATTTAAAAATATGTATATAGTACAGGATTAAATAGAGCTAATTAACACAGGTTTCACCTTACCTATTTAACTTCTTATGGTTAAAAAATTGCATCATGGTCAATTTTTTTAAGCATAATGAACTGCATTGTTATTAATACACAAATATTACAAAATATAAAATTTTTTAACCTTTGACCAAAATTTTCTCAACCTCTACTCCCTTTACTAATAATTACCATTCTACTTGAATCTGTGAATTCAATTTTTATGTGTCCATATATGAGACTATACAGCATTTATCTTTCAACATCTGGTATATTTTACCTAATATAAATACCTTTTGAGTTCGTCCATGCTGTCATAGAAATTGGAAGTTTTCTATTGATTATTTAGACTTTTAATCTTGATATGTATTAAAGACAGTTTTGCTCCAATCATGGTAGTACATGCCTGTAAAACCAGTATTTGGGTGGGAGACTGAGAAATGAAATTGCAAGTTTGAAGCCAGTCTGATCTACAGAATAAAACCCTGTCTTCAAATAAAAAAAAAAAAAAAAGAAAGAAAGCCCCATTACTACATAAACATTGTGCAACTTAACTATCCAAATCCCTAAAGATATTCAAAAGTAAATACATGATGTTCAGTAAGTGTAGCATAACTGAGCACTGGTGGAAAGGGGTATAAAGCAGCAAGAAGAGTCAGCAGACGTGACACTCTGCCATCTGGCTATTCTTTATTCCCCACTTTATAAAACAACAGAATAGTCTGGGGGGGGGGTCAGTGACATCTGTTCAGAAATTTATTTTAAAATTTTTAGATTTATTTTACTATATGAAGGTCTGCCTGGATGTATTCTGTTTACCATGTGCATGAAGTGACCTCAGAGGTCAGAAGAAGGTGCCAGATCCCCCTGGAACTGCAGATATAGGTAGTTATTAGCCACCATGTGGGTCCTGGTAATCAAACTGCAAGAGCAACAAACACTCTTAACCACTGAACCACCTTTGTAGTCCACCTGTTTACAAATTACTTTACTGTTTCGATTTAATTAAACTATCCCAGCTGACTCACTTTTTTCCTACAAAATCAAATTGCAAACTGTAATTCCCCAATGAGATTTTTAAAAACATAAACACTAAAGTTTATATAATACTTCATATGATTTTTAGATATACACATTCATATTACATTTTGGTAGTTTGTAGATTATTTGCAGTTTAAAAAAATTATGTGACACAGACTACAAACACATTCCCAATTACAAAAATAAAAATACATAAGCAATAAAATTCAAATAGAAAATATTAATAGAAAAAAATCAAATTCACCTTTAATTAATTACTAAAATATTTTATAGTACCAACCATGAGATTTTCAAAACTGAAGCACATGATGATATAAATTTCAAACCATGACCCACAAAGGTTCATATTTAACTAATACAAATATGTTAATGTACAATCAGTTATATAGATTCATTATATGTAGATGTATCATTTTATCTCTTCAAAAATTAATGCTAGGTAAAGATGAGTTCAATCCACACATTTAAATAAGAATAAAAATAAAAAAATAAAAAGCATGGCATAATGACACAAGCTTTTAATTCCAACCATCCCGCCTAGCCTACTTGATAAGCTCCAGCCAATGGGAGATTCTATCTCAAAAATAAAACATCGATGGCACCTAAGGAATGACGCCCAAGGTTGTCCTCTGACCTCCACACAATGGTGAGCACACACATACGCATGCGCGTGCGCGCGTGCACACACACACACACACACACCTGCTCCTTTATTTCTCTTCCAGTCTTTACATAAGACTCAGGCTAAAATTGTTAAACATTTGCAATTATCACAATTGCAAGGTTGAGAGGTTACTACAGCAGGGACAAACCATATTTTAACTGCTTATGAAACTTTAAGACATATAAAAACGAGCTAAATGACACCAGTGGGAAGCAACTAAACAAATCTCCCTCTGCCAACATCCCCAAACCACAGACATATACAGTAAAAGACAAATAATAATAATAATAATGATGATGATGATGATGATGATGTCATGAGCAGGGGACATGTCAGATACAAAAATGCTATGAATCATCCTAGAATGCTTAAACAGAACAACTGCAAATGCACATTTCAGAAAACTGAAAACAAATATAAACTGCTCCCTCATACTCATAGTTTGAACAGTTACTCTAAAGCTGGGGGCACCACTTAGAAAAGTCTGTAAAACCTGAGGAGGTGGGGACTTTGGTAGAAGTGGGTCACTGTGGGGTAGGCCTTTAAGGGCCGAGCCTACGGTCTCAGCTTCCTGATCTGTCAAGGTGTGATGGATCCAGGCACTGCAACAGCTGATTCTGCCAAGATTTCTCCACCTTGATAGAATAGACCCTCACTTTGTTTCTCTTAGGAGTTTTTGTCCTGGTAATGAGAAACATGACTAATACAATGTGTAAGTTTTGGCAGGGGTATTATATAAGATGAAAATCTGTTGGCATAGAAGAGCAGAAATTGGTAGCTTTAAAAAAATAAAACAAAACAAACAAAAACAGGTAAAATAGGAGGGGTGGTGTTTATCTTTAATCCCAACACCTAGGAGGCAGAGGCAAGTGAATCTCTGTGAGTTATAGATAGGCCAGTCAAGAAATACTGAGATCCTATGATCAAAAAACAAAAAACAGCCCCCCCACCCCCAAGCACACCGGAGAAACAGGTTAGAAAGCATGTAGGCTGGGAGGGAGGGGGTTATTAAGCCCCTGCTACCTCATTCCCTAAAGACCAATCAGTTTAAAAGTCACACTGTTCGGCCAATCACATTGTACCTAATGGCGGCTGCTCTAAAATCCTATATAAGGTCCCTGAACGGGCTCCATGGGGTCACCTCTGCCTCATGTGCAGGACGACCCCAATGCATTGGAAATAATAAACCTCTTGCTGATTGCAAAAACAAAAAAACAAAAAACAAAAAACAGATACTAAGTATACACAGTAGAATGTTATAATTCTGGTAAAGAAACACAAGTATACATACATATACATTTGAAAAGATACACACTAAAGCACTAATGGTGCCATCTTAAATGAAGCAGGAACATGGTATGGTGCCTTAATCTTATTTTTAATATTTTCTAATTTGGGGTGTATGTGTGCGTGCTTGTTCCTGTGTCTGTCTGTATGCTTATATCATTTTTAAAATAGTGAAAATAAAATCTGAAAATACAACTGCTGCCTTCCAAATCAGATATGAACACAAATCTTTATGCTAAATCCACATTTTATATCCTTGTCAACTGCCTTTCTGAAGAGCTGCTTTGGAGGATGGATATCTTAGTGAAAGTGCCAATAAAAACTAAGTAGGCACTCACTCACCCTGACATCCCAATGTGACTGAATATTTAATATGACATGACTCCTGGTCAAAAGCATGTGCCTGCTTCAAAAAGGAAACAAAATAATCATCATTTTCAGATTAACTAACAAAATTAACTTCAAAGAAGCAAAATGACTTCTACACAAAATATATCATTGAAAATAGTTTAACATTTTTTGTTCATGTTCACACAAGTAACAGACACTTATTCTCCAGATTGATCACTTAAATAATGATACTATTGATATAAAGTTATATTAGTCCAGATTTTTCAACAGAGTAAGACTTTAAAATAAACTCAACTCTGTACAAATAATGTATGTAAGGAAAACAGATAAAATTCTTGCTTCAAATATCTGTAGCAAAGTCCAATTGTAATTAAATTCAGAGAAACTTTAAAATACAGAAAAACAAAAGAATGAATAAAAGAACCACATAGAATGTCAAAGATTCTACTTTATGAGCAGTAGTTAATATTAAAATGAGGCAATACAGAAGAAAACAAAAACAAATTCCTATCTACATAAAAAGTAAACAAAGATCGGGTCTTAAGAAAAGATGATCATTCTAGGTGGAGAAACAGAAAAGCAATCTTCATAAACTACGGGTTTGCTATACATTAGAATATCAGTGAATTATCAACCACTACAACCACAGTATTTTTGTTATTCATTCAAATTTTTATTCCTGACATGATTGTGTATATTATCTGGATTTACTAAAAAGTATCCATGCCATTCTCCTTTTAAAGAATGGTATTTATTTATCTGTTTACTTATTTTACAAAACTGACTCAAAGCCACAAAGTTTGTCTGAGGGATAGACATACAGCTCTGAGCCCTTAAATGGTATGACTATTAAGCCATTTGCCTAGATCAGAATTACTTATCGCTGTAATAACACATCGCTGCTGGTACATGGCTCCTATTGTTCAGACTATGAACTCCCTAGAGAGAACATTATACCTGCTTTCTAGTCACCTACAAAGCATTTCTATACAATATTGTGTATTTATTTATAAATACTCAAAAAATGGCTAGTTATTAATGAAAATGAAAGTAATGGAACCAATGGCATTGAGAACCCATTTAGCTATTTCTGAAGAATACCTCCTGCTACAAAAGCCACTCACAGTCCTGTTGAATGAGCATACTGAAGCAATCGTGTTTCTGTTACAAATGAACACTTTCATAACCCCAGCACCTGGATGAGATATGCTTAGGTTATCAACCTGAGATTAGTCAAGTCATTAAGTCATTAGTCACCAAATGCTCTCTACCTTGAATGTTACAGTAAGAAAGCTAAACCAGAAGTGCTTCTTAAACTGGAGAATCTGTGAATTTGGACAAACTAATACATTCAAAAGTCTGGGGGAAAAAAAGAGCAGGAATAAAAGGCAGACACTTAAATACCTTTATCAAGAGACTACAGGAGCTTGGAACTTGAGAGATGACTGAGTTGGTAAAGTGAATGCTACACTAGCATAAAAAAACCAAGTTCAGAATCCCAAGACGCATGTAAAAATCTGGTGGTGTGTGCCTACAACCCCAGCCTGTTATAAAGTAAGGGGTTGTAAGGAGCATGAACATGAAGCTCCTTAGCCAAGTCAGCACAGCTAGATTAATGGGTTAAATAAATGGCAGACTCTATCTCAAGATAGGGGACTGAAGAGATGGCTCAGTGGTTAATAGCACTAGCTGCTCTTCCAGAGGATCTAGGATTGAGTCCCAGCACCCATATGGCAGCTCACAACATTCTGTAACTCCAGTCCAGGGAGATCTAATGCTCTCTTCTAGTCTCTATTGACACCAGCATACACATGGCACTCAGACATTGTGCAAGCAAAACACACAGATACATACATTTTTTTTTTTACATTTTAAAAATATGACAGCAACAAAAAAAGATAGTTCACATACACAACTGTGCACACACATGTTCACACCACATGCAACAAGCAACATACACATAAAAACACAAAGAGACTACAAGAACACCAAAAGACAGACACAATAAACTCTGTAAAATCTAATTTTACTTGTTTTCATATTGAATTACCTGAAATTATATCTATTTATTTATTTAATTGGTTACAATCAAGGAGCCTCCCTTATAATAACACTATAGTTATTATAGTTCCTATTGTCATTCTACATGTTCATGAATAACTAAAAACTTGAAGTTTCAATTACCAACACTAAGTACACAAAGTTAGACCTCTAAAGATACATGAAGTACTACACCATAAGCTTCAGACATTTGGAAAATACGAACACAATATTGACCTAAATAAAAAAATTTCCAACATCACAGTATATTAAAGTCCTACTGTAAATTCAATAACTACCACCTGTAGCAAAAAAGACATGAGCCATCAGGATAAGGATGTTTGACCAATCATATCAGTTTTCATTAAAATATATTTTGTAGATAGACAAAACATAAGAACCATGGGATACATGAATAACAAAGAAAACATTTTACACAAGAAAATTTGTGTCCACTACAGAAGAAAACAGAGCTGATGATAAAGCCTCAACATTAATGAATAATAAACATAAAATATGGATATAGAAATGTGCAATGTAATGTTTTCATTCATTCTACATTTATTAAACGCCTAGACTTTGAAACTTAGGAGCACAGTACAGACACAAATCTATTGGGTTTTTGTTTGTTTGTTTTTTGGTTTTTTGAGACAGAGTTTCTCTGTACAGCCTTGGCTATCCTGGAACTCACTCTGTAGACCAGGCTGGCCTCAAACTCAGAAATCCACCTGCCTCTGCCTCCCAAGTGCTGGGATTAAAGGCATGCGCCACCACTGCCCAGCAAATCTATTGTTAATAAAATAAATTTTTAAAAAATCTGTCTTTTACACCGAACATTTGCTCCTTCAGTCAGTAACAGATTTTCAGGATCCATATATACATTATGCATTAAGAATTCACAACTTTACCTTGGAGATAAAGCTCCCTGTTAGAGTTGCTGTTCAGCATATATAAAATCCTCACAACTACTGAAACAAGAACTAATGACATTGCGCTAAGAGCCTATTAAGTCACAAAACAAAAAGCTTATGAAGTAGAAGTCCATAAATGTCTTTGCCCGGTCCCTTCCTGTTGACACACTTCCCTACTCCCACTGCCACAGCTACTCAGTGTGTTTTCAGGCATGGGGTGCCTCCTATAAACACTTCCAAATATGCACAACAGAATGCTTGCCCCTCCTACTTTCTGAGCATGTAAGTCAGGATCTATTTCCTCAATTATTCCCTGGATCTCAAGAATGCAAGGTTCAAAGCAAGCAAGCAATACTAAATGACTCAAGATAAAAGCTAAATGAATTAAAAAAAAAAAAAGTAAATGACAGGCAGCTGCAGTGGCAGACACTTATATTCCCATCGACTCATGAGTCTGGAGCAGGAGGATTACAAGTCTGACACCAGACTGGGCAACTTAGCAAAACTTTGCTCACAATAAAATTATTACTAAAAGGGTTAGGGTTTGGGTTAACTCAGACATAAAAGTATAGCTTGATAATAAAAAACTTACCTAGCATAGGGGAGGGAGAGGAAGAGGAGGGAAGGAAAGCAGAGTGGTGAGGTGTTGAGGAGCAGGAAAAGAAAAATAGGGGAGGGGGAAGGGAGAGGAGCAGAGAGAAATGGAAGAAGAAAAGAGGGAGGAAAGAGAAAAGTATAGATCAGTGAAATTATTTTTTTAATTCAACAGAAATGAAATAAAACCCGGTAAACAAAAAAGAATTATATGTCAATTTCAAAAAATTAGTAAAATCTTACTTAGCATTCCTGACAATAAATTTTAATCTAGTATCAGCTGACCCTAAAGACATTTTATAAATGCTACCACTAAAAGAGTATTTGTCAAAGCAAACAAGACAACAATCAAAGCTGAGTGACCTAAGTAAAACATTACCAAACCAAACACTGTATATTCTTTTTAAGAAGCATTAATATATTAATAACCCGAGAGATAAGTCATATTGTAAACTGCCTAGCTGTCCAATGAGGTGGCCTCCAGCCAAGTGTGACTAGTCAAACAAAAATTTTAAATAATTAAAATTCAGTTTAGTCACATTAGTGACATTTCATGCACTCAACAGCAACATTTATCTGACAGACAGACTTTAAAACAGCTCTTCATCACTGGAGAAAGTCTATCCAGCAGTGCTGGCCTATGTTTCCTGAAGGCCCAATGAAGCTTAAGGGGAACACTATTCTTTACGGGAATAGACAACACATTTTATTTTTAATATTTAATTAGTATTGTTGGGTATTAAAAAGAAAAGGTTACTTAAATAAGAACTACAATATTTCTAAACCACATTTGATTCAATTACTTGCCTCTTTTGATTCATTACTTGCCTCTTAAACATAATTTTACCAAAACTAATTTCATGTATTCAATTCTATAAGTAGAACCAACTTTTTAATTATCTATCTTTATAATTTCAGTTACCATGGTTTTGATCAATATACTTTGTATACTATACCATACAAAGAAGCCACTTTTATTCACAAATTATTATCTATGAGTCAATGTTATTCATGTTAACAAACAAGACTGAAGGTTCTCAGTATCTCTCTCTAAACAAATGTCTTCTTTAAATACATATGCAAGTGATCACGGCCCAAATGATAAAGAATCTCGATGTATCAAAGACAGACCTGAGTTATAAAGGTACACAGGACTTATTTTGTCATTCTCCTAACTACTAGGCAGTGATTATCAACATGATCTCCTTTCAGACCACAGCAGGATATTATGGAGAAACTTAGCAAGAAACATAATCAATTCTGCCTCACTTGAAACTCCATAAATCAAAAAACCCTAGTGACAGGATGCCACAGCCTCTACGTAACCCTGATTCACAAATTAATTTGACAGTCTCTATACAAGCATTCAATAACAGCAAGCACGAAAGTAAATACTCACATATAACAGAAACTTCATTCAGTTACCAATAAACTTGGTTACTATTACCTATTGTTTAATTTTAAAAACTACAACCTCAATTATTCAAAACCAAGTAACACAAAACATCAAACTATATATCAAAGTGTTCAAGTTTTTAATTAACCATTTTTAATTACGCTAATTTTTACCATTTTTTTTCCTATTTGCACCTTAGCCAGTTGGCGTTCTATGACAAATATCACATATCGTTTCCAAATTTTTCTAACAGTCATATTTTTGATGATTTATAGACACTTCTTATGGTTTAAATATCAAAGCTTGCACTTTGCTGTCAGATGGCAAAAGATTTCCCACATGGGCAGTGATTCATAACATGATATAACTTAGCTTTAAAATTACATTCAGCCAAATAGGCAAGAATGAAATAAGGAACTTCATGAACTCATTACCTTGATTTAAAAACTGTTAGCACCTTGTCATTATTAGTTTAAAACTTGTAAGAAACAAAATGCTCCTTAGGTTTTCCTAGGTTAAACTTTAATATTTTATGAAAAAATAAATAAAACAAACAGCTCTAACTGTTGTCAAACTCATGATACTACATTTCATCTGTATCAGGAGCCAGCAAACTTTCTGTAATGATCCCGAAAGTATTATTTTAGGTCTTTCTGCAAGGTCCAAGTGTTTGTGCCCCAATTACGTATCTGACTTGGTATTGCAAAAACCACAAACCACATAAAAACAAGTAGGCATGACTGTAATTCAGTAAAACTTCACTTACAGAAACATACTGCAAGCTGTATGGGCTACTGTCCATGGCCTCTTCTGAAGAACCTCCACTGAATCACTGTATGACAACTTCAAATAGTGCTTATCTACAACTGTTTATAAAACTGTAAGTACAACATTCACAACTAGAAGAGATTACAAAAACACTTCACTACATATCCGGTATTCACATGCACAGCATCTCAGAATGTTTTTATTGTACAACCTACTAGTCTATATCAAGATCCAAATAAAGACAAGACCCTGCCATGTCAACTACACCTTTTAACTTATAGCACTGCTGACTGTTGAATTGTTCCTTAAAATGATAG
The DNA here is from genome assembly GCA_019843965.1 of Rhynchomys soricoides. NCBI lineage: Eukaryota > Metazoa > Chordata > Mammalia > Rodentia > Muridae > Rhynchomys > Rhynchomys soricoides. The sequence continues at coordinate 4,810,132 of JADRCH010000036.1, read as the reverse complement.
AAGGAAAAAAAAGAAAAAAAAAAGCTACATCCAAGACCTAACCACCCAACATCTGCTAATGTGGCCATATTTGGAAATAGGGTCTTTGTAGTGGTAATTAAATCAAAGATCTCAACTTAAAATCTTTCTGCACTTAGGATTGGCCAGCCCTACATCCAGTTCCTACTGGTCCTGTAAGCATGTCCACTCACATTTTTCCACTGAGATTCTGAGTGGACAAAGAAGGACCTACTTATTTATCCTGCCAAGCTTTCCCAATCTGAATTTTTCTGACTAAAACTTTGTTATTTAACACTTTCCTCTTCTGTATTTCCTGGAGGGCTGGAGGGGGATATACCATGGGTGGAACTGCCTTTAAACAGACAGCTGCCTGGCTCTCTTCCAGCAGCGCTGTATTTATGATGCTCAGTACCTACACTCCTTAATTATTGAGGTTTAAATACAAAACTATAAGTCTATCAATTCCTTTCCCAAGTGATAGCTAGACTACTTCTATAAACGGAAATCACTCCTCACCAACTATTTAGCTGCCCAATGGTTCACTTCTTAAAGAGTCTGAAAAAACACTTAATTTTTGCCTTTTAGTATCCCTATTAAAAATAATGATTATCTCATGTGCATTAACTCCACAAGTATAATTAGAAAATTTTTGAGTCACTATGAACTCACATATTTAAACACATGTATTTCAAACCACTGAAGAAATCATCTTTTTTAGTGCTCAAATAAACTGTCCTATTTTTGACCCTGAGTTCTCGGACTCCAGGCTTATTTTCAGCTTCCAAATGGTTATCACCAGTTCAAATCACCATGAGCATCTCAGAAAATGCCATTCAAGGGCTGGAGAGATGCCTCAGTAGTTAAGAGCACTGGCTACTCCTATAGAGGTCCTGAGTTCAATATCCAGCAACCACACAGTAGTTTACAACCATCTAGCCCTCTTCTAGCATGCAGGCATACATGCACATAGAGCACCCATATACATAAAATAATAAATAAATCTTTTAAAAGAGTATCATCTAATTCTTGGCAACTATCTACAGCTAAATCTCAAGTCAGAGAACATATTCTCTGTATCTTCTTTCTCAAAGCTCAAAACAGACTGTGTTCCTCCTTTAGCTGTCCTAGTCACCATTAATGGTAACACCATTTTGTGTGTAGGCCCAATACCCATCAACACTAACTTCAATATCCAAAATCTAACCATATCTTTCCACAGTCTCTTTAGTCATGGAGTCACAGCTGTCACAAGATAGAAGGTAACTGCCACTCATTCCAATATCCCTCCATTTCCCTAAGAGTAAAAGGAAAATTTGCCAGACATGGCAGCTCACACCTATGATTCCAGCACTTAGGAAGCTCCAGGAAGATCACTTAAAGTTCAATGCCAGCTTGGGATTTATGGTAAAGCCCTCTCTAAGTGCCTCCCAAACCTCCACCCAAGGAAAATGTAACTCACTTCCAGAAAGTCCCCACCTGTATTAAAATGACTTGAAAAGCAATTTTACCCAAGATGGTGTTGTAAGGTTAATGTAAATAAACCACAAGGAAAATAACAGAAGTCAGGTTTTCCCACTATTTTCAAGTAAAATCAAAACAAGAAAAAAACAGATCAAAACTATGTCCAATTAGTTAGCCAGTTAGTAAACTGATCTATTTAATAAAACACTTTTCTTCACTGCACTGGCATAAAACACTCCCACTTTGTCAACAATTCCATCGTGGTTTAAGAGTTCAAGTACCCACAGAAAGAAAACCTCAAAGAATGGAATTTCTGCTGTTTGGGTTAAGGATGTGTCTCACTTATAGAGCACTAGCGCAAGTCCCTGGGGTCAAAGCTTAGTATCAAAAGAGGGCAGGGAAGGACCAGGACTATAGCTCTGTTGACATGGTGCCTTACCTAGCCCTGATTTTAGTCACCAGTATCACAGAGAAACAAAGATAATTGACACTTTATCTCTATTACTTTTTTCTATTAAAAATGACATGAAAGCCTGGGGCAGTGACCTACACCTTATCTTTAGCATAGCACATACTCTGTCCTTTGATAATCATGAATCGCAGTGGTGGCGCACACCTTTAATCCCAGCACTTGGGAGGCAGAGGCAGGTGGATTTCTGAGTTTGAGGCCAGCCTGGTCTACAGAGTGAGTTCCAGGACAGTCAGGGCTACACAGAGAAACCCTGTCTCGAAAAAAAGAAAAAAAAATTCATGAACCTACACCAAATTCTAATCAACTGACTTCCTACTTCTTTAAATTTGGTCCCATGGTAACATGTGTAAACTACGAAAAAAAACTACTTACTTTTCATGATATTATGACAAACATCTGACAAAAACGATTGAATTGAGTAAGATTTATTTGGCTCAGTTTCAAAGAGAATTCATCTATCATAAAGGGGGGTTACAATGGAGATCATAGCAGTAGAAGCATATGACAGAGGCTCCTCATCACAGGGAACTAGAAAGCAGACACTGTAGGCCAGAACCAGAAGCAACTATAACCTTCAATGGTACTCTCCTACTGACACATTTCTGCCAGCCATCCTCCACCTCTTAAAGACACCACAACCTCCCAATGAAGAACCACCACCTGGTTACCAAATGTTCAAACAAGTGAGCTTCTGGGAACACTTCATGCTCCAACTAAGAGGACTGCAGCTAGGAAAGTAGCACATCTGGTCCTTAGCAGACACAGCTCTCTTTGACCAACTGACTTAATAAACTAGACAGAACTACTAACACAGAATGAGAAGCGGCTCATTAAAGAAAGGGTCAAACAAGAACTAAGAATTTGAATTTACTTCATAGAAATCATTAAATTAGAAAGCCATGTTCTGCCCACTACCAAAATATATCTTCACAGGTATTTCTTCACTGACCACTCTTATCCCCACTCTCAAAAATCTAATAGGAGAATTTAAATATTCCTTTTGCATTTTCATACATAATACTCATAGTAGCAAAAGCTAGAATACATTCAACAGAATATTCATTATGGTATATGGAGTTTAAATCAGTTCATTTAAATACTTTATAATCACTATCAATGTTAAAACTAACTTAATCCACTTTATATAAAAACACTTCTATTAATTACTTGAAATTCCTTTAGTTCACAATCATTGACATTAATACTCAAAGATAACAGAGACCACTTCTTTTAATATTTTTCAAAAAAACATTGCTAGTACATGAATTTAAAAGCTTAATTTTTGTTTAATATGAACTCACCTGAAAGAGAAACTAGGTAACTATTTTCATACCCAGAAACAAAGAAATGACTTAGAAAGGGGCTCTGACAAACCTAGAAATGGTCACTGCAGCAGTGGTGAGAAATACATCCAGGACTCTAGCATACAGTCTCTGATTTTGTTAAAAAAAATATATTTTTTTAATGTATAGACAGGTATGGGAATCCATGCCTTTAATACCAGCACTTAGGATGCAGAGGCAAGTGAATCTCTGCGTTCGAGGCCAGCCTGGTGTACAGAGTGAGTTCCAGGACAGCCAGGACTATACAGAGAAACCCTATCTCAAAACCCCAAAAAGATAAATAAATTAATAATATTACTCTTTTTAATGTATATGGGTGTTTTGCCTGCAAATCTGTTCCCCATGGAGGCTAGACAGAGAATATCAGATCTTCTAGAACTGGAGTTACAGACAGCTGTGAGCCACCATGAGGTGTTATGAACCAAATCTGGGTCCCTGGAAAAGCAGCCAGTGCTCTTAAGCACTAAGTCATATCTCCAGTCCCCAGTATCTGATTTTTTTTTTTTTGATTTACATTTCAAATGTTTTCCCCTTTCCAGGTCTCCCCTCCCCCTGCCTCTATAGGGGTGCTCCCCCACCTACTCACCCACTGTCTTCCCTCCTTGGCATTCCCCTACACTGGGGCATTGAACACCCTCAGGCCCAAGGGCCTCTCCTCCCACTAATGTCCAACAAGGCCCTCCTTTGCTGCATAAGAGGCCAGTACCATGGGTCCCTCCATGCCTATTCTTTGGTTGGTGGTCCAGTCTCCGGGAGCTCCAAGGGGGGGTCTGGCCAGTTAACACTGTTGCTTCCTCCATGGAGCTGCAAACCCCCTCAGCTCCTTCAGTCCCTTCTCCAAATCTTCTATCCAGGATCCCACCCTCAGTCCAATGGTTGGCTGCAAGCATCCGCCTCTGTATTTGTCAGGCTCTGCCTGAGCCTCTCAGGAGACAGCCTATCATGCTTCCATCAGCAAGCACTTCCCAACATCCACAATAACATCCAGGTTTGATTTTTAACAAGGCTTAGATACTTGATGAGTCTCAGAAGGTCCAATTTTAGAAAAATAGATCATACTACTAAATAAAATTAAAAATTCAAGAACTAGAGGAGGATTACTAAAACTTAAGGAGCTAAGAAAAATAAATGAATAAACCAGGCAGTGGTGGCACATGTCTTTGATCGAGGCACTCAGAGAAGTGGAGGTGGGAGGTAGAGAAAGGCAGAACTCTGAGTTTGAGGCCAGCCTGGTCTAAAGAGCACATTCCAGAACAGAGCTACAGAAAAAAACCCTGTCAAAAAGTGGAGGGAGGGGAAGGGGAAGGGGAAGGGGAAGGAGAAGAGGAAGGGGAAGGGGAAGGAGGGGAAGGGGGGAAGGGGAAGAAGGGGAAGGGGGGAAGGGGAAGGAGGGGAAGGGGAAGGAGGGGAAGGGGAAGGGGAAGAAGGGGAAGGGGAAGGGGAAGAAGGGGAAGGGGAAGAAGGGGAAGGGGAAGAAGGGGAAGGGGGAAAGGGGAAGAAGGGGAAGAAGGGGAAGAAGGGGAAGAAGGGGAAGGGGAAGAAGGGGAAGGGGAAGAAGGGGAAGAAGAAGAAGGGGAAGAAGAAGAAGGGGAAGAAGGGGAAGGGGGGAAAGGGAAGGGAAGGGGAAGGGGAAGGGGAAGGGGAGACATCAAAAACTCATGGGAACCAGGGATGGGACTCAGTTGGCAGAGTGCTGGCCAAGCATACAAAGGACCTGGGTTTGGATCCTTTGATCAGTATCACAGATTGGGCACAATCTGGAGTTATGGCAGGAGGATCAGGATACAAGGTTATTATTAGTTACACAGTGAATTTAAGACTAGCTTGAGTTATATGGGATCTTTTATCTAAAATTCAAAGAGAAAATAATATTATATATAAAAATGAAACAAACAATAAACATAATACTTTATAAACTCACAAATTATGCCAGGCACAGGAGCACATGCCTTTAATTCCAGCATTAGGGAGGAAGAGGCAGAGATCTCTGAGCTCAATACCAGCCTGGTCTACATACTGATTTGCAGGATAGCCAGAGCTACACAGGAAGACTTTATGTCTCAAAAAGACCAAAAAATAAAAGTGAACAAATAAATAAAAGATCATGGCAGTCCCCTAAAGACTAGGCATTCCCTATACCTTCCAACTAATCAAACCAAAAAACTGAATTTAATTACTTATTCTAAATGCTTCTTCAAGTTTAATTACTTTACAAACTAAAACATGAAGCATAACATTTCTACAAACAAAGTAAATGCATATAACTTTTAGAAAGGATAAAAAATTTAACTTTTGCTCCAACAGCTGGTTTTCAACCTTTCTCTTTATTCACCAATGGAGGAAAAAACCAAGCAAAATCTTAATTCCAAATTTAACTAGTTTCAACACCTGAGAACTGTATTTTGCTATGCATATAGCACTTTTACTTCAAACTGTGTTAACTTGTCCATTATTTCTATTGAATCAAAATAGCAAAACTTTTACTATGCCTCTAAACACAAAAATAAATAAATTTCATTAATGGACGAACAAAGGAAAATTAGGAAAGAATGCAACAACCAACCAGTGATCCTCTAATATAAACAGAGGAAAAAAGAAAAGAGCAAGCAATTACACCAAGAAAACAACTTTAAAAAAAAAAAAAAATTCAGTTATCAGCAGACCACTATCAACAGTAACCTTAAATATAAATGGCTTTGACACTCCAATATAAACAGGCTAATTTTATTAAATAACATGATCCAACTATTTTGTTGTAAAGAAGAAATACCTCACTGACAAAGACACAAACTAAAAGTGAAAGATTAGTTCTATATACAAAAATACACAATAAGTAAAAAAACAAGCAATAGTAGCTATAATCCTATTTTAAAAGGGTAGACTTCAGGACAAAACTATAAAAATTAAACAAAAATCACTACATGTTAATAAAGCAGATATCCCATCAAGAATATAAAACAGCCGGGCAGTGGTGGCGCACGCCTTTAATCCCAGCACTCGGGAGGCAGAGGCAGGTGAATTTCTGAGTTCGAGGCCAGCCTGGTCTACAGAGTGAGTTCCAGGACAGCCAGGGCTACACAGAGAAACCCTGTCTCAGAAAAAAACAAAAAACAAAACAAAACAAAAAGAATATAAATTACAAACATACAGGCAACAAACATTGATGTAGCCTCTAATTTCACAAGATCTGAGGGAGACAGGTACAGCTACAACAGTGACTGAAAGAATGCCCCACTCTTATCCAGAGACAGATCTATACAAAAATAAAAAAAAAATCAACAAATAACTTCAGAGTTAAGCTAACAGACACCTATAGAATATTCAATCGAGCCACATTGAAATACTATTTTTCTCAATAGCCATGAAACTTCCTCTAAAATATATCACATTTTAGATCACAATGCATGTCAGAATATAAAAAAATTATTAATTTTTTATATTTTATCAGACCATAATGGAATAAATCTAGAAATTTACAGCAAGATGAACTAAGGAGGCTACACCAATACATGGAGACTGAACAACATAAATCTCGAACAACAAATGAAACAAAAATAAAAACAAAATTCTTCAGAACATTTGGGGTCAATCTGAAGCAATTCTGTAAAAGCTATGAGTGTTATCTTTAAAAGGCGAGAAAGGCCTCAGTAAGTTATTAATAGTGTGTGTCAAGGTCTTAGGATATCAAGGGAGAGTCTACAAGTAAATAATCAGAAAAAAGATAAAAATCAGGGAAGGAATTTTTAAAATGGGGAATAAAGAAATACAATGAATCAATGAAACAAAGCTAGTTCTTTGAAATGATAGTCAAGACTGAAAAACCTTTAGCCAAACAAACTAAAAGGAGAACACAGATTTAATAAAAAAACAGGCACTGCAACAAATAGCTATAAAATTCAGAAGGTCTATAGGAATACTTTGAAAATTTGTATTCCAAAAATCAGAAAAATCTAGAAAAAATGAATTTCTAGAGATATATAACCTACCGAAGTAAGAGGATATAAACAACATAAACAGATCTATATAATGAACAATGAAATTATCAAACCAATAGTCGCCCAACAAAGAAAAGCACAGAATGACCAGACTTAAAAAAATAACCTCAATACCTCTAAAAATATTTCCTAAAATAAGAGAAAGAATACTGCAAAGTTCATTCTATAAAATGGTTATAATACCAGTAATGATACAAAACCACATAAGAACATGAT
>JADRCH010000036.1:4729112-4802635 GCA_019843965.1 Rhynchomys soricoides | reverse complement strand
CAGTAATGATACAAAACCACATAAGAACATGATTTAGATAGATAGATGGATGGGTGGATGGATGGTTAGATAGATGATAGATACATAGATAGATGATAGACAGATAGATACATAGATAGACAGATAGATAGATGGGATACATAAGTAGATAGGTAGATAGACAGACACACATACATACATACATACATACATATATATATATACATATATACATGGGTGGGAAAGAGGGAAAAATTATACATCAATTTGAGCACTTATAAGCAAAGAAATTCTCAGTAAATTTCCAGCATTTACTTCTTAAAAGAAATACAAAAAGATAATTAAAAAATGACCATCTCAACAGTCAGCCCATCTACTAAAATATGTGGAAACCAAGCACAGTAAGAATGGATGCCCATCCTCAATAATGGCAGTTAAGCATTAAGCACTGACTACTCTTCCCTGACAAATTCTACTGAGTATAATAAATAAACTTTCCTGCTAAGTGTCTAGAATGGTACTAGTTATATATGACTCTTCATCATTCAATCTAAAGTTATTTGCTGGATCCTCCAGTTTAGATAAAAAGCTTAATTGTAAACAGGTTATCAATTCTGAGACTAACTGTTAAAGCATGGTGAGTTCACCATGGACACTGCTTACATACATTACACTAAAAGTGAGACAACCTATTGTTTGATGTTTTTATCATTTACATTTAAAACTGAGCCATTTATCAACTAGTTTTACTACATCCTTACTACATGTCATCCTTTGTTAAAGACCAAAGAATAAAGACTTGTTCCTAAGTAATTAAGAACAACATACAGCATCTTTTTTAAAAAGTAAAAGAAAAAAAAACTCTAAGTGATTCAGTATGTAAATTTTAATCAAAATTTTGGTAAGGAGAACTGGAGAGATGGTTCACTGGTTAAGACAACTTGCTGCTATTGCAGGGGGCACAGGTTCAGTTCCAAGCACCCACACCATGCAGCATAGCCATCTGTAACTCCAGTTCCAGGAAGCCAATGCCTTCTTTCAGCTTCCAAGGGAACCATATCAGCAAGCATGTGGTGCACACAGACACATGCAGGCACTCACACATACACATAAAATAAAAATAAATAAATTGATCTTTTAAAAAGTTGAGGAAGAGATCTCTGAAGCAAAGTTTAGTAACAAAGATGAAACCTAACAGCATTTATAGACTCAGTAAAAATAAAATTATGCTAAACAGAAGACTCATTTAAGAAACAGGCAGAAGAGCCACAGAGCAAAACTGCAAATTAAAGATAAATGCAGTGTAGAAAAATGAAGTTCTGACTGCACTAGTACAAGGATGTTGACAACCACATGCAGATAAGAAATTGAGAGTATATCTTATTTATCACTAGTTTTCTTTTATTATTATTTTACACTTCAGATTTTATCTCCCCCCATCCCACCCCCGTCCACATCCCAACCTCCTCCCCACCGCTGTCTCCATGAGGATGTCCCCACCCCCAACCCTCCACCCCACCAGACCACTAAACTCCCTGAGGCCTCCAGTCTCTTGAGGGTTAGGTGCATCTTCTCTGAACCCAGACCCAGCAGTCCTCTGCTGTTCATGTGTTGGGGGCCTCATATCAGCTGGTGTATGCTGTCTGGTTGGTGGTCCAGTGTCTGAGACATCTCAGGGTCCAGGTTAATTGAGACTGCTGGTCCCCCTACAGGGTCGCCCTCCTCCTCCGCTTCTTCCACCTTTACCCTAATTCAACCACAGGGGTCAGCAGCTTCTGTCCATTGCAGGTGCAAATATCTGCATCTGACTCTTTCAGCTGCTTGTTGAGTCTTCCAGAGCGCAGTTATGCTAGGTCCCTTTTTGTGAGCACTCCATAGCCTCAGTAATAGTGTCAGGCCTTGGGACCTCCCCTTGAGGTGGATCCCACTTTGGGCCTGTCACTGGACCTTCTTTTCTTCAGGCACCTCTCCATTTCCAACCCTGTTTAAGTCACTAGTTTTTAAACAATACTAAATTCTAGAAAGGGTAACTTGCAGTTTTTTATCTTTTAATATCAGAAGCCAACAATAACAGAATTCATACCACAACACTAATTAGATACATGATACATACCTAGAAACTTTTTCTCGAAACAACATACAAGTGAAGAGGAAATCTCACATAAATATTTGTTTTGAAGGAACACCAGGATTGAGAGGAAAACTTAAAAGGTGCTTGTCCTCAAGTTAAGCTAAAAACCAAATGCTTATTTTCCCTGACTTCTGGCCTACACTTGTGCTTATTGCTGTCTGGGCCCTTTCCTATCAACACACCCAGCCTTCAGAAGCCCCAACCACTCTGCCAGGATTTCTACCTTCAAAGAGCCTATGTTGCCATGGCAATCTCATGTTCTCCTGAGAACTAAATCAGCAGCACCCTATGATAGCATCCATGAAGGCTGTCCAAACTCCTATTCCTCTGAAGCACAGATCATATCCTGCCACAAGCACACCAATTTTTACTTTCTATAATATATAATATCAAATTAAATCTGACAATTCAGAGCCAAAACTATTTAAAAATAAACAGCTGCATCCATCATAGAGCAAGGGGAAATTGTGGTAGGGATTTTTCACATCACAAAGCAATGTTTTAAGATATGAAGGCCAATGTTATAAAACACTAAGATCAACAAACTTAAGCAAAGATCCCTCCCTTTTTTTTTAGATCTCAAATTAAAAATAAAGGCGTGCCTTGATTTTAAAGGCTCCCGACCTTTTATTTCCACCTGAAAAAAAAGCATGCTAAGGACGCAATGGTCTAGTCCAAGGCAACAAGCTAAACCCCACCAAAAACTAACTGCTCCTGGGAACAAGGTGTAAAGGGGATAGAAAAGTAAGACAGGCCTGGTGCTACATGCTATACACCAGAGGAGGCTGAGGCAGCAAGACCCCAAGTTCAAGACCTGCCTAGACAACACTGAGATCAAGGCCAGCTTGAGTAACTTAAAGACCCTGTTCCCAAATACAAAAATGAAGTGGTTTGAATAGATTTGGCGCCCCATAGACTTATGTTTTGGAATGCTTGGCCAATAGGGAGCAGCACAATTAGAATGTATGCCCTTGTTGGAGGAAGCATGTCATTGTGGAAACTGGCTTTGGGTCTAAGCTCTGCCCAGTGTAGAATCAGAGCCTCCTCCTGACTGCCTGCAGAAGATAGTTGTCTGCTACTACCTGAAGATCAAGATATAGATCTTGGCTTCTCCAGCACCATGTCTCCCTTAAAATTCTGAAAAGTCATCTTATGACCCAAGTGTGCTAAAGTAAAAGTTATGTAAATGTTGAATTGCCTTTTGTTATTTGTCACTTTGAGACAACACGTGTATAATGAAAAAAAACCTGGCCTTGACACATCATTATAAATTAAATCTGCTTCAAAAATGTTTCCTGTCTTTAAGGAATGTTCTCACAATGTACAAATTGTGAGCATTCTCCTATAAAAACCACTAAATGGTACATGGGATACTGCAATTCACTTAAACACATACACTGCAGTTACTTTCCACTTTATTAGGAATGCCCATGCAGCTTAATTCCTGAGTCAAGCTGCTCACACTACTATTCTGAACAATTGCTAGAATTTCAGTGGAAAAAAGAAATGGGAAGATCTGAGCTCTACACCTGCACTGGACCACAACCATGACAAACTTAGAAGTACTTTTGATTTCTTTTTAATCATGATTCAACAGTGAATGTACTTTATACCAGTACCCAGGGTACAGAAAATTTACCTAAAATCTTCTAAAACTAATCCTACGGAAGGGCCATGTCCCTGTCACCTTTACATACTATAGCACCTAGAAGAGAAACTGCTATTACAAAACATGTGGAAGGAACACTGGCTACATAAAGCCTATAACTAACTCTTAGAAAACGTTTCCATAAAATGGTTTCTTATCTTGGTTTCTTTACCAAGAAGTGCCATATGTAAATATGCTACAGAAATTATTAAATCCTTGCTAAATACAACACTTTCAGGGCTGGAAAGATATCCAAGTGGTTAAAGGCACTGGCTGCTCCTAAAGGACCCAGGTTAAGCTCCCAACACCCACATGGCAGCTTAACTGTGTATGACTCCAGTTCTGATGAACCTGACAACCTTTTCTGGCCTCCACTGGCATCAAGCACTCAGATGATATACATACCCACATACAGGCAAAACGCTCAAGATATATAAAATAAAAATAAATAATTTCTTTTAAAGCACTTTTAATTCGCTCAAGCATGAGTTTCAAACCCTCTTTTTACATCACACAGACCAAGTTTTGCATATAACATTTACAGCCAAAAAAATAAATAAAATAAAAATATAAACCTACTGAATGCCTGTGTTTGATATTCTTTATGCTTGGAATAATTACTGGATAAAACAAAGAGATAAAAGAGAAGTTTACATTTCAGTGATAAATAGAAAACTTGATCATAATTTTTGGTAAAAATTCTATTTAAATTACTGATATTTAAATTGTATAATATATATTCATAACAATATTACGAGATATAGAAATATGTAAATTACATTTAATTAGGGCAAAAGGTACTGTAACATCCAATGAGATAAGTAGCTGAGAACACCTGAAAAGATAAGAAAACACTTAAAGTAATTTAATAAATAAAGATAAAATGTGGGATTTCAACCATATTACTCCAAGTTAACAACTGTTTTTTGCCTTTTCAGAGTGGTATAAAATGATCTTTTTTAGAAATCTTAAGATTGGAGTTGGGGATGTAACTCAGTAGAATGCTTTCCTACTAAGCAGAAAACTCTGGGTTTGAGCTTTAGCTCTACTTAAATCAAGCTTGTAATCCTAGCACTTGAGAAGTAGAGAAAGGAGAATCAGAAGTTAAAGGTGTTACTCAGCCATACAGGAAGTCTGAAGCCAGCCTGAGATACATGAGACCTGTCCTGTGTCACAAAGAAGAAACAGAGATCATAAATATCCTTTCTCTTTTAAAACCTTGCTGGATTCAAGAGAATCAAACAAAGAAAATCAGTTCAAAGTAATCCGATTTTGGCTTTCATCTGTTTCTTACAGTTTGCAGTTTCTCTGTGGGAAGAATAGTGGGTGAATGAACAGCAATGATGAAATCTGGAGATGTCCTACAGAGGTCTGAGAACTGTTCCCTCTGCTGTCATTTCAGGCATTCTAAGGAGTCTGCACCAGAGCAAACAAGGCTTTACTTCCCTGAATACACACAAAACGTCACAAGTACTTACTACGGCATTGGTAATCACTCTTGTTTATCAGGACAGCTTGGGACTCTGGTCTGTTCATAGTGTGTTTGTTTAAAACTGAATTTTATGCAAAAGCTGTGAAGTTAAGAAATTCTCCCACTCCTTTAATCCCAGCACTTGGGAGGCAGAGGCAGGCGGATTTCTGAGTTCAAGGCCAGCCTGGTCTTCAGAGTGAGTTCCAGGACAGCCAGGGCTACACAGAGAAACCCTGTCTCGAAAAACCAAAAAAAGAAAAAAAAAAGAAATTCTCATATGCTAGGCTTTCTACACTTGAAAGTGTGGGAAGAATTTGGAATTGCGGGTCTTTACAGACCCTGACGGTTCTATGCAGTCTCTCATCAGGATCCCCCAAGGGCAGAACTTACACTGCAATGTACTGCCTAACCATTAGACAGCAGGTATCTGTCCTGGTTTCACCGGTGCTGCCCATATTCAAGTACCATGACTCCTTTCTTCCTATTATATATAGTTTTTCAGCCACATTTACCTTTCTAATAATAAGAAAAGAGGGTTTCTGATTTAAGTCAATTTCAGTAATTGGCACTAAATTAACCTTCCCCTGCAAAGCAATTAGAAAAATGGAAAACACCTATCAAATGCCTCTTTTCCAATGCTGGAAATCAAACTATAAAACCGGAATCCCTAAAAAAGAGAAACTATGTAAACAATGCCATCATTTTCATTTCCTGTGTGGAAATAATCTGTAGATCAGTATGCACAAGGTGGTCTCTCTGACCCAGGAAAACAGAACAGACTGGAGTTCGGGGAGGCAACAGCAGCTGCAATTCCTAGGGCACTGGCTGAGAGAGAGAAGCTATTTAGAGAAGTTATCCATAGAAAACTTCAAGGCTAACCCACATGTGTGTTATTAATGGCAAATCCTACAAGTATATGGTGACACTCCACAATAGCAGGCTAAAACAAAAGAGGAACTGTGTGATATTTTAAGTCCGAAGCAGTATATACAACTAAATGTTGAAAATCCAAAGCACTCTAAAGAATTTCAAAGGTGTTAGTTACACCAAGTAACTAACGTGGCTGAATTATTCTCAGAACAAAAGTTGCCCTAGAACCTTGTTTCTCGACTTCCTAACACTGCGACCCTTCAGCACAGTTCTTTATGTTGTGGTGACTCCAACCATAAAGTATTTTCATTGCTACATCACAACTGCGATTGTGCTAGTTATGAATCATAATGTAAATAACTGTGTTTTCCAGTGGACTTAGGCGACCCTGGTGTATCACCCCCAGGGGAGTCTCGACCCACAGGCTGAAAACCACTATCCTAGACCTACCCTGAGAAATACTTAAAAACAAACAGGCAGGAGTACAAATGATCTCTAATGACTGAATTTCCTGCCAGGACAAGCTTTAGAGTCTTTAACAACAACAACAAAAAAAACAAAAAACAAAATCTAAACACTCAATAGTGTAACATTCACATCACCCAGAATCCAAAGTTCTATCTTTCCCTATTTGGGGGGATGACATCTTAAAGGCACCTCAGAACGGTTTGGCTTTAGGCTTAACATTAGACTTTCCTACCAAACAGCTTCCAATAAAAACAGGCTGTCCTTAGGGCTTAATCACATTTTTCTTTTTAGACCAAGACAGTTACAGCAGGGACAGTACCACAATGACCAACTGACACAGACCCAGGTAGATATGGGGAGAATAATGCTATGAGATATTATAAAGTTATCTTTCAAAAAAAAGTCAGCAGTATCTACAGATGGCCCATGTATACTGAAGACATCTGTGAAAGGATTAAGCAGGTTTTCCTTTTCATGGAGAGAAAGGTAGGGGGAAGTAAGGGTTGAAGTTGTACACCAGCAGTCTGAAGCTATACTTTATAATGAAGCTTTTATTTTTTTTTTTAAAGTATTTTGGGAAAAAAATCCAAAGGTAAAGAAATAAAAATTTGCCAGCAATGTACATTAGCAGAAAAATATAACCTATAAAAAGACAAAAAAAAAAAAAAAGCCAACAAAAATAGGCATTAAATAAAAAAGTGGGATTACTAAACAAAGACTAGAAAACAACTGCAAACCACTCACTTAAAAAAAAAAAAAAAAAGCAAAGGGAAAAATGGGGAGGGATTTTAAAATGACCAAAAAATGAGCTTTGAGAAATAAAATAACATAATTTAGGTTATAAACTTTCTGTATTGGACAAGGTAGAAGAAAATATCAGCACCTGACACACCTATGATCCCAACACTCAGAACACAGAAGCAGGAAAGGAGCTGCAAGTGTAAGAGAGTGCTCTCTATATACAGTAAGTTTCAGTCCAGAAGATACAGACGTATTAGGTTAGGCCTGGTGTGGAAGCACATGCACATAAATAATAAATCTTTTTTTAAAATCCAAACTATAGCATTCACCTTGAGAGAGAGAAAGAGAGAGAGAGGCACTTGTCTCAAAATAAAAACGAAAGATATAATATTTAAAAAATATTAAAACTGAAGTGTAGGGCAAAACATCAGGGGGGGGGAGGTTTTGTTACCTCAGTAATAATAATTCCCACAGTAGTAACCTCACTCTCTTAGCAAAAAGGATAGGGACTAAGGGCATTTAAAGACACCTAGAGGCCACCACCTCCACACACACACCTCCAGTGGTGGCACATGCCTTTTACCCCACCCCAGTACTCCAAAGGCAGTGGTAGATGGTTCAAGGCCAGCATGATCTACAGAGAAAGTTCCACAACAGTCAGGGCTACACAGAGAAACCCTGTTTTAGTAAAGGGGGGGGGGGGGTGGAGATCTGTGTAAGTATAAACATCAAATATACACAAGAACCTCATAATCAAATTACAGAAAACTAGGAAATCTTTTGGAAGCCACAAGAAGAAAATATCCCTTATATAGAAAAGACTATATACAAAGAATCACTATTGACTTACTGTAAAAAGATAAAATAAAATAAAAAAATAAGCCAAAATACAATGTTTTTAGAAATCTTTAAATGCTAACAAAGAAAAAAGAATCTAGATTGTAAACCCAGCAAAACTATCCTTAAATGTAAAGGTTAAATTTTTAGATCAATGATATAAAGACAATCATTACCTACATTAAAATTTTTGGGGTAGAAGGAAAATGAGATGAGGAAAGTATCTACACACACCACGGAATGAGTAACGTTAAAAACAAAAGCACATACACAACTGTAACTTAAGGCATGGCAGCGAGAGCTGTAACCCCAGCATCTGGGAGGCAAAGGCAGCCACAGTCATCCTTAGTAACAGCAAGCATGAGAGTAAAGCCATCCTGGACTAGATGAGTCCCTATCTCAAAACAAAGAAAATTTACCACCAACAAAACACAATCACCAATACTGGAAAGAAAACATGACTCTAGAGCTTAAACCCAATTAAAAAGGTAATATAATATTATAAATAATTTCATGACAAAAATGAAAAAAACTTCTTACAGGATGGTAGAGGATGACAGGTCACTGGTGGTATAACACAGTAATTAAGTGCTTTCCTAACAGAAACAAAGCTAATCCCAGTACCAAAATATGACTTTAAAAATAGAAAATCTGCTAAACTAAAATGTTTTTACCTCACAAAGAAAATGTGTAACCTCCAAGGCCTCACTCATCAATTCTATTATTTATCTTGTTTGGTCTGACTGCATCCTCCAAGACCCAGGCTAGAACGTATTGTGCAACAGTTCTGGGAGCTGAGGTCCATGGAGAACTATTCAGGTCATGAGGGCTCCACGCACTTATAAAGACTAACGTCTAAAAGGATTAGTGCCGGACAACTAACCTCCTGCCCACACCCTTCTTACATCCAGGCACCTGACGATGTAGAAAGAAAGCTCTTGCTACACACTGGTAATTTGATCTTTGACTTCCCAGCCTCCAGAACAACAGGATAGGTTTCTATTCATATACTGCTTGGTCTCAGGTATTCAGCTACAGCAGCAGCAGAGCTGTGAGAGAAGAAATTGGTACCTGACAGTAAAGTATCTGCAACATTAAACAACAGAAATGAGGAGCAGTTTTAGAACCAGAGTTGAATAAAAACTAAAAAAAGTTTTTGGAGTGAATGGGTGATTCTGGTGAAAAGCTACAAGATGACTAGAGAAACAGAGAAAAGTCTCAAACTTTTCCAGACACCATAAATGTTTATGATCAGAAAGCTGGGAGAAATGTGACAGTTCTGATAGGGTCACTGACAGAAATAAGAAACAAGGCTATCTATCTCAAGTCTGCTCCCTGCACTCTGGTGCAACACCCTCCTTGGATCCTCCACATAAGATTTAAGAAAGCCTAAACAAGGCTTAGGCTGCAGCCTATACAGACATAAGCATCAAATATTGGTACCATCCATAGAAAACAGACTTGCTGAGGGCCTCATTTCCTACCTCCACCTAAATGTTAACAGATACTGCAGATAACCTGAGATTCCAGAGACTTGCAGCAAGGGTAAAAACTCTATAGAGTCACTATTAGGGCATGGCCCTAATAACCGCAGGCATGAGAGTCTAACCTGCGAAAGTTGCTGCATACATGAGCTGAGCCCAGCATGGCCCCAGAGGAGGAGTTAAGAGTACTTTCAGAGAGGATAAAACATAGAGTCAGAACACAGAACATCCTCTCCATCTTTAAGAGTTAACACTGCTGGGCCAGGGAAATGGCTCAGGGAATAAAAGAACTTGCTGGGCAAGTCTGGCCACCCGAGTTCCAGTCCCCCCCCCACCCCCCCCCCCCCCCCGCGTGTGTGTGTGTGTGTGTGTGTGTGTGTGTGTGTGCGCGCGCACACCAGTACAAGCACAAAAGCAGATGCACAGCCCTCAAGCACATACACATGCACAAGTGTTTGTAAGAAAGGTTTTGCTTTAATGTTAAAGATTTAATGCTGTTCTCTCTCTGTTGAGTTCCAGGTTTACTTGGAACCAGATCCTTCTATTTTCTTGCCCATCTTTTCCTTTGTGAATAAAAATGTCTGCCCCAGCCAGGCAGTGGTGGCGCACACCTTTAATCCCAGCACTCGGGAGGCAGAGGCAGGCGGATTTCTGAGTTCGAGGCCAGCCTGGTCTACAGAGTGAGTTCCAGGATAGCCAGGGCTACACAGAGAAACCCTGTCTCGAAAAACAAAAACAAAAACAAAACAAAAAAAAGAGTCTGCCCCACAATTATATACTAGGCACATATAACTTATTTTGATTTCACAAGCTCACAGTTAGAGAGGAGTATCTGTCCCAAGATAAAGCTAATTTGAATAGATTTAAATGAGACTAGATTTAAACTAAAACTTTAAGGTTGATACTAGAAAAATTTAAGACTTTGGGGGCTACTAGTATGAGCTGAATATATTTTGCACATGAGGAAAGGAAATGGACATCCAGAAGCAGAATGCTGTGGTCTTAATATGTCCTCCCATAAAAGTCTATGTAGAAAACTTAAATATTGGAAGGCAGGGCACAAGGAGAAATTCTTAGGTCAGGGATGAATTAATGCTCCTTAATGCAGATACAAGTTTCTTACCACTCACCTGCCACCACTTTTGGTGAAAACACAGAAGGCGGCCTTTGCTATACACTTGACATTAGACTTAACCTTAAAGTAACTAGATTAAACTCATGTTTATTATAAACTGGATAGTTGGAATACAAGGGGATATAATTTAGGAATATGAACTTCCCAAAAAAAAAAACACCCCAGGGTCTGTGATCAGACAAGAGCCAGATCCCTTTCTTGACTCTTGTTTCTTTTCTAAAAACTGGAAATAATTAAGTTGGTAAAACTGAAATCCTAACACTTGAAAGAACTGATAATGCTTTCAGGTTTTGGTTAGGTTTTTTTGACCATTAAGGACTTCATTAAGTATTAAGTATTGGGAAATTGCATCACGTCTACAATATGCCAAATATTACAAGTAATCGAGGAAACCAAATAACTTACTAAACTCATATGGACTCAACATGGCCCTTTATAGTACCCCTCCCTCCTCAGCTGGGTCCTGTTAATTGCAAAAGCTAAGTTGCAGAACTATGGCTTCCCAGTAGTCAGAGCTATGCATCATTTGTATCTGCACGAAAAACTGTAAGAAGTTGAAGAGCATGAATCTGTACCAAGGGAGAAGAAAGGGTACAGGAAGGAAGACAGACAACTTCTGCCCTCCATATGATTAAGTTGTTTTAGCACTAGTTTATAGTCTTGTAAGTCTTCAAAGGAAGTTAACAAACAGTTCAGTAACTTACATGTAGGCACTTAAAATTAATTTAAAACTTGGCATTTTCTTCTTGTCAAAACAAAACAAAACACTACCAATGCATATAACGCACTTTCTCAACAATAATTATGTTATATTAAGCAGATAACTGTTAAAAGCCTACAAATGTCTTGAAAAGAGGGTCTGGGCGAAATGGCTCAGTAGTTAAGAGCACTAGCTCAGGCAGAGCACCCTGGTTCAGCGGCATCTGTAACTCTGATTCCAGGGTATCAAAGCACTCTTCTGGCTTTCTCGGGCACTGCAAACATGCATAGTGCATTAATATGCATGCAAGTAAAATACTCATACATGTAAAATACAAGTAAGTAAGGGGCTAGAGAGATGGCTCAGATGTTAAGAGCACTGGCTGCTATTCTAGAGGTCCTGAATTCAGTTCCCAGCAACCACATGGTGGCTCATAACCATCTATAATGAGACCTGGTGCTTTCTTCTGACCCACAGGCA
The DNA here is from genome assembly GCA_019843965.1 of Rhynchomys soricoides. NCBI lineage: Eukaryota > Metazoa > Chordata > Mammalia > Rodentia > Muridae > Rhynchomys > Rhynchomys soricoides. The sequence continues at coordinate 4,790,691 of JADRCH010000036.1, read as the reverse complement.
TATGTGCAGGCAGAATGCTGTATACATAATAAATAAAATAAATCTAAAAAAAATAAATAAATAAACCCTGCTGCATGGCTTCTTAAAAAAACCTATGTTAAAAATAAATAAATTAAAGTAAGTAAAATCTTTTTGTCTGAAATCTTGAAAAATGGAAGTGACAAGAAATATAAAAATTAGCCACTTTAATTTTCAAAACCTAAAGATTCTTTGGATTCTGTCTGAATACTTAATTTATACTACGTATACTAAATCATATTAAATTGACACTATTTATACTAAATCAGCTGGGCCATAGGATTCTGTTCATCTTATATTTGGCACTAAGCAAGGCTTTCTTAGAGATTTTTGTGACTATTGTTATTTGGTTCATACATTATAAACCCAGTCAATAATTTTAAAACACAAACTTGTAAAAGGAATATTTGATCTCATAAAGTAAGTTTCTACTATAGCCCCATCTGAAGATTATTTTTAACACAGAAGTTTCTAAAATCAGGTACTCATTAAACATCAATGAAATTGTCAACAGAAACAGTTAGATTATTATTAAATGTTAACATTAAACATCAATGAAACCGTCAACAGAAACATATTATTAAATGGTAACAAAGCTCCCTTCTTTGAACTTTCTTGCTATTCAGTGAACATCTTCACCCAAAAAAGTGTCATTTATATTTTTTGAAATGTTTATAAATACAGCTTTGTTTCACAACATTCAAAAACACAAAGGCTCCATTCATATCATAAAAATGCCAATTCTCTCATCTCCAAGCCAATGAATAAACACAAACCTGCTCTTTTCACAGGGAGCAAATGGATATTTTTCAGAAACTAAATCCATCAACACTAAGTCTACTAAGGCGGTATTTTCAGAAACCTGCAGATTTTACAAGCAATGGAAGTGACTAAGATTTTAAAAAGCAATAATAATTTCTATCTACTCTATCAGGTTATATAAGAAAATATAAGCTGTATGGGTGCTGAGATGCAGAAGAGAGTATCCAATAGCTGAAAACTCAGATTAAGTGGTCTTAAATCAGTGAACTGCATCAATAGAAAACATGTGAGGGAGATTACAGAAATGACTTTTTTTATATATAAACCAAGAACTGATAAACTACTTCACTTTCAACTGAGGTATGGTAATCTCAATGGGAATGACCCCCACAGGTTCATATGGTTGAATACTTGGTCCCCAGTGGGTGGAACTGTTTGGAAAGATTGGGAGGTGTGGCCTTGCTTGAGAAAGTGTGTCATTAAGGTTTTCCAAAAGCCACTCTGCTTAGTTAGCTACTGCTCTACTGCCTGCCTGCCTACTGCCATGCTCCCTGCCATGAAGGTCGTAGACTCTAACCCTCTGAAACTGTGAGCCCCAAATAAACTTTCCTTATAAGTTGCCTTGGTCGTGGTCTCTTATCATAGCAACTGAAAAGTAAACAATATTCCTCCAAATTATACACACAATAGTAACATATTACCTTCCAATTATATCAGAGTGGTCAACTTAATTCTTCATAAAAAGTAAATCAAGAAAGAGGAGATGAGGAAGAAAAGAGGCTGGAGGAGGAAATACTTGATAAAGGTAATTCTAGGTCTACAGTCTCCCAGGGAACTAGGTGTCTGTCTCAGGGTATACATGAGGCCCTGAATTGGTTCCCAGCATTGAACAAAATAAAATTATGCATGAACATATACAAACAATGTATTTCTATAATCAACACAACTAGCCTAGTTCCTAAAAATGTAACCAAAGGTAACCCAGAATACTAAATGAAATATCCATTTTCTGTCACAAATGAAGCAGGAACCAGATTCATAGTTCCATTCAATGAGTCTTTGCTCTTCAGAACACTTCCCCAAATCTACTGTACTGCAAACTACACAACCTCATTTCCAAGCAAAAAAAGCCCAAGTCAACTGGCAAAAATCAGGGTTGTTTAGGAAAAAGTCTAACTTTCAAAGTTCTGGCCTGGGTACTTACCAGTTCCAGATGGTGGTAAATGGTTCCTACAGCTCTCATAAAACTGAGTTCCTATGGCCAGTTAAGCCGAGAACCAAACAAGCTACTCTCTCAGCTTGACATTACTAAGAACAAATGTACCACACACTCTTTGCAGGGAGAATGGGGCAGAACATGCACATGCATGCACTCACCACCACTATCAAAGTATCACTTCTCATCGCTCTCAGAGCCAGAGCTGGCTGTGGTTCTGCAGAGCCAGCTGTACTCCTGTTAAAACCTCAATGGCTTTACCACTTGGCCACTTCCTGCTCATCGTTGATACGTAAATGTGGAGTCCTGAATGGGCTAAGAGCTTTGCAGAAGAAATAAGAGGACAGGTAAAACATTATAATAAATGGTGCACACTTCAACTATCCAGCCAGCTTATCCTCATACATCTTGGTGCTTCCTCTAAGCCTTACCATGCAGATTATGCTAGGAAAAAAAAATATTCAGGGTATTTAATCGCTTTCCAAATTACCGCACATATCCAAACCTAAATCAAGTGTTTGTGAACCTTAAAAAGTGGTGTTTTGTTGAATCACAAGTATAAAATACCACTTCTGTTTTCAAAATGTTTATAATCTAAATAACAATAACAACCAATCACAACAAACAAATAGATAAAGGCAGATGACAGTAGTCTAAAGAATGCTAAGGTGAGTTCAAAAGCCCTAATGCAAATTCCCAGTCTTGAGTTTTGTACTTCACCCACCTGTACTCTCAGGACCATTTACAACAAACTTTGGAGATGTATTACAGTGGAAGATGTAATAGTCTCAACTGAAAATAAGTTTGAATATTCCAATCCATAACAACTATAAAAATGTCCTATTCTTCCAGAAACACAAAGACAGCTAAACATTCCAGTCTCCCAAAGACGTTCAGACTGTAGCTGTTTGCAATTAACATCCTGAAATACTTTTTTAAAATGCTTACCTGTTTTATGTAAACTGATGATTATACTGTTTTCTTTTTAATAAAAACAAATCTTGAAGCACTTTATTTTGGAAAATATCAACCTAACCCTTACCTAGACTCCTTGTTTTAACAACAAACTCTACGATTTCTAGAGAGAGTAAGTTTCTCCTTAAGACAAACTATGTAGATTGGTATCAGTGCAGGTGTGACTACCGCTAGCTCATCAGCCTTCTGCTTGAGGGGCAGTCAGAAACCACACCAAACATGCATCACTCTTGATTTCTGTTTCCTTTGTGAAATGAGCAGTTACCAACATCTTACAAGAACTGTGAAGTAAACGGTATAGAAGTAAATGTTTATGAAGTATCCTTATAATAACTGACTCTGTCCCTTTCAATCACTGGGCAAAGCCCAGTTGCTATTAAAACTTGCTGAGTAAATCTCCAGAGTCTATCTTGATATCAATGAAATTGTTCACTGCAGCACTGTTGTAGGCTAGAAATAAGTAACTATGAAGGCAGGAAGAACCCTGGCTGTACACCCTGCTTTGTGTTCCTACTGTTTAGTTACCAGCTAAGCTAATTTAATTATCCAATACTGTATCACAGTTCTTCAGAACAGTAGAATAAACAAGTTTGCAAAGTAAATGGAAAAGCCAGATCAGATTCTACAAAGCCCAGCTCACTACACACTTCATTATTTCCATAGCTGTGTTAACAGCAGTGGGACAGAGCCAACCATAGGCAGTAAGGATCATATTCATTAAAATCATGATTTTCAATAAAATCATGATTTTTTTTAATGAAAAAGACTGCAATGAGTATTATCATAGGAATAAACATTATGCCACTAATCTGAAAACTTTTCCAAAAATAAAAAATAGAATTTATTAAAGAGTGACTTTGTCTACCACCTGTGTCATGGCTTCACATTTTCTTTGTAAAGCTGATTAACCCTTGGAGGATTTTCTTCTCTGACTGCTACCAGAAAACTGACAAAATTCAGAAAGGTTATGATAAAGAAGGAGGTTTCCTTTTGAAGGGTATCATCTAATGCTGGTTATGTAACAAATGGAGAAGGAATGAAAGTACCCCACTCAGGGAGAACCTTGAACACTTTCCTGTATGCCTTAGCTGAATAGAGAAGTGAGAGTATTTCTTGGCCCAAAGACAAGACAGCTACTCTATCCCCAAAGTAGAATCTAAGTCCCTACATCAGCCTACTAAAGAAAACACAAAGGACAAAGCTCAGCCTGAAAATCCTCTAGCCCAAGATTCTGTGTTACAGAACTAATTTACATTTTTTTCTGTATTTAAAGTTCCCAGTCTATAATTTTAGTATAAAGAAAGAAATCCTTTTTGTGAGCTTTTAAACTCACTGTTTCACTGTTTAGGTGAGTGAAGGTTTTCAGATTTTAGAAAAAAAAATATAGTTGTATATACTATATACTATAAACAATATAAACTAAATTGTTCCAACACCTGATAACCATACAAAAACTGGAGACAGAGATGGTATCAAGGGCCTTCTTGCATATTAAACCATATGTTGCCAGCAAAATAGTTTATCTACTAAATTTGTAGTTAAAAAGGTTAGACTTTTCTGGGTTTTAAGATTACAACTCATAGACTATGCATCTATGGCCCAGAAATGGGAGTTACAGTAAACAAAACACACTTAACCTGGAATAATAGCCACTGACACACAGGCAAGAGACACTAAGGGCATCCAGAGAGTCTTGAAATCCTCAGATACTTGACTAATTGGAAAGCTTTAATCCATCCAAGCTGTCCATGTGTTCGCACCAAGACATTCAATATAAAAAGTTGGAGTTTTTGTCCTGTTTATGGTGGTGGGGTTGGAGGGGAGACATGCAAATATGATACCGAGCACATGCAGAAGTCAGAAGGCAACTTATGACAGTCAGTTCTTACCTCTCACCAGCTGAGACCCAGGGATCAAACGTTAGGTCATTAGTGTTGGTGGTAAGTGCCTTTACCATTGACCTATCTTGTCAGCCCAAAGGGAGTCAATACAGAAATATTTTCTTTAACTTTATTCTAAACTGGAGTTAATGCTGAAAACCAGTTTACAAAAACCTGAAGATGGTTAACAGCAACCAGAGAAGCACATGAGCCTCTGGCTGGATAACAAGGACAGCTTCACTTGATAGAGCTTCCAAAGCCTCAGAGAAACTTGTAACTCAAGGGAACTCAGATTTTTCAATCCTGCTCCACAATAGCCAACTCTGAACCTATATATGGCCACACCATGTTTCTACTGTAACTTCAAAATAATGCTAGCATTTTCTTCTCTCCAATAGTACAAGCAAACCTCATCTAGCTCCAATAACCTCAAAACAACCTATGCCTCCAGGCCTGACGTGTGGTGGCTCCTACCAGATATCTTGCATGTCCCACAAATATTCACAGCACTCTGCCAGCTACTGTATATGCAGCCTGCACTGTCAGGCACCAATGTAACGGTGTTACAGCCACTAACTGTGAAGTGATCCTGCTCACTAGGTCACCAGAAACAAGGACACAGCTAAACCAGGGTTTCCACCTGGTTCCAAGAATGCTGTTTCACTTCATCTACCTGATTATCCCAATTCCGACAACCTCCCCATCCCAACCTAGCTGTCCTCTTAACCCCAAAGCAGGGATGAAATCCCATCTTGAACAAATTCTCTCTAATTTCGATTCTTTTGATTTGGCATTCTTTAGACTAGGCTGATCTGGGTCTCACTAAAAGGCCCAGGATCTCCTCAAATTCACTATCCTCCAGCATTAGCCTCCTATATGCTGTTATTAGTGGTGTAAACTTTCATGTCTATTTATCTCCAAGTCTTAAAAACAAAAAGTATGTTGAGATGTGATAGCAAAGCTTTAAGAAAAAGAAAAGGCCTATCGTGTAAGTAATCTCAAATTGTATTATCATATATTGCTTTGAAGATTTCATCTCTGACTCATGATCAGCTAGAATAAAAACTAGTAACCAAATCTTAATCTGTTTTTATTTCTGTGTGATCTCTAAGTCCTCAGGCAGCTTTCAAGAGCTTGGGTGACTCACTACAGTCACTCTAAGACCACAATTTTAACCTGCAACATATAAGAGCACATTTTAAACATAGAATAAAAAGTAATGTATTTTTATAAAAATATAATTTTTCTCCCATTTCAAATGTATATTTAAAAATTATAGGATGAGGGACTAGAGAGATGACTCAGTGGTTAAAAGCAATGGCTGGCTTTACAGAGGATTCAGGTTGAACTCCCAGCACCCACACAGTGACTCACAACCATCTGTAACTTCAGTTCCCAGAGATCTAATGTCCTTTTCTGGCCTCCACGGGCCATACTTGTCTTGTAACAAGCATGTTTGTGCTAGACATTAAGAAGCAAAATACCAGGCATGCCCACACACATAAAATAAAAATAATAAATCTTTCTTCATTGTTGTTACAGGATGACTTGAGTGGAAACGGAAAGCTGGTTCAAAGGCAGTCGCACTATCAACATCTACCTAAGCTTTATTTTATGAACTAAAAGCTTTCTACTTACAAAGCCATTCTTGCTTTAAAACAGTCTTCTGTAAGAACAAGAAAAGCACAGCTGAAGAATGCACTCTAGAACTGGGCCTAACTGGGAGCAGACCAGAAACCAACCATCCCTGGCCCTATCTCCAGACACAGACCAGAGCAGGAGGCAAACAGTGCCATGTGCTACAAGCAAGCATGGTATCCTTCAGAGCGTCAGTTTTACTTAGACTAATAAAAACATACTTTTTTACAAAGAGCATGTCTGTGCTAGGCATTAAGAAGAAAAATACATGAAGTTTAGGTAAGATTGTTTCTGCTAACTTCCAATGCATTCTTTACTCTTCCTCTACCACTGAGAAAAGTGGAGAAGCTCTAAATCAATGGTTCTCAACCTTCCTAATGCTGTGATCCTTCTATACAGCTCATGTTGTAATGACCCCCAAAAGATTAAATTATGTCATTGCTACTTCATGTTACTGTTATGAACCATAATGTAAATATCTGTGTTTTCTGATAGTCTTAGGTGACCCCTAAGGGTCATTCAACCCCAAAAGGGTCAAGACACACAAGTTGAGAACCACTGCTCTAATCTACCACCTTCTGAAGCCTCTCCAGCATATCTCCCAGCTAGATTATCCTCCTAGATTATTTAATTTTTATTCTATTAAGAATTTCAAGCAGGTGGAGAAAATATGGAGAAAATAAGAAATGGTGATACCTAAGCATGGGAGGTTTGTAAAAGTATACTCATTCCATTCACCATTCTGTACCCTACAGTATGTGGTCTACAGAATAACAGTATTAAGAAGAAATCATCTAAAAACAAGAAGGAAGGAAACACCAGTTAAATTATTTAGTAACCAGATGATCCTTCAAAGCAACTCTTGGGTTTTCTTACCTCTTATATATGCAACATGTAAAAACACATAAATTTATGACATCAAAAAAGCAGTTTGGGGGGCTGGAGAGATGGCTCAGCGGTTAAGAGCACTGACTACTCTTCCAGAGGTCCTACGTTCAATTCCCAGCAACCACATGGTGGCTCACAACCATCTGTAATGGGATCTGATGCCCTCTTCTGGTGCGACTGAAGACAGTGTATTCATATAAATTCTTTAAAAAAAAAAAAAAAAACCTTAAAATTTAAAAAAAGCCATTCATGAGGCATTTATTCAACTTCACCACCACAAAGATAATAACGTAAACTATCAGGACAATGCCTATCCTACCCTAACAGTTTAATAAATGCTGGCTTATAAATGCTGACTATAATTATCACTGTTAATGTGAACCATAAGTTCTAGCTAAGAAGAAACTGCACCCTGGACATGGTATATTACCCTGCCTGTAATCCCAGTTTTTTGGAGGCTGAGGCAGGATCATTACCATAACTTCAAGTACACTATGGACTACACAATGATTTCTAGTACAGCATGGGTTTCAAAGTGAGATCCTGTTTTTAAAAGGGGGGATGGGGGTAACAATGCCACAATAGTAATAGTCATCATCTGAGTTAGCTTCGTGGTATGTAAAATACACAATAAGTAACTTCCTTCCATTCTCACTAGGATTCTGAAAATAAGCATTATCTACTTTACACAAATAACAAAAGTATGCTCAGGGGATTTAAATGATGTGCTTAGGGCAACACTGCTAATAAATTGAAAGCACTGCTTCCAGGCCAACAGGATGGCTCTGAAGGTCAACTCCACCCACTACATGACTCTGCCCCTTTCCTGAAAAGCCACATTCAAGGACTTTCTCACTAATTTGGTTGGTTCCTCTCCATCCCAGTAAGCATAAGTCAAACTGCAGGGAATTCTCTGTGACTGTATAACCCAGTCTCTAACACTGCTGTGGTGAGTCATCACCACCTACCCCATTCATGCTCATACGCATGTGAACTTTTACCTTAATCAACAAAGTCAGATGTAAACATCTAAATCCACATTAGCATCAGCTCATAGCCTCATCATTTACCCCACTGAGTCCATTTCCCTACAGAATTCATTAACTCCTTAATTTTAACTTATAGGTAGGAAAAGAAATTCTGTATTCCTACCAAAGAAAATCTGTATGTGGGTAAACACATATATGTACTTTTTTAAAAACTCTTCATTATCACACTATTTATCATATCAAAAGGAAAATTAACAAAATCCCTACATGTAAACAATAAGAAAACTTAAGTATTGCTGCATCTACTCCATGCAAAAGATGCAACCACTTTGAACCAAGTTGATAGAGCATTTAACAAAAGCAAATACTCATGACCGAAGATGGAGTGGTATTTTAGGGGCAGATATAGAGAGGAATTACCTAAGACTTCACCTTGGCAAATACAAATATAGCACTTCCAGGGCAAAGAAAAACAACCACCACCAAAGGAAACAAATCAAAACCTAACAGTTTTTCCTGGACCGTGAACTAAGGGTGGTAATTTTTTTTTCCTGTTCTCCGATTTCCGACTGCACAGCTGACAACTGTGCATTAACTTCACAGGCAGATGGAAGGGTGAGTTGCTGTTTGCCCTTGTTTTCTCTAAAACAACACCTTAACTCAGTTCCTAGCACTTTCCCCTCAAAAACCTACAAATCAGCCATAAGAATTTCCAGTCATTTGAATTTGTATGTGTCTTTCATTATTAGAGTGTATGTTCCTTGTTTTTTATTTGGTTTGGTTTTTTACAACATGAGAAATCAAACTCAACTGATCAGATTTCTAAAGCAACTGTTCTACCACTGAACTATAACCCTGCAAGTAGGTTGTGTCAAATTTAAGACTCAAAAGCACTCATCTTCATTGTCTTCAGAGCTGTCTCTCTTCCACAGAACTCTGACGCTGGAGTCTGCGAGCCTTCACTCCCAGTATTTCTTTTCTTTTCCTGACCCAGGTCCTTCCCAGCAACAACTCACCCCACCACAACCTGCTGCACGCCACATGCGGTTCTTGGGGCTTTCCACTTATTAGCCCCTCCAACCCTCAGAACAAACTTACAAGGAGCTATGACCTAACAGATTAAGAACAGTAGCCCACAGGGGTTAGGTAATTCTCTCACATCTACCAAGCTAGAAAGTGATAATGTCTGAATGTGACCCCTAAAACTCACAGCTCCAGATAATAGTCTGTAAATATAAATTCTGGAATGGCAATTAGTTAAAGCAACTTCTCTTTTCTCAAACTGTATAGGTCCTTTGGATAGTACAAATCACCACTTTGTACTATCCCAGCCACTAGGAGGGGAGTTATCCTCCTCTCTGAATAACCCTGCACATTGCCCTCGGAAGCCAACACTAAGTCTCAAGCCTTGTAAGTTAGGCTGCTTCCCTCACTCTAAGATCTCCTCTATTTCCCATCTTCCCAAATGCTAGTACTACAAGATTAGGCTGAATAAAGTAGTAATTGATACATGGTTACCTGACTGACAATGAGACTGCATATGACTCAACTATTTAACAAAGCAGGACACCATTCAATAGTCTTCCGTGGTGATATGTTGGTTTTCTCACTTTGTTCCCTAAATAGAAACACATTAGAGTTGTAAATCCAACATTCCCAACTAAAAGTTACATTCAGGCGACAACCAAAAGCAATCTTATAACTGTTTAAGGGTTTTGTTGTTGTTTTGTTTTGTTTCTGTTTTAAGGTAGCTTATGCAATGTCCAGAAAGGTTTTCCTTTCCTTCTTCAGTTCTCACCTATGAGCATCCTAGCATCTCTATCTTAGAGACCGCTCCTGTAACAAGATACCCAAGTCTTCAACAATATAAAACAGGCAGGAAATTCCAGGAATGATTACTAATTGTTCAAGAACAGAAAAGATTGTCTGGTTTTAATAACTATTTACTCTCTATGGTCCTGTAAAAGTAAAATGTAGAAACAACTGTGATTATAATTAGGATTGAATGGTTTTATTTTCCTATCAAAGAGAACCACTGTGAAACTCAGAGAAGACAACTACAAAAGACAGTTTGAAGACAGAAATATACATTTATATTTAAATTGTTGATGAAGACAAAAACAATCCATCGCAAGCACATTTCACTAGGTAGTCTCTAACACGGTGATCTGATGAAAGGGCACTGCAGGAACTGTTTTCAGGGCCATACATAGCTCACACCTACAATTCTGTGTTTCATTTTTCTGTTTTCCAAGTTTGTACTTTCATTTACAATTATTTCCTGAAAGATGTCTTTGCTACTTATCTTTTTTTACCTTAATAAACAATTTTAACTTAAAATATTCTGTGTGTCCCATACACCAGGAGACTCTACAGTCACTACTTATCAGCAGTATTACCTAAAGCCAGTATCTTTAACATATACATATTACTAAAACTGAGTACAGAGGTCTATAGAGGTCCACACTCCACTCAGAACCTGAAAAATTCCTGAGTGACAAGCCAACTTAGTTTTCTTTTTATTAAAAAAAAAAAAAAAAAAATCACCTTTTCTTTTTGTAATATTGTTCAGTTTCAAAACACATTAGTTAAACCTTAGCTGTCTTCATTTCTTTTTCACAAGTAGTATTCAAATATCACTATAGCAATTTAAAATGTGATAGGATAGGTCCACACTTAATAATCTTACCATACTTAATGGAGTAAACACTTAATAATGTTATGAACTTTTTAATTACTAGGAGAGTGTATGCAGTTATGAAAGGGCAGTATGAGGGTGACTTTACATCACCACTTATCAGTACCCAATATGTGACACTGTGCTACGTTTCAGCCAAACATTACCACTAAAGGAAATGGGGAAAGGAACATTGGATCTGTGGATATTTTCCTTCTTTTGTTGTTATTTTGGGTCTTGATTTGTTGGTTTTGACAGAGTCTCACACAGCCCAGACTGACCTTAAATTCCTGTTCCTCCTGCCTCTGCCTCCCAAAAGCTGAGATTAAAAGTGTGAGCCACTACATTCAGATGTATATATTATTTCCTATAACTATGTATGACTCTGGAGTACCCCACCTTTCATTTCCAAAGAAACACTTACCACAAGGTCACTACAGAACATGTCACACAGCCTACTACACCAAGTAGACTAATCTGCAGTCTAATTATAATGCAAAGGAAACATCTTCATGAAGAAATGACATTGTATAGATTCAAGTAATAAATACACATAATCTTTTCCATAATTACTTCCTAATGCCAGCTACCATATAAGTTATTTATTTTGTTTCAGAAATAAAAGGAACATCTAATTTTATAGAATATATTGAGTACTTTCAGCTAAAACAAAAATACTGAAGTCTTGTGCATAATTTGGATTGTATTTCAAAAATAATCAACTACAAAATTAAGTCATTCTCTGAAGGGACAATAATGAAACGCATGTAAAACTACTGCCCATTATAAACTGCAGTTCTCTCCAAGCAAACGACAAGTGTCGCACATGTTACTCCAAAGACAAAAACCTCCAGTCTTTACAAGCAGTTCTTCAAAAGAACCGTGAGATCTTCCATCCTGTATGTTGCACATCAATAGAAACTCGGGTATGTTACAGGTATCCTTTGAAATGATCACAGGTTAATAAAATGTCTGGCAGACACGTGCATAGTACATACACAGAATATTACTGTGCCAATTTCTTTTAAACATTCACTTTGAAATAAGAAAGGCTATGGAGAAGCTGTATCCATCGGATATTTTGTTGTAAAATAACCTCCTGCAAGTTTCTCATCTCAAAATTTAAATCTCATTAATTACTGAAGGGCACAGCCTTATACTGTAACTCTTTTAAAACAAACCCCACAGCTAAACATTGCTATTTCCACAGAATACAAATACTTAAGTACAAATAACATTGTAATCCAGAGAAATGAGTGTAACTTCCATGACAGATACTTGTGAGACACAGCCCTGCAGAGCGCTGGCAGTGCTAGTGCCAGGCCTGCAGTCCACCAGACAGTTTTCTCTCAGAAGTCATTCTTAATGTCTAAAAATAAGTCAACTGTACTCTCACAGCAAGTTTCTAATGCTCCTGTCCCAATCAATGGCCAGGTAAATATGTTTTCCACAACGTGATTTGAAGCTAACAGTATAAAATAGCAGTCAAAACTCGGAAGAACACAACAGGCACCTACTATGTCTTACGAAAAGTAAATCTAAGTTTGCAACAACAAACACTGAGTTGTAAAAATCAAGATGTCCTCTAAATGCTAGGAGAGGTCCAGAATACAGCCACTTCTTTACAAATAATTTTATTCCTCTGTGCCAAAAAGCAGAAATGTTCTAGAGATTATCAGCAAAAAGAGAAGAGGTAGTGGAAGAGCTGGCCTCTGCTAATAGTTCATCTTCATAATCAAGGACACTACTACTAGCCTTTAGGTTACGTGCAACCAAAAATGCTTTTATTTTCCTCTTTGATTTGTTAAATGACATGCTTCAGTGTCATAGTTAAAAGTGGAATTCCGCTAATGTGTGATTTTCCAACAGAAATATATTTTTAAACTTAAAGTAGAAATAGAATAAAATGTTATAATATACAAATATAATATATAAAATAACCAGTTATAAAATTAAGCTAATTTCCAGGTTTTCTTCTCTTACAGCCCTTGGGAAACCAGCTATGATTTTACTAAGATAAACCAGAAGCACTGCTCAAAAAAACAGACACACTAACAGCCGGTTTTCTCAGGATAATGCTCTCATTGCTTTTCTCCCCATCTCTGTGGACACTGAAGAATAAGTTGAAATGAAACAGAAATTAAATTTCTGTATCCCTGCTCTGGAATATTTACTTTTAAATTATAAGGTTTTTTTAAGGTGGGATAATATTTAGTAATACGGCAAATATAGTTTACCAAAACCAAACAAATTTAACATTAATCATATTGCTTAGAAATCTAACTTTTAAAAATATCCTAATATAATTTGATTACAGGACAAAAATTTGGTCCTATGTCATTTAAAATAAAACTAAGATTTTATTTATTTTAACATAGAATTACCATTTTAAACTAATGTCCACAAAATTACTTATTTCCTACAGTGTAAAAGCCATTTTTTAAAAAATAAATACAACTTACTAATTATTATTTGACTCAATGCTACCTTTTATGCACATAGATTAAAAAATACCTGGGATTTAATAACACTAATGAAGTGAAATTCATTCGTCTGCCTATGTAAAAGGAACACCAGTGAACCACAAAGCTCCTTCTTCAGGCACTTTTCTAAATACAGTCATGACACAATCCATCATGTTCAAGACAATTTTCAATCGTAACATTCACTAAAAGGGCAACTTTAAGTCCATGCTAGAATTCTTTAAAACATCCTAAAACATCCAAGCAATCTTCAGAACAACGCTCCAAGTTTGAGGCTCTTTTAGTTTATAATTTTAACCGGACAGTGTAAAACATGGTGTGGCAGACACTAAAATGCTTTATATACTTTTCTACTAAAATATATCAGAGCACTGAAATATAGATTTCTGATTTTCAACATCGTCTTACCTGACCCGCTGAACTGACTACTTCCCAGTGTTGTTGGTCTCGTTTTCCCACTATTAACAGGTGGAGAAAACATCTGCAAAATAACCCAAATGTATCTATTAAGCCAAAATTCTTCTATACTTCTTGCAAAGAAAAGTTCACCAAGTGTCATCAATTAATCTCCTAATTTTCATAGAGAATTTGAAATAAAAATGGAAGATACATTCAGACCAAGGATGGCAATAACAAGTGATATCCTTTACTAATACTGCTTGGGAGAATCGGTGACATTTGCTATGAAAACCCAGCCACAGGCAAGATTACAAGATAATTAAGTTTAAACAGTAAATTTTTACCCATGATCTTCACTTTGGCCCTAAGTGATTCTCATTACATTAACATTACTTAATAAGCACTTGCAATCAGAATTATGTCCGATGAAATTACCACATACAGGAAAGATAATAACAGTTCTAATACTGCAGGTATTGGCCCTGCCTTCTAGGAGCGTCAACGTTGAAATTGAACCCACTAGGAAGAAATAAGAGCAATGGGCTCTGTGGCTTCGCCTTTTATTTTAAAATCATTTTCCATATTACATATGCAGACGGCATATGTATACTTAAAGCACTCAGAAGTGCTTAACCCAGCACTTAGTGCTGGGTTAGTTTTTGTTTGTTTGTTTTGTTTTGTTTTTTAAAATTGGCATCTTTCAGGTACCACAAGCTACATGAAGTCCTGGGGAGGGAAATGCTGAGAAGTGTTCAGAAAAAAAAAATTTCTTTCATATAAAGTCTAAAACCTCTAATAAGCATCAGAAGGGAATGACTCAACCAGAGCTCATGATTACATTGTTCTTCTTTTAACTAGTTAAATCAAATGACCCCTCTGGCATTAAAGTTTGAAATCTGCAAGTCTAGACATTACATCAAAGTTCAGGTGTCCAACTTGGGGGAGCTGGACTCCAGCCCTGAAAACCAGCACTGAAAAGCAGATGGAGCTGGCCGCTGCCATGTCGCTTTCCCCCTTTTCTCCCTCGATCGCTATCTCGGGAAACCTCAGCAGAACCCCAAGATGCGGAGGAAAGCTCTCATACCGCACTGAAGTCCAGCAGGTCGCTCAGCTCCTTGTCGGTCCCTATCGCGGCCATGCGCTGCTGCTGGGGATTCATCTTCAGCCACTTCTAGCAGGTCCTAAGGCAGAGAAGACAAGCTGAGCCGCCGAGACCCGGACGCTCGACGTGAAAAGGAGAGAGGCAGCGCTCGGGGTGGGGGACGCCGACCGACACGCCAGACCCCCACGCATCCCCGAAGGACAGAGACTGGCGCCGCTCCGATGCGGGAACCCACGCGTGGCTCGGTGGCTCCCGCAAGTTTCCAAGGTGGCTCGGCTTCGGGGTCCCCCGGGGCGGAGTACGGAGCGAGCCCGCGCCCAGCGAGGGAGCGAGAGAGCGGCGGCGACCCGGAGACCAAGTGACTCACTCGCTCAGCAACAATAGAGCTGACAAGTTGCGGGGAGCGCGCCGTTTGCAGGCCCGCGTCTGCGGCCCGGACGTCCCCAGCGGGGGTCCCCGGGTTGGTTGAGAGCGCCCCACGCGCGTCCGCGCACGGCAAACTCCCGCCCGGCCTCCTCCTCCCACTTGGGCCGCCCTGCCCCGGACTCGCGGAACAATGAGGCGGGCTCGGCAGCTCCCCGGCCCCGAGCGCCGAGCCCCGAGCGCCGCGCAGGCCGAGAGCCGCTGCCCGGGCCTGGACCCCGCAGCTCGCCCCTCCGCCCCGCCGCGCGCCGCAACTTGGACACGGCCCCGGGCTCCGCGCGGTACAAAGGGACCGGAGTTCCGCACGTCCCGCCCGCCGCCCGCGGTTACCTGCCGCCCGGGCTCCGCATCCAACCTTCCCGATTAAAGTTCACTTTGGCCGGGAGCGCGGGCTCAGGCTTCCCCCTCCCCACGCGCCGCCGGCGGCTGGGCTGCCTCGGGCCCGCGCGAGCGCTTGAGTCCGCGCGGCTCGGGCGGCTCTCGGGCTTGGCCGCCCGTGGCACCCCGGGCGGGCTAGCTGTCCCCCCGATAGAACTTGTGGGTCTCCTCAGGCGGACATTTTTTTTTTTTCGCTGAGGCGGCCTCAGCACCGAGCTCCGCTCGCCTCCGGATCCCTCCGCGCCTCAAGCGCGTCAGCTTAACCCTTCGCTGCCCGGCGCGCTCCCGCCTCCCGCGCCGAGGAAGTGGGACCGCGGAGGGGGCGGGGAGGCACGGGGCGGGGCGGAGCGGCGGACGGACAAAGCCCACGGCCCGCAGCGGCCGTCTCACGCTCGCTGCGCCCTGAAGTGCCGCGGCGGGGACGCAGCTGGTTAGCATCTGGATTCGCCACCCGCAGCCATTCCCGAGCTCAGCCACGCCGGACGCGGGAGGCGAGGCCGGCTGTGGAGCCGCAGCTGGGGTGGGCGGACTCTATGGGAACAGCGCGAAGCCCCTCACACCGCATTAATCAGCTCGCTCACCTGAGCGTGCCGTCCCACCTGAGCCCGGCACGGGTACACCAAGTTCTGGGAAAGGATTGCGCCCAGCTCTTGGTGTAACCAGAGACAGCCAGCCCCAGGAAGTTAAGTCTTGATGAGCAAGTTCCAAACTTGGCCTTAAGAAGTCCCTCAGAAAAAGGGAAAAATTCGGCCTTGCAAGTAAGGTTTTCTTGAGGGGAAGCTAGGGTTATGATTGTGTTGGGGGTTGGCGAGCACAGAGAAGACCAACCAGGCCCAAGCAGAAAAAAACACCAAAGGCATGCATCCAAAGAAACGAATTGAGGAGAGTGACCAACTCTTGAGGATCCTGACTGAAAGAAGGAGCCATTGGCCTCTGAAGTTATTGTATTTACTTACTGTAACCAGAGCTGTCCAACCAGAGAAGCAAATTGGGTTTAGATGTGGGACCTACATTTAGATTTTTCCAGAACTAACAGTAGCCTACTCTCCCCGAATCCAATCCCACTTGGGTGCAACTTGTGGAGTGTGTCTCCGTCCTAAACACCTAAAAAATCATAACAATCCCGTTTCCAACTAAGATGACTAGCGGCTGGTTAATTGGAATACAAACAGGCAATTTGCTGAGGTCTTTGAGAACTTTTTTGAAAATGCTCTAAATAAGTAAGTAAACGCCATCTTCCAAACACAAGTTCTGGCCAGAGTAAATGAAACAGAAAAGAAGAAAACCTTTCCAAGGAGAGATCTGATCTTCGATGATGTTTCCGATATAAATCAAACAGTTCTGAGCCAAGTCTAGCATCATTGATTAAATGGACAGGGTTTGGTTATCTGTAATTTGATGTATGCAAAGTGAGACTAAAAAAGCAGTCACAGACCCACAGGCCACCACAACAAAGACTTAACCAACAACCAGGAAGTTTGATTAGGTAACTTGTAAAACTGTGATAAGATTGACAGAGTACAATCTTGTGGGAAGGTGTTAAGGTTTGGTCTTTTACTATGCATTGTAATGCTAAATACTAGCCCTCAAGGCCTGGTTGCCCCCAGGGATGAGAGAATCGGCACTTAGGTAATCTTGCCTCCCCCAAGTTATCCCTGATTGGTGAATAAAGCTGCCCAGTGCCTATAGCTGGAAAGAAGAGAGAAAGGCAGAGTTTTGGTTCCTGGTCTTGGGGTAGCAGTCAGGGACCAGAAGGAAAAGGTAGTAGGTGGAGAGAGGAGAACACACCATGGGGTAGGTGAATCATGGAAACATGGCCATGAGAGCTGGCCACTTGCAGTTAAGGAAAGCCAGATGGAATATAATTTGGGGTTATTGATAGGAAAATAGACAAGATAGTTTAGAGGGTAGATATCTGCCCAGATCTAGTGCATTGAAGGCTTATTATAAATATAAAAATTGTATGTCTTTTATCTAAGAACTGAATGATCACAGGTGGGGTAGAAACCCCTGGCTGAGATTGAATAACTACTACAACAGGAAGGGGTGTCCTGGAACCCTGCGAGATCTGTTTCCAAGGTACAGGAAAGGCAGCTTATGCTGATCACACAGCTATTTTAGAGAAAATCAGAGGATTCACTTTGAAAGTCTGGGGGAAGGTTTTCATATTTATTATGGAAAATACAATTTTATTTTGTGCGTTGTTTTGTCATTAGATTGTGAGTTCCTTGAGGGTTGGGATTGACAAGCACCTAACATTGTACCCAGGACAGTAGACTCGATGGTAACCTGAATTTATCTCTTCTGTTTTACACTGTATCAAGTCATTCTATTATAGGTACTTAATATGTAAACATATTACTATACATGTTGCTTTAGTTTATTTAAAAGAAAGGTAGAATTTTGAAATTAGAGGATGAAATTACTTTTTATATTTTCAAATGGTGTCTGTATGTGTGTTTCTAAAAGAAATAATATTCTCATCAATGAATGGCCAATAATATTCCTGACAAATATGGAAGACCCAGTATTGAAAAGTGGAGCTTTAGGACTGTGTATGTCACATAACATAACCTAAGGTGGGTTGTTTGTTTCTTGGGTTGTTTGTTTGTATAGTTTTTGGTTTGGCTTGTTTTTTGTTTGTTTTTGGTTTTGCTTTTGTTTTCTTTTTTTGACCACCTGAGTCTATCCCTAGGAACTACATGGTGGAAGGAGATACCATTTTCCTCAGACGTCTATGTGCACTCTATAGTATGTTGTTTATGCACACATGCACGCATGTGCACACACATACACAAAGTAAACAAATATAAAAAAAGATTTAATTTGAACTTCATATCACTTATTACATTATTTATTGAGTATGCCAGATAGAGCTAGAATTCTATTGAGAATATGAGAAAGAACTAGCAACAAAAATCCCATGTTAATTAATAGTACTGATAAGTTAATATCAATAAGTAAATATTGAAAAAATATTTAGTACACATTTCTTATATGGTCAAGGTATGGTGCTAAATGCTTTTGGAACCAAAAGCCCAAAATCTACCTTGTCCTCAATAAGATTATGATTCAAAAGCTTTGCTGTCCTACTGTAGCTTGCTATGAGCAGACACTGGAATTCTATCAGCATGGCTTTCATCTGGCTCTGCACAGAAACACATATATATTTATATATATAAACAAGTTATCCTGAGGCACATTCATAGTCAAAAGAAAAAGCTTCTAAATCAATGGGCTTTTTTGTTTCCTTGGGAGATTAACTTGACCTTGGCCCCTTTTTAGAAGATGAATGCTCCATAAAACTTGGAGGAAAAGAAAGAAAAGAGAGCTACTCAAGTCAAGCAATGAGTGGGTATAACAAATTGCTATTGGACAAAGTGTCTGGTTTCCTAGTATTACTACGATGCAGGGTTTATGCTTACAACTCTTGTAGCTATCTGCTCCATAGAGGAGCAGCTGACCCTTTGAACAAACAGAAACAATTTTATGTAACCATTTATTAAGTCATACCTTTACTTCATGGCACTTCTACCATGGACCAACTAAAAACTGAACGTGTTTAAGCTATTGTACCATGGATTATGCAAATCACCATCAATAAACTCATTATTTTCAGTCAGTCTTCTTTTTGAATGTCAGTAAGTTAAAATAGTTCTCTACTCCTTACTAGAATCACTTGTGCTCATTATATAAACTGTTTGATTGTCTTGTACAAATGTTATATTCAGGTTTAAGGAGAAAATGAGTTGGGTGAGGTAGTGGTTTGAATAGGAATGGCCCCCATAGACTCCTGGTTGAATGCTTGGCCTTTAGGGAGTGGCATTATTAGGGGGTATGGCCTTGTTGGAGGAAGTGTGTCACTGTGGGGGTGGACTTTGAAGTCTCATATGCTCAAGCTATGCCCAGTGTGGTACTGTCTCTTTTCTGTTGCCTGTGGATCAAAATGTAAAACTCTCAGCTCCTTCTCTAACACTATGTCTGCCTGCAAGATGCCATGCTTCCCACTATGATGATAATGGACTAAACCTCTGAAACTGTAAGCTAACCCCAATAAAATGTTTTCCTGTATAAGAGTTGCCTTGATCATGTTGTCTCTTCACAGCAGTCGAAACCCTAACTAAGACAGGTGGTGGGTAGAAACCCTGTGTATGGGAACTGAGACTGGCAGAGGTCAGCCTGAGCTAAAGACCCTGTATCAAAAAAGGAAAGAAACAAAACAAAACCTACTTGCTTCATTTTGCATTTTGAGCCTGGGTATACAGTACAGCCTGGCTTCAAAACTCCCATTCTGCTTGCCTCTATCGCCCAACTACTAGGATTGCAGGTCTGTGTCCCTACACTAGGCAAAGCATCAGATTTGAGGAGATGGTCCCAAATAATCCATCTTATATTCAATGCCTTTTACTTCCATCAGTTCTTTCTTCAACATTTCATAAAGCATCCATTCAAATCAAAATCAGAATAAATTCAAACATCAGAAAAGAAAAATAAACCAAATGCTTTATTATACTTAGCCACACATTTCAGTTTCAATAAACATTTGGAGAGTGAAAGGTTAGGGCAGGAGGGAGGGCTCAGCAGTTAAGAGTGCTTACTCGCCGGGCAGTGTTGGAATCCCAGCACTTGGGAGGCAGAGGCAGGCAGATTTCTGAGTTCGAGGCCAGCCTGGTCTACAGAGTGAGTTCCAGGATAGCCAGGGCTACACAGAGAAACCTTGTCTTGAAAAAGCAAAAAAAAAAAAAAAAAAAAGAGTGCTTACTCTTCTTGTAAATACCTGGGTTCTGATCTCCACATTCCCTTCCCTACTTGGTGCATCCATGCAAAACACATGCCTGTGATGGTATGATGGCTTGCCCTCGAACTGTAGTTCAGAGGCTTTCCATACCATCACACTTAGTTTTTAAAAAGATTTATTTATTTCATGTATGTGGGTTCACTGTCACTGTCTTCAGACACAGGAGAAGAGGGCATCAGATCCCATTACAGATGGTTGTATGTCACCATGTGGTTGCTAGGAATTGAACTCAGGATCTCTGGAAGAGCAGTCCATGCTCTTAACCACCCAGCCATCTCTCCAGCCCACCATCACACTTTTTATTTCTTACTTTCACACATTTAAGCCCTCTGCCATTGAGCACACCTAGCCCTAAACTGATGGCGCTATGGGAAAGTTTACCATTAACTGTCCCTCTCTTCTCACTCAGTTTCCAATGATCATAAACATGTGCTGTCTTTTTCTTTAATATGAGCAGATACCCAAAGACTATCAGACTTCGGAAGGAAGGCTTTCTCATGGGAGCCAGAAAAAAAAGTCAAGCAAAGTGACAGCAATAGAAACAGACAAGGAAAAAGAGGGGTGGTGTGTGTGTGTGTGTGTGTGTGTGTGTGTGTGTGTGTGGTGTGTGCACACGTGTATGTGGTGTGGTGGGATGTACATGTGTGTGGTGTGTGTGGTGTGTGTATGTTTGTATGTGTGGTGTGTGTGCACCTGTGTGGTGTGTGTGTGTGTGCATGTGTATGTGGTATGTAAGTATATGTGTGTGGTGTGCATGTATATGTGGTGTGTGTGTGCATGCGCATGTGTATTTTTAGGTCTCTGTGTGTGTTCAAGAAAGTTGCAATCATAAAACAAAATTAGAATTGCTGTCTTAAGGAAAGAAGAAAGTAACAAGTATTGGAAATACAATATGGAGTCTCCAGAGGACCATGGTTTGGTTCCCAGGACCCATATTAGACAGCTCACAACCACCTGTGACTCCAGGTCTAGGGGATCTAGTCTGGCATCCATTGGCACCTGAACACACATGGCATCCACATAGAGACATATAAATAAATAAAAATAAAACCCTTGGTAAAAAAGAAGGCAAGAGTATACAATAGTAGATATGAGGATTTAAAGGTACTTGGGGGGGGGGGTGTAAGGAAATTCCAGAGAAAATAAAGAAAAAAGACAGCACTACTTCAGGATGTTCAAATCCAAAAAGTGGGTGGAGAGAGAAAAATAAAAGGAATCATCATCCATGAAATAATTTAGGAAATTGTGAGTTAACAAAGTGAATATGTTCATCAAATGTCCACTGCAATGGAGGACATGGGAAAATGATTCCATAGTTAAGAGCACTAGCTATTCTTCTAGAGGTCCTGAGTTCAGTTCCTAGCAACCACATGGTGGTTCACAACCTTCTGTAATGGGATCCGACGCTCTCTTCTGGTGTGTCTGAGGAGAGCGACAGTGTACTCATATGCATAAAAATGAAATATATAAAAAAAGTCTAAAAAAATTAGCCCGTAGCCAGGCCTGTGAGTATAAAAAAAAGACAGAAGTAAACAGAAGCACGTCCTTAAGAACTCTAAGCAAGGGCAGACATCCTAGATGCAGACAAGACCTCAGTGCATGGTGTTCCACCTGACTTTGAGGAAGGGCTCCCTATGATTCTGATGTATGCTAGAACTGGAAAACCTGTCTTTACATTAGGTTCCCTGAGAATACAAGGAAGAAAAATGAATTTGAACAGGTATTAGACCACCAGGTCATATTTACCTTAAGTAGATGGAGACCACCAGTGAAAGAACTTAACAAGATCCTGCAGTGCAGACAGGAACACAAATGGTGTCTGCATCAGCCATTTTCAAATGACTGGTAAAAGCCAAAGTTATTGCTGCTGGAAACGAAAAGGGCAATACTTTAGCCCCCAAGACAGCTGAGATCACATAATGCTTTTTCCCCCACAAGTCACTGCTGTTTTACATGTAATCAGCCTTTTAAAGTTAATTTCGTGTTTAAACATTTATGATCAAAATAGTGAGTCAGAAGTCTTAATATGTATATACCATCTCCCTCAGTTCAGAAGTCTGATTTGTTTTTATATTAATAATATATCGTGGGGCTTGAGAGGATGGTGCAGCAGTTATAAGCATATATTGTTCGTGCAAAGGACCTGAGTCTGGTTCCCAGCACCCACATGAATTGCTCACAACTGCCTGTACTTTCAGCTCTATGGGGATCCCATACCTCTGGCCCCCAGAGGCACCAGCAGCGTGTGTGTGTGTGTGTGTGTGTGTGTGTGTGTGTGTGTGTGTGTACATGCATGCATGTGTGAACACCAAATGCTCATATACATAATTAAGAATGCTTTTTAAAATAACCATCTCTTACAAGGCATGATGACGAACACCTTTAACCGAAGCTCTTAGGAGGCAGAGGCCAGCAGATCTCTGTGAGTTTAAAGGGATCCTGGTCTACATAAGGAGCTCTAGGACAGCCAGAGCTACATTGTGAGACCCTGTCTCAAAACAAGCAAATAAATAAAAATAGCCACATATTCCTTCTAATGTCAACAGCCCCTTAGCATTATTCATTAATGAAATAAGAATTGTATTGTCAATGCAAGTTACTCTTTCTTGGGATTCATTTCCCTGGGTCAATTGAACTAGCTTAATTGACTTACATTGCACTTAATAATGATGATTTAAATTGATTTAAATTGCACTTAATAATCCAAGCTTTCAGAGAAGTTGGGGAGCAAGTGCCCTTCCATTCCTCAGGAATAGCTCATCTTGTAACTGCTCCTTGCGTTTCTAATTTCACCGGACCAGCATTTTGTGCAATCACCCACGAATTTCGGTGGCTGACACAGTCTTCTCTAAATCCAAACATTTATTATAACTTTTTCCTGTTTCATCTGCATTATATGCTTATGGGACATTTTTATGATTTCTAATCTTTCACTATTTCACCTAAGGCCTTTGAACTATATTCAATAGTGTGATAAAAGAATAACAGAATATTTACATGCCTTTTCAGATCAAAGGTCTGACTTTATTTTGTTGCTATCATTTTGTAGGTGTATGGGCACATTCAAGTTGAGTGCATGGGCGTGTTTATGCGTGCATGTGGAGGCCGGAGATCAACCTTGGCTGTTGCTCCATACATACCATGCACCTCCTCTCTAACAGCGTCTCTCACCTGAGTCTGGGGTTCCCTGACTCGCATAGGCTGGCCAGGCAGTGAACCCTAGGAATCTGTCTGCTCCTGCCTCCCCAGTGCTAGGATTACAGAAATACACTACCACACCTGGCCGTGTGGATACTGGGGTTCAAATATATGTTCTCATACTTGTTTGGCAAACACTGACTTTCCCATCTCTACAGTTCTTAGATGTCTTTCCCACTGAAAGACATTGACTTCCTCTGAAGTTGGGAATGAAAACCCAGTATAGCAGACGGGACTGGCTCATTGCTTGCAGAATCTTTGGATACTCTCCCTCTTACTTCTATTTGTGTGGTGGTCCATGTTGATATTTCCTAACATTTCATGAAGAGTGCTTCCTGGTATTAAGTGTTCTTTGCTTTGTGAGCCCGGAAAATTGCACTCAGCCTTTAGATAAAACTTGAACTACATGCAGATACAGTGAAAGTGAAAGCACTGGTTAGGTCTAGGGTGTACTTTCATCTCTGCCAGGTATGTTTCATTTGATCAATAAACTTAGCATTTTATTTCCCTTTAACCACGATGGTTTCCCTAGAAATGTAGTTTCACCGCATTCAGTTTCTTGAATCAAAAGTATTCTGATTTGCTTTCCCAGTGGGTTCTGAGAGAATGGAAGCCTAATCTATAAGAAAAAAAAAAATCTGAAATTTGGCTCTCCTGAAGTGCTCTTGTATTGACTCATGTAACTGTCAGTCACACTTCATTGGTGCTCGCAATGCTAATGAGAAATCAAAATCATACACATATCCCCAAAGGATCTGTTAACTTCTTTCAGAGTAACAAGCATCTCTTCACCATACATCCGTCTTCTCTTGCTGACCATCTCAAAGAGTATTGGTCCCCGAAGGACAGAGCACAAGAAAGCTGCTGGCCCATCAATAATATCTACTATGTTCCTTTTAGCTCCATCTGTAGAACTGAACTGATTTATAGATAGGAACACACAGAGAAAGAGAAGAACTGTTTGAAATACTGGGCTGATTAGCATGAGCTAATAGGTAAGGCATAAAACCCTGGGGGTGAGGAAGAGGACTTACACTCCAGTGAGAGCTAGTTGTTTGCACTGCACTGCAATGTTCTTAAAACTGACTTATGCGATATGTCTAAAAGGGTCCATGATTCTTGGTTAGTCTCTTAATTAAACAGATACAAAAATTTATACACAGTGGACAGACTGTTCAAATGACAAAGCACATGTCAGACTATTCATAGAAAGAAAAGCTTAAAATGGCTAATATGCATTTTTAGCCATCAAAGAAACAGAAGTAAAATGAGAAACACGCTAACAATTAGAATATTTTGAAGGACCCAGAGCGATAACACAGCAGTTAAGAGCACTTGCTGCTCTTACAGGAGCAAAGTCCAGCTCACAGCACCCACAGGGTGAGCCTCAGAGCAGCCTGTAACTCCCGCTCCAAGGGATCAAATGTGTTTTTCAGGCACCCATATGCACATCCACATATACCTACCTGACACTTATGTACACATATAAATGAAAATAAACCCGGAAATAGAATATTCTTAAGATATAGTGATGGGGGCGTAGCTTAGTGTGATAGCACTTACAGCATGTACAAGGATCTAGGTTGAATTCCTAGTTCTACAAATAATAACATGAATGAATGAATGAACGAATGAATGAATGAATGAATGAATACAGAACAGAATGATCAATGTCAAGAGTATGCAATGATAGACATACATGAATTGGATAAAGATTGAGAATTAGCAAAGTTTGCAGTGTAAACTATGCGCATATTGTATGTTAAAAGATGTTTAAGTTATGTACATGTGTGCAGATATGTGTGAGAGA
Organism: Rhynchomys soricoides; assembly: GCA_019843965.1. Lineage (NCBI taxonomy): Eukaryota > Metazoa > Chordata > Mammalia > Rodentia > Muridae > Rhynchomys > Rhynchomys soricoides. The sequence goes on along the minus strand of JADRCH010000036.1, from coordinate 4,765,057 downwards.
GTGAAGATGCTTGTAGAAGGCCAGTGGCATCAGATCCCCCTGAAGTTGGAGTTATAGGTGGTTTTGAACTGCTTGGCATGAGTGCTAAGAACTAAATTGCTGTCTGTATAAGAAGAAATACATCCTTCGCCTACCTAGGATGGCACTTGCAAATAATGCATTAAATAGTGACAATAAGCATATTATAAAATCTTTGGTGACTTAGGAGGCTTGAAGGCACATATGTTTAGTCCCTTATGCTTATTGTCCCTAAGGATATTCTATTTCTTGGAACTGTAATCCCTCTTAAAGTTCCTGAACATGTCACCATCAGCCAAGAGAATATGGTGAAAAGATGCTGAAGTGTATGGGATGTGACTCAACTACACAAAAAGTTTTAAGATGAAAGTCATTCCCAAAACTGCCCCCAAATGTCCTATTTGGCTGTTTAAATAATGCTAAACATTAAAGCAAACTAAACTACCTTCTAAGTAGATGTAATCTGTTTACTTTTTTTCTTGCAGTTTTCTATAATTTTTAAAATGATGTTCCTTTTATGTACTTATTTCTGAATACTGTGTGTGTGTATCCATGTGTAGGTATATACACATGTGCCAGTACCAGCAGAAGCCAGAGGCATCCATTCCACTGGAGCTGGAGTTGCTATAGGTGTTTGTGAAGCACCCAAGATAGATGCTGGGAACCAAACCTGGGTCCTCTGCAAGAACCGCAAGTGCTTTTAACCACTGAGCCTCTCTCCAGCCCCCTTGGGTGTGATATTTCTAATCTGATGATATATTATTTAATCTATTTCTTTTCCAGAGAATTGCAAACCACTTTTTCTAAAATTCCTCTGCATAGATAGCAACATTTTTTTAGAATTTATTTTTACTCTTATGTATATAGTTTTTTTTTCATGCATGTATGTCTATCCAACACATTTGTTCAGTGCTCTTAGAAGCTGGAAGAGGGTATTGAATCCCTAGAACTGAAGTTAGACACTGTGAACCACCATGTGGGTGCTGAGAATCTAACTCCAGTCCTCTGGAAGAGTAGTCAGTGCTCTTAACCACTGAGCACCTCCTTTCCTTAGGAAGGAAATGAAATTCTAATAGTCTCAGGACACAAGCCAGAAACGAGTGCCGTCATTTCCTGTACTTACTAGTCCATAGACTAATTCTGTAGATTTAACATGTTATGACCAACACTCTTTAAGTTAAATTAGTTGCAGTTCATGAGTACATGAATTATTTTTCAGACAAGGATTTCTTTAAAACACTCAAGAAACTGCCAATAGGAAACCAGAAGGGGACCCTAAGACTGAGTCAAATAATGGCCATCTTCTCCCTGATAAAACAGGGGAGAAGGTGGAACCTACAAAACTGAAAAACTTCATGAATTTGCATGTCTTTTATGTGCAGGGGCCATGCTAATCCTCTCTGAACCATTCTGATTTTTATGTGTATCCTTACAAACCTGAACTAGAGGTAGCCTTGCAAGCCTGAGGACCTGAATTAGATTCCCAAACAAGTATAAAGAAACCTGGTGTGATTGTAATCCCCAGTACTGGAGAGGTGGAGACAGGCAGATCCCTGGAGCTTGCTGGCCAGCCATTTTAGCACAGTTGGTGAGCTTCAGGCCTAGGATAGATGCTGGCTCAAAACAACAGCAAAATGATAGACAGCACCTAAAGAACAACCCAGAAGGTTGTCATCTGGCCAACATATGCACACACACACAGAGGCATCAATCCTGAGATACTATTGTTGTTGCTTGTTTGGGGGGGGGTTATTTTACATTATTTATTATTATTATTATCATTATTATTATTTGTACTAGTAGTAGTAGTAGTAGTAGTAGCTGCAGCAGCAGTATTTAAGACAGGGTCTCTCATGGACATGAAAGTAGGCTAGGCTGACTAGCTGAAAGAGTCCCTGCTCTTCCTGGCCAGTGCTGTGATAACATGCATATGCAACTATGCCTGACTTTTTTCGATATAGGTTCTAGAGATCAGCACAGTTCTTCATGCTAACAAAGCAAGTGTTTTACCAACTGCACTATCTCCCCAGGCCAGACTGAATTTCTAACAAGCTTTCAGGTGATTTTGCTGGGACTGGTCCATGGACATCTAGTTGTAAATAGCTATAATACATACCAGTTTGAGGTGCAGAAGGATTTTATTTGTTGGTTTATTTAGTTATCCAGCATCTGAATTCTCTGAGCTTGGAGAATTCACTGAATACGTGAGTCTCAAAAAAAAAAAAAAAAAAGGCAGTTGTATATTTACTTTCTTCACCGTCTGTCCTTGCAGCCTAGGCTTAGGTGAACAGTATACCAGTACCTGCATGGCCCCAAGTCAGGAACTAGTAACACAAAGGAAAAAACAAGGAGGGTAGGCAGTTTTCTCTCTTGCAACAACAGCACACGTATGACCACACTGAGGTCCCTGAGTCATGATGTTCAACAACCTTCTCTCTGAGTTCCTTCTGTTCATGGTTTGTGGACATTGTTCTTAGCTGCTCAGCTTTAAGTTTGATTCTCAATCTTGATAACGAGTGTGCGAGCTGCCCAACTCCTTAGCTACTAAACTAAATAGAATTGGTTGGTTTTGCTTGAAACTAAAAGACTCTGACGAAGCCAAAGGGCCTGCCAGAAGCCACCCAGCTTGCGGCCTGTCATCTGACAGACAGGTGTTTTGGTTCCAGGCCAACACTTAGGATGTGTCTGGGAACGTGGTAATTCTGAAATAGGAGAAAACATCTTGGTTAAATGGGACCAATTTCCTAATGTACCTCTCCTTGGCAGCTAAGTTTTTTACAAGACTTCTGCCTCAGTATGCTGTCCCTCCTTAGCAACTTGGGCAAATCAGCTTCTATGAGATCCATCTCCTTGTCAAAGGGAGCCAAGACTACATGTTTCTATTATTGCATTTGTTCATACTGTATCATAATTATCTGAGACTTATTGAGGTATAATTTAGATATCATAACTTTTATTCATCTTAATTAATTTTAGTATGTTTATCAAGTTGTACAGCCATTATAGTAGTCTTGTTTTTAGAAAACTTATCAGTTCAATAGGACCTCTTTAAGCCATTTCCAGTTAAACCCTGTATCTCTCTGTAGCCCAAGTAACCAACCATCTAATTTTGTTATGATAGTTTTGTCTTTTATGGATATCTCATTTAAATGGATTCATATAACCATCATTATGTGTTGAACTAGCTTTTTCTGTTGTGAAGTGATTTTTCCCAAAATTTCTACAATGTATAGCACAGTATTTTGCACACAGTAGGTATATAAAAACAGAATGAAACAGAAACAACAACAACAATTGAGTATTTATGAGGTTATTGTTGTAAGGATTGGATAAATCCACCCTTCTCTCTGAATGTGGTCCATAGACCACCAACAGTGCCATCACTCAGGACATGATTAGAAATGTACTCTAGTTGGCCATCTCAGGTTTTATAAATTAGAATCTTTATTTTTACAGATCTTTAGACAATTAATTCAAGGTCTCATTTAACTCTGAAAATATTGCTTTAGACATAAGCACCATAAGGGCTTGACCTCTGTTTGGTACATGGTACTTACATCACAATGTTTGTTGAATGAATAAATGAATGAAGATGCACATGAAAGCAGGAGCCTGTATATACAGGATTGCCAAAGAACAAGATATGCAGTTTGGCTTAACTATGACATAATTCTGTTAAAAAAAAGTTTGGATTGGCATTTGGCACTTTATAATACCAGATTATATAATGAGGTGTGTGTGTGTGTGTGTGTGTGTGTGTGTGTGTGTGTGAGACATGAGGGACCCTTAACTGAAATGCACTTCATGGTGGATTTATTAGCATGGCAATTAATTATGGAACATGTTACTGCTAAAGAGTTATTGCAATTCCATTTCCTAAAAGATAAAACCTCAATTAACAACTAAGATGCCAGAGTCAGACTTCAGGAGACAGGACAGGCACTGTACAGTTCTACAGCTCAAGCTCTGAAAAGGAAAAGCAAGAAGTTTTCTCTTTACGTTCTTCTGGCTTCCAATATTTTAATTTATTTGTTCAATCATTTTTAAAATCATCCATCATTTATCAAGTTTGTCACTGCTTGACAAGTGCTGAGCGGGTGCTTCCTGATGGACCGCCAGGTATAATACTCCTGAGGAGTCCGTATCAGCACAGCAATGATAGCTTTTTGACTACCCTGGCTCACAAAAGACTTTTTCTGGTGTATGAATTCATGAATGTTAAAATCCTAAAATGCTAATAAAATTAAACATGTTGAACAAACTTGTTGAAAAAGAATAAACTGTACTCTCCTAAAATATCCATTCTGTACCTTCAGTCTACAACAGGATTGCTTTTAAGTGGAGTTTCTCTGCAGGACAAGATAGGGATGTTCTTGTCATTTTCCATTTGTTCTTCCAGGCCCAATTTTCACCCTATTTGCCTGGCTTTCTATTAGATGCTGGGTTCTACAGATTCTACCACTAAAGCCCTCTGCTTTCTGATTGGGCTTAGCTCATGGGAGGTACCAACAGAAGTTTAGAGGAGAGAGGAAAGAAGACAAACGTGTTTTTCCCAGTCCTTACTGGACCACATTTGGCAGTTGGCTACATTTCTCTATTTATAGTCACAGCTCTCGTCAGACATCTCCTTCCCAGCTACAGCTTCTCCTGGATTCCACTTAAAGCTCTTTTCCCCATTCCTTTAGGCTCTCTGCCTCCCAAGCTGCCAGTCATTACGTGCTTTATCATTCCTTGTTGATTCCTTCAGCCCTTCCCAGACCTCTGTAAACTGTCCCTTTATTAAGCTACCTTTTCCTTTTCAGTGAGCTCTCTCTAGTAATATAAGGGGAGAACAGCAATCAGCTAGTATTATATTACAGGCTGCCTACTAGGTTGGCACTATTAAGACACAGAATGGCATGAGACCCTAGGACACTGACAGTCCAGTGAAAAGAGATAAAACAACACATCAGGAAACATTATACATTGGTATCTAATGAGAAACATCTGATATTTGTTTTGCTATGCAGTATCTATTCACCCTTTTCCCGATAATCATGATCTGGCTTATCCCTCAATGTCTTTTAGGTGGTATTGTGTCCTTTCTCAACAATATAAGTAGCCATGCAAATTAGGCCCGACATACTGGATTGTTGTATCCCGATCAAAGCCAGCAAAATGTAAGATGACTATTGCTGGCACACGTGGCAAAGTGATATGTACTCTTCCACTGAGATTGCTAACAGTAAGGATTATGTGAACTGGAGCTGCCAGGAGCCACCACATGGAGCCCGAGAAGGAAGCCAACCCAGAGCATAGTGCCAAGAGAAGAAAAGGAATAACATTCTAATGGCATTGCTTATGCCCTTGAAGCAAGCTATGCCTTAAGTTAAATATATCACTAGATTCTTTTTTAAGTTATGTGAGCCAATTGCCAATATTTCTTCCCAATAAACCAGTTTGTATTGTGTCCTTTCATTTTGTCACTTGCAGTTAAGTTATCTGTAATGATTCATAAATTGCTATCAAGAGTGGAGAACAGTAGAGAAAAATCCAAACTACTGAATTGGTTGATCCAGAATAGACTTTATCTATGCTGAGCTTGGACTTCAACACCAAAGCAATAGGTTAAATCAGTACTAACTGTACACTGGAATTCTGAACATGTGCCTATCAAGCATCAAATATAAAAGTGATTGTTATTCAAAGCTTAGATTCTAGAAGACACTAAGTATTACTTTCTAGTTTTTAATAGGCCCTATGAGAGAGTTAAATTTAAGGTTGAGGTTGATTTTTCTAAGGCAGAAAAGAAATCACTTTATAATGAGTGACTATTTTTTGCTTACAGGGTAAAATAAAAATGACAGAAATTTCAATAATCTGGGCCTATAAAGCACTGGAGAAGCCATAAGAAAATGTTGTCAAATTGTACTCAGGCAGGCAGAAGGCAAAATGGAGGCCAGTGAACTAGGAGACTACCAAGGTCCACTGATAAAAGACAAAAGTACTAATCACAGCTAGAGTCAAGGGTGCCACTTACTCAGCAGCAAACATGCAGTTTTGGGTTTTTCCCTCATAGAATTGGTCAGATGCAAATACTGGAAGCTTACTAAGTATTAAAACTGTGCAGCAAAATGTACACTAAATCTAGATAGCAAAGGCTAGGCTACTTACCATAATGAGGAATGAAGATGTTTGAGGAGTTAAGTGTAGTAGACACATATTCCTCACTTTTAAAAAGTCTAGTATCGCCGTGCAGTGGTGGCACAAGCCTTAAATCCCAGCACTCGGGTGGCAGAGGCAGGCAGATTTCTGAGTTCGAGGCTAGCCTGGTCTACAGAGTGAGTTCCAGGACAGCCAGGGCTACACAACAGAAACCCTGTCTCGAAAAACAAAAAACAAAAAAAAGTCTAGTATCAAGCTGGGTGATGGTGGTGTATGCTTTTAATCTCAGGACTGAGGAGGCAGAGGCAGGAGGATCTCTGCTGAGTTTGAAGCTCTGGTCTACCAACTAAGTTCCAGCATAGTCAAGGCCCCACAGAGAGATCCTGTCTCAAAAAAAAAAAGCCTAGTTCTGGCTGGAGAAATGATCAGAGGCCATGAGCACTCATTGATTTTGCACAGGTCCAGAGTTTGGTTCCCAACAGCCACACAGTAGTTGACAACCATACATGACTCCAGTTCCAAGGGATCAAAAGACCTCTTATGGCCTCCTCAGGCATCAGGCACGAAAGTGGTACACAGACATACACGCAGGCAAAAGACTCAAACTTCAGAAATAGATTAAAAATAAAAGTTTAATATATTTTTTTAAAGTACAATGACAAAGGTCTTAAACAGAAGGTTTTCTTCAAAGTTACTTTCACAGCAGCCAGAGGTTGGGAAAAGATTAGGCTAACTTAATTATTGCTTTCCGTTTGTTTATGTACTTATTTATGGGTACGAACATCCATGCATGCATGTACATGTGTGTCACACTTGTGGAGATCTAAAGACAACTTGTAGATATCAGTTCTCTCCTTCTACCTCATAAGTTCCAGGGATTGAATTCAGCCTTGGCATCAGGCATCTCTACTCGCTGAGCCTGATTCTCAAACACACTGGGTAAAAGTAAGAAACAACACTTCCAATGAAGATAATTACATAACTTTATTAAGATCAACCCAAGGCTGAGAAATGTAGTTCCCGGATAGATGGCTACTTAATAACAACAATTTTACACAACAGTAGGAGATCACAATTGATTTTGGTAAAACCTAGTTCTTTTTGCCAATGTGAGTGGCTTTTTTTCCAGCCTTGTTGTGTCAATAAAGAGAATGGTGAAGAAGTGTGACTCCTGGCAGACTGTCTTCCTCAATGTCCATTTCATATGTGACTATGGAGAACAGATGAGAGCTCCTCCAAGAAGAGAACACATGGCATCCAGATGACCAAAGAACTTACTCTCATCTCATGTTAGTAAACTCTTGCTTTACTGTCGGGCAAGATATGATATATGCTGTAACTTGCAGGCCACTGTGCGTTTATCATTATTCATTTTTCCAATAGCAGCTTTCCCTCAGTGTCATCTATTTTTAAGTTATCAAATATTAGTACTTTGTAGGCGACTGAATCATGTATCCTTGGGTGAATAGACTGAAGGATTATACTGCTGTATAATGGGAAAGACTGCACTACAGTGTCTTCACTTTTTCCCAGGTATTGTGATAAAATACCTTGGCAAAAGTAACTAAATGGGGAAAGAGCTTATTTTGGCTTACCATTCCAGAGGAATGGAGTCCACAGTGGCAGGGGTAACATGGCTGGTCACACTGCATCCACACTCAGGAAGCAGAAAGTGAACAGGAAGTTGAGAGGGGCTTATTGTAAAGCCTCCAGTGGCCCATACCTCTAGTGAGGCTCCACCTCCTAAAGATTCCACAACTTTCTCGGACAGGGGCACTAGCTGGGGACCTGATGTTCAAATACACAAGTCTAGGAGAGACATCTCACATCCAAACCTCAACACCTTGCTACCTGCTATTAGTGTTCTCTCTAATACTGAAAGTAAGTGAGTACATTTTTGGTGACTGAAAATACTGTTGCTGCATTTATTTATGGAGTATGTGTAAAAGGAATCAGGAGAACATACAGTTTATCTGCTGTTACTGAAAACACATCCACCTTTCTCTCACAACCATGCTGTTATCTCAAGTCACATCATCTCATGTCATTTCTGCACTCCTGACAAACTCACATGTCTAGAATAGGTTTGTCAGTCACTTTAGACCAGTCTAAGCATGTCATTCTCTAGGCAACAGTGACTGAATTAGGAAGAAGCATCCTGATGTTTCGAGGTTGGTGTCAATCTAGAACTGCTGGATATTCATCTGTGGAGATTCGGAATTCGAAAAATTAAATCTTGGTGACATAATATGAACTCTTTAGCAAGCCATGTCTAACACTCTTGAACATTTCAGTGATACGAGCCAATAAATTCCTGCTATGGTTTGTCTGATCCCTAACGGTTTGTGTGTTAGAAAACTCAGCCCCAGGGTAGTGTTTCAGGAAGGAAGTACTATGGATCTAATTAGGAGGTGAGGCCAAGTGAGAGGTTCTTAAGGCAACAGAGAGTGTGACTTTGCCTGAAAGAGATTTAAGTGTGTTTCATGAGACCGTGGTTAGATTTCTGGAAAAGTTTCCTATAAAAGCAGGAACCTAGCCCTTCCCAGCCTCTCTCCAGCTGCCTATATTGAGATGTGGCTACTTATTTTTGCCCACATTTCCACTGTTGTCATAGTGATGAACTGACAGCTGAGAGAGCCCTTACCAGGACTCAGCTGATGCAGGTGCCATGACTTGAACCTCCACAACTTCTGTTCTTAAGCAGTTAGGCCAGTGATTCTCAACCTGTGGGTCATGACCCTTTTGTGGGGCAGAAATGTCAAACAATCTACAAAGAAGTAAATGAACAGGAGTTCACTTGTTGGATATATCTAACCTAAGCTGAGGAGTGGGTCAAAGACAGAAGGAAACAAGACTGGAGGACGAGCTTGAAAGTCAGTCACCAGAGTTTAAATTTAATGCGAGAGAAAATATACCCATAAAGCTATCTGGGCATGAAGAGATGTGCTAAAAGTGAGCAATTATTCTGGCAAGTTACACTGGAACAGAGAGAAAAGAGAGTCGGAGAGACCATAAAAAGACTGTTGAACTGATCCTGGCTGGCAATGTTCAAGGTCTTAGGCAAAAAGCATGGAGTAGAGATACAGGAAGGAATTTGATATGAGGTACTTCAAGTGATACACTAAAGGTCCTGACAACTGGCCAGGTAAAATAAATAAGAAGAAATAGTGTGTTGACAATGACAAACATTTTAGTGTGGGTGGCAGAGATCAAACTAGTATTATTGAGAAAGGAGTTATATAGCTTTTAAAAGACAGCAAGATTAGTTTTTGGCCTGTTGCAGTCAAGGAGATGGTAGGATATATTAGAAATGGTGATGAACTAAAAGTGATATAAACAACCACAACAGCTAGGCATGGTGGTGCACACCTTTAAACCCAGAGCTCAGGAGGCAGAAGCAGGGGGATCTCTGTGAGTTCAAGGCCAGACCAGCCAAGGCGATATAGTAAAACCTTATCTCAAATAAATAAATAAAGTCTATAGCATCTAGAAGTAAAGATGATGCTAAAGTTAAGGGTCTGCTCATAAGAACCACTTGAAGCATTGGTGGTAAATGAGTGCGGGAGGGTGAGAGGAAAAAGCAGAAACTAGCATTTACTGTTAGAGACCGGAAGAGAAAGGTGGGACATCAGAACCAAATAGATCTAGTGTCTGATGGAGAAAAAGGAGATTGGAAACTCTTCAAAAAGCAGGGCTTGCGCGTGGACTCCTTGTTGCTCTGGCAGAGGACCTGGGTTCAGCTTCCAGCACTCATATAGTGACTCAACTATCCGTAACTCAAGTTCCAGGGACTCCAAGATTCTCTTCTAACCTCTGCATGTACATAGTTCATATACATTGACTTCAGGCAAAACACTCATACACATAAGACTTTTAAAAATCTAAAAGCATCCTGAAGTCCTTAATACCATTGGTCTATACGGCCCTGTGCCTCAGCCCTTCCTCCACCCTCATTTCCAACTGTGGGTGCAATCACATCGGCCTCCTCACTTTTTGTTAAACTGCTCACTAGACTTTTCCCGGCTTCAGAGCCTTTGGATTTGTTCCTTCTTCAATCTGGAAAGTTACCTGTCTGTGTATGTTTTACTTGTCTAACTCATTTCATTCAGATCCACTTTAAACACAACTCCCTCAGAAATATCTTCTGAATCAACTCATATAAAATACACACTGCGCATCTCTTCTACCCGTGTCCTTTTTCGCCATGCAGTTTTGTTTCTTTTTTTCATAGCACTTACCATCACATGGCACTTTTGGACTTATTCACTGTTATGTCCCTGATAAGCAGAATAGAGCCTGGTACGTGAGAAATTCCTCCATAAAAGCCTAGTGAATTAATGCATGAGATATGGTAGAGGGAATTAAAAGAGGGGAAAAAACATATACCTCAAAAGAGCTGCAGAGTTAGACATTTACAAGTTCTGGAACATTCCTGCCATTTCAGCAGGGGAGAAACAGAAAACAATAAACCCTTTTTAAGGCTCCCACTTGTGATCTTCTCAGGGGAAAGGGAACTCAAGGGGAGTCTGTGACCAAAGCAAAGACTTGAGGTACTTTCCTACTATGTCCCTGTGACATTCGTGAAGAAGAGGAATCTCCACTTGCACACTGGATGAAAGGTTCTTTTTCCACCTCAGCTGTACATCAGAGCTCTGAGAGAAACCCTGAGGGATGCTGACAGACTTCAGCTTTCCCAGACGTTTCTTTGAGCGGGTGTCATCAGCCAGGTGTGCTCCACAGACTAGGTGGAGGCTGAGGAGTGAGGACGTCGCACTCCGTGCCCCCCGGGCAAGCGCGCTAGCCCTTCCCCCCGGCCGCCGCGGCCTGCCCTAACCAGGTCGCCGGGGCACGGGAGAGCCCAGCGGCGTCTTCACCCTTCCCTCCCCCGCCGCGCCCTCCTCCGCCCACGCGCTGCAGCTTCAGCTGCGGCTTTCCGCCGTTCCCGGCAGCGCGGAGCCCGGACTCCAATTACTTTTCCCTGGGGAGCTTCATACACCCGCCAGGCCCCAGAGGGAGGAGCGGGGGTCGAGCGGCCGCCCACTTCCCGCCGCCCGAGGCCGAGGCCAGGCCGCTCGGGCGGGGCGAGCGCGGTCTCGGAGGGGCGCGCAGAGCAGCCGAGGGGACTATTTGTCCTTCCGCGTGCGGCCCAGATGGGCCCCGGCGCGAGGCTCCAGGCGCTGCGGTCGAAACGCCTGCGTCCTTAGGGATGAGTGGCAGGAGATTAGCCCCGGGGCTAACCCCGCGCGGGCGCGGCTCGAGGCACGCGCGCACGCGCAATCCAGGGTCCGAGCCCGGGGGTCGCCGCGTGTCCTGTGGCCTTTTCTTGGGCGCAGCACTCTACGGCCCCAGCATTCATCTCTGTAAAGTGAAAGTGAAGTGGAGCAAGATGGCCAAGGGTCGAGGAGGAGGAGGTTTGCACGTGCGCTGCACCACACTCCCGTGTCCCGAGACTGTACAGGGACGCTACAGGGGTGAATCTTTGAAGAGGAAGGAAAGGAGGCTTCCTTCCTGGTTCTTCAGAGACTGAGTGGAGAGCCCATTGATCCCCTTGAGGGTTCTCGCTCACTTGGTTTAAGCTCTGGTCAAGAGCTTCATAGACCCTATTCTTTCTGCTGACTAGGGTGGAGGCCCTCAACTTCCTCCTGCACACACTGTCAGATTTATGAGGCCACAACTGACAAACATGCTTGAAGGAGAAAATGCTATATTATGCCTTATTTTCTCCTTTTGGATTCTGTTTCTTCTGAGACTGTGGCTGACCCTTAGGCCCTTGATGTTCTTGAATATGATTGACACACGTGATTAGTAGGCTAGTGAGAGAGAACCAGAGAAATTGCTATCAAAACAATTATATACAGGGACATCAGAACAAAAGCCCAAGAGCCCTGGGGACTTAAAGACCATCCTGGCTCTGCCATAGAAGCCCTCTGGGATGGTGGCCAAGTCAGATCATCTCTTTGTGTCTTGCTTCTTGGCAAGTTAAATAAAACTATCCTGCTACTCCCTGTCTCAAAGAGTGTTATAAAAATAAACTAAAAGAACCAGTTGAAAACACAGGTTCAGTTTTTAGAGGGTGTGAGGAAATGATACGGTTGAAAGGCACAAAAGGGAAAATTCTGTAAGAGAAAGTCACTTGACAAACTGCCTATCGTCTCATCTTTTCTGTTCAGTCTAATGTACACATATAGAAACTATAAGTAGAGTTCTCTATGAAGTATTCTGTGGTGTTTATAAGAATTATAATCTAGTCAACCCAGCTAATTGCATTCTCAGACCCTCTCCCATGCCTATGTCCTAGTCATTTCCACAGGCTCTGACTACAGTATGTCTGCTCCAGGGCTACAGAGCACCTTTAGAGAGAAAATAGTGCTGTGGGTGGGCTCCCCACGTGAGGCTAAGCTGTGACGTAGGTTTTCAGACGTGTATGCCTATGTTATCTATAATAGACAAGGCTCCAGAAACCTGTGTACTCGCTCAGTGAAAAACCTCCTGGGACAGAATAGGTCCTAGGATAGAGGAAGCCAACTATTCTGAGCTTGAGCTGGGGTTTAAGACTCTGGTGGAAGGAAGAAGAAGGGCTTCTGTCTTTTATGTTTGTTTAAATCTAGTAGTGTAGGGAAGAAGATAGAGAATATGGGGGAAGGTGAAGTCTTCTTTTCAGGTTTTAAACCCAAGTATGCACATTTGTAAAACAAGTTTTACCTTCTACATTAGTGGAAAAGATCAAGCTAGCAACAACATGACTAGCAACAGAAAAAGTCCTTGAGGATACCTTTTGAAAAGTGAGGACTCTATCATCTCCTGAGCCATTTTCTGGTAGCCCGGGAATGGTTAGGAGTAATTCACAGACATTTTTCAGGTCCTCAAAACACTTCTTTCTGCAGTCTCCTCTTCAGATGACAGTAATCCCTCACTGCAAAAGACTTGGCATCAAATGTGAAGGAAATGTGTTTCTCTTACTTGCTGGAGGAAAGCTCTTTCTAGAGACCGCTCAGAACTGGGTCCTGTCAGGCAGTATTAGTTACCTCCCACCCTCAACTGATGACTTGTAAGAGGAATACCACTTGTAATCTATTTATCATGTGTCTGGTGTGATGGTACATGTCTTTAATCCCTGCACTTAGAACACACTGTGAATTTGAGGTCTACAGAGCAAGTTCCAGGACAGCCAGAACCACCCAGAGAAACCCCTGTCTCAAAACAAAACAATAATCTATCTACTATGCTGCTCAGAGAAAGCACATGCAAGGGTGTAATCCAAAAAGCATCAAAGTTTGTCAGGAAATAAAGTCAGCAAGGTAAAGTGACCATAGCTTAGGTTCCCATAGGAGTCTTCTTTTTTTCTTTCTCCTACCTCAGAATACTTATTTTTGTCTTCTCCATGGACTCTACGTTGTTCTGTCTCTCCCAGATTCCTCCTTCACTATCTCTGTGGACAGGTAACTCAAGGCCATTTCAAGATCTGGCCCTGGGTCTGTCTTCTTGACTTTGCTTTCATCATAGCTCTGGCCCTCCACCATTGTGTATGATAACCCACCCTCTTTTACTTGCTCCTCCATTTCCTAGAATCAGAGGATCACCAAAGCCCCTGCCATTGTTCACCAAGAACCAAACTGAGAGACACAAGAATTGGTCCAGATGCTTCTGGGTGAGGAGGCCAGACCCTAGCATTTCAGTGCACATGGGGGTTCTCCTATGGCTCAGAAGTGTGGGAGCCATTGTGGTGTCTTTAGCCTCTCAGTGGGGGAACTACTTCCATTCCTGCAGGCTCCTTCCCTACTAACCCAATTCCCAGGAAACTGGATCCTGTTCTTTCTTTTTATCTTCCTCTGTTACTTCTAGGGAAAACTTTGACAATAGCTTGGCTAAACCCCTGGCCTTACATTTTTCCCCTCTTTTTTTTTTTTAATTAAACAATTATATATTCACTCCCTTCCAAGTAGCATGCCATAGGCTAAGGAGACACCCAAGGGGAACTTACATTCTAGAGAGGGAACCTTTGTTTCTCCACAAGGCTTGGCTCAGAATTCAGTTACCTTATAGGGACTGGAAAAGAAATAAAAATTAAAATCATTAATGACCAAATCATTAGCTCCAAGCAGCATTAACTATGCAGCACAACGATATGCTCGGGTTTTAATTCTTTGCCCACAACTACAAATTATTTTGATCTTTACACAGCTCATAACATTTCACATCTTTCCACTGAGGACATTGTTTCAGACAATTACAGTTCCCAACAAGATAAACACCATGTAGGGCAATGTACCAGTGGTACGATATGCTGTGTTAATAACACGCCTTGTCAGCCGAGCAGGCTAGGCTATGGATGGATGAATACAGCAAAAATGGAGCCTGTATCTGATGCAAGTGTATGTATCATCAGAGTTGTTACCCTATCTCTGCTCACAGTCAGGAACCTGTCAGATCTTATTCAGAAGAATGCTTTGTAGATGCGCCGAAAGGTGATTAAAATATTTACTGTTGCCTCCCTTCCTTTGGCTATGCTTGCTTGCAGATGTAGTGAATCCAAATTCTGATCTTTTTAATATTCAAAACTCATTCAGTTTTATTATTCCCACTTTCGTTTTTAGTAGAAAATATGTCTTCCCAAGCAGTGCCACACCATATTGAAATACAAAACTGCTTACATATTTCCTGCTAATAGCAGCTCTGCTTCAGATGGTGTCATGGACCCTTGGCATCTAATTTATCTTGACAGTGTCTGAAGTGGAAGTAAACCAATTCAGACTCCGGGTCCTGAAATACAAGTCAGAGAAGGTGGATGTCGAGGCAGTGAAATGAGAGCGTTTAAATGAAATATGAAATCCAGTCAATCTGAATGAGTCCCCCTTGCATCTCAGTGCAGGAGAGAAGCCGGAGGGGGTCTGGATCCTCACTCAGCTTGTGAAGAAGTACATGGCCCAGAGCAAGCCATTTAAATCAATCCCTGTGTCTGGATGTCCTCATTTTCATAGCATTGTAAATAGGATGGTGCCCAGTATTAGGATTCGAAAGAAAAGAAAACCACATTCTATCAGAAATAGCTGATAATTAGCAAAAAATCTGTTGAGTCCTGCATCTATCTATCCTATGATGTGCAGGCCCTACCAAGTGCCTTACACATGCATGCTCAGGCAACATTATTGCATGAATGGAGGAAATCAAGGAACCAGCATCATTTTCTGTTAAGTCTCAGGAGATGGATTAGGACATAAGACATATGTAGACAAAGAAAAGGACCCTCAGCAAATATGATGCTAAATGGGGGGTTATGCTCCAACATCTTTGAGTCCCATATTATTTATTTGTTCTGTTCCCAAAGTGGTTTGAAATATGTCTCACTATGTATCCATGGCTGGCCTTGATCTCACTATGCAGACCAGGCTAGCTTTGAGGCCCACCTGCTTCTGCCTCCCACATCTTGGAATTAAAGGCCTGTGCTACAATGTTGGCTCCAAATTTTGATTTCTTTCCCTTCTTATATTTATTAAAATAGATGTAAGTGGGGCTAGGTATGACTCAGAGATAGATGAGCATTTGCCTACTGTTTGTAGAGCTCTGGATTTGACCCTCAACACCACACACACATCTTACAAAGGTATAACCACTGCAAATAGAGCTGGTGTGGCAGTGGGGGGGTGGCTTGTTTTGGTTTTTTTGTGTAGAAGCAACAAAAGCTGACATTTTTGCCTCATGTTCAGTCCCACAAGACAAACCTTCAGCGAGGTGGTTTGAATACGCTTGGCCCAGGGAGTGGCACTATTAGGAGGTGTGGCCTTGTTGGAAGAAGTGTGTCACTGTGGGGGTGGGCAATGAGACCCGTCTCCTAACCACGTGGGTGCCAGTCTTCTCTTAGCTGCCTTCAGAACAAGACATAGGACTTTCAGCTTCTCCAGTGCCATACCTGTCTGGATGTGGCCATGCTTCCTGCCTTGATAATAATGGACTGAACTTCTGAACCTGTAAGCCAGCCACAATTAAATGTTGTCCTTTTTAAGAGTTGCCTTGGTTGTGGTGTCTCTTCACAGCAGTAAAACCAACCAAGACATTTAGTCTCCAATAGTTTATTATTGTAGTAGAACTAGGTATTGCCTAGTGTTTTGTCAGATTACAGAGATCCCCCTTTCTGATTTAGGTGATTAAGATTAGCACTTCGTTCTTAATGTGTTATATGGTTAATGGGAAGCATATATGAAGGACTGCTGTCTATAGATGTCTCAAGAAAAAGCAGCGAACTGAATTACTGGGTATTTTTAGCTGAAGGATCCAAAGGCCAGCTGTGATCACTTAGTCTTAGGTTTTCGACCGATACTTTCTAAACTAATATGTGTGAGCCTGTCAATCCCAGAGAAACAACTGACTAGGTTTCTTAATTCTGAAAAAATTTGCATTTGCAAAAAACTAAAATTTTTGGAAAACACATTTACTCTCTTGGAGTTTAACATCTTCCCAGTACTTGAAGACTTTTCTTCGGGATTGGTAGTGATATCAACAAATGTCTTTTTCTGACATACATTGAAATGTGACATTTCGTAGATCTGAATTACTGAGCAAGCCTATATTTTAAGATTCTTTTAGCTGTCAAGTTTTGCTGTACCATTAAAAAAGTATTAAAGTACTCACAACTACTGAAAAGTATTTGAAATGTCCACCCCATCCCACACATTGTTTATCTTTGTGAGGCTAAGTTATCTCTTACATTAGTCAAGGCAATACATTATGATAGACTGAAAACAGAAATGGATACAGAATCAAGCTATCTTCTAGGGGGCCAAATGGTGAAGGGGCTTGCAAATGGAAAATGATACCATTTCCTCTTACTAATATTTTGTTTGGAAAATCTGGTCAAATGTAAAAATACATATGTCAACATGGAAGGACCTCTTGTAGAAAATTATGCATATACAAAATTTACCATTTTAAAATCTCTGGATGATTAGTGACCTTCAAGAATACTTATATATTGTACAACATCTCAGTCTTCCCAGACCAAACTCTGTGCCATTCCACCATCACTCTCTCTTTCCTTCCCTCCCCAGCTCCTGACAATGGACATTCTGTGTTCTCTGTGAATTCAGCCATTTTGGTAGGGACAAGTAGAGTCATGCATCTGTCTGACTGTTTGTATGATATTCAAGGTTTATCCATATTGTTATTCTTAATTTAAAATAAACAAATAATTGAAAGTAATATGTCTTTTTTCTTTAAAAATTTTTGGTAAATTAGTTCTTTGCAATTTTGTATATGTATATAATGTATTCTCTCACCCATCAATCCCGTCCACCCCGTCATCCCTGTGTTCTGGTTTGGCCGCTTCAGTAGCTGGATAGCTATATCACAGTGCTTATACTTACATTTCCCTACGTCACACTGTCTGGGCATCTTTCACCTTTTTCTGTGACATCTTTATTGATGTGTGTGTCTGTTCAGGTGTTGGCCCACTTTTAAATCAGGTTGCTTATTTTTGTATTGTCGAGTTTTAAGAAGCTTGGTAAGGTTTGGAGCACATCCTCTCTCTCTTCAGATAAGTCTTTTGTAAATATTTTCATCAGCCAATGGCTTGTCTTTTCACACTCTCCATGTGCTACTCACAGAGCAGGGATGTTCCATTGTATTGACATCTGGCTCATCCATTCTTTTTCTTATGGGTTGGTTGTACCTTTAGTGTTTTATCCAAAAGGTCATCATCAAACCTAAGGTCACCTATAGCATCTCCTACATCACCTCCTAGAAGTGTTACAGCTTTGCATTTTGAAGATTTCCTAATTGCATATGCATGAACATTTGCTTGTATGTATGTGAGTATACTGTGCGTGTGCCTGATGTCTGAAGAGGCCAGGAGAGGGCATTGCTTCCCCTGGAACTGGAGGTCCAGATGGTTGTGAGCCACAGGGTAGGTGCTAGGAACAAACCTGGGTCCTCCTCAAGAGCAGCAGGTACTTTTAACTACTGAGCCATCTCACTAGCCTCTAGCTTTGCATTTTACATTCTGGACTGGAGTCCATTTTGAGTCAACTTTTGTGCCTGGCATAGGAGATTTGTATATATTGTATATATTTATATATTGCATGTGGATACCTAGTTGTTCTACCATTATCTATTAAATAGACCCTTTTCCATTATATTGCCTTTATTCCTTTGTCAAAGATCACTTGACTGTACTGTGTGTTTCGATTTCAGGGCCCTCTATTCTATTACACTGATCTCTTCGGCTATTTATTCACCAATAAAATACAGGTTTTGACAAAACTCTTTAAAAGATAGATTTGCCAGGTAGTGGTGACTTATACCTTTAGTCCCAGCACTCAGGCGACAGAGGCATTTGAATCTCTGTGAGTTCAAGGATAGCCTGGTCTACAGGGCAAGTTCTAGGATCGCCAGGGCTACACAGAGAAACCCTGTCTTTAAGAGGGGAAAAAGATAGATTGTCCATCACTAGAAAGTCACTAGGACCCTCACAGTTCAGTCTGAGGCAGACAGTTTGGGAAGGTTGTTTCTTTTTTCAGTTAATACTTGAACCGTCCTTCTAAGAACAGAAGAAAGAGAAACACAGTCTTGACTACTACAGCTTTAGACAATCAAGGTCTTGGATTTGGGGGAGGTCAACCTTCCAACTCTTGGCTCTTCTATGTCCTTTGTCTTGCCCTATAATTCTTGAATCAGGTTGTCAATGTCTACAAAACAGCTTGCTGGGTTTTGGTTGGTAGTAGCTCTTGCTCCTCTTTTTTCCTCCCCACTCTGCCCCCCTTTTTCTTTTGGGGAGCAAACCCAAGTCTTCACATATATATGCTATGCTAGGCAAATACTCTCTCACTGAGCTACACCCCAGGCTAGAACTGACATAACTACCCATGGATATATATATATATCCATGTTTGTCTAGTTAGTCTTTGTTTCAGCACAGTGTTTCCTCTTATTTATCTTTGACATATTTTTAGATTTACATGCAAGCACTATATTTTAGAAGCTGTCATTTTGAATAGCTTTGGGTACACTTGTTCCTGAGTTGATGGCCCTGAAGATGACCTTCAGATATTTCTTCACCATGTTCCTTATTTTTCTGGTCTCAGAAAGAAGGTACACATATTGTTAGAAAGAGATGTATCCCTGCCAAACTGTCTGCCTCACACTGACCTAGGAAGGCCTGAATAACTGTCTCGCTTAGTGCTGGTGCCTGAAGAACAGTCTCACTTCTTAAAATTTTTGTCAAAATCTGTTCTGAATTTATTACCATAATCTTATTTATTATATAGCATGTCATTCTTACTTTTGAGGAAGAAATTAACTTGTTTTTCTTTGTTTGTTGTTGCTCCCCTCACCCCCAACTCCAGACAGGGTCTCTCCATGTAGCCCTGGCCTTGAACTTTGAAATCCACCTGCCGCTACATCCCAAGAGTTTGGATTAAAGGTGTGTGCCACCGCTGCCTGCCATCTTGTTTTTCTCTACTTGATTTTTTCCCCTTACTTTTATCAAGCACAGTTTTTTGACAGTTTGTTTCATTTTTGTTGTTGTTGTTTAAATAACTAAATAAATACAGGGCATCTACTGTCATCTTCAACCTGTGTCTGTGCACATGTATGCAATGCATTGACAGGAGAAGCAGATACAGCAGAGGTGAACAAAGCCCTCAAATCCATGACTTCATAGAGCTTCCATTGTATGGGAGGAGGGTAGGATGGACAGTAAACAGAAATTACACAACACAGTATCAGGTCATGATAAATATCATTAAGAAAAATAGATCCAGAAAGTGGGCTTGAGGAATGTCTACTTAGTACCAGGGCCACAAGCCAAGTAGAGCAAAGGATGATGGGCAGCTCCCACCCTAAGCCAAAAACATCACTGTCCTGAGGACTTTGCCTGATATCCATCCTCACAGTTCCCAGATGGATTTCTATGTAATCAGGGCTCAGGCAAAACTGGACTTGTCAGGGCAGAGCCTGGAGATTAGATGGAATGCGCAGCTGACGGTATTTGGATGAGGAAACAAAAGTATCTCAGGTGTCATCCCTTTCCAATTTGTCAAGGAACCAATATTCAAAGTAAAAGGGGAGATTAGACCCACAAGGTGTGGACCAGTGTGGTGTTTTCTGGAATAGAAGTCGATTATCTAATCAGTAAGAGAGGAGAAGATGAGCCCTCAGGAGGCAGATCAGCAGAGCCTCCCAGCTGATTTTGTTTATCCTGGTGCCCTGAAGAGTTTCTTATCAAGATCACCAATGGCATGCTAATGTGGAAGGCAGGTCTTCCTTGTCTAGTACTTTCAATTTCTCTCAAAACTCTTCCTCCATTTTCTACCTTCCTTCCTTTCTTCTTTCCTCTCTCTCATGCCCCCTTTCTCTGTGGAGATTTTAGACAATCTCATCCTCATCCAGAGCCATGGCTTAATAAACTTCTATACACTGACAAATATTTTTCTTATATATATTCATATATTCTTATACACACACACACACATTCTTGTTTTCTCTGAGTTAGTAAATCTAACTTGCTAAGTGATATGTCCAGTTTGGTGCTGAATGGGTATTTAAACAGGGTTAAAATAGAAAATGCAACGACCATCTTTCTTCCCTAATTTCCTAATACAGGCCTCCCTAAATCTTTTCTATCCCTACACTAGTGCCATCGTTTACCCTATTGCTTGGTATAATTATCTTGATGTCTCACTTTGATGCAAATCCCACATCCAGGGTTATCCATAGGTTTTATGCAATAGCGCCGATTAAAAATTGTCATTATCCAGCACTCAGGAGGCTAGAGACGAAGATCACAATAATTTTAAGATCATCCTTGGCTATATAGAAAGTTCAAGGCTGGGTTAGGCTGCCTGAGACTCTGTTTCAAAATTATAACAAAACTGTGGCCTGCCTGGACTGCAGAAGGCAGTCCTGCCTGTTCTCCCTCACTGGTGTAGTTGACCCAAGGTTGTAGAGTTTAGGATGAACTGCAGCCCTGCTGTGAGCACAGGCTTAGGCTACATGGAAGTGCCACCAGCCACAGAGACAAGATCCCTGGGCTTGGCTTCAAAACTGAGTGGTCACTGAGAGACTATGCACTTTGGGGGCACAGCAGGGTCAGCTGGAAAGATCATTCCTGTACCATGCTAGCATGACAGGAACTAAAGGCCGACATGAACAGTAGGAACCTAGGAGGAAACCACTCCTCCATTAACACCCTTTTAGCACTCTCTGGACAGATCTTAACACTGCCCATTGGATAAGCCAGATGCTGCAGAGCGAAGAATGAACTTAGAGTTGAGACTGAGCATGCTGATAACTGACACAGTATCTTTCAGAATAATGGATATGTTTTCACAGAGTGTAAGCGTCAGACACTGTGATCTGCAGTTCTTAGATTATTCATCGAAAATACCATTTAAAAGTAGGATTTACAGGGCTGGAGAGATGGCTCAGCAGTTAAAAGGACTGGCTCTACTTCCAAAGGACCCAGATTCAAATCCCAACACCCACATGGCAGCTCACAGCTGTCTGTAACTCCTGTTCCAGGGAATCTGACAACCTCACACAGACATGAATGGAAGCAGAACACCAATGTAAAAAAATTTTAAAAAGTAGAATTTACAGTGCTCCTGTTTGATTCCCATTCTATCTTGAAGTTTCATCTATGAATATCACCAGTGTTCTAGCCCAGTGTGGGGTAGGGAGGCGTGTAGCTCAATGGGAAAGCATTTGCCTAGCATGTCCCAGGCCCTGAGTTTAATGAAGGGGTTGCAGATGAGAAATGACCAAGTCTAGCTGTGTGTAGTGGCATATGCCAGATTTTGGAGGCCGGGGTGAAATGAGCATGTGAGTGTCAGAATTCAAAGCTAGCCTGGGCTCCACACTGAGATCCTCATCTCAAAAAACAAAAGTCTATGTGGACATGGGGACTCACACTGCTAATCCCAGTGCTTGGGAAGCTAAGGTAGCTGGTTCTCATGAACTGGAGGTGAGTCTGGCCTATACAACAAGTGACCTTGCCTCAAAAAAACTACAAAACAAAACAACTAAGTCAGTACTTGTCAGGAATGCTTAGGCGCTCAGTATGCGATTTATAGAGGCCATATCTAACAAATACGTAGGGCAGGGAGATCAGTCAATTAAATGCTGCTTTCAAACTCATGCTTTCTTCAAGGAATTAATACTTTCTGTACTCATCTGTGCAAATCACTCTTAAAAAGAAAACAAAAACCAAAAATGTTTTTAAAAATTTATTATTATTATTATTATTATTATTATTATTATTATTATTATTATTTAATCTCTTTTTAAAGTCCAGTCGTTATCCCCCTCCTGGTCCACTCTCCCACTGTTCCTCATCCCATTCCTCCTCCCACTTCCCCATCTCCACAAGGATGCCCCCATACCTTCCTACCCCACCCCACCAGATGTCCTCACTCCCTGGGGCCTCAAGACTCTCCAGGGTTAGGTGCATCTTCTCTCACTGAGGCCAGACCAGGCAGTCCTCTGCTGTATTTGTGTCTGAGGCCTCATATCAGCTAGTACATGCTGCCTGGTTGGCGGCTCAGTGTCTGAGAGATCTCAAGGGTCTAGGTTAGTTGAGACTGCTGATCTTCCTATGGGATCACCCTCCTCCTCAGCCAGCTTTTCCCTAATTCAACCACAAGGGTCCCAGGCTTCTGTCATTGGTTGGGTGTAAGTATCTGCATCTGATTCTTTCAGCTGCTTGTTGGGCCTCTTGAAGAGCAGTCATGCTCCTGTCTGTAAGCACACCATAGCTTCAGCAATAGTGTCAGGCCTTGGAGCTTCCCCTTGAGCTGGGTCCCAATTTGGGCCTGTCACTGAACCTCCTTTCCCTCAGTGTCTTCTCCTTTTTTTTTTTTTTTTTTTTTTTGTACCTGCAGTTCTTTTAAACAGGAATAATTCTAGGTCAGAGTTTTTGACTGTGGGGTGGCAACCCCATCCCTCCACTTGATGCCCTGTCTTTCTGCTGAAGGTGGACTCTACAAGTTCCCTCTCCCCACTGTAGGGCATTTCATCCAGGGTCCCTCCCTTTGAGTCCTGAGAGTCTCTCACCTCCCAGGTCTCTGAGATGCCCCACCATGCCACAGGGGACATGCTCCTCTATGTTCATAGCGGCCTTACTTGTGATAGCCAGAAGCTGGAAACAACCCAGATGCCCCATGACAGAAGAATGGATACAGAAAATGTGGTTCATTTACACAATGGAATACTACTCGGCTATTAAGAACAAGAACATCATGAGTTTTGCAGGCAAATGGATGGAACTAGAAAGTATCATCCTGAGTAAGGTAACTCAGACCCAAAAGAACATGCATGGTATGTGCTCACTAATAAGTGGATATTAGCCAAAAAAAAAAAAAAAAATACAGAATACCAAGGTTACAATCCACAGAACTCAAGAAGAGCCCAAGTGAGGATGCCTCAATCACATTTGGGAAGGAGAAGAAAGCAATCGTGGGGAGCAGAGGGAGGGAGGGATTTGAGTGGGAGAGGGGACAGGGAGGGAAAAGGTGGACATGATCAGGTATTGGGGTGGGAACAGGACTGAAGCCCTGAGGGCCAGCAGAAAGGATGGAAACAGGCAACCTCGGGAGGTAGGAGGTGGGGGGACCCTCTAATTAATTAAATTTTAGTTCTGAGGATCAAACCCAGGGTTTTGCACATTCTAGGCAAAATGTTCTCCTGCTCACAAACCACCCTGAAAGAGCAAAAGTAGTCTACTCATTCAGGCAAGTTAATCACATCAGCTACGAGCAAACAGAAAGCCCTGGGGGTTAAGCTAGAGGCAGGTAAGGTTGGAGAGGAGATGTAGGGCAGAGGTAAAAGTGCAAGGCTATTCAGTGCAGTGCTGTGTGGGAAAGGGAAACTCAGGGAAGTGTTAGGGACAGGCAAAGATCTGCAGGAGCTCTCCACGTACTCAAAGTGGAAGGAACAAGAAAAGGAGGGTGGAGGGGATACAAAGTGTCTTGGTTATGGCACTAATTCTTCTAGAATTGACTTTCCAACCATGGAGGAAATGGGATCATATAAATAAAATTAATACATATTTTTCTATTTGCGTGTGAAATTTTTTAAATTTTTCATCTGAATATTAGTGAACAGGAGAATTAATGATTTATTTTGCTTTGTTATACTTTCTTTGAATGTGGAGAACTCACAGATGCTAGGTAAGCACTTTTACTAGTACAATACCCTTCCAGCCCTCAAGAATGTTACAGGATGTGTGATCACACCGTGAACCTTGAGACTGTGCTGTTTACTGAAAACAAGCCTGTTTCTATCTGTGGGCTCTTCAATCCTTCTAGCCGAAGTCTGGACATGCCCTTAGAACTTCTTTACCCCCAACCATGGCGGTGAAGTTAGCTGGAAGGAAGCACCCGTGTTTGAAAGTGGTGTCTAATTGAGTGGCAGACAAAGTGACAAATCAGAGAAAGATTTGACAGAATCGGAAGAGAGAGGAAAGGGAAGCTGGGGCTTGGGGGCACAGTTTTACCAGGAGAGTTTTACAGACACAGGTTGCAGAGAGAACAAGCTAGACACAGGTAAAGACAGAATGAGCCAGCGAATGAGGAGCCAGAAGATAAGAACATAGTGCCAAAGTTAATATGAGGCCAAGCAGAGTAAAAAGTCAGAGGCCAAGAGAGAAGCCAGACTGAATCAGCCAACTTGGAGAGGAGTTGAAGCCAGAACAGCTGAGTTCAACCAGTCAGGCAAAGCTCAGGACGAACTAGAAAGGGTGCACTTAATCAGCAGCAAGCCACAGAGGCTGAAAACATTCGAGGCCTAGATTAGATTAGATTGTACAAAGGCTAGAAGCTTCCAGGTTGGCAGGCAGAGGCAGTAAGTCTCCAGACAACGGTTACATCAGGCAAATAAATATAACATTTACACATGAATGTCATGGAGGCTCAGATTAAAGAAAAGAAACTGTGTCCTATTCTTATGTTGAGGGCTGGCTCTAAACCTACATCCATGGTCAGGAAGCCTGCTTACACAGAGCCAGAACCTCAACCATGTTCTCAGGTCTCATCAGAAAGAGGAAATCAGGTAGCTATGCATGTTTGAAAGTTTTCTCTGGAAGAACTCAGCAGAAGCTGCAGAGATGTCCATGCAGGTATGGATTCAATGATTTGGGCATAGACTCTCAGTAGTAATTCTGTAACTGAGCCAGCAGGTGCCCAGTAAAGCTTCTGAATGAAAGAATGAAGTGTACTTCAGGGCTGGGGATATGGCTCTCTTAGTACAGTGTTTGGCTAGTATGAGTTCTGTCCTCAAATAAACTTGACCTGGTGATTAGTACATGCCCAAAATCCCAGCACTTGGGAAGTAGAGGCAGGAGGATCAGAAACTCATCCCTGGCTGCATAGCAAGTTCAAGGTCTGCCTCAACTACATACATGAGACCCTGCTCCCCTCTAAAAAATATTTAGGAAGATTGACAGTCTAGAGACATTGCTCAGTGGTTAAGAGCATGTGCTGCTCTTTCAGAGGGCTTGAATTTGATTCCCAGTGACTAAGATCATCTGTAACTCCAATTCTAAGGGATCTGATGTTCTCTCTGGCCTCTATGGGCACCAGACACACATGGTGTGAATACATAAGTGCAGGCAAAACCTCATGCACATAAAAAAAGAATTTTTTTTTTTAAAGAAAGAAGACATAATAATCTTAGGATAGAAATTTATTGCAAGTAATAGAAATTCAGTCACTGTACTTTGGCAATAAACTTCTTGGCAATAAAGGGCCCTAAAATTGAAAAACAAAACACCCTCAATTACCTTAGCACACACCTTGAATCCTAGCACTTAGGAGGCAGGGGCAGGTGGATCACTGTGAGTTCAAGGCCAGCCTGGTCTACAGAGTGAGTTCCAGGACAACGTAGGACTATGTGGAGAAATCCTGTCCCAAAAACCAGTAAAATAAAACAAACATACAAAAACCTCACTTCGCCATTTATGACCCTGCTGTTCTCTAACCACTTTTCTCTTTACAGAATGTTCTTTACTTGGGATTTGCCTGGTGTCTCCTCCTGGGTAGATTCTTGATATGCATATGTGGTGAGAGAATTACATGTGACAGGACATCACTCTTCAAGCACTGTGCCCAGAGGCACATCCTGTCCACTTCATCATCTGGCCAAAGCTGCCAATCATCTTTTATGTGCATTCAGATGTCTATATGCTTCTCCTTTACAATCTCATCGTTATTAATTGCCCCAAATAATATAGTCAGCTTTGTGTTTATTGCCTCATACCCCAGCTGCCAATTAGATTGTAGTTCCACAGAGGCAAGGTGGAAGGTCGTTTGTTTAATGCAGGAGCACAACCTTTCTTTATGACAGAACACTATTTAAGCAACGCAGACATCTTTGGTCATAGGATGTGAGAACAATATGGAAAAATACAATTAAGTATAATTTCAATATCCCATCTTAGCCAATATATTTAACACAAATCATCATAGTAGAATGGACTGATAATGTTACAGTACAAATTCCCCATGCCTCTGTCTGCATATGACAGAATGTACATGAAATGGTTAAAAATTGGGAAGAAAGAGGAGTCAAGAAGCAGACAGAGCAAGTGTGTCATGGACATATCTGGACTTGTCTTACCAGCTCTGGACTGGGATTGTTCTAGACAGTCTCACTCTGGGTAGCTCTGAGAGACGTCATTTTCTGTCCTTCTGAAAGTCAACCCTCCTCCGACTTATGGCTCAACTTTCTTCTTTTTAAACCACAGTTTGCTTCAACTCAGAAGTTGCACGTGATACAAATTCTGTTGGTATCTCTTAAGACTAAAATCATGAAGTAAAAGACAGAAACATACCATGGTTGATGACCAATTGAGTCGATTCAATGATTGTCAGTGACTGGTCACTCTATTTTCTGTTCAGTCACAGGCCAGCAGCAAGTATGCTGTCTCTGGGTGTGTGGCATCTCTAGGTGACAACTTCAAAGGACGGTTCACAAAAGTGGAGAGACTTGGCTAGCTGGCAAGGAATTGCAGCAATTAATCCCAGAGTGATATACTTGGCAGTTAAATCCAAATGGGATCATGAGTGGAACTCCACAAGTGTCAGCTGACAGTGGGAACGCTGACCCTGGCATCCTGTAAGAGACTCCGGACATCATCTAGAGGAACTTGGTGAAAGTGAACACAGGAAGAAAACTGGTTACAGAAGAAAAGATAAAAATATCTTAGAAGTAAAGATAGCAAGAGCTCCATGTTAAACTCTCAGAAACACTTCACGGTATTATGCAAAAGACAAAACATTAGACTCAGATCAAGACTTGGGAGCTGGAGCTGGAGCTGGAGAGATAGCTCAAGAGATGGCTCAGTGGTTAAGAGCACTGACTGGTCTTCCAGAGGTACAGAGTTCAATTCCCAGTAACCACAGGGTGACTCACAACTATCTGTAATGGGATCTGACGTCCTCTTCTGGTGGGTCTAACTTGGGAAGGCACTAAACACTCCATCCATAGGCTATCCTTCCAAATAGTAAGTTGTGCAAAGAAGTGTAATAACTGGTGTTCTCTTGTTAATTGTGTTACCCAAAAGATCTACTGTGTCCTGCACACCCGTAGGCTAAAGGAAGCCTACCCCCAGCTTGCTCGCTCTAATTGCTGTACAGCCATTTTAAAATTAACTGCCGTGTGTGTGTGTGTGTGTGTGTGTGTGTGTGTGTGTGTGTGTGTATCTTCCGTTTGTAAATCCAGATAGCTTCCTGGGTGGGTACCCATGGTGGTGTAGCCCCTTACAGTGTTCAAATTACTCTTCCTGCATGTTCAACAAAGACCTAAACACCTCTATTCTCATTGTTTCTAACGCTTTAAATTCCAGTATACTAAATAAACAACGGCTTTACAGTCTTTTTTCTATTTCTCTACATATTTATAACTAATAGTAATGGTTTTTTTTTTTTTTTTCGATTTTTTGAGACAGGGTTTCTCTGTATAGCCTTGGCTGTCCTGGAACTCACTCTGTAGACCAGGCTGGCCTCGAACTCAGAAATCCGCCTGCCTCTGCCTCCCAAGTGCTGGGATAAAAGGCGTGCGCCACCACTGCCCAGCAGTAATGGGGTTTTAAGGTTTTGAAACATTGGACCTGAGAGCTAGATCAGCAGTTAAGAGTGCTTTTTGGTTCTCAGCATCCATGTTGGGAAGCTCACAACAACTTGTAATTCTAGCCCCAGGGGATCTAACTCTCTTCTGGCCTCTCTTCAGTACTAGAATGCAGAAAACTACACATATGCACATAGGATACCTTCTGCTAGGATCTTGTAGAATGACAGTGAATCTTCACCTATGAAATCTCAACAATATAGTTGCCTAAACAAGACCTGCATCATGACAACACCAGTTGACACGCCAATACGGATGGGGGTATTTCACAAGGTCCTACCCTAGATGAAGAGCTACATCAAGTAATGGCTACTGAGAGGAGAAGAATCCATTTTTTCCAGGGACTAGCCCCGTTGATAGGTTAACAGTCTAAAGTGGTCAGTTCTAAACACATGTGCATCTGAGAATTAAATGGATCCTTCAAGTCATTTACATATATATCTCATGTGAGTGTATGAGTGTGTGTGTGTGTGTGTGTGTGAGAGAGAGAGAGAGAGAGAGAGAGAGAGAGAGAGAGAGAGAGAGAGAATGTGTGTGGGGGGATGTTTAACAATATAGAAGGGCATGAATTTGATAGGGAGTTGGGGAGAGCATGAGAAGATTTGAAGATGATCAGGGGTGGGAATGATGTAATGATAGTACTCCTAAGAAAGTCTAAATAAATTAAAAATTAGATTAAAAGTAATAAATAAATGTTTAAAATGTGACATTTGTTTATGTTCTTAATTTTTTGTGTATGGGCATTTTGCCTGCATGTATGACTGTACACTACATGTGTACCTGCTGCCCATGAAGGCTAAAAGAGAGCATTAGATCCCCCGAGCTGTAATGACAGACAATTGTGAACATCCGTGTGGGTGCTGAGAAATGAACATGGGTCCTCTGGAAGAACAGTTACTCTTGAATAACTCTTTTTTTCTTTTTTCTTTTCTAATTGATTCTTTGTGAGTTTCACATCATGTATTCCAGTTCAGCTCATCTCCCAGTCCTTTTGCCTTGTTACTTTCCTCCTCAAACACACACACACACACACACACACACACACACACATACACACACACACACCCCAACAAACAAAGCATAGAAACCATGTCATTGTGAAGCCATAGTTTGTCACAGTCTGTCCCACAGCATCTCCCTCTGTCCACACATCTTCACTTTCAACTGTTCATTGCAATGGTTTCTGGCCTCTGTGACACCATCAATATTGGATCTTCACCAAGTCTCCTCCTGGTTATTATTGCCCTGTGTCATGGAGATCCTGCAGCTTTGGATCTGCAGGACAGACACTTTCACACACTCCAGCAATTTACAGATGAAGTAGATTTGAGGGTGGGCCAACTCAAAGCCAAGGATCTGGGTCTGTGTGGTAGCTGAATTGGTCAGTTGGTCAAGTCTCTGTAGCTCTGCTCCAGCTAGGCTACCCAATGCTGCCATTGGCAGGAGGCAGGGTCCGACTTCCTGCTCTTATGCCCTTGGGACAGCTCACCTGCACCCACACCTCCAGAGCCAGCTCTACTGGGCTGCTCAGTTAGGGCACGAGGCCCACTCTTCCAAGTGCTTCAGCCTATGAGGGGCTGGGTCGGCTCTTCCACTCTTGCACACTTGGGCCTGGCTCACTCATGCCCTTGCCATCAGGGCCAGCTCCACCTTGTTGCCCAGGCAAAGTACAGGGTACACTCTCCTCCCACTCTCATGTCCTTGGGGCCAACTCTCTTGACCTTTTTTTTTTTTTAAAAAAATAAAAACTTGTAAAGATCATGGGATAGTCATAATTTTCCTGTTGATATTTAGGATTGCTTTGCACTATTCTAGCTTGCATTCTCATTTTTATAGTTCTATATGGTCTGAATGCAAAGCAGTATGCAGTATAGGATTTCCTTACCATCATCATCATCATAAAAACAACAACAAACAAACAAACAAAACCAAAGAGCCCCAGGTGGAGGTGATGGACCACGATGCTGGCTTACCTCTAAGGTCAGCCCAAGGCTGTATCATTAGCTTTTGTTTCAACAGAGCTCTGGCTTAGTTGCTCACAGTCAGGAATCCAAGGAAGCAAGAAGGAGGAAGAGTTAAGAACAAGATCTATCCCTCAAAGGCACAGGCCCTCTCCCATGACCTGTGTGACCAGGCCCATTTCCTACTAGCCTGTTCAGCTATGAACTCATCAGTGGGTTAAGTCATTGATGAAGTTAGTATCCTCAGGATCCAGACAACCTTTATAGTGACTGATGGGAGGGGAAAGAGGAGGAGGAGGGGTGGGTAGATCCAGACTAGAACAATTGGTCAGTGAGTGGCCTCTCCTTGGGACATTAATGATTCTGTCCTTTTTTTTTTTTTAAGTTTTATTTTTAAATTTTTTTTTCATTTTTTTCACACTTTCTTTACATTTCAAATGTTTTCCCCTTTCCAGCTCTCCCCTTTGGGACCTCCCCATTCCCTCCCCTTCTCCCTGCCACTATGGGGGTATTCCCCCACCCACCCACCTACCCACTCTCATCATCCCTCCTTGGCATTCTCCTATACTGGGGGATCTAACACCCTGAGGCCTAAAGGCCTCTGCTCTCCCTGATGTCTAACAAGACCCTCCTCTGCCGCATATGTGGCCAGCACCATGGGTCCCTCCATGTGTATTCTTTGGTTGGTGATCCAGTCTCTGGGAGTATTGAGGGGTCAGGCCAGTGGACACTGTTGCTCCCTCCCTGGGGCTGCAAACTCCCTCGGCTCCTTCAGTCCCTTCTCCAAGTCCTCCATCTGGGACCTCACACTCAGCTCTATAGTTGCTGTGATGTGACTCTTGGATATTTCAAACTTTTGGGCTAATAACCACTTATCAGTGAGTACATACCATGATCATTCTTTTGTGACTGCATTAACTCGCTCAGGATGATATTTTTCAAGTTCCATCCATTTGCCTGCAAATTTCATGAAATCATTGTTTTTAATAGCTGAGTAGTATTCCATTGTGTAAATGTACCACATTTTCTGTATCCATTCCTCTGTGGAGGGACATCTGGGTTGTTTCCAGCTTCTGGCTATTATAAATATGGCTGCTATGAACATAGTGGAACATGTGTCTTTATTACATGTTGGAACATCTTCTGGGTATATGCCCAGGAGTGGAATAGCTGGGTCCTCAAGTAGTATTATGTTCATTTTTCTAAAGGTCCGCCAAACTGATTTCCAGAGAGGTTGTATCAACTTGCATTCCCACCAGCAGTGGAGGAGTGTTCATCTTTCTCCACATCCTCACCAACATCTGCTGTCACCTGAGTTTTTGATCTTAGCCATTCTGACTGGTGTGAGGTGGAATCTCAGGGTTGTTTTGATTTGCATTTCCCTGATGACTAAGGATGTTGAACGTTTCTTTAGGTGCTTCTTGGCCATTCAAGTTTCCTCAGTTGAGAATTCTCTGTTTAACTCTCTTCCCCATTTTTTGATAGGGTTATTCGTATCTCTGGAGTCTAGCTTCTTGAGTTCTTTGTATACATTGGATATTAGCCCTCTATCAGACGTAGGATTGGTAAAGATCTTTTCCCAATCTGTAGGTTGCTGTTTTGTCCTATTTACAGTGTCCTTTGCCTTACAGAAGCTTTGTAATTTTATGAGGTCCCATTTGTCCATTCTTGATCTTAGAGC
Source organism: Rhynchomys soricoides (assembly GCA_019843965.1). Taxonomy (NCBI): domain Eukaryota; kingdom Metazoa; phylum Chordata; class Mammalia; order Rodentia; family Muridae; genus Rhynchomys; species Rhynchomys soricoides. The sequence continues at coordinate 4,733,143 of JADRCH010000036.1, read as the reverse complement.
ACAAGCCATTGGTGTTCTGTTGTCCCCACCAGCCAGGCTCTGGGATTCCTTGGGTCTTTCTACCCTCTGTGTCTCAGAATTAGGGTATTATATTTTCTAAATGTCCACATTTGAAATTTTAATTTTTTTTCTTTAGAAGTATTATTACCACCAGGCGCTGGTGGCACATGCCTTTAGTCCTCAAACTCAGGAGGTAGAGGCAGGAGAATCTCTGAGTTCAAGCCCAGGCTGGTCTATAGAGCAAGTTCCAGGACAGACAGGGCTACACAGAGAAACCCTGTCTTAAAAAAACAAGACAAAACAACAAAACAGTGTTACTACTTAGACTAGTACATATTGTACACTATGTTTATAAATGTTCATGGAATTCTGATTCAATAGCTGCTTTTCTTCAAATAACATACAACTGCGATTCTTATCAGGTAAGTGCAGTCCCTGGGTTATAAACAACCTTCTCTCCTCACCTCCACTTAAATGTTTAAGTTGTCTAAGAGTAGCCAGTATCTTTTAGACTTTCCTTTAGAGACGTTAAGAAGTTGTTCATCATGCCCATAAGTCTAAGAATGTACACACACACACACACACACACACACACTTGGGGGGGGAGGGGGGCACAATAATGGGCTCAAAAATTTTGTTCTCTAGCAAGCCAAAATGTCAAACACCTCAGTGGCAGGTATAAAAATCAGTAAGCCTGTCCCTGCTGAGCCACCCGCTGAATATTCCATATGCCAGATGCTAAATTTAGGAGAAAGAAAGGAAAGTTTAAAATCGTATTCTCTATTCACTGCTCTGCAAGAGCTGCCTTTTCTTTTCTTCCGGAGCAGCTGCAGCAGAAGCTTACATGAATGCAAAACACAAGCCCTACTAGAAACAAGGCATAATTTAAAAGAATTCACCAGATGACTTAAACAAATAAACCTAGTAGGTTAAGCTTATTGTTCTACAGAGAATACGCAACTCGGCTACCCATGGATTGATGGAATTCACTGGAATAGAGCAGGGCTGACAAATGGGGCTAAAATATTTGGCAGTGTACTTTGTCCTGAGACAAATGACCGACTTACTTTAAATTCATTTCCTGCAGCTGGTGAGTGGGTGGCCAGGTCTGCAGCCCACCCATTGTAGCCAAGTAACATTTCTTGACTTTGATGGGTTGTCACCTTTTGATTCTATATTTTAGAGAACAATGTATACTGCAGATCATTTTCCAAATGCTCTGCTATAAATGAAGACCTTTTGCAAGCTGCAGCCATGCTCAGAGAATTGGATGTTTGCACAAGCTTCAGAATAGACTGTTGGGCAGCAGACAGAGCTTGAGCAGTCAAACAATGCTGTTGCATCTTGGCCTTTAAAATGCTACTCGACAGCACTGAATACTTCACCCATTCCAAGGATTTATTGTACAGCAGTGACACTAGGGTGTGCAGTGGGAGATAACTGTTGCTGATTTCTTGCTGTATTTCAAGCCATTCTTGCATGAATCCGAGGTTTTCAAGGTAAAAATTCCTGGGAAGTTGGTGACATTTCTACATGAATATGATTCTATACAATAAATTGGATGTGCAGAAATCCCAATAGCTGAACATTGGGAAACAAGAAATCAGTTAGGGACAGAGTCCTGATGACTCAGTTTAAAAATATTTAGGCCAGTCGGGCAGTGGTGGCGCACGCCTTTAATCCCAGCACTCGGGAGGCAGAGGCAGGTGGATTTCTGAGTTCGAGGCTAGCCTGATCTACAGAGTTGAGTTCCAAGACAGCCAAGACTACACAGAGAAACCCTGTCTCGAAAAACCAAAAAAAAAAAAAAAATATTTAGGCCAATTCCATTTTTTCCTTCAAGGAGGCTTATGTGACTGTTCCTTCCTAAGCATCACTCCCCTGTGCTCCTGTGCTCCTGTGATGTCTCCTCCTATTTCTTTCCTTAATATTTCTTTATCCACTGTAAATGACAGAAGTGTCTACAAGTGCTAGCTAACCAGTTAGGAACTGTTCTTTACTCCCTTAGCTCTTCTGCTAAGTGTAAATGTAACCCTAGGCCCTTAATGGTTAATTTCTTATTTGTTAGTTGTGAATAATTGCTGCATCAGTAACACGGTATTTAGAACTTAATTTTTCTTCATTTTTTAAAACCTGATTTTTTCCTTCTATTTTTCTCCCTTTCTCCCTGCTTCCCTTCCCGTTTCCCTTGCTCCTTCTCCTCTCTCTTCCTTTTTCACTCTTTTTTGGTTTGTTGACATAGTATCTTGCTATGAAGTCCAGGCTAAACAGATCTCATGATCCTCCTGCCTTAGCTTTCCAAATGCTGGGATTACTGGTGTGCCACTAGGCCCAGCTTAAATCTGTTTTCATGATGGGAAGCAGCTTTTCCTGAGTGCTGCTTTTCCCATAAGGATGCTTATCTCAGCAGAGGAATCAATGTTTAAGCTAGAGATGCCTCTAACCAACCTGCACAGAAGGTCACAGCTGGCAACGAATAGAATCTATTGCCTCTTTGTCTCCTCCTCATCCCTTCCCCATTTGTTGCTGTGTGTTCTTGGACCAGTTACGTAACATCTCTGGACTACCATTCTGTTATCAATGAAATACAGATAATGATAGTACTTTCTCCGGGCATATAGAGAAGGTTAGAGTTTTTTTAATTAGCTCAATGTACATTTTCATATTCTTTCTCTTTATTGTCTCTTTTCTATATTTCCTAGTCACTGGGAGATTAAAAAGTACGAGATGAAGAAAATTCCAAAGTCCTACAGGAGGGCCCATATTGCATCATGCCAGAGGCTCCATCCAGCTTATGGCCAGAGAGTCTCCTCCAAAAATGGCCACGCTGTTCACAAGGCCACAGCAGCAGATCCAGGTCATACATCCAGTCACTGCCTGTCTACTCTTCTGCTTCCATTTTCTTTCTTTTTCGGTTAAACTTTATTTTATTTTTTTATTTACTTAATTTATATGAGTACACTGTAGCTATCTTTAGACACATCAGAGGAGGGCACTGGATCCTATTACAGATGGTTGTGAGCCACCATTTGATTACTCGGAACCTCTGGAAGAGCAGTCAGTGCTCTTAACCTCCGAGCCATCTCTCCAGCCCCCATTCTGCTTCCATTTTCAATGTGTGCTCTTTCATACATAGATTGGCTTATGCATCCAAGGCAGCATGCACACATTAAAGCTGCAGCCATGCATCCCCCTATACAAGTCTCTTTACCCTTTCTAAAGATGTTGACATTCATCTGTGTGGTATGTGTGTTCGTGTGCGTGATTTTCACACGTGTGAAGTAGTGATGGAAAGTGTAAGAAATAGAGACTGAGTTACACTTGGCAGGATATGTATGAGATTTTTTTTTTTTAATTCTTTATTCTTTGATGAAGTAATTACTGCTGGATCAAAGCAGAATCAAAACATTCAGTTAACTGACCCTGGATGATAGAAGTAGGCAGTAGATTTTCTGCCATTAAAGAAAGTATGGCCAAGCTGTGACAGTGGGGTCATAGTCAAGTTTTGTCCAGTCTATGGACAATGATACTGACCTGAGGCAATGGAATACTTTTTTTATTGTTAAAAAATAAAAAGACTGCATTTAGTTAGTTCTTTGACACAGAGTTTCCTCTGATGAACTGCTTCAATAAATACACCTGAATTTTACACCCCAAGACATATTTATTTCAATACAATTTATGACCAGTGGTAGAACCACGCACAGCTGGTGTTGGATTTGCTGCGTTGGAGGTTCCCTTTAGTCATGAGTCAGTCCTCACCAGCATTTACCACACACAAGGGAGACGAGGAAGGTGCCAAGGGTCTGTGCTCATCGCTAGAGAGAGTAGAGCAAAAGCCGAGGTAACCTATGAATTTGATAATTCACTCTTGAGTAATCAAAGGGTTGGTGTATTTGCATTAGACGTGTGTGAATTAGGACCAGAGAAGTTCAGTGCTTCTTGGGCTAAAATTGACAAGCAGCCATGTAGACTGAGCCTTTCTTCTTCTTCTTCTTCTTCTTCTTCTTCTTCTTCTTCTTCTTCTTCTT
>JADRCH010000036.1:4686504-4729102 GCA_019843965.1 Rhynchomys soricoides | reverse complement strand
TTCTTCTTCTTCTTCTTCTTCTTCTTCTTCTTCTTCTTCTTCTTCTTCTTTTCTTTTCTCCTCTTCCTCCTCCTCCTCCTCCTCCTCCTCCTTCTATAGTTGAGGAGAAGGTTTCTATTGTAGATATGAGAGAGAGTACGGCCAGCACCTAGAGGAGTCCAGAGCACAGAGAGAAAGTAGTAGATTAACATGGTCAGTAGACTGAACTGAGCCATGAGAGGAGTTGGGGAGAGTGAGAGCAAAGAGGAGAGATGGCCAAGAGAGGGAGGATTAAGAGCAAGACAGCACAGCTGAGCCCTACTTAATGATGTGATTTCTCTAGTCTATTGGCTTAGAATTTCCCTACTTGTCAAGGAATTGCAACAGGAAATAAGTTAAGACTATAACATTACCTCTGGAGAGGACTATTCTGCATTTAATGATACCTTCTTTCTCAATTTTTTTTTCAGTCCATACCAGCAGACAGCTATTATGATGGTATTTTGTGGGATTCAAAATCATAAAGCCTTGACCGTGTTCTAGTGGTTTTTCTCTCAACTTAAACAATTGAAAGAATGTCAAAAAGGACCCAAGCAGTGAGGAAGGCTTTGGGTAGGGTTGTACTAGTCCCCCATAACTATGGAAGATGTTGGATCTCTCTCTCTCTCTCTCTCTCTCTCTCTCTCTCTCTCTCATTCTTTTTTAGCTAAGTCTAACTGTGTGGCCCAGATTGGCCTTGAACTTCAGTAGCTCCTACCTTAGCCTCCTGAGCTCGGAGATTACACACAAGTGTGTGTCATCACACCCAGTTTGGGTCTAATTATGCGTACTATTCATTTATTTGATTATCTATTTATTTATTTATCATTTAGAGACAGAGTCCAGGCTGACCTCAAACTTGCTATGGAGCTGAGGCTGGCCTTGAACTCCCGGTCCTCCTGCTTCTACATCCAAGTGCTGGAATTACAGGTATGACCCACCAAGCCTTAGTTTGAATAGTACTCTTAAATAATCATTAGCATACTGTGTTCCTGACTAGATCGCCACCTGTAGTTTGCCAGCTCTTAGTATTGCAAATCTTTCTAATTTTTCTATCCATCAAATAAATATGTATGGTGAAATTCTTGTACACAAATAATTGTTGGGAAGCTGACAGCAATGAAAAGTGGCCACAAAACATTGGTTGGATACAGTCCCTAGAATCAGGCATGAAACAGGTCAAAATAACAGGTAATATAATGACAGAATTATAAATGGCATACATGGATCACTGCAAAGTCAGAGTTCAGTGCAGAGAACTGGGTTCAGAAATGGCAAGCAACATCTAGGGGAGACCTCAACTATTCTCAGTTGTGAGTGATGTGAATGTTTGCTGCATGCTGCTGGCTGTGTAGGCTCTCAGATTTTCTGATCTACAGAGATCTTTCAGGGGAGGTTCCAGGATAGCTTAGTGGGAAAAGTGTTTGTGGTACAAATTCTATTTCCAGAGCCTGGGTAAGGTGGAAAGAGGGAAACAACTGAAAGCTGTCCTTTGACCTGTATGTGTATGCTGTGACACACACAAATACAAACCATACAACACACACACACACACACATCAATGATAAATTTTAAAAATTAACCAGCAGGCATTAAAGTACCCTAGTGTGTTGATGTTCTTTCAAATAAACAGATAAATGGGAACAGAGTAACTTTAATCAGGTTTCGGCTGCTTTTCTGAGATTTCACCCATGGTTGGTTTCTTTCTTTCTTTCTTTCTTTCTTTCTTTCTTTCTTTTTTTGGTTTTTTGAGACAGGGTTTCTCTGTGTAGCCCTGTCTGTCCTGGAACTCATTCTGTAGACCAAGCTGGCCTCGAACTCAGAAATCCACCTGCCTCTGCCTCCCGAGTGCTGGGATTAAAGGCGTGTGCCACCACTGCCTGGCTTCACCCATGGTTTCTTGGCTTTGCTATTTCTGTGCTGTAGTGAAGCAGGCCATTGTGGAAGGGGGGGCTACGTGAAGAAGCAAAGCTGCTCACTTCATGGAGGCCAGGAAGACAGGCTCAGGGATTGACACGGGTTCTGGAATTCCAATGCCCCTTTAAAGGCATCCGCTGGGGATTGAGGAGATAGCTCAGTAGGTGCTTGGGTATCACTAAACTTCTGAGTTAGATCCAGAACACCAAATAAACTGGGTACGATGGGCACACCTGTCATCTCAGCATTTAGGAGCTAGAAGGAGAAGGACCAGAGAATTTCAAGGCTATCCTCTGCTACAAAGTGAGTTCAAGGCCACTCTGGGATATATTAGACTCAGTTTCAAAATATTAAAAAATAAAAGCACAACCAAAGGCAATGGCCCAACCTTTCTCCACTACGTGCTACCTCCTAGAAAGTCTGTTACCCTCTAGATGTGCCATCAGCTGGGACCTGAGCCTGAGGTGTGTGAGTCCTCGGGACACATTTAAGATCCAGACCACATGTATCTGTCACTTATTCAGACTGTCTCTTCCAAATATAAATGTGTAGCCAAATCTAACACGGCCTATCAAACTCTCTTTAATTTAAGACAGCAAGTTTCCTCCATGTTCTGGTACTACTAGGTGCAGACAATAACCCTTTCCCACTGTGTTGGCTCTATGTGTTTCTCAAATAAACAAACAAACAAACAAACAAACTTATCAAGATTGGAGAGATGGCTCAGCATTTAAGAGAGTTATCTAATCTTCTGGAGGACCTGGGTTCGATTCCCAGCACTAAACTGTAGCTGACAACCATCTGTAACTCCAGTTCCAGGGTGTCTGATGCCCTCTTCTGGATTCTGTGATCACCAGGCACGTATGTACTGCACAGGCATACATTCAGGCAAAGTATCTACACATAAAATTTTAAAAGTAAAAATAAACCACATTTCCATATTTATATAATGGGACTCTTGTTGGATTCTGCTTTGTTCTAACAATGTGTCAGTCTTTATACTTTATACTAATACCAGACCTTATAGATTCCTTTAGCTTTACAATAATGTACTGAACTGATTTTTTTTTCCCAAAAATTGTTTTTTGGCTAAAAAAAAAAAAAACCCATTTCTGTGTAACCACCATCAACTCCTACCAAGAGCTGGGTGAGGCAACATCAGATCTATGACACAAATTGGGTAGGATTGACAAATTGAGAAGGACTGACTTCTTAACAATATCGTGGCTTCTAAGTCAAGATAGAAGCATGTCTCTTTACTCACGCAGATTCTCTTTAAGTAGTCTCAGGAATGTTCTATAGTTCCCAGTACGTAAAATAACCATATCTACCTCTAAATGTTCATATATTTATCAATATGTGCTTTTATTTTTTAAAAATACTTATTTTATCATTACATGTGTGTGTGTGTGTTTGTGTGTGTGCACAAGTGCATGTGGCTGCCTGTTGAGGCCAGAAACTGATCCCTTGGACCTGGATTATTGGGCTGTGAGCTGCCCGATGTGGGTGTTGAGATCCGAGCTCTGGTCCTCTGGAAGAGCAGCAAGTGCTCCTAACCGTTGAGCCATCTCTCCAGCCTTTGTTTTCAAGTTGTTTCTTTTTGTTTGTTTTTGAGCCTTACAGTATTAGTGCTGTTACCACACTTTCCCATAAGTTATGAACTCTGCAATACATTGTTATTATTTTGTTGCAAAGCTTACCTTTTAAAGTTATTAAGGTTAACTTTTAGATATTGGCCCAGGGAGTTACGACCCCTGTTGCTCCGCATTCATTCGCGCAGACTCTGGCTTGCAGCTGCTATTTTTTTGCTTTTTTTTCTTACCTGATGGACTTCCTGTAATATTTCTCGCTGTGCAGCTCTGCTCCTGAGGAGTGTTTCGTCTGTATTTGTTATAAACAGCTATGGTTTACCTTTCTGAGGAGAAATGTTTTTAATTGATACGGGATTCTAGGTTGGCAGGTTTTCCTTTTTTCGGTACCTTAGCAACGCTCCTGCTCCAGTTCTTCTCTCGGGCTTCCGATAAGCAGTCTACTATTATTCTTATCTCCCTTCTGCACGCTTCGGCTGTCCTCCTCTGGCTGTTTTCTTTTTAAACATTCTCTCATTATCATTGTTGTTGTAATAATTAAATCGCAATATTTTTTGGCACAGTGCTTCCAATGATTCTTATGCTTGGGACTAGTTAAACTTCTTGAATATGTGGGCTCATGGTTTCCATTCAGTTTGAACGATTTTAGGATGTTAAGACTTTGTGTTGTTGTTGTTGGTGGTGGTGGTCGTGGTGATGGTGGTGGTGGTGTTACCTGTCTCTACCTTCTCCTTGGAGAGTTTGCACACACATTAAGCTTTTAAAGTTATTCCGCTAGTCACGTGGGTTCTGATGAGCTAAAGCATCATCTGTCTGGGTTCCATTTTGCTGTCTCTGTTACTACGTCCTCACGTTTATCCTTGCCTACAGCACCAGGCGCACCGAGCTTCTCATATGTGACGTCAAACACGCCATTAATTTCATCCAAAGCCATTTTTTACTCTTTCTACTCTGATGAAATTCAGTTGAGCGTTTTTTTCAGATCACCCGTAACTCTACTGGCAGCCCTGTTGGGAGATGGCTGCAGTAACTCACTTAAAATTAGTAAAGCCTGCAAAGAGGGGGACTCTGTGACTAGCGAGGGGGACAACGTTGGAGGAGTCTTAAAGACATAGGCAAGGGAAAGGAATCAGAGATGATAAAAAAAAAATTGAATGTGGTTCTCCAGTACTAAATTCTTGAATGAGAAAGAAGATAAGTTTTCAAGAAAAAGTGAGAATTAGATTGGAAGTATAAAAAGATGAAGATGTTGAAGAGTTACGGTGAGTGGCTTCCCATACAGGTTAGCAAAATATCACAGCACCACTTCATCTGAGCCGCCAAGGAAAAGATTCACCCAGATTAAAATATAGATGATAAATATACCACAAGCAATATGAGAATAATAACAAAATGGGGGTGGCATTTCAAAATAAATAGTAGACAAGGGTGGTTATGATACAGTAATGATTCTGTGAGGAGATTTTAAAAGACACACACACACATATACCATACACACACACACACACACAAACATACATATACCATACACACACACACACACAAACATATACCATACACACACATATATATACATATATATATTCACATGCATATATTGTGTACACATATACACATATGCATATATACATATATGTATACACAAAACATGCAAAACTCCTCTTAAGAATAAATAAGGGATAGAACAGAACAATTTATTGATGAACCACAATAGCTAATACTTGTAATAAAGAACTAGATTACTTTCTAAATGATTATCTCTAAGCTTATTTATTAAATGTGCATGGGTGCTCTGCCTACGTGCATATCTTTGAGTCACATGCATGCCCGGCTCCCAAAGAGACCAGAAGAGAGTGCTGGATTCCCTGGAACTGGAGTTACAAGCAGTTATGAGTCACCACGTAGGTGCTGGGTATCGAACCCAAGTCCTCTGGAAGATCATTCAGCTGAGCCCTCTCTTTAGCCCCTAGGCTGAGGCAGTAATGATATGAAATGTTGGCTTGAGAACAGGAAACAGTCTGACCGTGAGGAAGCAGACCCTGAAACATTTTTGCTAGGAAACAAAGAGACTATCCCTGTGAGTGGCTCTTACACTCCGGAGACACTGGGACAATCTAAGTAGGGGTATCATGAGCCATTACAGTGGTGAAATGGAAAGCAAGTCTGCATTTGTTTTTTTAAGTGAAGCAGGTCAAGTGTACAAAATACAGAAAGACATTTACAGCATGCTGTTGAGTAGAAGACAGCTGCACGACTTTTGTTAATATTTACAAATATTGAAAACAATTCTAAAACTAATTAACATTCTTGAAAGTGTGAAGAAAAGGGAGCTTTTCTCCTCTTGGTGAGCATGTGCATTTGCATAAACATGCTGGATGGTAATTTTGTTATATATACCTACGTGTGACTATTTCAAACCTTAAAATTAGCTTTTATGCAAAAAAAAAAAATTCTACTAGGAATTTGTCTTAGGGAAAAACTTGGAAGTGTGAAGAAGCTAGAAATACGTTAACTTCAGCACACTTCATAATCACATAAAATTAACAACCTATCGGTGTGTGATTGCTTAATCACAGTACATACATAAAACTCAAAAATAACTGTTGACAATTCCTTGGGCTGCCACCCTGAGAGTCACTTTCCCTGTTTCTCAGGCACCGAATGGCAGTGCAGTAAGGGACAGCTGCAGCTGGGGGAATGATTTGTAAGTGACAATGGGGATCCTGTGTCTGCTTAGAGGTTCATGGCTGTTCTATTTTAGGAACATGAAACATGTAGGTCATTCTTGGAGCTTTGGGGGAAGATTCCAATACTAAGAAAAATTGAGAAATGCACACAGAGACACCTCTACCAAGGTCACCTGTCTGGATATGTCAAGTGGGGATGTTAGAATGTCCTACTCAAAGTTGTATGGCTAGCCACTGCCTTGGGAGAAAGCCACAAGGAGCACAGAAGAGGCCACCAAAACGTTGTGCTGCTAAACCAGTTATGTTCAGCTTAAAATGATCTAATGCCAGACTGACTCACTATTCAATTATTTACCTTTTTAAAATTAAGATGGCTATTTTATACAAATGAAGTCATCCTGATGGAGGAAGTTTGAAGATATAAAAACTTGATCCTCTGGAGCAGCTTGGGGATGAAGACTTGGTAGCTCTTGAGAGCATGACTTGCCCAAGCGCTCAGAGCCCTCTTCTGTATGATAAACTTTCAATCTACAGTGAGTTCAGCTTATTGTGGGGCCCTCCCATGTCAAGGGGGCTTTGCGGAGGTTTTGTGTGCTTCTCCCTGACTTCTGCTTTTGTGGAAGCCCACAAGCTCTGTGCTGTGTTCTCATTTCCATCTCTGTTTTTATATGTTCCTTCTCATTTCTGATTTTTCCTTTGGTCTCTTTCTTCATGTTTTAGGTGTATATTGGCCTCTGCTTATTTCTTTTCAAAGTTGTGAAGTTATAGCAGAGAATGAACTTTTTGTTTTTGTTCTTTGTTTGTCTTGGGGGTTGGTTTTTTGTTTTTCAAGACAGGGTTTCTCTATGTAGCCCTGGCTGTCCTGGGACTTACTCTGTAGATCAGGCTGGCCTGGAACTCACAGGGATCTGCCTGTCTGCTTCCTGAGTGCTGGTATTAAAGGCATGATTCTAAAATTCTGATTTCTCTCTTTAATTATGTTAATTTTCCTCCTCATTTTGATGTGTTTTGTGTTTGCTCGTGTATATGTAGATATGTGCATATGTACACATGTGTGAATATGCATGTTGAAGCTGGACATCTGCCTTGATGGTTTTTCAAGATCTAGACACCTTGGTGGGTTGTTTTCTTAGGATTTATTTTTATATTATTATTATTTATTAATATTATTGTGTGTGTAAATGTCATGGATGTGTGAGCAGGTTCCTGTGGAGGTCATAGGGCATGGGATCCCCTGGAATTGGAGTTATAGGCTACTGTAGGTCTCCTGATATGGAACCTAAATTGGCTCCTTTCAGAAGACAGAAAGTACCGTTAACTGCTGGGCCATCTCTCCAGTCCCCCATCTAGTTTTCCCCCAAATCTCTCTTTGGGATCCATGGTCTGCTGATTAGGCTGGGCTGGCAAACTCTACATGCTTGAGTCATAGCTTCAAGGACTTCTTCCATCACAAAATTACCTCTGGATTAAGGAAAAAATGCTGAAACAAGATTTTTTGAAACTGGAAAACTGTCACAGGTTATAACACTTTAGGGGCTGGGGAGATTGCTCTGAGTGTAAAGGGGCTGGCCACGAAAACCTGTTCATCCATATCCAATCCCCAAAATTCACATGAAAAGCCAAATGTGGTGGTGTGCATCTCAGAATACTCATGGTGAGATAGGAAGTGGAGACTGAATTGTCTGGAAGTTCACAGACCAGCCTGAAGTCCACTGTGCAGCCGCAGGGGGTGGGGGGGAAAGACCCAGCCATATCAAGGTGAAAGGTGAGACCCAGCTCCTAAAATTTCTCCTCTAAACTACATGCAGAGTCCTGAAAATTGTCTTCCACTGACCTCTATACAGAGTCCTGAACGTTGTTCTCTGACCTAAACACAAGTTGCGGCATGTGTGGGTCCAGATTCATACAAAAACACCACCAAATATATTCAAATCTAAGGGCAAAGAAGAAAAAAAATATATAGGGAAGTTCACATGACTCTTCCTCACCCTTGACCCTTTTCCTGGCTTGCTGATAAGCCTGAAGACATCAGTGATTTTCTCACTGTGGGACCCTGGCCCAAGGAGAAGGAGCAGCTATTATTCACAAGCAGTGGGATCTGTCTTTCTCTGAAAGACAAGAAGCGCTTGCCTTACCCCAGGCAGGCAGGCATCTGCACAGGGACCTTTCCTGAAAACAGTGTAAGATCAGACACATCTTACTGCTATGAGCAACTAAAGATTTCAACTGAGGCAAAAATAAAAGCAGACACACTGAAAACCAGGAAAAGACAGGAAGAGAATTTCTTTGGGCATTCAAAAGCACATGCATGAGTATGAAGCATTTGCATCCAGTCCCCAGTGCAAGAAAATAAACCATCCCAGAGTGCAACACACACACACACACACACACACACACACACCTCTTCAGGAATTTAGAAAGCTACATACATCATATAGACTGAGGGCATGAGGTAGCTATTATAATGTACAGGCTTGAGGTTCCTTGAATGACAATGGACCCTTCTGTCAGCCTTGGACTCCATGTCCTGGAATGACACGAATTTTAAGGAAGAAGGATATTCCAAAACTGCTTCTCCCTAGAATTGAAATCTCATGGTTGATGGTCTCTAGCCCTTTGAAAATGGCAGCAGTGGTTGATAACACCCTTTTATTAAGACAGCAGGCACCTCCCTTGCACAGGCAAGGCCAAGACCTCTTGTGATAGAGAGAAAATCCTGTTTTACAACCTCAGGGGACAGCCTGAAGCCAGAGGCGAAAATAACCAGGGTACATCTGCAGATGGGGAGTAGCGGCCTCCTTAATGAGATGGTGAGGTGTCTGCTTATGGACTCTGGAAGCTCATCCCTTGTAGTTGGTGTAGAGCCTTCCTGCTAAGCCTGCTCACCACCCAGAAAGTGTAACCTTTTCCTTTTCCTCCTCTGCCTCCCTCTTTTGGACACTGACTAAAATCTTAATCCTTTCTCTCTGTCTCTATCTGTTTCTGTTTCTGTCTGTCTCTCTGTCTCTCTCTCTGTCTCTGTCTCTCTGTCTCTCTGTCTCTCTCCTCTCTCTCTCTTTCTCTCTCTCTCTGTGTCTGTCTCTATGTCTATCTGTCTGCGTCTGTGTGTCTCTCTTCCCCGCCTCCCATTCCCACCCCCAACCCCATGCAGCTGCTGGCAGACTCCTTGAAGCCCCTGCCTACTTTCCCCTTGCTTAGAAAAGACAACTTTCTCTCTTCCTATCCCGCTCCCCTCCCTCTGTGCAGCTGCCGAGACCTCCAGCTTGCCTGACCTGTAACATTATGTCTTGCTCCCAAACTCCAATAAAATTGTCCTCAAGTTTCTGAGTCTGTTTTAGATTATTTTATTTATGAGACTAGGGACCTGCATAGGGGACAGTGTTCTCCAGTGATAGTAGGACACATGCAAGCAAAGATCTGAGAAGGCTCCGCAACGTCCACTCTTGGCAGACCTCCAGGCGGGATGCAAACAGGAAGTAATATCTAAGGCGGTTGTAAGCAGCCTGACTAAGCAGGGAGGAAGCACCGCAGCGCCTAGCCGGGCTGTAGGGACTAAAAGAAATTTTTATCCTCTCTTCCCCCTTTCTATCTTTTTCCTCATTGAATCTTTTCTTTTTCCTTCACATCAATCAATCCTTTAAGTACGAAACCATCCTGCAATAATGAAGTACATATATTACAATATTTACAGATAGGCAAACAAACCTGAGAGTTAATTCCTAGAAAACTGCCCTAATCAAGTACTTTATGCTAAACAAAGGGTGCCAAACGGGGAGCACAAGCACTAGGGGCTCAAGGTATAGCTGGAAGGGGAGGTGCAAACTTCTATGCACACGACCCTAGTTCAATCCCTGCATTGGGGGGCTGCAGTGAGCATCAGACTACACAGGTAAATACAAACCTCATGGCGGTACACACTTTTAATCCCAGCATTTGGGAGGCTGAAGCAGGAGGACTGTGTGTTTGAAGTCAACCTGAGATACATTGCAAGTTCAAGGCTCATGTATGCTACATACTACGTCCCGGTAACCACCACCCCCCTGCCCCGCCAAAGTTTTTCTGAACATGTTTGTATTCTTTCTTTTCTACTTTTTTCTGATATTCATTTTTGGTTTTGAGACAATATCTTGCTATGTAGTCTTGGCTGGCTTTGCATTTATGATTCTCCAGCCTTGGCCTCCCAAGTGCTGAGCTCACAGGTCCCCACCACCAGCCCTTATATATTTTATACTCTCTGTCAGGAAATTTTTCTCTCTCAAACTTCTGGAAATCTTTTCAACAGGATTTTTTAAAGACTGATGCTCAGAGTGATGTTTCTCTGTGTCTTGTTTTTATTACATGTTCCTATTCCTTGAAATGTTATTAGTTTTTCTGGAAATTGAAATTTTTTATTATTTATTTTAGTATACAGAATAATGGGGTTTCATCCTGACATTTTCGTATACAGCAGTGCATCTTGCCCAATTGTATGTTTATTCCCCAGCCCCTCCTGCCTTCCTTGCACTGATCTCCTTCTCTCAACCCCCTGTGCTTTCATGTCATAAAAATATATGGGGCAAGTGTGTGTGTGTCTGTCTGTCTGTTTTTGTGTGTGTATATCTATGTGTGAATATATGTGTGTATCTGTATGCATGAGTTTGTGTGTGTGCCTGTGTCTATGTGTGTGTGTGCATGCATGCGTGTGTGCATGCATGTGTAGTCAAATCTAACTTCCACGTATGAGAAACAAGCAGCATCCCTTTCATGCCTTCAGAATCCTTCACAGAAAGCTCTGCTCTATGAATTTATTTCTTCTGTTTTCCTCTACGAGTCTCAGGGTTTGGGTGTAGTTCCTTGAATTGCCCTATCTTATCCTGCCTACCTTTTACCCATAACCTCTAGACTTCACATATGAAAGAAAACATGTCATAAGTGATGTGCCTGTCTAAATCTGGCTTAATTTGCTTAACATAATGATTGCCAGCTCCACATGTTTTCCCACAGATCACACAGTTTTTCTTCTTACCACTGAAGAACGCCCTCAATCGTGTTTGTTTGCCATGTTTTCCTTACGCAAGGCTTTCTGGGTTTCTGGGCTGCTTCCATATCTTTTCTTCTTCAAACAGTGCAGCAATCAGTGTGGATAAATGACTGTGCAGCTAAGAACGCTGGTTGCTTTTGCAGAGGGCAGATTCCCAGCACCCACATGGTGGCTTACAACCATCTGTAGACTCCAGGGGTTCTGACTCTGCTTCTGGCCTCCACAGGCAAGGCATATGTGTGGTACTCACCCATAAAGGCAGAACGGTCATATACATACAATAAAGCAAAAACACATGAACTTGACGTCTTAGCTTCCTTCAGTCTTCTGGACACCCAGTGTGACACAAACAGAGCATGTGTTAGCTTTAGTTGTTTTTAAGGAGCTTCCATACTGATATCTTTAGTTAGGGTCCCTATTTCCTTCTTCTTGCTCCCCCCTACCCAGATGGGGGGTCTCTGCATAGCCCTGGCTCTCCTAGAACTTTCTATGTAGATCAGGCTGGCCTTGAACTCACAAAGATTTTCCTGCCTATGCCTCCAGAGTGCTGGGAATAAAGGCGTGTGCCACCATGCCGAGCCCCAGTTTTGTTTTCTCCAGGAGAGCCATTCTGAAGTGAGCGACTCTCAGCTAGCTTTTAATCTGCGCCTGCCTCTCCGATGGCTAAGGATGTTGGAGAGTTTTTCATACATTTGTTGGTCACTTGTAGCTCATCTTTTGAGAAACGTCTATTCAGCTCATTAGGTCATTTGTTGATAGAATAATTTTTGTGTTTGTGTGTTCTTTACAGAATCTAGGTTATCTCTCCCCTCTCAGGTATATCGTTGGCAAAGAATTTCTCCCACTCCATACAATGACTCTTTTTAATCTGCTTTTATTTTATTGTGCAGAAAATCTTTTAAATTCTCATGTTAATTTTTGGGATTATTGATAATTTTATGTGTATGGGTATTTCTGCATGTATGTCTGTTCACCACTTTTGTGTCTGGTCCCCATGGACACCAGAAGAGGGCATTGTATCTCCTGAACTGGAGATACAGATGGTTGTGAGCTACCACGTGGATGCTGGGAACCAAACCTGGGTCTTCTGGAAGAGCAGCCAGTTCTCTAACCACAGAGCATCCCAGCAGTCCCTCTTGGAAGTATTCCCTTTAGCATCCTCTACAGTAAGTCTTTGCCTCTGTCTAGATCCTGAAGGATTCTGTTTATGTTTTCCTCAAGCCTTTGATTCATCTTGAATTGAATGAATGTGTTAGTGTGTGTGTGTGTGTGTGTATGTGTGTGTGTGTATGTGTGTGTGTGTGAGTGTGTGTGTATGTGTGTGTGAGTGTGTGTGTATGTGTGTGTGTGTATGTGTGTGTATGTGTGTGTATGTGTGTATATGTGTGTGTGTGTATGTGTGTGTGTGTGTGTGTGTGTGTGTGTGTGTAGACTTGTATCTAGTTGCATTATTTTATAGGTAGACATATAGCTTTCCCAGAACCATTTATTGAAATGCCTGTTTTCGCTTTGGCACTTTTGTCAGTCATTAGATGGCTTTACCTGTGCAGGTTTATTTATGGGCCCTCTATTCTACTGGTCTATATATTTTTTTCTTACAATAGTTCTACAGTATAATTTGGGATTAAATCTAAGTGATGCCTCCAGCCCTTCTCTTTCTCCTTAGACGTGCACTGGCTCTTACGGCCTTTTGTATTTTCATATGAATCTTACGCTTTAATTTTTTTGGGGGGAGGGGGAAATCTGTAAATTGAAATTGTATGTGTGTGTGTGTGTGTGAGTGAGTGTGTGCGTATGTGTGTGTATGTGTGTGTGAACAAATTCACCCCAGTGAACAAATTGCAGAAGTTGGTTTTCTCCTTCCACCTTATGATGACTAAGGTCATCAGGTTTGGTATTGAAGGCCTTCTTCACTTGCTGAGCTATCTCAACACCCATCCTCCTCGCCTTCCCCCCCACCCCACTCCCTGTCGTCTTTTTTTTTGTTGTTGTTGTTTGTCAAAATTCTAAGAATTTTTTTACGTTTTCCTCAAGAATGGTAACCTGCCTTTCCATACTGAGTATTTTAGTGGCACGAACACTTCTGTCTTTTGCCATTGTCCCATATTGTAGATTACTGCTTCGAGATAATTTCTCATAGGATTTCTTGACCAAAGGAAAATTGATGATTGAATTGTAAAAAGTTTAGGAAGTAGGATCAACAAGGCTTTCGTGTAGGAGGTGAGGCAGAGGGCAGGATCTCGGATGAGACTTACGTTTTTGGCTTAGGTGCTTGGGTAGATGATGATGTCATTGACTAAGATTGGGAATAGAGGTTAAGGTGGGTGTGTGCGTGGGGAACAATAACAAGTTCAGTCTGGACATGTTGTGTGCAAAATGTCATGTAGGTAGACACATTTTTGGTAGCTGGAAATACAGGGCAGAGGCTCAGGAAAGGGTTTTGGGGGCTGCAGATATCAGTTCACACAGTTGGGGTTCCTGTGTCTGTAAGCTTCTTCAGCTCTAGTTTCAAGCGTCCGTGTGTTCACTAAGTTGATTTTACGCCCATGCTTTGATTTCAACAATAATCTGGATCATCAAGATAACCATCTTATGAATGAGTATTGCTGGTGTCCTCTAGCCTCTGCATTTGTGTTTCTGTTTATTGTCTCCCTGGTGCCAAGTATCACACCGTCAGGCCTAATACGTAAGTGATGTAACCCGGTCAAGGGTCATTGTGTGCCTGCTTGCCCGTGTGAATGAAGATATCATAGTTGGATACCTCACTTGACTGGAGATGAGCATGGCAGAACTGAATCATCAAATGGCACAAGATCTACTTCAATTAAAAGGGCCTCTGTTGTCAGCACCCACTTCCGTGTTCACAATGCAAATTGACAACGCAATTAAAAAAACAAAACAAAACAACTAACTACATAAATTAGCACATTATTTTCTGAGTTTTACAGTTTGTAGTTTTATTTGCTTGCATTTTAGAAAACTTTAGCTGTAAAACATAAGCATGAGAAATTTACTCTCAGTTTTACATTTACCTAGATAAAGATATTAAACTAATTCCAGTCAACGATGGATGCCCAGGAGGAGTCTTTTCCTTTAACGACATCTGTGTGGTGTAGATTCATGTGTGAGGACTGCGACAGAGATGAAACTTGTCACAGTAGAGAAAAGGACCCAGGGAAACATCAATAACACAGGAGGGAGGGGAAGGGAAGGAGACTCAAGGAAATAGACAGCACTACAGGAAGATTAAGGAAGATGAGAGAGAAGAACTGGGAAATGTCCCCAAAAGCACTCATATCCTTACCTCAGACATTTCTTAGACAAGCAGTGTTAAAAGTCACAGTTTTGAAGTTGAAGTAGTAAACATAAATGGTGTGTAGAAATTTTATTTATTCATTCATTCATTTATTTTTTATTGTTATTTAGTGTCTATGGGTGTTTTGCCTGCAGTACCCGAGGAGTCCAGAAGGGGGCAAATCCCTTGGAATGGCGTTACAGAAGGCTGTGAGCCACCATGTGAATTCCTGGGAATTGAACCCAGGTCCTCTAAAAGAACAGCCTGTGTCTTTAATTGTTGAACTATCTCCCTAGTTCCGGTTTATTTATTTTTAAGACAAATTCTCACTATGTAGCTGACCTGGAAGTCACTGTGTAGAACAGGGCAGCCTCAAGTTTACAGAGATCCACCTGGCTCTGTCTTTTGGGACAAAAGGTGCATGCCATCAAACAAGGCTGAGTGTAGAAACTCTTATGTGTGGCTCTGATGAAAATAAAAGCCTGTCTCTGGAATGAGCTGGAATGTCATTACATGTAAAAGCCCTGAACATGTCTATGTTAAACAGAAGGTGGGACATAGAGAAAAGATCCCCATATAGACAGGAAGATACAATGTTGTGGGGCTTCAGAAGACATGGGTCTTAGGTGACACTGGGAGGACTGCCCAAGAGAAGCCTCGACGTCATCTTTCAGATGAGCTATGAGGAAGTTTCAACGTAGCGCTGGGACTGGTGGCCTTGATATCTTGGTGCAGTAGAAGCCAGAGTCATGCAGTAGACGTATTACAGGATTCTTGAAAGAAGCAAATTATCGGGCATGGGACTTGGGAGGAATTTAATAGTGATGTGTCTTCATCTTGGCCAGACTACTAACTAGCTCTGTGAATTGGGCAAGTAATTTAAACTATTCAAATATTTTCAGGATGAAACATTTAGACTATAATTTTCTGAAGAGCTTTCTGGCTTTGGAACTCAGCACTTAATCCTTCATAAGTAAACTCACCCAATAAATGCTTTATGTGGAACAAAAGAACATAGGCCATTTTGGATTCTTTCTCATTTGAAAATCCATGTGGAAAGTTTAAAAGCCAGTTAGAACAGAAAGGGAGGAAGTAACCATTTTACTTTTCATCTGCTAGATATACTGCTTACCCACTAAAACCAAACACAGAAAGACCCAGGTTCTAAGATAAGGAAGCAACTGTTGTCTTTAGTTAAAATATCATGAGCTTCCAAGGAGGAACTGGGAGAAACAGCCTAGGTTCTGCAGCTTGCTTGTTCAGGGATCCACCTAGGACTTAGCTGCACTGACTCTTTAAGGTAGAGAAAGCCCTAAATGAAGCCTGAGATGACCCTGGCTCTGCTCTTTACTCAGATATTCTGCTTATAATTGAACTTAAAATGTAAAACTGGAGTTGTTTTTATTCTGAAGTCTGAATCAACCAAAATCAATCACATTTGACCTCATAAAAGAGGCAACCAACTCTTTGCAGTGAGACTGTACATTACAACACACACACAGTAGTACCTGAAATGCCAGAAAATTCAGATAGCCAGAAAATACTGACCAGAACACTGAGCACGTGTCTCTCAGACTCCATTATGACCAGCTTTGGTCTGAGTGCTTGAGAGAAGGAAAGGTCTCTAGGAGAATGCAGCTCTTAAGCCCATTTATCTGTTTACACTTCCCTTTCTCTTACCAGAATGTGAGCTCCTGCAAGCTAGAGCTTTTAGCCAACTCACTGTTTTATTCCTAGTGCCTATAAAAGTAATGCAGACAACTTCTTAAAATATTCTTATAGGAAAGAGATAAATCCATGCTTTGGATTTGCAAATAATTAGAGAAAGAGACTAAAATAAATTCCAATTATTTTAAGGTGCCACTAATTATAATGCTTTTCTGTGATGCGAAGAGAAAGAAATGGCGTTTGGCATCTTTGAAAATTAAGGTCACACACACACACGCCCACACACCCACATGCACACACACTAGCACACACAGAGGCACACAGACCTTTCAATGAGCATATGTTGGTTTTAGTGTTTCCATACATCCTCTGCCAGGCATCTTTGTTTGGTTATTTCCTGATTAAGGACCCAAGAAGGTTTCTAGTTATGTGATGTATTAGTTTGGAGTCTTAGGACAAGCATCGTTTTCAATTTAATCCGAGATGTTATAAGCATTGTGTAATAGAAATTCTATAGAATCATCTTATGGATGTAGATTAATAATCAGTTCTTTCTTGAATGCTAAAAACAGAAGCTGTCTGATTGAATCGCATGTAAGCAAAAGTAGAAAGGAAAAAATATTGATTAGCTAAAAGTCCAGTAGACTGTAGCTGGCCTCCGGAACAGCTCCAGAGTCTCCAAGCACAATGTCAGGCCCTTTTCTGTTCCTCTTCCTTCAGATTCACTCATTCCTTCTCAATGTCCGCAGTCAGTTACCTTTTCTCCTCTACAAAGGCAAGATGGTCTCCAGATGCCTCAGGCTCACATTCTTCAAGTTTAGCAATCTCCCAAGGAGAGAAATCATCCTCATTAATTGATGAAGAAAGGTTCCAGGGAGGACTGTGTTTAGCTCAGCCAATGTCACACCCATCCCTCAGTCAGTTAATTACCTCAGTGAGAAGGACAAAAACTTTAATTGGCTAAATCCGTTCCTCCTATGTCTCCTTACATCTATTGGCTTAATCTGGATCCATGCCTCTGCCTTGTGGACTGGGAGAGGAGAGGCTCAGGATGGTGCTGTGGTCTGGAGGAGGCAGTTCTCCAAAGGAAAATATGTGGGTGTTGCTGAGAGGGAAGTGGATGAACAATAGGAACTTACCAGTACACCACACCAGGGCTGACACAGAGCTCTTATGTGTAGGTTTCATGAACCAACTGGCCTCCATCCAGGTCATTCAGGGGTCTATTGTCAATAGCTGAGGCACATATTGTACCTTTGTTAGCTGCTTAGAATAGCATCTGAACGCTACGGCATCTCACTATGATTTTGCAGTAGCATATGCAGTGCTGGGGTCTACAGGGCCTTGCACACATCAGACAAGTACTCTACCACTGAGCCACACTGTCAGCCCACAAGAACGGTGTATGTGTTGTAATATGAACACACAACAAGGATGCTTGCTTGTCTTTATGGAACTGAAAATTACCCTTTGCACCTAAAACATATACATATATATGCATATATACACATATATAATTCACATATATATACACGTGTGTGTGTGTGTGTGTGTGTGTGTGTGTGTGTGTGTGTGTGTAGTCAAGGCATTTTTCAGATCCTGATAAGATTTGGGAGGAATAGAGCAAGAATTGGTAAAATAAAATAAGTAACTGAAACTTTCTTGCCTTTTGTTTCTCCTTGAGGACAATAAGCAGTGTGTACACTTTTCTATGAGTAAAACTTTTCTATCTCCCTCCCCAGTGTCTCAACGTGGCTTGATCTGAAGATAACAGGACTGAGTACTTCTGTTGGTAGCGAGCCTGTTGGAAATGAGAATCAGAGCCAAGCTAAGCCCCAAGTCCCCAAGATGCCCTTCATGAGCAGTCAGCCATTTAATTTGATCTATTAAACAAACTTAGCAGTTGGGGTGGCCACATAGCGAGGAAGGCTGCTTAGAGATGAGATGCTGGCTTTAACCGGAATCTTCTGTCCCTTATTAGACAACCATAAGCTTTTAATTATATACTTCCTTTCAAATGTGGATTTGTAGAAGCTTGTGAATTTTCATTCTTAGCCCCAGATTTAGGGAATAAAAACAAGTTCTTGTTATGAACAAATAGGAAGATTTTTTTTCCTCCTTTTCTTTCTTCCTTTTAAAATGTTGTCATGCCCCCAAAAGGTTCTTGATAATTGATCAAGCACCCACTGTGCACCCAGAGCTGTGTGAGGGACTTGGAACTATAAGAAGGACATTTGAGAGGTAATTCCTCTCCTTGAAGAATTTAGGTAAGGTGTCTCGGGAGAAAGTCACATACCAGGAACAATTATGCAACACATGATTGCATTGGTCTTTCCAGAGGTGTGGTGGCTTCCCTTCCATTTCCATCCCGGAACATGGTTTTGCTTCAAGCTCCAGAATTTCTTTCCTGTAGTTTCCCTTAATCCCTTGAATGGAAGATAGGGTCTACCGCCCTTCTAAGCACTAAGTTAGGTTGTCTTTAACCGTTCCCAGGAGCGGGGGTGGCGGGTGGGGTAGGAGGGAAGCTCCTCACCTTCTTTCTTGTGTCTGCATTGCAATGGCACACAGCCAGTCCTAGAACCAACCAAAACTACCTGTGTAAAATGTTGGCTAGGGGCCTGAGTCACTGGGTGCTCTGAATTAGCACACCTAGTCTTCTCAGCCCTTTCCCTTCCTTCTGCACACTGACCCCTGCAGTGCTCCCATTCCTGCACTGACTGGACTCAGACGCCACTCTCTCACGAGGCTCCCTCCGTTTCATCTTCTACCTTTTCCTAGCAATGATTTGTTTTTTCGTCCTTATTCCCTTTCTAGACTCTGTATCATACTTTACTTATCCTGGAATCCTGAGTGCCTAGTAGGATCCCTGACACACAGTAGGCCCTCTTTAAGTTGATTAAATTGAATCAAATCAGTTTGCATACAATTCAATAATGGCAGAGAAGAGACTCAAAGCAACTGAAAGTCCTGAGCCCTGAGCCCTGAGCTTTACATCTAGGTGATAACAGAGAAAGCAACCTTGAAGAGGAGGAGATGACAGGGCAGTGCCCCAGCAGCAAGCAGGAGCCCAGCAAAAGCTGGTGACATTGAGTGGATGGATAGATCTGTCTGGAGATTATAGGTTAAAGAGTATTAGAGATGAAGGTCATAAAGGCCAGGTTGGGTCAATGGAGGATCCCGAGTGTTAGTCAGACCCAGTGAAATGAGATACAACACGCCATAAAATCCAAGGAAAATCAGTGCTCAGAGTGAGCCTTGCCCTTCTCGATGCTTCTGCCTGAGACCGTATGTCCCAGCTCTTAGCATTCCACTGGCCGGACTTGTGCCATCTGGGTATAGCAGTGTGGTGTGGTGGCAACAGTGGGGTCAGGAATGCTGGAGGTGACTTTCCGCTCTGGCACAGATCTGTTGCTTGAGGTGGTGAAATAGTTTCGTGATGTAATCCTCAGCATGACGTGGAAAACATGGTTCAAGAGGCCCCTTTGGTCTTTGGGACTCAATACATAGCAAGTTAAGGGAATCTTTGCTGGCTTATTCCTCTACACTGGTTCCTGGCTTTGATTTTCTTGTGGGCTTACCTGTATTCTAGGGGTCATAAGCAGGTCTCCTTTGTCCCACAGCCTGCTCTACTGAGGTTAGCCTCTCAAGCTTTGGTCATCTTTCCCCTGAGTTAGTCCTTCTTAAGCCTCCCGCCCTTTTGCAAAGCCACCTCCAACTCAGGCGACCCGGTGTTTCCTATATCTTTACTCAACGCTTTTGATGGTTATAGACATTTTACCCCATGCTGTACTAAGTTCCACATTGATGTTTCTGTCTCTGCTTAGCTCGTAAACTTAAAAAAAAAAAAAAAAAAAAGACTATTAAGATATATATTTATTTGTCTCTCTGCCCTCATTCTACTTTGGAACAAAGCCAGGCTCAAATAAAGTTTTTGAATATTGAACTCAGCGATGCACAGGAAATACAGAAAGCAGAAATCACCAGGAAGTCATCTATTGGGCTTAGAGTTGAAATGACAGGGCATAGTGATGCTTTTGTCAAAGGTGCTTTATAGCTCCCCAAAGATTCTTTGAAGATACGGAGACCCGGGAAGTTTCTGGTCTGTGGGCTTCGTGGAAATTAAGGAGTGGGTAGTACAAGAGCCTAGCGATATCTCCGCCAACCCAAAGAAAAAACAGAGGACTGTTTACTGAGTGACTTTGCTGTTGGAAGCGTCCCAGCCACAGCTTGGGAACATCGGGCAGAGTTACCACCCTGCTGCCACAATCTCTGCCAACTTGGATAAGAAGCCTTGGAGCTGACCTGTCTCTTGGCTCTGACACAAGGCACACCAGCAGGCATGGAAAAGAAGACGTTGTGAAATGAAAGACACGAAAATGAGGAGAGCATGGTGCTCCTCTCTCCTCTCCTGTGACCCAACCCTACCCCCTACCCCATCGATCCCCACCCCCTCCCACCTCCATCCCCACCCCCACCCACTTCCATCCACCTGGCCTCATCCTGAGCCTCTCCCTAGCTTCCTCGCCATGGCCATCTGCAAGCTTGTATAATCCAGAACTTTCCCTTTATTCCCAGGGGATATGCAGCCCTTGCAGTGTGGCTGTTCTAGTAGAGGGTAGGGACATTCAGTTGTTTTAGAAGTGCTTTGCCCCTTAACGTGGTTCTAGGATTTATGGAGATTAAAATCACGCCCCTAGGAAGAGAACTGGTTTACAAAAACATAACGCCTTTGAAATGCAATGTTAAATACAAGAGGAAGACTCACTGTGGGAGGAGGATTGGAAATAGTTGGGCTCTAGATCTGGCAGAGTTGGGGTTCTCTTCTTGGTCACTGACTCGCAGACATAAAATCCCTGAGGTCTAGATCCTGCCTTTGTTCAAGCTCCCGGGAAGAAAGTTTAGAAAGATGGACTTTGTTCCAGATATGCCAGATATATTTGTAGCCTAAATCTGCCGCATGTCGATTCCTCTCACTGTTGGGGAAAGTGTAGGGATAATTCCATTTGTCACTAGCTATTTAGTCAGCACGCAGTTCCTTAGCAGAAGTGGTGAGATTTATTAGGGAAAGTATCCGTCATCCCGTATAAATAGATGCACAGTTAAGGCACACACAGCAGGCGCAGTGTACGCTTCTGACTGGGTGTAAGGAACTTATTAGTGAAGGCTTGTGACAAAAAAAAGCAGTCCCTTAGGACAAAAGCAGACTGAAAACTATACTTACAGTTTATATAAAATATTCTTCAGAACAGTGGTTTTGGCTTAGTAGTAGGGATCATTTCAACTAAAATTTATTTATTTATTTATTTATTGCTACATGCAAATGATACAACAGGCTGATAATATAGCAAAAACGTATCTTTTTCCATTGCTGACCTGGCTCTCCAGTCTCCCCCTTTTTTTTTTTTTTTTTTGGTTTTTCGAGACAGGGTTTCTCTGTGTAGCCCTGGCTGTCCTGGAACTCACTCTGTAGACCAGGCTGGCCTCGAACTCAGAAATCCGCCTGCCTCCACCTCCCGAGTGCTGGGATTAAAGGCGTGTGCCACTCCCCCAAACCCCCAGTCTCTCGTTTCTTTAGTTGGGGCTGCTGTAGTCAGGCCCCTCCTCAACTGTTTACACATGGTAGTCCAAGGCTCACGTTCTTCTATGTGGCTCAGGTTTTTCCATAGCAAATCTGGAAATCATTTCTTAGTATGTAGGTAGGAGTCACAGCTGTTGTCTCTAGAAAATCTATCTTGAGTTCATGTCTTGCCATAGCGGCTTTAGGGCTAATTGTTTGTTTTAACATTACAGATACATTTTAACCAACACCCACTTCCCCCTGCCCAAAGGCAACAGTGTTGAAAGTGCCAGTAGTCTTCCCCAACTGTTCGGGGTTTTTGCTTTTTCCAGATTGGGTTTTTCTGTGTATCCCTGGCTGTCCTGAAACTCATTGTAGCCCAGGCTGGCTTCAAACTCAGGAGATTCATTTGCCTCTGCCTTCCAAGTATTGAGATTAAAGGCCTGTGCCATTACTGCCTGTGCCTTCTCCATCTATTTTATCAATTCAATTCATATGTATTAGGTATTCGGCTGTGTGACTCTGACATCATTCATCCATAATTCCATATCTGAGCATTCTGTTGTTTGCTTTTCTTTTTGAAGTAAGCATTCTAGTTCATGCAGTCTTGGGAGCACAGGTGAGAGTTCTTAACTGATACATTCCCATAGTCGAGCTGGTTGGCCACAGATGCTGTGCCTGACTGGATCTAATATTGCAACACTGGTCTCCAACATAATTTTTCATAACATAGCTTCAAAACAGCTGTGTATAAAAAGTTCTTTTTGGGTGGTTTGGAGAGAAGATTCAGCCATTAAGAGCCATTGTGGGGGCTGGAGAGATGGCTCAGGGGTTAAGAGCACTGACTGCTCTTCCGAAGGTCCTGAGTTCAAATTCCGGCAACCACATGGTGGTCACAACCATCCCTAATGAGATCTGACGCCCTCTTCTGGTGTGTCTGAAGACATCTACAGTTTGCTTACATACAATAATAAATAAATAAATCTTTTTTTAAAAAAAGTAGGACCCAGGTTCATTTCCTAGCAGCCACTGGGTGGCTCACAACCAACCATCTGTAGTAAATCCAGTTCCAGAGGATCCAATAAGCTCTTCTGATCTCCACAGGCTCCAGGCATGCCCACAATACACACACACACAGGCAAAATACTCATACAAATAAAATAAATAAATCTTAAATTTTTTCTTTCCTTCCTCTTCCTACCTGTTTCACTCCCTACTTCCCCTCCTCTCCTTTCCCTCCTCCCTTTCCTCCTCTTTCCTGTTTCTCTCATCTGTCTTGCCCCTCCCTCATCCTTACCATTACAGGCTTCACCAACTTCTTAATGCTGCTGACGTGTCAAACAGTAACTCATTATGGTTTTAAGTTGTTGAATTTTAAATTACTGAGGTTGAATATTTTTCTTATGGATTTTGGCTACTTGGGTTCTCTTTGATAAATATTGACCCGTTGACAATTTTTCTATGACATTATTTGCTTCTTTTTGTTGGTTTGAAGAGATCTTTTATTATTTCTGGATACTAATACCCAGTAACATTTTAATTGTTATAATTAAAGATACAAACTAGTACAATTAACCTTTCCTAGTCTGTAGCCTGCATTTCACTTTTTAAAAAAGATTTATTTTTATTTTTATTTTTATTTTTAGGGAAGGGTGGGGAGAGTAAGTGCCTCTGGGGGCCAGAAGAGGGCATGAATTCCCCATGAGCTAGAGTTGCAGGAGGTTCTGAGCTGCCTTGTGGGTGCTGGCAACTGAACTCCAGTATTCTAGAAGAGTACTTTTAACTGCTGAGCCATCTCTCCAGCCCTGGATTTGTCTACTTTATTCATATTTTAAAAGAGCTGGCTTTTAGGTCTGTTGGTCCTTACCTATTTTGTCCCTTTTCGTCATTTTCTCTTTGTTATTTATTCTTTCATTTAGTTTCTTGGGTCAGCATTATCTATCTATCTATCTATCTATCTATCATCTGTCTACCTACCATCTATCTATCTATCTACTTTCTATCTATCTACTGTCTATCAATCTATCTATCATTTATACATCTATTTCTGGGTGCTAGAGATTAAATCCAGAGTTATGTAAATACAAGACATTCACTTTACTGCTAAGTTATTACTCCAAGTCAGATTTTAAAAATAGGGTATTTTCTTCTTTTTCTTTCTATTATATTCTTTTAAAGCTTTATATACCTTGGTACTAGTGTATTGATTGTCTGACCTGTACTAAAATTTGCTAATTTGCATTAATTTTCTCCATTAGTAGTTGGGAGTTTGGAAGTGGATG
Organism: Rhynchomys soricoides; assembly: GCA_019843965.1. Taxonomy (NCBI): domain Eukaryota; kingdom Metazoa; phylum Chordata; class Mammalia; order Rodentia; family Muridae; genus Rhynchomys; species Rhynchomys soricoides. The sequence continues at coordinate 4,705,069 of JADRCH010000036.1, read as the reverse complement.
GCAATAATTTGATGATTATACTGATTTCTGAGTTTATTGAGCTGTCATAAAATGTGTATGGGGTGATTCTTGGTCACTGGTGTCTTCTTCTGTATAACTTACCTGTGGGTGAGAGAGAAGGCGTTCTGTGTGACTTGGGAGTGTAAGGTTGTTATATACATCTACAACGTGATTATGGATTTCTTGTTCTCTTTGTGATTTTGATGTCATACAGATGCACTGCCCTGACACATAGGCATGCTGATGTTCAAAATGATAGTTTCTCACTGCAAATTATTCATTTCACTTTTTGCCACAATGCAGTGATATTTCTTATCCATTATAATTTTCCTGCATGTATGAAAACTTGATGGTAATATTGTTATATGTTTAGTTACAATTATTTTTAACATATTTTGTCCACTTGTTTATATAATTACCTCTCTAAATTATATCTTAGATATATTTCTTAGAAATAGTTCACAGGGTTTCTCTGTGTAACCCTGGCTGTCCTGGAACTTGCTCTGTAGACCAGACTGGCCTTGAACTCATAGAGATCCTTCCTCCTGCCTCTGCCTCTCAAGTGCTGGGATTACAGGTACATGCCAGCACACCTTTACTTTTTAAGTTTTTAAAAACACTATGAATCTCAGCTGGGCACAAAGACACAAGCTTGCAGCCTCAGCTACTACAGAAGCTGAGCCAGGAAGACCCCTTGAGCCCAAAAGTTTCAGAACTGCCTAGGTGACATAGCAAGACCATGTATGTCTGTGTAAAACAATATCCTGAAATTTCTGTCCTTAGCTGGCAAATTCAGTATTGGAATATTTGTAAGTATTTTGATTATTGAAAAATTATTTATCTTATGTTTTGTATTTATATTCTTCAATGCCTTTTTCTGTGGTGGTTTGAAGGCTTTGCCCAGGGAGCGGCACTAGTAGGAGGTGTGGCCTTGTTGGAGGAAGTGTGTCACTGTGAGACCCTCCTCCTAGCTGCTTAGAAGAACTAGTCTTCTCCTGGCTGCCTTTAGATCAAGAAGTAGAACTCTCAGCTCCTCCAGCACCTTGCCTGGATGCTGCCATGCTTCCAGCCATGATGATAATGGACTGAGCCTCTGAACCTGTAAGTCAGCCCCAGTTAAATGTTGTCCTTTATAAGTGTTGCCTTGGTCATGATGTCTCTTCACAGCAATGGAAACCCTAACTAAGATACTTTCTTTACTACTTTCTGTTGGGTAGATCTAGTTTGTTTGTTTGTTTGTTGTTTTTGTTTCTTCTTCTCTACTGGAATTACGAGTCAGGCTGAAGTGGAAAGACCATAGAGAAACTGAAGTCTTGGACTTCCACGCTACTTCCCCAAGCTGGGAAAAGTCTGGCCTTCCTTCAAGTTCTCTCGTTTCCGTGACAGGCATAGTACTTCAAGGGTCCTCTTCAAGGATTCCTCCTGGGTCCCTGGAATCCACATCTCAGAGAGCTCAGTTTCTTCTGCAGCTTCTGCACTTTCACAGAGAAGGCAGCCAGCCCCCATACCCATGGGCTCTGGGTCAGCCTTCATCTGCCCTAAGCCAGAGACAAAGACACTGAACGGTGACCATCAAACCACTCATGTTTTATTAGCAATGTTATTATCAGTTCTTTGAAAACTTCAGGCAGTGTATTTCAATCATGTTATTCTTCTTTTTAAAATACCTATTTTATTTTAAATTATGTGTACTGTGTTTGTGTGCATGTGAATACAGTGACTGTACCAGAAGAGAGCAACAGATCCCCTGGAAATGGAGTGAGCTACTATGTGGGTGCTGGGAACCAAATTCCAGTCCTCTGAAAGAGCAGCAAGTGCTCTTAACTGATGAATCATCTTTTTCTATTTATTCTAAGCCTCTCTTTGTTCTAAACCCTTTTTTCTGTCTTTTGCATTCAGCTGTTCATTTTGAAGTTATTTTTATTGCATTCATACCAGCATTTCAATGTGGAGGTTCCAATCTGCTACACTCGAATAAGCTATGGGAAATAGCTGACTGGTCTTTTAAAAAATGTCTGCGACATCTGAGTGTATCTTTCCACCTCAGCCCTTTCATTATCATCTGGGTTCCTAGGTTTCCTGCTGGCCAACAGGTAGATTTTCTATCCTGATAACTTACTTTGAAGCTCTGATGCTCTGATCTCTTCTAGAAACCTCTTCCCTCAGGTAGAGGCAGACTAGACACACATACTCCTGGACCCCACAGTCTGCCACACCCAGAGTCCAGGGAGGAAATCAGGATGCTATTCCCAGCGCTGAAGGTCCTGGGCATACTGTTCCAGTTTTCTGAAATGGTATGACATCTCAGCCTTCCCAGCTGGGCACACCCCTGGCTGAGATGGAAACATGCAGCTGGAAGCCCTAGCACACTCAGACCTTCCAGGAGTTGGCTTTGCAATACATCCTAGGACCTTGCTTCCTGCCACTTCTATTTGGCTGGACAGCTTGCTCTAGCCACAGACATTCCCTGAGTGGCTGTCTGAATTAACTTGGCCAGCACTAGTGCAGCTGTGGGCTCTGGCATTGCTGCTCGTGAGTAAATTCCTTTGTAAGCCCCACAGAGCTGCCTTGATTTCTCCTCTGGGCGTGATTATCTGAGAGCAAGGCCAGCTCCATAGGTATGAAACTACAGCCACCCTAGGCTCCACAGGCAGAGGCTCCTCTTCTTAAATTAATGTTCTGATGCTGCTCTATTGAAATCTCAGACAGCTCAGAGATAAAATCTTGGTTTAACCCAGGCCTCAGAACACAAATAATTTCCTATAAGGAGGGACAGAGAGCAACACTGGCCCTTGAGAAAGTAGGTGAGGCTTACTAAGCCAGCCTCTTGGGAATCCAGAGCAAAGAGCATCATGAGATATTGTTTCAGAATATCTTTTCAGATGTAGAACTGTGCCCTGTAGAATTTATTCTTCCAGGAAGTTTCCCGCACATCTAGATAGAGGTTTTTAGAGCTTCCAGGGAGCATAGCTATCCTTTAAAGGGGCTGTCATGTTAATGATCTACCTCTTTCCTGCCTGTAGGACTACTGAAGTTTGAGCTGTGGTTTATATGACTTCAGAGCTTGAATTTTATATGCTAATTAAATTCATTTATCTTATTTTTGTTTTGTTTTTTGTTTTTTGTTTTTTTGAGACAGGGTTTCTCTGTGTAGTCCTGGCTGTCCTGGAACTCACTCTGTAGACCAGGCTGGCCTCGAACTCAGAAATCCGCCTGCCTCTGCCTACCAAGTGCTGGGATTAAAGGTGTGTGCCACCACTGCCAGGTTTATTATTGCTTTTGAAGGTTTTATTTTTAATTGTGTGTTTGTGTCTGGGCTAGGGGAGGTATGTGCGTGTGAGAATAATTGCTGGTAGGTGGCAAACGAGGGCGTCTGACTCTCTCGGAGCTAAGTTAGGTTACACTGACTAAGCTACTGGCAGGTGTGAGCAGTCTGATGTGGGTACTAGGAACAGTCCTCTGCAGGAGCAGCAAGCAGTCTTAACTGATAAGCTCTTAACTTCAGTCCCAAGTTTGTTTTAAATGTAAATATCTCCCTGGAGCTAGTCATTACCTTGATAAACAGTGTAGCTCTGAACAATCAGGTTCTGACCCTCTCCTTTGATTACATTTTGTTTTGGTTTCACAGTGAGACTTAGACATTGTCTAGAAGGATTTCTTAAATTCAAGTTTATTAATAACTAATATGGAGGGTACAATTCTTGGTGTCTTTTCTTAAGTATAGAAAAGACCCTTTCTGCCCATGAAAGGTAGGTCATGTAACTCACTGTTTGAGCCTGTGAGAGCATGGATGAACAGATGAACTGTTGAAAGACAGCCCCACCCAATTTCGCGAGGAAGAAAAAAGGAACATGAAGCAGACCAGAGGCCGGATTCTTGGCAATGAATGGAGATGAGGAGGCGGCAGTGGGAGGCAAGCTGACAGATGTGCATGAGCCATTGTCACCACGGAACTCACATGACTGGGGATCGCACAGGTAATCCAGTGAGTCCAGAGTGTTCTGACAGACCCCGTGGTTTTGAGAGCACAGAGGTACATCAGAGCAAGAGTTAGCTGAATGGGAACATTCAGATGACCAGGACCATAAATTTCAGAGGTAATTTCCTCAAAAATCCAGACTGGGAAAATAACACTGCAGTGACCACCAATTTAGAGAGTAGAAAATCTTGTCACTGTATCACTGAACAGTGAGGATCCAGGTGATACACCTCCACCACCATGTTCCTTCTCAACTTGTTCCAAGTCCAGTACACACAGAAGCTAGCTTGGAAGAGAACAAAGGGATGAAGATAAAATATAAACTAACAGAATTCACTTAAAGAGGTCACGTGAATCACTCAATTGAACTAAGTTTAACTGAAACTTCAGGCTTCTTTTCCCAGCTCCCCACAGATGAGTGGTGGTGTTATAGAAACGTATATACCAGATTCCTCTGGGTGTCTGAGCATAGCAATATAGTGGGGGTCTTTGTGACTTTGGCTGAACTGGGGTGATTTGGCTGAGGAGGATACCTGCTCAGTTGAGTCTAGGGATCAGCTACACTGGCATTGTGACAGAACTGGCCACTTGACCCCATAGATGACTTCTCTTTGTGGATACTCAAAATCTAGCAAGGAAGGAAGGACATTTTAAGCACACCTGGAAGGGACTCTTCTTTTGTCATTAATCTGGATGAGGAAGAGGTTTTGAGATCAATAGGCAAGGAGTTATTTGGCAGGCTAAAGTCTCATTCCCTCATGCTTAATGAATCATATCCGGAATCAAGTAGGCAAGACACACTTGGACAAAATCCTAATATAGATTTGTATTTAGGTCCAGCATCTTATCGATCGCTTGCTTGTACAATCCTCTGTGAGCTATACCACCACCTACAGGCCAGCCCTAAAAAGTACATGACCAAGAAAATGGCGGTGTTCCTGGACTAAGCTGCCCAGCCAATATAGCTCATTGTGCATTGTTTATGCTTTGTTCAGAGTCCTGGGGTCAGGGCCCACGCAGCTCATTACCATATGGCTCAACTCCTAGAGTTTAGTAAACAATTCTTTACACTTTTCTTCCCTTTAGTTTGCTCCATAGAAAAAAGGGTTTTCTTGGTTCTCAGGTGCAAATGCAACCTTCTAACCAGCCTTGTGTAATTCCTGCAGTCTTCCGTAATCTACCCAACACAGCCCAGTCCCACTTGACTGTCTCCAGCCATTGAGATGAGAACATTCTGTCCCAGGGGGACAGGCCTGATGACTTTGCCCATGAGTTTCCTTCTCTAGGAAACTGCCATTTGGAAGTATTTAATTCTCCACCCTCTTGAGAACAAGATCATTTGTCACCAGGCTGGTGTGGTCAATTAGATGCAGAAATTCAGACCAATCACCTGGAGCACTTTGGATTTAGCATTTCCTATGCAATCAGATGCCGCAGAATCCTGAGCAGAGGCTACAGCACCACCTTTGGCAACCATCTGCTGGGAATATCAAAGACGATATTTCATCCTATCCCCGTCTTCACAAAGAGGGCATTGGGCAAGGCAGGGTCTCCCGTAGCTGGGCTTATATACCAAATAGGTATAAGTACACGAGCTGAGCTACAGTCACTGCCATGGAGAAAACTGGGACAAATAAGTTGGGGGGGGATCAAACTCTATTTTGAAAATGTTTGATTTGCTATGCTTATTAGTTATCTGATGAAAATGTTAAGTAGAAAGATTTGCTAAGTCTACAGCTTGGGGCGAAATGTCAGGACTGGAGAACATAGATCTGGGAGTTATTGACAAAGAGATATACATTAAAGCCATGGGATAAGACTGCCTACAAAGTGAGCGTGCATATCTAAAGAACAGGAGTTTAAACGACTCAAAATTGGGATAAAAGAAGCAGGCAGCAGATTTCTATGAAAGCAATGAGCTAGAGCAAAGCTGAACCCTGGTGTAATCTGGGACCACCAAGAGGCCAATAAGAGACTTGCTCGGATGGTGAGCCACCTGAGTAGCTGCAGGGCATAGATTGAGAAGAGCATAGATCCCAGGGAGAACATATTTAAGATGAAATAAAATGGGTGAATGAAGAGACAGGTGAATACATGGATAGATGATGGATGGATAAAAGATACAGAGACTCTGGATAAGCGATAGGTAGGCAGCAATTAAATGAATGGCTTGGAAGGGAACTGTAGAGATGCTGGAGAGAATGAACCCGGAAAGTCTTTCCATAGTGAGAGGGGATCCAGGACATAAGTGGAAAGGTCCAAGAGGCCCTGGCATCCAGGGTGGGAAGGGAATTTTAGTAAATGTGATGACAGGAAACATTACAGTTGTCTTCTGGTTGCTTCTGCTTCAGTAATAAAAGGAGTGATGGGTTTGTTTTTGCCAGTTTCTGTGAGCCTTGGACTGAAACCTTTTCCTAGTTGGAATGTCTTTCACTTTATCCTGAAGCTGAGCAAGAAGAGCCCCGTGGTCAGGGCTTCTGGACCCCAGCCATTCTACATCCAGTTCTGGTACTTCTCTTAGGAAGGCCAACTGGATGGGGAGATGTGGCATGTCCCAACCCCGGTTGAGAACCCACCCAAGCCGCTCCAACTATAGGATACAGCCAGTGGAAGAGCAGCAGGTTAGTGTGTCCACCACAGGCTGGGGCTGCAGGCTCCCATATTTTAAAAGCCACAAAACCATCTTAATGCTGTTTTGTTTCTGCCTCAGTCACGATATCTTACTTGCTTGTCAGTTGGACTTCCAGTTTGCCCTCACATTTGATCTCTTCTCTATCCCTCCCTCCTTCCCTCCCTCCTTCCCTCCCTCTCTATCTCCCTTTTCCCTTACCTTTCCAACTTTCCTCTCCCACCCCACTCTCTCTTTCTCCCCACAGATCTGACAAGGCTTTGGCACTAACAAGCAATTAATCCAGCTCCCCCAAAGATGCTTCCCCTTGACTCTCCACCTTTTCTGTTCCAGCCACAGACTTGTTCCAGGCTCCCACTACCACAGCCCTTTCTAGGAAGGCAGGTCCTCACGGAAACATGGAAACAAAGTACGAAGATAACAATGTATCCAAAGACCTTATTGATAAGCTAAAGCCAGCATGGTGGCCTTTTGAGCAGACCTCTGACGTGGAACCCTCTTCATCTTCAAGCCCAGTGGGGAAATACCTTCTTAGGAACAGCACATCTCCTGGGAGAATGAGTGAAAATATAGATGATTTTGGCTTAGAGAAGATGAGAATAAAAAGAGGAGCTTCCACCACAGAAATGTCCTCCTTCCCACCAACAAGCCCTCAGTTACAACACATAGTAACTACTTTTATTGCTGCTTAAACAACAGATAAGAGTGTTTCTTTTCCTAGTAAGAATTTTATAGTAAAAAAATGAAGACATACATTAATATAAAATGAAAACATGTAACTCTATATCAATGTTTTAGTTTAGTACATAGGCTTTTTATGGATGGACATTATTGTGTTTTAATAAAACAATCCAAGTAAAGATATTTCTAACTACATATGAGTCTGAGTGAATGCTTACTTTCCAAATTAATCTTTGACTAAATGAATGAGGCTATTTTAAAATTTATTAGGTATCATGTATACTTAAGAGGCATTTAACTGTTATAAATTATTTTGATGACTTAAAAATGTCAATACTGTTATATATTTTAAAATAAATTTTATTAGTTTAATAACAATATTAGCATGCTTGAGAAATAGCTCATCAGCTAAATGTTGTTATGTGCATTTCCCAACAGCTAAGAACACTGACCGTTCTCCAGGTACCATCTGTCCATCTGCCTAGCTTTTGAGATGTGTCTGTGCATTTCGTTTATTCATGTGCTGATTGGATTATTTATGGTGTTTAAGCTTTGAAGTTCTTTTTGGATTTTATATACTAACCTGTCAGATGTGAATCTGGCAAAGACTTTCTCTCATTGGGTAGCTGCCTCTTCTTTAGGCTGTTTCCTTTGCTGTGTGGAGGCTTTTTAGTTTCATGGGGACCCATTTGTCAAGTGTTGGATTTTTTTTATGCTATTAGAATTTTTCAGAAAGTCCTTGCCCATCCTATATCAGGAAGTGTTTTCTCCTGGCATCTACATTAGTTACTTTGGCTTCTCTGACCAAATTACCCAACAGAAATGACCTAAGGGAACTTTGGCTCATGGTTTCAGAGGAATCTAGTCCATCACAGTGGGGAAGGCATGCCACAGTTCATGGTGTTGGGAACATGTGGCCGTGTTCCTCCATCCTGACAAACTATGACAAAGAGCTCGGGATTGGAACCAGAAACAGGTACAGCTTCCAAAGGCTGTTCTTTCTTTACCAACCAGGCTCCACTTAAAGTTTCCCATGGCTTTTAAATTAGTCCCACAAACTGAGGACTGAGTATTCAAACATGGAACTACAGGGAACACTGTAGATTGAAACCACAACTGGATCCTCTGAATCCCATTCTCCACTGGACCTTTACTCTGGCTCATTTGTCTTTAGCTTGTCTTGGGCTTGCCTAGCCCCTGATTTTAGTAAGCATACCCCTTCAATGTATGAGAAGTTTGACACCCAAATACCCTTGAGATCTGATTAACTTTTCTAACCCTTTCCCTTGCCAGCAGCAAAGCAAATATATCATTTAGAAAGAATCTTCTCAGTCTAGTGTCCCCTCTTGGACTTTCTGCTCAATGGCTATGAGGCAAGATCTTGATCCCTCTCACCTTCTGGAGTACAGTCCACCCCTACTGAGACCATCTTGAATAAATCTTCCTATGTTTACAAGTGACAGAATCGTGTTTGCTATCAAAGGGTCACGAGGAGAGTGGGGTTTCTTGATCAGTGAGTGAGGCACAAGCCCTTAACTCCAGCACTACTCAGATGCCATTCTGTCCATCTCCTACCTGCTTTTGGAATCCTTAAAATCTTACCTTGTCCCATGGGCATGTTACCCTTTCTCTTTACTTTTGGCTGTTGAGCACATTTCATGGCAGTCACTAATTCATCACACGGAACGGAATAAGAACCATTTAATATGATTATCTTCTCCATTAAAGCTGTCATCATAATTAGAGCTGCAGTGAACTGTTTGCCAGGAATGATAACTCCTGCCAAGAAAAACTTGGGTGTCATTTTAGAAAAATTCTTAGGTGGGGGAGGAGAAGATCAGAACCATCTGTGTGGGGAGCCAAAGCTGAATAATGATCAGAAGAGCCCCTTTCCCTGTCAGCTGCCAAACTCCAGCCGGCCAGCCAACTGGACCTTGCCAAAGATGCTGGACGGAACCAGCTTTCAAGGTAGTCCAAGGGGCACGCCCTCTCCAAGGAAGAGAGCCTTCAAAAAAACCAGTGGCAAATCAAAATCAGGCCTTTCTTCTTGTGCAGCCTCTCTTTAAAAGTTCCAAATATATTTGTTTGCAACCCTACTGTTTCCAGGGCAACCACCTGAGCCAGGACAGAAGCAGAAGGCTAGACTGGGACCACCCACTGCAATTCTCATTTTATCCTGATGGCAAGAACCTCTGAGTGTTTGTCAGGCCTCTTGCTGCGAATCACTGGAATAACATTTTGCCCTGGTGGAAGAGTACCACGGGCTGCTGCTCCCTCAACCCCCATACCGAGATGCTTTTAAATGGAACCAAACATCCCAGGGGAGTTTTCGCAGCACAAGAATTACTTTGTCGCACATTTTTAGATTACGCTGTAAATTATAGATTTAAAAAATACATTATGCTAATTTCTTTCAGCGTGTCTTTTAGGTATTTTTAGGGAAAGTGTCTTTGGAATTGAACTTCTCTGTTCAGTGAGAGGAGAGGAGATAAGAATAAAACCAAGACAGAAGGATGTGTAGGACTCTGGCTGTGGCTGCATCACACTCAGGCACTTGGGAAAGAGCAGTTTCTGTCCAGTGTGGATTTTAGCTGATGTCAGTAGAAGTCAATCTGGCGTGGGAGTCATTAGGTTTGGGTGTGCCTTCTCTTTCTGCAACTGTTTTGGATGTGTGACTTTGGAACAATTTGATTCATTTTCCTAAGAGTCCTCTAATCTATGAAATGAGTGTGTTCAGCTAGATCTTCAAGGGGCTCCTACTCCTTGCACGCGTGCTGAACTGAGTTGGAGGTCCTCACACACTTGAACAGATGGACTAGCTTTATAGGGAATAAACAAACACAGCTGTGAGCATTAGAGAAAATTCAGCAGTACAACCCCTCGCCCTGTGTTCTTCATGTTGACACATTACACGGGACAGTTGGCTGTTTTTCCCCCCTTTGGTTATATGCGCTTGACCCTTCTGTATGCTTGTTTTAGACAGGATTCGGAAGCAGGCCACAAGAACCAGTCAAGTCATTTAAGCGGTAACACTTGGGTATAGGGAGTTGGAAATCCATGTGGGAAGTACTGGATGAGGAGATGGAAGACCACAGAAACACTCCCAGCTTCTCATGGTAGAATCCACCTGTCCAGAAGACATCTTCCCAACAACCAGGTAAGGTGCTTCATTTGGACTCAAGATTGTGGGAAACTCTACTAATTAAGGTCAAAGTCTACCATTAATCAAATTGTCTTCTGGGGCTCTACACTTACCTCTACCTGAGGAATGGCATGTGGTCTCAACTAATGTACAGGATCAATTTCCTGTCTGCAGACAAAACCTGTTAAACCAGCGCCTGAGATTCCCTAGGTGTTTCCTCATGCTAATGAGGTATGCCAGGTCCCCAGCCAATGACCTTTGCCCATCCTGGATGTCCCCATCCTCAGTCCCCCAAAACTATATAAACCTTCAATAACCCTAAGTAAATAACCTGCCTACTGACAAATGGTCCCAGTGTGGTTATTTACTGTACATTCTCACACCGCTTCAGAAACGCTTGACATTTCTGCTCCCACTGCCCTCATGGTTCATGAAGATGGGGAGACCCACACAAGATCACATTACCAAAGGACCACATGCAGAGAGCTAGAGCCTCCATTCTTGGTCTACCTGTACTATACCTGATCTGTAACTGTCACAGTTAAGGCTTTGGTGTTGCTTCCCTTTCTCCTAGTGGTTCTGAGTGTGTGTGCCTCAGTGGAAGAACCTAAATCACGTTTGCAGTTATAAAAGAATGCTTCCAACAACATATCACAAAAACATGAACTTTGGAGATTTAAGCAAAAGAGAACAATTCAAATATCTGCTCTAGGATTTATTAGGTTCATGCTCTTCCAATATTGATATTTAGTGCCATTAATATTAAGAGCAGGATGTACTCAGTATTGCTAAATCTGTTTTCCATCTGTCCAGTGGCCTTTTGGTTTTGATGAAGTGTCTTCCAGGAGCCTGTAGGTAAAAGTGTGGGTGTTAGGAAGTAGGGGACCTTTAAGAGGTAGGGGTCTTAGAAAAGTTCCTTAAGCCACTGAGAGAATGCCCTTAAAGATGACTGTGGAGTTTATATGTTTTGAGATGGAGACTCACTATGTAGCCTTGGCTGGCCTAGAACTTGCTATGTAGATCAAGCTGTCCTTGAACTCACAGAGATCCACATGGCTCAGCCTCCTAAGTGTTGGGGATTGAAAACATGTGCCACCACTCTCTGCTTGCTCCATCTTCTTGGTCCTGCAACTCTGGGCTTGTGTCATGATCACAATGTGCCTGCATCACTAGAGGGAGGCCCAAACCAGCAAGTTCCTTGGCTTGAATTTGAACCTCCTAACAAGGCAGTATATCAGCACTTCTAAGTTCATACTTGCCTTGGGCGTTTCTTTATCTGAAAAGCTGACTGATCCCAAGGGGACTAATAATGTTGGTTTCAGAACTGTATGCAACTATATATCATATATTTGCTGATTGTTACATTAGTACCACAAGTTGTATTTTAAAGTAGCAGAAACTAACTAGTTATTAAGCCAAAGAGAAATTTATTCAACCATATTTGGCAGAATATTTCACAGAATGGTCAAAAGGCTGAACATCCAGTCATCAGAGTTCCCATAAAGATTCTACTCCTGCTTCTAACCCCCCATTCATGGTACTCAGGGCTGTATTGTGCATTACCAACACAGATACTACTATCATCTGTCACTAGAAACTCAACAGTGCCACCCCAGAAAGCCAACCAGTGGTGACTTTGCTCTCACTGGCAAAAGCAGACTCCATGTGGCATTTTTGTGTCACACTGTTTTCTTAAAGGATGTTTCCCAAAGAGGGGTCTGGTGGGACCTAATGACAAGGAAAGCAAGATTTCTGATGTGTCATGTGAGGAGGAAAGAGACTCCCTAACCAAGGAGGAACAAGTTCTCAAGGCGTGCTCCCCAGAGACGTGTCTAATCTACCGACTCCAAGAAGGACATTGACTGGTTCTCACTCTCTTTTCCACCTGGGTCCTTTTCTGATCTCCTTTGCACAGGCTTCAGCCTCAAGCATTCTCCTTGTGCAATGATGCCATTCTTCCCTAAGGACTGCAGACTTAGATCTGTCATCTAAACAGTCCTTGTGCTAAGAGTGTGTCTCTTTTCCAGTCACTCCATTGAAACTATGATTCTAAAGAGCTATTGTTATCCCTGGCACCACATAAGTTTTCCTGAGTCATTCCTTGATAATGAATTCAGGAGATGAATGTGTACACCAGTCCCGAGTTACAGCCCCCAAGACAGAGGTAGAGCTTTGGCTCTACAGCAGCTGGATTCAAGTATGGGGAGGAAAAGCTTTGAGATGGGAACTTGGAGTGCTGGGCAAGTTAAGCGAATTATTTGTTCAGGGTATTCCTCCTGACCATTCAACATCCGCATCCGCTCGTCCCATCCTTTGCACACACACATGGTACTAGGACTCTTTAGACCTTCATGCTAAAGATTCTCCTTCCTTAGATTCTTGGCCAACTTCTGCTTCCAGCTCTAGGATATCTTGGTGTCATGTATCATTCTTAGGTGAATTCAGAATAGATCCTTGCTTATGGACAACTGATGGCTTTCTTATCCGGTGTTCTATTGCTGTGAAGAGACACCACGACCACAGCAACTCTTACAAAAGAAAGCATTTAACTGGGGTTGGGTTACAGTCTAAGAGGTTTAGTGCATTGTCATCACAGCTGGGGACATGGCAGCCTGCAGGTAGACGTGGTGCTAGAGAAGTAGCTGAGAGTTTGGTATCCAGATCCACAAGCAACAGGAAGAGAGACATTCTGATTTTGGAATAGGTCTTTTGAAACCTCAAAACTCACCCCCAGTGTCTCACTTCCTCCAAGAAGGTAATACCTCCTAATCCTTTCAAATAGTATGATGACCAAGTATTCAAATCTGTGAGTCTATAGGGATCTGATTTAAACCACCACAATGGCCAAATGATAACTTTGACTTAACATACAATGGTGGAAAATATTAGAACATCTATTTTGTTTGTTTGTTTGTTTGTTTGTGTTTTGTTTTTTTTTGTTTTTGTTTTTTTTTGTTTGTTTGTTTTGTTTTTTCGAGACAGAGTTTCTCTGTGTAGCTATGGCTGTCCTGGAACTCACTCTGTAGACCAGGTGGTCTCGAACTCAGAAATCCGCCTGCCTCTGTCTCCCAAGTGCTGGGATTAAAGAAGTGCACCACCACTGCCCAGCAGAACATCTTAATAGAGGAAAAAAGAAGCCAGGCAGAAGGGGAAGAAACAATATACCATGCTTACTAATCAGTAGTGCTTACCACATCCTGCTTTCTAAAATGTATCTTTATTTATTTGTGTGTGTGTGTGTGTGTGTGTGTGTGTGTGTGTGTGTACATGCTTATCTGTATGCACACATGAGTTTGTTCCCTTGACAGTTTGACTCTGTCTTCTTTCAGGTGAGACTACCCCCCACTGTGACCAGGATGTGCTTTCATAGCCACAGACCTTAAGAGTCCTGTCCATCCTCTGCACTCAGTATGCAGGGTGTACAAAAATATGCTTATATTTTGTACAGTAACTGGGGCACTTCCTGTGCACTGGGTATGTAGAGTATACACTTAACTGCCCTTGGTATGCCAAGTGTACAAAATATGCTTATATTTTGTATACTTAACTGGGGGCAGTGACAAACAATAGCTTGAGTTAAAAGATATGAATCAGTCTTGGCTGACCCCCCACCCCCTTTTCTTCAGAGGCCGGGCTTTAAAATGGGAGTAAGGGGCTTGGGAGATAGCTCAGTGGTTAAGAGCACTGGCTGCTCTTCCAGAGGTCCTGAGTTCAATTCCCAGTAACCACGTGGTGGCTCACAACCATCTGTAATGGGATCTGATGACCACTTCTGGTGTGTCTGAAGACAGTGACAGTGTACTTACATATGTAAAATAAATAAATTCTTTTTTAAAAAAAATAAAAAAAAGTGGGAGTGAAGTGAAGCCCTTCCCAAACAAGGGAGAGGCCCATGACAAAGGTTTCCCAGGATCCCTTCTTAAGTTTCTGGATGCCTCAGCTTTGCTTCCACTACTGCTATCTCTGAGGAGATAAGTTGGTCTGCAGTCCTCTGACTTCTGCTCCTCGCTGACTTAGGATGCAGTTAGGAAGCCTTCCCTGGGCAGTTTGGTCTCTGTCTGTTTTCAGGTGATGCAGTTGTCTCTTACTTGTAGCAACTTTGGCTCTAAACACTAGCCAGATCTCTCCAGCTGACATTTCTCTGTAGTCTCTCCATTATCTCTAGCCAGAGTGGACATGATGATCAACTTTTTAAAATGCAATGTGTTTACAGAGACAGCCATCACCTCAGCCAGGACAGAGAAATCGACACAACACTGACCCCTTGCCTCACCGCACTCCTTCCCACTTCACACTGCTACTCTAAACAGAAAGCTACATCCAGGAGCAAATTTCTATCGCAACCCATTCTGTTTCTCCACTATATATATATATATTATATGTATATATGTATATATATATACACACACACATATATGTTTATACACACACATATACACATACATATACATCATATACATACATGTATACATCATATACATATATATCATATACATATATATACACACACACATATATTCAGTCTGATCAAAATAAAATAAGGAATGTGCTCAATTAAAAATGCCAAGTCACAGAAAAGATTAAAAGAACCATGAAATTCTGGGTGTGAGAAAGACAGGAATCAAAATGGTTCTCATACTCAGGTAATGTCAGTCTTTAAGGTAATGCTATCTCATCTTTTCTTCTACCCTCTCTCTGTTCATTTGTTTATTGATATGTATCTCCGGCTAGCCTGAAACTCACCATTCTTTTGCCTCGGCCACCCATGAATTAGGATTGCAGGCTTGTGCCACAGCATTGATTCTTCCTTTCTATGCATATATTTCTCTGCTGGGAATTGAATTTTGAAGAAACCAAGACTGAATAGCATTCTTGGGCAGCCTACACACTCACCTCTTGGTCAGAGCAAGGAAGGTGACTTATGAATCTTTACCAAGACTAGCAAAAAAATTGTTTCAAGGTTCTCCTGTCAGAGGATGCAGTACACTCCAGGCAGGGAAAACACAAAGAAATAGGAGAGAAAGGGACACTCTCATCCACAGCTGCAGGATTTTAACAACTCCAGAACCTGTAATAAACTAGAAAGTAGAAAATTAAACCCAACAAATCACACGGTTACCCAATGAAGTTTCCGGGAAGAACACCAAAGCTGCCACTTGGTGCCTTCTTGTTGCCCTTGATAAAAGGTTAGAAGAAAGATATGAGAGGAATATAGGACTCAGTTTAACAATAAGATTATTACTCTTCAAGCTTTCTAAGAGAGCCAAAATTGATAGCCAAGATCAAATCCACAGAAGAACTATTGGTCTCAATATCATGATCTTAGAAAATAAAAAATGGTTCATCAGAGAAGTCGATCTAAGAATCTTCAGAGCATATTTCATAGACCATCTTAATTGAAAGAAGGCCTTCTCATGAAGCTGGAGAGGTGGCTCAGTGGTCAACAGCAGAGGACCCACGTTCTGTTCTTAGTACCCACACAGTAGTTCAAACCAACCACGATTCATTTCAGGAGGGTCTAGTGCCATCCTCCGGCCTCCTCGGGCACCAGGCACACATAACACTCATACATACAAAATAGAAATAAATAATTTTTAAAAGGCCTTCTGAGAATCTTAAAGGTATCATCCCTTCCAGACCCTGACTGAAAGAGCAACAGTAGGACAGACCTTATCATGAAGATAACCGTGGGCTGGACTTTGTTTAAATGCAGTGGGTTGCAATTTGACTGATAAAAAATGCCTGAAGATTTTAAGAAATTAGGTCAATATGGTCTGAAATGTTATTGTGATGGTTTGTATGTGCTTGGCCAGGGAGTGGCACTGTTGGGAGGTGTGGCCTTGTTGGAGGAAGTGTGTCACTGAGGGGGTGGGCTATAAAACCCTCATCCTAGCTTCCTGGAAATCAGTATTCTGCTAGCAACCTTCAGATGATGATGTAGAACTCTCAGCTCCTCCTGCACTATGCCTGTCTGGATGCTGCCATGCTCCCACCTTGATGATAATGGACTGAACCTCTGAACCAGTAAGCCAGCCCCAATTAAATGTTGTCCTTACAAGAGTTGCCTTGATCATGGTGTCTGTTCATAGTAGTAAAACCCTAACTAAGACAGTTATACAGAGAAATGAAAAGAAAAGGTTTTAAGGTTGTAAAATCTCTGTGAGTAGAGATATGCTGAATCACTCAGCAGCTTGTGTGGGTCATATGTGCAGGTCAGATTTTTTTGTGATTAGACATAAAATAAAATTTAACACCTATAATATTTATTTATTTATTTATTTATGTAGTGTGTGTGCTTGTGTGTGTGTGTGTGTGTGTGTGTGTGTGTGTGTGTTTGCTGTGGCATGCATGTAGAGGTCAGAAGATGACTTGCAGGACTCTGGGAATGAACTCAGATAATCAAGCTTGGTGCTATCTGCCTTTATGAACTATCTTGCTGACCCTATTTATTTAACTTTTCAAGGAAGAGTCTCCTGTGGCTCAGGCTGACCTTGAACTCACTGTGTAGTGGAGGACAACCTTCAATTTCTGATCTTTCCAGTGCCACCTTCTGAACGTGAAAATTAACAGGCATGCACCACCACACCAAGTTCTATGTGCTGCTAGAGACTGGCCTAGAGCCTTACAAATACACTCTAGCAACTGAATCATGTTGTCAGCCCCTATTTTTAAATGACATACTTTTTCTTTTTAAAAAAAAATAAAATTAAGTAACTTCTCTTTGTTGAACAGCTATCATCTACCTACTTCTAAACTATTTTTTCAATTGGCAAAACCGAAATTTCACGGTCTTGGAATTTTACCCCATTTCTCCTCTTCTGGCCTTTAGAAACTACTAACTGTTCTATAATCTGTCTCTATGGGTTTTATTATGCAATATAGCTCATTTAGATGAACTCAGTGTTTACCCAACTCTCATGACATACCTCTCTAACAAGACCACATCTCCTAAACTAGAACCCAAACATTCAAATATGTAAGTCCACAGGAACCCATGCTCATTCAAAGCACCACATAAAGCTTGAACTGAGCATTGATAGCCACTGATCCTAGACAGTAAGGGTCTAGTAGTTACAGAGAAGAACTCGGATAATAAAGCTGTGAAGTTCAAACTCTTTGTAGTGCTAAAAATCAACAGAGCTTGGAGTAGGTGTCGGGGAGGACCTCTTGGGCTAAGGCAAGATTAAATAGGGGATGGAAGTATTGTGACTCTACTCTGTCGGGTGCCTGCAGAGATAGCACACTCCAAGTCTAAATAGACTTCATTAAATTTTTGTTCAGCCATTATTGCAAACAGCCATAATAACAAATCTGTATTGTTCCACTGTTCTACGGACTTGTGTTTAAGGAAGCTTCACTGCAGTGCATCTCTGATCTCACTCTCCCACAGATTTTGTTTCTCTTGTGTGAAGACAGATTGGCAGAAAAAATAAAAAGAGATCCTGATGCAAAAATGTGACCTTTTAAAACAACTTCATCTAGAATTTTCTTCTGGTGATGAAGAAGTCATATGCAACCTGTGACAGCCACACCCAGCTCTTTGTCGCAGAAGCTGAGAGTCTGTATTTGGAGAGGAGATCCAGCACTGAAGAAGCAATCACAGGCCTTTCCACAGCTTTGCCATGATGCTCTAAGCCAGGAGAGGATGGAGGCTGGGACCTGCTTTCCCTCAGACCATCCCTTTTGCTTTTAAATTAATACATTGATTGTATTCTACCTCCTTTGGCTGAATTATATTAAAAACAAATTTGTCTTTCAACCCTTTACCCTTTAAGGAATGCTAATTCAACCATTTAATCTAGTCTCTAGGTAAAATAATATATGGTCTGATACATTTGTTTCTAAGGGTTTTTTCCCTATATTTAAAAACTGTTTAAATATTATCAGAAAAATGTCTTCTCTATGGCTTTAAAATAAATTTCACTTACTTTTATAGTGTGAGTGGTTCAGTAAATGTCTCCGTGACTCTCTGCTCCCTTTCATGTACAATTCAGTTGTTATTTGGTGTGAAAACAAATCCATTCATTGAGAGAACTCTTTCCTTTTGTTTGTTTTCCACATTCATTAGTTTAGCACTTACTGCGTGCTGGGAACTGAATTGGTAAGCAAGCAAGAAGAGGGTCTTGAGCATGCA
>JADRCH010000036.1:4542820-4677560 GCA_019843965.1 Rhynchomys soricoides | reverse complement strand
AACCAAAAAAAACCCCCAACCAAACAAAACAGAATAAGGGGCAGGGCAGTGGTGGCACACGTATTTAGTCCCAGCATTTGGGAGGTAGGGGCAGGTGGTTCTCTGTGAGTTCAAGGCCAGCCTGGTCTACAGAGCTAATTCTAGGACATCCAAGACTATACAAACAAAGCCCTTCTCAGACCCACCCTACCACCACCATAAAAAGAAGCATACTAAGAGAAGGAGGGTTTTGGCTTACAGTTTTCAAGGCTACAGGGTACGTGACAAAAAGAACTTGGAGTCAGAATCAAATACAGAGATGAGCTACGTCATAGCATTCCAGCCAAGGATGGCTTTCTGGCATGATGGGATCCTGGGAGACTGTAATACAGCCAAGTGTGAGGTTGCCCGTGCCATCTAGGTTTGTGTAAGTGCACCCCACATGGTTTGCCAGAAACAAACCAAACTACGAATTTCTCACTGCTACCCTATCTTTAAGGAACAAGGGTTCCTTGTTTCAGTCTTCCCTTGGAGACCTGACGATCCACTCCAACTCTCAATGTCAGCTCTCTCATCTGTTACACAGACACCAATGCTACTGATTCATAGAAAGGAGTGGAGACAAATGGAGCCATGTGTGCCGAAGCATGTTTATTCTGGGAGACCCTGTTCTTACTTTGAAGTGCTAATGGAAATGTGGAGGAAGAACAGAAGATGCTGAAATACCCCACTTTTGTTTGTTTGGTTTTCTGTTTTTTTGTTTTTTGCTGTTGTTGTTGTCAGGGTACTTTTAAAAACAGTCATCAGGAGCCAGGTACGATGGGGCACACTTTTAATTCCAGCACTCAGGAGGCTAGCCTGGTCTACAAAGCAAGTTTCGGGACATCTAGGACTGTTAACACAGAGAAACCCTATCTCAACAAAACAAAACAAAACAAAACAAAAAAAAACCCCAAACAAAAACAAACAACAGTCCTCGGGAACGAGTTAGATGGGTGAGATATCTATTGGGGGTCATGCCTGTAGAAGAGGAAGCACACAGGACAGTGGAAGAGAACACCTCTGTGCAGATGTAATGAAAGGTGAGGCAGAAGGAAGGATGGAGGAGCAAATATCCTAAACCATACTCAGGACTCAGAAAGTTTCTGGGGCTCAAGGTGAATCTTTAGGCCAAAGTTGTCAGAAAGAGTCTGCCCCCACTCCAGCCAGGTTCAGTCACTGGCTGCGTAAACTGGGTTTTAACCATAAATCCAGTGGTGGATCCACAGGCCCTTCAGCTGGGGTTGTCAGTCAAGTCCACCCCTTGTGGCAGGAGACTTGAGTGACATGTCCACAGGTGCCAGGCTATCCACTTGGTCCTACCCCTCCACCAACACTGCCTTTCTGAGTTCTTCTCCTGTTCTGCCAAACTCCTTAGCAGCCCTCGGCCTTCCTCTGTTTAATCGTTGGCACAGATGACCTAAAGTACTTTTCCTTTTTTTGTTGTTGTTGTTTTTGTTTTTTGTTTTTTTTTTCTTTTAGGTTTGTTTTTGAGACTGGGTCTTGTGTACCCAAGGCTGGCCTCAGACTCACTATGTAGCTGAGGATAACCTGCAACTTCTCTGATTCTCCTGCCTCCATCTCCCCAGTGCTAGGATTACAGGCATGCTCCACTCTGCCTGGTTTTACAGGGTGCTGGAGACAGAACCCAGGGCATAAGAGGGAAACCCTTTTCAAGCCAACTGCACCTCTCACCCCTGAAATACTTTCTTTACTTGACTTTAGGGAAGCTAGCTGCTCTTTGTTTTCTCTTCAATTTTGTAGAGTAGGAATCCTTGCTGACCCCTTCTTCTTGAAATCTCTAAAAGACCCCAGAGCTGTTTTCTGCTTTTCTTTATTTGAGCTCATTCCTTTGTTATCTCCTTCCACCCTGCGGCTTACAGTGCCTGTGTGTAAGGCAATGGCTCCATCTCTAGTTGAAGCCTTCCCCTGAGTTCCAGCCCTGAAGATGACACAGGTTTTTCTAGTAGGCAGAACTCTGATGAGGCTTTGCCTGGTGGAAACACTACCCACTCCTCTCACCATTCTGGAGAACAATTTTAAGGACAATAGTAGATTCCTCCGTGTGTGTGTGTGTGTGTGTGTGTGTGTGTGTGTGTGTGTGTATGAACAGACATGGACATGATCAATGAAGGCACTAACTCAAAGGGAGAGAATGATGTGATTCAAAGAACAGACCACTTCATGGAATGTACACAGACTTAATTTATCACAGAACTAGATGTCTAGAGCCAAGTAACACAGAGGCATTAACACTGCCTAGCAGAGCACAGCAGACAGGATTGCTTCTTCACAGTGTTTAAGCTTCGATGAAATTAAAAATGTATGTTTACCACAGAAATATGACCTGGAGAAGTTATTTGTTTAGCCAGAGCCCGGTAGGAGAAGAGGAACAGGAAATCAGGAAGGAATGTAGGGAGTAGACACTTGCCACACAGAAGTAAAGAAACCAGGCTGTTCATAAAGCTCCAAGTGACATTTCAGACAAGGGATCCCGGAGGGTGTTAGGAGGGAATTATTGTGCAAATCCCCCCTTGGAGCCTCAAAGACCTCTAGCAGCAGTCATGGAAAGAGGGATCCTGTACTAATGTTCCAACCATTGTTCTTAAGCACGGTGGGCCAAAGTTCATGCAGCAATATCTGCGTGTTTGCATGGAGCAGGAATGAATAATACATGCAAATTCTGTGCTTTGGGTTCCCTTGTTTAGAAATCTGCCTGGCTTGATTTGTGTGTCCTTAATCTACTTAGGCAGAGACCTTTCCTTGTGTTCTAATATCAAATAGGCTTTAGCTTAGGCAGGTCTAATGGGACCTTGTCATTGGTGGAAGCTTAATAAGGTATCAGGAGATTGCAAGTAAATTTCATTAAGAGGCCATAATCTCTACCTCATGAAAAATTATGTGTTTAAAAATATGGGGTCAAGATATTCCTGCAATCTGCCATGCAGTAGCCTAGAAATACCCCACAGGGTGACCTGTGTACTCCTAGCTCACCAATAAGTTCAGGATCCTGGACAATCAAGGTTTTCCTTGTCCAGCCTCTAAGAACCGGGGAGAATATGGCTAAAATTTGGTAGAAAATTTAAAAGGCGAGCCCGTTGTCTTTGGCCAGTTGGTTTGCTATTTTTTTTTAGAGTTCTAAATGTCAATCTCAATGCTATGCAAGAACTAAGGTATGGGCTGGGTGGGGTGTGCAGGCCTGCAATCCTAGCCCCTTTGAAGCTTAGGCAGAACAGTGAGTGAATTTGAGGCTAGCCTGGGTTACACAGGGATTTCCAGGTGAACTTGTGTTATATAAAGAGACCCTGCTAAGAAAAGAAAACAAAAGAAAACAAAAGAAAAGAAAAGAAGGCAGGCAGGCAGGAAGAGCGGAAGGAAGGAAGGACAGAAGGAAGGAAGGGAGATGAGATTGGGTGCATTCAGGGTAGAGAAGCCAAAAGCAAAACCAAAAACAACAAACAAACAAACACTCTCACTACAGGCATATATAACAATTAAAAATGCTTTTTAAAAAAAAGGAAAGAAAGAAAAGAAAAGAAAAAGAAGAAGAAAAGAAAAAATGTGGCTTACCCTAGCGGGGAAAGTATTCCTAATTTGGCATGTTCTCAGACAGAAGGAGCCCTCTATAAGTTCGAGGCAATTAAGAAAGCGGCTAACAGGTTTTACGAAGACTGCTGTTTCACGTATGAAGTTCCGAGTGATCAGCCGTGAATACGCCCAGGAATTTTCTGAAGCGAGTTTTCAAAGCCTCATGGCAAAGCATCCTGACAGAATGCTATGGAAATATGAACGGGGTAAGACTCAGCAGAAGGTGGCAGATAGCCCAGAACGGCATTGACAAAGGCAGCAGCTGCACAGGACGAGGACCCTTCCTGCCACTCCCAGCTGAGGGGACTCACAGGTCTCCCGAAAACAGAACCACAAGGCCCGCTTACTCAGTTTCACATTTGGACAGCACAAGAATATTCAGTATGAAACTCTACTGTTTATTCGGGCCCTGTCTAGACACGTCTCCAGAAACAACTAACACTACCCCAATCTTACATATCCTTTAGTGCAATACCCGTGAATATGCACTTACTTTATGCTAAGTTCTATACACACTAGCTTGTTTTTCACTAAACAATATTTGGAACTTACTACTATTTATCAGTTAAGAAAGGAAAAGGAGGCCGGGCAGTGGTGGCGCACGCCTTTAATCGCAGCACTTGGGAGGCAGAGACAGGCGGATTTCTGAGTTCGAGGCCAGCCTGGTCTACAGAGTGAGTTCTAGGACAGCCATGGCTACACAGAGAAACCCTGTCTCGAACGCCCCCTCCCCCCCGCCAAAAAGAAAGAAAGAAAGAAAGAAAGGAAAAGGAGGACTGGAGAGACGCTCCGAGGCTAAGAGCAGTGTCTGTTCTTCCGGAGGACCTGGGTTCGATTCTCAGCACCCACATGGCAGCTCACAGCTGTCTGTAACTTCAGCTCTAGGGGATCTGACACGCCCCCAAGGACGTGAATGTAAGTAAATAAATTATTTTTGAAAAAGAGAAAGAAAAGGAAAGCATCCTCATTCCTTAACAAATAACTGGCTACATGGTATTCAACCAGGCTGAGATTAATAGACATTTCTAAGCTTTGGCTGAGATGATGATTTAATAGATAATTAGATAATGAATAATGATTTCTAAGCTTTGGCTTTTATATACAATGCTTTAAAGACTTGCTCTCTGCTCCCAACAGTTTGCACGTATTTTAAATAATCCATAGGATAAATTCCTAGAGGAAAAATTACAGCTGCAAAGAGTGTGTGTTTGCAACTTTGATGGGTAAGCGTGCCTTCAGCAAACTCTCACTTACACAGCACCAATGAGCTTGATTGTATTTTTCCTCCATGCTGGACTTGGACTTAATTTGTATTTCTCAGTCTGATGAGATGGTCTTTTCATACATGTTTTAGAGACATTTGTATTTCCTTTTATGTAAATAGCTGACATGCTTTATACCTTTATCTGCTGGGTTATTGGTTGGTTTATACTTTCATGTGTTGTTCTGCTGTGCTGGGATTTAGCCTAGGGTGGTGCACATGCTAGGCAGGCATTCTCTATCATTAAGCCACAACTCCACTTCACAGTTTTTTTAATTAAAGTTTTTTTTTTTGTTGTTGTTGTTTGTTTTGTTTTAAGTCAGGGTTTTGCAATGTTACCCAGATTTACCTCAAGTTCCCAGGCTTGAGTGCTGCTCCTGCCTTACTCAGCTCTCAAGGAAATTACTATGTGCAGCATCTTTTAAAAAAAAAAATCCTTATCTATTTAAAAAGTTAACAGTGGAGGCTGGAGAGATGACTCAGTGGTTAAGTGCACTGGCTAGTCTTGCACAGGACTAGGGTTCATTTCCCAAGTATCCACATGGTGGCTCACAACCGTGTGTAACCCTAGTTCCAGGGTATCTACTGCCCTCTTCTGACCTCCATGGACACTGCAGGAACAGCATCTATATGTGTCACACATACATACATACAGATATACAGATATGCAAGCAAACCTCATACACATAAAATAAGTTCTTGAAAGCTGGTACTTTTACTGTATTATGAACTGCAAGTATTTCCCCAATGTTGCCACAGAGCTCATGGATACGAGAGATGTGTATTTAAATGACAATTGGATTATATAGATATTTGGAATCATACTTTCTTTTCTTGAGGATTCAAATATATTCTCTTCTATTCTCTAAAATTCAATGTATTTGTAGAAGAATATTTTTGTTTGTTTGTTTTTTGGCAGTTATCTCTAAATAGCCTTGGCTGGTCTTGAATTCACAGAGATCTACCTCCCTTTGCCACCAGGGGTGCTGAGATTAAAGGTGTGTGCCATCATACCTGGCACTTGTAGAAGAATCTCACACCAGCATGTTTTGTTGTTACATTTTATAGATGATTTATTCTGTTGTTGTTGTTGTTGTTGTTGTGCTCTATTATTCAAGGAATTCTTTTTTCTTTCTTTCATTTTTTTAGTTTCAAAGTTCCTCAGTTACATGAGGTCACATTTCAGGGTGGATCATTATGTGTCAATTTTTCCTTGAAACATAACAGTTTGTTGTTGTAATTGGAGTTGAATCCTGGGCCTAAAACATTCGAAGCAAGTTCTCCACCCCTGAGCTGTATTCCCGGTCCTCTTTACTGCTTTGTTTTTCAGTAGAGTCTCACCAAGACCAGGGCTGGCCTTGTTCTTCTCATTTTCCTGCCTCAACTTCCTGAGAGACTAGGATAATCTGTGTGTATCACAAGCCTGGGCCCAGCCCAATAGGCTCCATATAAAGGGGCTATTTTCTCTAGCTGTCTTTATTACTGTGACGAGACACCACAACCAAGGCAACTTATCAAAGACAGCATGACTGGAGCTCACAGTTCCAGGGTATTAGAGTCCATGACCATCATGGTGGGGACATGGAGCAGTATCTGAGAGCTTATGTCTGATCCATAAGCATGATGCAAAGAGAGAGAGACAGACAGACAGACAGAATTGGGAATGGCATAGGCTTTTGAAACAAGGCAACACCTTCTAATCCTTGCCAGATAGGTCCACCAACTAGAGACCAAGCATTCAAACACATGAGCCTGGGAAGCCATTTTCTTTCAAGACACCATATCAACTGTATGCAAGATTTTTTCTGATTCATTACATGTGGATTTTAGATAACAGTCTTCTGGATCTGTTTTTTGTCTTCCATGGATATTTTTAACCTGTATTTATTTATTTACTCACTTATGTATTTATACAGAGTCTTACTATGTAACCCTGGATAGCCTGGCACTTGCTACATGGACCAGGCCTCAAACTCTTTGCCTCCCAAATGCTGCAATTAAAGGCAGGTCCACTATGCCCCTTACTCTCTGTAATTATTTTGAATCATATTTCTTTTCATTCATTTTTCTTGCTTTTCTCATATCTATTTCTTTGCATTCTGATCAGTGTCTACTACAAATCCTCATTCCATTTCTATCATTTTTTACAACACACTCCTTTCTATAGATTTTTTGTGGGGCTGGGTGTTTGAGACAGGGTCTCCTATCTAGTTCTGGCTGTCCTGGAACTCGTTATATAAATCAGGCTGGCCAGGATCTCACTCAGTAGATCAGGCTGGCCTAGCACTTAGAGAGATCTGTCTGCCTCTGCTTCCTGAATGCTGGGGATACAGGTGTGTGCCACCACCACCACCCAGCTCCTTTCTAGAGATTTAAAACCACACATCTCTCCATCATCCTGACTCTTGTATTTGTTTGCTTTTCTTGTTTATCTTTTTATGTTAAAAATTAAGTGCATACATCACATCGAATAAACATCTAGTTTAGGGCTCTTTTGTCCTTCTCAACTGAAACTGTATTCATTAAAAACCAGCTCCTGTTCCTCCCTCTGTTCAGCTCCCATAACAACCATTCCACACCTGTCCCCATGCATTTGACTGTTCAAGAAATTTTATTTAAGTAGAATTATACAGTGTACTAAACAGGGTTCACTAGAGGAACAGAACTGATAGAACGAATCCATTTATATACAGGAAGGAGATTTATTAGAATGTCTTACAGGCTGTGGTCCAGCCAGTTCAGCAATGGCTGTCTCCCAGTGGAAAGTCCAAGAATCAGTCCATGAGGCTGGATGTCTAAGCACTGGAATCCCAAAGAAATAGGTTCTACTACCAGCAAGGAGACACTCCAGTGACAGGATAGATGCTCATACCATCAAGAGTGGAGGCAAATGGGCAGAAACCTTCCTTTTTCCATATCCTTTACAAAGGCCTCCACCAGGAGGAGGACTTGGTGTAGGTCTTCCACCTCAACTGATCCAGATTTAGAGTGGATCTCCCTATATGAAGCAATCAAATCAAGAAAAATCCCTCACAGGTACACCCAGATGCTTGGGTTTTTGTTGACTTCGGATGTAGTCAAGTTGACAACCAAGATTAGCCACCATTTATGGTATTTGCCATTTTGTGGCTGATTTATCTCATCTCATTCAGCATGATATTTCATGATATTTTCAATGTTTATCCATTCAGTAATGTGTCAAAATTTCCTTCTTTATAAGGCTGAACAGTACCCATAGTATGTATATATATGCTCTTGTTTTATAAGTGGGTTCCTTTATTAACTGTTATATTCATGGGGAAACATTTGGTTGAAACTTTTATCTGTTCCTTGGAAAACATGTGATCAGTGTTCCCTGCATTTCTTTTTCTATTTTTTTCTCTTTTCATCAGCGTAGATGAGTGCACATGTGAGTGTGTGTAGATACTTCAGTTAATGTACATGCACACACTCGAATGCGCACATGCGCGCGCACACACACGCACACACACACACTGGGTGATTGATTTTTCACTTCTCCTTTTGGGTCAGTGACTGATTTTGAGCAAACATTTACCAAAGGTGGATATGTTATACTATAGTTGTGTCCAAAGCTAGCAGCAATTTGCTGAGGGTCACCTAAAAGAGAGACAACCTATTTTTCACGTCTCCCAAAATGTCATACAGGCAACAGGAAGACTCACACCAGGCCTATTTTTCTGCATCTGCCTCTCTAGAGTGACTCACATGAGCACTCTGCTCCCCTTTGTGTCTTTTACAGTTAGCCTTCCTCAGGACACATGGACACACCTGGTTTTGTGGGCTGTTAGGGGTTGCATTCACAGGCAGTTCTTGTTTTTCCTTCACACCGTATTTGCTCTCCTTTGCATTTGGCCCCCCTTCCCTTCATGTAGCTCATATTTTCCCAGATATTTTAGCTTGCATTTCTATTTGCTTCTCATTCTTCTTTTGGGTGATTTTCTAGAGAAGGATGAATACTAATTTTGCTCCACTATTTTCAAATTGAAAATATGTAACCAATTCTCCTAGCATACTAGAAAATGTTTCTCTCAAAATAGTTTATTGTTATTGTTGTTGATGATATTATTATACTAATGTTATTATTTTGCATCAGGAATGGATTTGAAAGTGATTTGTAGTTGAGGATGACCTTTGACTTCTGATTCTCCTGCTTCCATCTCTCCAGTTCTGGCATCACAGACTTGCACTGCCCTGCCAAGTTTCGTGCTGCTAGGGATCAAACACAAAGCTACCAACTGAACTACTACTTCAGTATATTAAATAAAAGCATTCTGTCTTTATATAAACTTCAAATTAGAGAACCTTTCAGGATATTATGGACATGTGGTCCAAGATGGTCTGGGTAGCAATGGCTGTTAAGGCAATTACAGGAGAGAGAACAGGAAACAATCCCTCCCATAAAAGACTTGACCTGGTTGGTTCTTGGTTGCCTATTCTGTGTGCGGTATCTTATATTCTCAATTCTAGGAGCTGAGCCATCTCATCTTCTTTATCACACAATTTGTCTCTAAAGCTTCAGACATGACGGGCAGTGGTGGCACATGCTTTTAATCCTAGCACTCGGGAGGCAGAGGCAGGTGGATTTCTGAGTTCGAGGCCAGCCTGGTCTACAGAGTGAGTTCCAGGACAGCCAGGGCTACACATAGAAACCCTGTCTCGAAAAACCAATAAAAATAAATAAATAAATAAATAAAGCATGCTTCAGACATGAAGGAGAACAGGTACTCCTGGCAGATATCAGGGTCTGTGGTCTGGGGACCAATCCCCGTTCATGTCCTGTGTGCGTTCAATGGAGATATGGTTATGGACATAGAACATGTTTCATCATGTGGAAGAGGAAGTGAAGATGCCAAAGGACCCTGAAATTCATCTCTGATCCATGAATAATGTGTCACATTTCATCACTAGCAATTACCTCTTTGAGTTTCTACGATCGTTTTTTAAATATTTATATTTCTTTGAAAATAAGCAACTTTCCATTAAAACCTTAAAAATGTTTCAAGAGGAAGGAATGCTGAAGAAACAGAGGAAGAGGAAATGAAGGGAACACCCAAGACAAACATTGCCCACTCAACAGTTCTGCCTGGCCGGACTTACTTCTTCACTAATAGTTCTAATCATTCTAGCAAACCAACAGGAAGCTGGTGAGGGAGTTCTTTGTAGTGAAAAGGAAAACATTCCGAAGTTTCCCGTGCCTGAACTCCTTTGCTTCCCTTGTTTTATGGAATCTTTGAGCCTCTCATTCTACACTAAGTCTAGTGACTTTACTGTTCTTTCTAAAGGATGTATCTGCTCCATGGAAGCTTAGCTGCGATTCTGTTTACACACTGTGAAGCAATACCAGGCACCAGCTAGTTTAAGGTAAATCAAAAGGAGCTCTGCCTTCGGACTTGGCATTACCAACAGCTCTTATTTTACATGAAGAATGATGTTAGGATTAGACTTAAGCTTTCCTGTACTATGCTGGCATGGATAGTTGTTGCTCAAAGTTGGAATTACAGAATCATTTTATTTTGGAAATGGATCTTTAAAAATGAATTGACCACCAAGTGTGGACATTGCATGTGATCTGGACCCAAAAAGGATTCTAATATATGGAGTAAGTTCTGTGAATCGAAAACTATTTCCTGACCGAAAGGCTAGTCTGATTGACAGGATATAATAAAAAACATCATCCATACCTGTTATATATAAATTTACATCTTTTTCAATGCCAGAGATATCACATGCTGCCCATTCTCAAAGGTACTCTTAATCCTTTGGCTTACACAACCACAAGGACACTGCCAAAAGAGTCATTTCAATTTCTTCTTCCATAAACAAAAGTACTTAGGCACAATATACTCGCCACAAGAACATATTTTTAGCAATAGGACTTTGGAAACAATTAATATGAATGGTGCCTATAACAAATATTGTTCTTGGAACATTAATTGATTACCTGAGAACTTCACCAGGGTTCTGTTAGGGTAATCTTTTCTTCACATTGAGTGGAGTGTCTTCTCTGTATTTTCAATTGTTAATTCTACATGGGCTGGCAGGATCTCAGCATTGTTATTTCTATGGCCCATCACTGGCCTTATATTTTCTAAATATTCTTCCTTCTTCTCTTGCCTAAAGGCCAGCTAGAATTCTATCAGAGTTTCTGATGGTTATAATAAAAAGCTGATGGCCAATAGCTGGGCAGGAAGTGGAGAGTGGAACTTCCAGGCAGAAAGAATGATGCTAGGGAAGAAAGCAGATACATAAAATTTGGATGAAGGACTTCAAGGAAACAGAACTGACCCCATTGGAACAGAGAAGTACAAAGCTAGCTGTGTGGCAGGTTATAGGCTAGCTAGTTGGGTTAAGTTTAGAGCAGCTGGGAGACTGCCCAAGCAAAATGCCTAAGCTTTAAACTATATTAAAAGTCTGGGGGCTGGAGAGATGGCTCAGAGGCTAAGAGTACTGACTGCTCTTCCAAAGATCCTGAGTACAATTCCCAGCAACCACATGGTGGCTCACAACCATCTGTAATGGGATCTGATGCCCTCTTCTGGTGTGTCTGAAGACAGCTACAGTATACTCACATACATACAATAAGTAAATCTTTAAAGTCTGCATGTCGAGACCTCTCCCTGGGCCACCAGGGCTCCATAGCCAAATAGCGCTGGGAGAAAACTAGCCTCCCAGGAGTGTGGAAAAACCCATGAGAGAAGGTAAGAGGAGTAACATTGCTCAGCAGGACTCGCCCAAAATCCTAGGGACATAGGGACTGAGGAACAGCCGGGAGGAAGGAACCTTCCAGTTTCCATCTGTGGTGGAAGACCTCTGCCTGGGCCACCAGGGCTCCATAGCCAAATTGCACTGGGAGAAAGATAGCTTCTCAGGAGTGTGGGCAAGCCTGTCTGCTCAGAGGGACCCACCTGGAGTACCCAGGACACTGGGACTGAGGAGTGGGCTTCTGGTTTCTTTTGGTGGGCTGGGAGCAGATCCTGTGACACAGGGCTCCATACTCAAATAGTGCCAGGAGAGAGCTGGCATACCAGGAGTGCCGACACACCTTCAAGCACAGGCAAGACCATTACTTCTTTTCAAATTCACTGGACCAAGAGGGACCCTTGGGAGTCATCAGGACACAGGAAACAAGGGACATCTGGGAACTAGATCCTTCTGGTTTCTGTCTGCACCCCAGAGTGGACCCTGTACCACAGCTCTCCAAACCCAAATTCCTCTCAGAGAGAACTGGTCTTCAAGGAGTATTGACACCTAGGCTTGCAGGAAAAACAAGCCACAGTCAGAGAGAGTAAGACCTGCAACACCAGAGATAACCAGATAGCGAAAGGCAAGGGCAAGAACACAAGGAACAGAAACAAAGGCTACTTGGCATCATCAGAACCCAGCTCTCCCACCACAGCAAGCCCTGGATACCCCAACATACCAGAAAAGCAAGACTCAGACTTAAAATCACATCTCATGATGATGATAGATTTTAAGAAGGAAATAAATAACTCCCTTAAAGAAATACAACAGAACATAGATAAACAACTAGAAGCCCTTAAAGAGGAAACCTAAAATTCCCTTAAAGAATTACAGGAAAACACAATCAAACAGACGAAGGAAATGAACATAACCACCCAGGAACTAAAAATAGAAATAGAAACAATAAAGAAATCACAAAGGAAGACAACCCTGGATTTAGAAAACCTAGGAAAGAAATCAGGAGTCATAGATGCAACTATCACCAACAGAATACACGAGATAGAAGAGAGAATCTCAGGTGCAGAAGATACCATAAAAAGCATGGACACAACAGTCAAAGAAAACACAAAATGCAAAAAGCTCCTAAACCAAAACATCCAGGATATCCAGGATGCAATGAGAAGACAGAACCTGAGGATAATAGGTATAGAAGAGAGTGAAGATTCCCAACTTAAAGGACCAGTAAATATCTTCAACAAAATTATAGAAGAAAACTTCCCTAACCTAAAGAAAGAGATGAACATAAATATTCAAGAAGCCTACAGAACGTCAAATAGATTGGACCAGAAAAGAAATTCCTCCTGTCACATTATGGTCAAAATACCAAATACACAAAACAAGGAAAGAATATTAAAAAGCAGTAAGGGGAAAAGGCCAAGTAACATATAAAGGCAGACTTATCAGAATTACACTAGACTTCTCACCAGAGACTATGAAAGCTAGAAGATCCTGGGCAGATCTCATACAGACTCTAAGAGAACACAAATGAAAGCCCAGGCTGCTATACCCAGCAAAACTCTCAATTTCATAGAGGGTGAAACTAAAATATTCTATGACAAAACCAAATTTGCACATTATGTTTCCACAAACCCAGCCCTACGAAGAATAATAGATGGAAAACGCCAACTCAAGGGGGGAAACTACACCCTAGAAAAAGCAAGAAAGTAATCTTTCAACAAATTCAAAAGAAGATAGCCACACAAACATAAAAATAACATCGAAAATAACAGGACGCAACAATCACTATTCCTTAATATCTCTTAACATCAATGGACTTAATTCTCCAATAAAAAGGCATAGACTGACAGACTGAATCCATAAACAGGACCCAGCATTTTGCTGCATCCAGGAAACGCACCTCCATGTTAAAGAAAAACGCTACCTCAGAGTAAAGGGCTGGAAAACAATTTTCCAGGCAAATGGTCCCAAGAAACAGGCTGGAGTAGCCATTTTAAAATCAGATAAAATCGACTTTCAACCAAAAGTCATCAAAAAAGATAAGGAAGGACACTTCATACTCATGAAAGAAAAAATCTACCAAAAAGAACTCTCAATTCTGAACATCTATGCCCCAAATGCAAGGGCACCCACTTTCTTAAAAGAAACTTTACTAAAGCTCAAAGCACACATTGCATCTCACACAATAATTGTGGGAGACTTCAACACCCCACTATCATCAATGGACAGATCTTGGAAACACAAACTAAACAGAGACACAGTGAAACTAACAGATGTTGTGAACCAAATGGGTTTAACAGATATCTATAGAACATTTCATCCTACATCAAAAGAATATACCTTCTTCTCATCACCTCATGGTACCTTCTCCAAAATTGAACACATAATTGGTCACAGAACAAACCTCAACAGATATAAAAAGATAGAAATAATCCCATGCCTCCTATCAGATCACTACAGAATAAGGCTGGTCTTCAATGGCAACAACAACAACAGAAAGCCCACATACACATGGAAGCTGAACAACACTCTACTCAATGATAATTTGGTCAAGGAAGGAATAAAGAAAGAAATTAAAGACTTCCTAGAATTTAATGAAAATGAAAGTACAACTTACCCAAACCTATGGGACACAATGAAAGCAGTGTTAAGAGGAAAACTCATAGCTCTGAATGCCTCCAAAAAGAAACTGGAGAGAGCATATACTAGCAGCTTAACAGCACACCTGAAAGCTCTAGAACAAAAAGAAGCTAATACACCCAAGGAGTAGAAAGCAGGAAATAATCAAATTAAGGGCTGAAATCAACCAAGTAGAAACTAAAAGAACTATACAAAGAATCAACAAACCAGAAGCTGGTTCTTTGAGAAAATCAACATGATAGATAAACCCTTAGCCAGACTAACCAGAGGGCACAGAGACAGTATCCAAATTAACAAAATTAGAAATGAAAAGGGAGATATAACAACAGATTCTGAGGAAATTAAAAAAAAATCATCAGATCCTACTACAAAAGTCTATACGCAACAAAATTGGAAAACCTGGATCAAATGGACAAGTTTCAGGACAGATACCAAATGCTAAAGTTAAGTCAGGATCAGATAAACCATCTAAACAGTCCCATAACCCCTAAAGAAATAGAAGCAGTCATTAAAAGTCTCCCAACCAAAAAGAGCCCAGGACCAGATGGGTTCAGTGCAGAATTCTGTCAGACCTTCAAAGAAGACCGAATACCAATACTCTTCAAACTATTCCACAAAATAGAAACAGAAGGAACACTACCCAATTCATTCTATGAGGCCACAGTTATACTGATACCAAAACCTCACAAAGACCCAACAAAGAATGAAAACTTCAGACCAATTTCTCTTATGAATATCAATGCAAAAGTACTCAATAAAATTCTCAAAAACCAAATCCAAGAACACATCAAAATGATCATTCACAATGATCAAGTAGGCTTCATCCCAGGGATGCAGGGATGGTCCAATACCCGGAAATCCATCGATATAATCCACTACATAAACAAACTCAAAGAATAAAACCACATGGTCATTTTGTTAGATGCTGAAAAAACATTTGACAAAATTCAAAATCCCTTCATGATAAAAGTCTTGGAAAGATCAGGAATCCAAGGACCATACCTGTCGGGTAGTGGTGGTGCATGCCTTTAATCCCAGCACTCGGAAGGCAGAGGCAGGTGGATTTCTGAGTTTGAGGCCAGCCTGGTCTACAGAGTGAGTTCCAGGACAGCCAGGGCTATACAGAGAAACCCTTCTCAAAAACAAACAAACAAAAACCAAAAAAACAAAACAAAACAAAAAAAAGGACCATACCTAAACATAGTAAAGCAATATACAGCAAACCAGTGGCCAAAATCAAACTAAATGAAGAGAAACTCGAAGAAATCCCACTAAAATCAGGGACTAGGCAAGGCTGCCCTCTCTCTCCCTACCTATTCAATATAGTACTTGAAGTTCTAGCTAGAGCAATCAGACAACAAAAGGAGGTCAAAGGGATACAAATTGGAAAGGAAGAAATCAAAATATCACTATTTGCAGATGATATGATGATATACTTAAGTGACCGGAAAAATTCCACCAGAGATTTGCTACAGCTAATAAACACCGTCAGCAAAGTGGCTGAATACAAAATTAACTCAAGCAAATCAGTAGCCTTCCTATACTTGAAGGATAAACAGGCCGAGAAAGAAATTAGGGAAATGACACCTTCACAATTGTCACAAACAATATAAAGTATCTTGGTGTGACTCTAACCAAACAAGTGAAAGATCTGTATGACAAGAACTTCAAGTCTCTGAAGAAAGAAATCGAAGACCTCAGAAGATGGAAAGATCTCCCATGCTCATGGATTGGCAGGATTAATAGAGTTAAAATGGCCATCCTGCCAAAAGCAATCTACAGATTCAATGCAATCCCCATCAAAGTCCCAACTCAATTCTTCATAGACTTAGAAAGAGAAATTCTCAAATTCATATGGAATAACAAAAAACCCAGGATAGCAAAAACTATTCTCTACAATAAAAGGACTTTTAGGGGGATCAGTCTCCCTGACTTCAAGCTGTACTACAGAGCAGCAGTGATAAAAACTGCATGGTATTGGTACAGTGACAGGCAGGTAGATCAATGGAATAGAATTGAAGACCCAGAAATGAACCCACACACTTATGGTCACTTGATCTTTGACAAAGGAGCTAAAACCATCCAGTGGAAAAAAGACAGCATCTTCAACAAATGGTGCTGGTTCAACTGGTGGTCCACATGTAGAAGATTGTGAATTGATCCATTCCTATCTCCCTGTACAAAGCTCAAGTCCAAGTGGATCAAGGACCTCCACCTAAAACCAGATACACTGAATCTAATAGAAGAGAAAGTGGGGGAAAGTCTCGAACACATGGGCACAGGGGAAAAATTCCTGAACAGAACACCAATGGCTTGTGCTCTAAGATCAAGAATCGACAAATGAGACCTCGACAATGTTAAAAGTCCAAAGTTCAAAGTTTCTTTTGAGATCCATCCAATCACATAACTGTAATCCCCCAAACAAGACAGAAAACCAGCTGGGCAAACCCCACACTCTGCATCTCCATGTCTGATGTCCAGTCTTCTGATCTCCAGCTCCTTTTCCATCTTTGTTGACTGCAACAAACTTCTTTTTCCTGTGCTGGTTCCACTCCCTGTTAGCAACTTTCCTCAGAAGGTATCCCATGGCTGTGACATCTTTAACATCTTGGGGCCTCCAAGGCAATCCACACATGATCCTCCAGGATCCTCTAAAGGGCTTGCATCACTTCTCCAGCTCTGCCCTTTGTAGCGCTGTAGGCTCTGGTTGACTCCACTCCACTGCCACTGCTGTTCTTAGTGATCATTCATGGAACTGGCATCTCCAATACACTGAGGTCTTCTACTGTAACTAGGCTTCACCAACAACCTGTCATAGGCTCTCTTCATGATGTCAAGCCTCAACTCCTTTGCATGACCCCTTCAATCTTGGGCCATCAACTGCAACCAAGGCTGCACCTTCATCAATGGCCTTCTATGGCCTCTCACAGTGCCAAGCCTCAGCTGCTATTCATGACTACTTCATGCCTTCAAAACCAGTAAAACATGGGTGACTCTTAACACATTACCAAATATAGCTACAGCATGCGGTACAACCTAATCTATCTCTGGAACACAGCTTCTTTGTGCTCTCAGAAAACACTTACCAGATTTCACCTCAGTGGTGCTTGTCTCTTCTTAATCACCACTAATTTCTTAGCTCCAGCTAACCAGCATCAATTGTCCCAGTAGTCCCTTCTATTTTTCATGCTAAAGCCATAGCCCCATGGCTGAAGCTGCCGAGTTCTGCTGCTTGCTGGGACTGGAACATGATCCTCCTTATTATCTTACCAGCTTTCTGTTTTCCAACTTCTTCACTGCCTAAGCTTGGCTGTCCTGGAACTTGCTCTGTAGATTGACTTCGATGTCTTCTGGGATTAAAGGCATGTACCACCACATCTGGATTTAAGCTTTTCTTTACCTAGAACTTGCTCTGTCACAGACTGGCCTTGAACTCAGAGATCTGATTGGCTTTGTCTCCTGGAATTAAAAGTGTGTAGCATCATGCCTGGACCTAAATTTAGCTGGGTAAGATCTTGCCCCAGGGTCCTACTCCTTTAATCTGCTATCTCCTAAAACATAGGATTCAGCTCCATTCTACTTCCTGGTACCTCTTTAGTATTCAAACCATGCATTTTATAGATTTCCTTTCTAAGCTTGCTACACTTGTTCAAAACACTCTTCATGAGACTTAACCAGAGAACAAAGTCTCTGATGGGCTTTTTTGAGACTTTCTTTGTCAATGCAATTAATACAAATCTCTATACCTTAGCCTCAGGTAGACTCTCCAGAAAAGGGCAAAAAGCAGCCACGTTCTTCACCAAAATATCACAAGAACAGTGTGTTGGCAACCTATTAAAATCTTTCTCTTCTAAAACCTCTTGGGCTAGGCTTTCACAGTTTAAGTCACCCTCAGCAACAAAGTCTTCCATATTCTTACTAGGATAATCCATTAAGCCCCACTTAAAGCATTCCACTGCTTTCTTAAGTCCCCGAATCCACATTCCTCCAAATAAAAGCATGATCAGGCCTATCACAGCAATACCCCACTTCTGGTACCAACTTCTATCTTAGTTAGGGTTTTACTGCTGTGAACAGAAACCATGACCAAGGCAATTCTTATAAGGACGACATTTAATTGGGACTGGTTTACAGGTTCAGAGGTTCAGTCCATTATCATAAAGGCAGGAGCATGGTAGAGTCCAGGAACATGTGGGGCTGGAGGAGCTCAGAGTTCCACTTCTTTTTCTGAAGTCAGCTAGCAGAAGACTTGCTTCCAGGCAGCTGGGACTAGGGTATTAAAGCCCGTACCCACAGTGTCACACCTACTCCAACAAGGCTACACCTCTTAACAGTGCTACTCCCTGGGCTAAGCATATACAGACCATCATATATATATATTTAAAAAAAAAATGTCAAAAAGAACAAACCCCAAATTATCCTGTCCTTACCATTTTAAGTTATCCTTTTTCAATTAAACTTTGATCTGAAATTACTTCTATAAATTGTAAAAAAACATGCTGCTATAATTTGAATGTGAAATGACCCCCATATGCTCACGTGTTTGAACACTTGGTTCTCAGATGGTGGTACTGCTTGTAAAGATTGTGGACTCTGTAGGGGAGAGCCTTTCTGGAGGAAGTAGGTTAGCAGGAAGAAGCTTGAAGCTATGTAACCCACTCCCAGCTCTGATTCCAAAGTGTGGATTCAATGTGACCAGCCAGACTCCTGCTCTTGTTGCTATGCCTTCCCCTACCTATTGTCTTCCCCACCATGATGGACTGAATTTCCCTGAACTGTGAACCAGAACAAACCCTTTCTGATTTAAATTGCTTTTATCAGAGTATTTTGTTAAAGCAATGAAACACACACACACACACACACACACACACACACACACATCCCTTCTCTGAACTTCTAACAAATAGAGTAATTAAAGTTTTTATAGAAAGAAGATTATTTATGTATGTATTCATTTATGTTCATTTGCCTGCATGTATGTATGCCTGTGAGAATACCAGATCATCCCCCAGAAGTGGAGTTACCACAGGTATGAGCTATCATGTAGGTGTTTGGAATTGAATGCAAGTCCTCTGCAGGTGCAGCCAGTGCTTTTAACCACTGAGTCATCTCTCCAATACCTAGAAGGAAGATTCTAAAAATCAAATCAACAGAATGTGTTAAGAAGACATTTTATCATGAAGCAAATAGCTATGAGTCATCTATATTGAATGAAAGATCACTGTTGGTGTGTTTGTACATGCACGTGTGCATGCACGTGGTGTTTCTGAGTGCGGTATAGACAAATGAGTGTATATTGAGTACTTGCAGAGGCCAGAGAAGGAAGGATCCTATTCTGTCACTCTTTGTCTAATTCATTAGAATCTGAGTCTCTCACTGAACATTGGGCTGGGCTGATGGATAGCAAGCCTCAGGGATCCTTCTGTCTCTGTTCCCCACACCACTGGAGTTATAGGTTTGTGCAGCCATGCCCAGCTTTTTACATGGGTGCTGGGTGCTGGAACTCAGACCCTCATGCTTGCAAGGCCAACCTTCACACCCAATGAGCCGCCTCCTCATCCCCAACCATCACTGTTCCTTTGTGCAATGAGTAAGTCAAGAGAGCCCCCGGTGTCCATGAGAGAGGAACTTCATTTTAGGCCAAGGTCTTTACATTCACAAGTAGTTCACAGCCATCTCTCTAGCACAGGTTACCATGTTTTCAGCTCCCTTCCAAAACTTGTGTACTCCATTACTGTATATTTTCTATACAGATTTAAATCAACTGGCAATGAATTTCTGCAATGAAAACATTTTACCTTGTTGGGTGGTGGTGGTGCATGCCACTGGAGAGAAAAAGACAGGTGGATCTCTGTGAGCTCATGGCTAGCGTAGTCTACAGAATAAGTTCCAGGACAGCCAGGAGTACACAGAGAAACCCTGTTGGGAAAAACCAAATCCAAAAAAAATTAAAAAGAGCAACAACAACAAAAGCAAACCTTCTTCCTTATTTATGAGTAGAACTATAGCTTACATTTCACCTGGAGTTCATGGACACAAGATAATTAAAGTACTAAAAGACACATCACTTGGCAATATGAGTGAAAGGCTTTAATGCTGTCGTGAGAAGCCAGCTCACCCATCTTCCTGCCATTCCTTCAGAATACTCCTTCCTAGGAATTGTGGTGCCCCCATTTCACCAACGTTTCTCCATGCTCCCTCCCTGCTCCCCCCAACTATTCTCATATCTGAGGTCCTGTAGCTGTCCCATATGAGTAACTTACAGTAGTGAAAACAATTGCTTTCTCTCTTGTCCAAAGAACAGGATTTCCCTCATGAAATGAGAAAACTGGTAGTCTCATCAGATGCAGCCCTGGACAGCATGTTAAAGCAATTTTATCCAAACAGTCAAGCATGCAAGGGTGTGCTCGTCCAGGGAGAACTCAGCAGATAATCATCTTCCATCTAAATCAGGCCTCTCTCAGCTTAGGAAGTACCACTTCTGTGCTCTGATTCTGTGCTCTGATTCAACAGTACACAAGAGGTATTTTTTTTCCTACTACATTTTCAGTTTTCAAAACCATGTGTTATTTACAGAAAATAGAATTCATGTGTTTTTGATTCATTTACACTTAACTCATTAAGAAATTCCTGCTAAGCCACTTGGTATTCAAGGACTTTTCAGTTTTCTAAATAAGTTTCCAAAAGGATTCTTAAAGATATGAAATGGTGTTAAATAAATATGTACATGAGTTTCCAAATCATGTTCATAATTTTTCTTTAGAATTCTGTGCCTTTAATTAGTAAGATGCGTATTTCTCTTAGCCAGAAAAAGATTAATGTGTGAAAATTAGCATTTGTCAATGCAAGAAAACCTAAATTTATATATAAGAAATTACAATTGCTTCTCGGTCTTTTGGCTAAGATCAAGTGTAGAAATTATAAATATCAATAATTTCATTTATGTATGTGATAGAAATTAAATGCCAGATAATATCACAATTTTTAAAAAAGATATTTAATTTTTATTTATGTGTATCTGCAGCTGACAGCATGTATGTGCATGAAAGTGCTGGTGCCTTTGGAGGCCAGAAGAGGGCACTGGATACCCTGGAGCAGCAGTTACACCTGGATGTCAACCACCAGATGTGGCTCCAGAGCTAAATTTATTACTTCTAGAAGAGCAGAAAGTGCTTTTACCATTGAGCTGTTTCACTAGCCCCAACAACACAATTTCTTTTAGGAAGAAAGCAAATTAATTTACTGAGCACATCCCGGGTGTCATGTCCTGGGATAAGCTTTTCATATATGTGTGTGTGTGTGTGTGTGTGTGTGTGTGTGTGTGTGTGTGTGACTATTAGGGGATAGGCTTTTTTTTAAAAAAATTTTTTTTCACAGAGAGAAATCGAGACTCAGACAAGCTAAATGATTTTCTAAAAGCCACACATCTTATTATAGACAAAGTCAGAACTAAAGATTTTTATGATTCTTAAATACAAGTTATTTCTGTCTCCCACCAGATTTAAAAATAAGAGGTCTAGCTTAAAATTGTTTGTTACATAATGCTAGTGGCACAGAGGTGAGTGAGCCTCTGCTTCCTTGAGGATATGGTAGGGTTGGCAGGGCCCCTGTATAAGGTTTCTGCCAGAAGGAACGAGACAATGTGGACAAGACTCCCCCGACTGAACTGAGCTGCTCCCCAGCTTCCAGGCCACTCCAACTTCAACAAGTTTGATATAGTACAGTTTAGTTCATTGAATTTACATGTTCCATTTGTATTTCACCTTGCAAATTTTCAGTGACTCTCTGAGACCTTAGAATATAAAATCTTATATCCATTTTGTTTTAAATGTACATATTTACCTCTTTCTCTAAAACAGCTTTAGCTTTGGTCAGATTAGTTTAATTTCATGTGCACAACATCTTGCTTTTACTTAAGGTAAAATGTGAATGTTGCCATCTTAACTATTTTAACTTACAATTCAGTGACATTACCTAATAATATGCTTACATCTGTGTGTGACCATCACCCCACTTTTCCAAGCAGCATTTTGCAACAACACAATGTTGAGAATTTCTCACAACTTCTGCTTATGACTCTTGGTCTTGAGTCTACATCTGACTCAAACTTCTGCATTAATGAAATCTTCCTAATATGGGTTTATTGGACTAGTATTACAAGTAGAAAGGCACTTTCATAGCGGGAAAGTGTACAGACTCTGGGTCAGGTGGTTTGAGTTCATGCTCTATCTAAGTTACTTGCAGTTATATCATCTTGGTCAAGTGACTCAAGCTTGTAGAGACTTAGGTATTCCTACAAGTGGTTTTAAAATGTGTGTCCACACACAAACCTGCACATGAATGTTTATAGCAATTTTCTTCACAACCACCCCAAACAGTAAGCAAATAAGATGTCTTCGACAGGTAAATAGGCAAACTGTGGTACAATCATATAATAAAATACTACTAGGTGATGAAAATAGATGACCCTTCAAGCTGTGAAAGAACATGGAGAAAACTCAAATGCACCTTGATAAGTGTATTGGTTGCTTTTCAGTTGCTCTGATATAATACCTTTGACGAAAAGCAATTTAAAAAAGAGAGGGTTTCTTTCAGCTTACCATTGCAGAGTTGAGTCCATGATGGCAGCAGGAGCAGGAAACTGGCCCAACACATTTTCATTTGAACATAGGAAACAGAGAAATCAAATGAAGCTATCTGGCCTCAAAGATGGGCCTGCAGGCAGCAGTCTCTTAGGAAGGTTCCACTTCCTAAAGCTTCTATAACTTCTTCAAACAGTGCCACCAACTGGGGACCCTATTGTGTTCAAATACACTATAGGAAACGCTTCTCATCTAAATTACCACACAAAGTAAAGAGCATTAGCATGGAAAAGCTATAGTGCAAATGATTCTAAGCATATAACACTTTGAAAACGGCAAGATCATAGAGACAACAAGATCAGTGGGTCCCAGAAGTTTAACTGGTAGGATGGAGGAATGGGTAGAGAGAGTAGAGGGAGGTTTTAGGGTAAAGCACTCTTTCTGACACTGTAGAGGACATGGTCAAACCCACAGACTTTCACAACACACAAGGAACCCTGATGGGAACTATAGACATCTGTCACAAATGTACTACAGTAAAGCAAAATGTTAATAATAAAAGAATTGAGCGAAGATGTGAGGATGTTATCTGTATTTTCTGTTCAACATTTTAGGTGGTTAAAGAAATAGCCAACTAGAAGTAGATTGTAAAAAAATTATGCTGAATATAGCACAGACACACACACTAAAAAAAAAAAAACATAGGAAATACAGAAGAGTTCAAAGAGCCTTATACTTATTAAATCAGAATGATAGAAGGAAAAGTAGAAGGGAGTAATGCAGAAACAATACTATAAGGAAAATAGCTAAGAATATTCCAGAACAACTTCATCATTCATGACAATAATATATACATATATACACATATATTCTTTTAAAAATTAAAATTAAGAGGTCTAGCTTAAAATTGTTTGTTACATAATGCTATAGATTTTTCTCAGGGGGGATCTGAATTTCAAACTGTTTACTATTTTCTCAACATTCAGTTGAAAGTAACACTGTGGAGAAATACCTACAAGACTGCAGTCATCCGTTTCTCTGATACACTAAAATCTACCTCCATGTGAAGAATTTTGTCTACAAAGATCCACATTCAGTTTTGCTCTCCTAAGAAATAGATAATAGGCCAGTATTTATGAACCAGTACCTGCAACTGCATATATATAAATGTATCCACATATAATTTTAAAGACTTTCTTTGTGTTTTAATTATGTATTTGTCTGTATAGGGGTGTCTTTGGAGGCCAGAGGAGGGTGTTGGATCTCGTGAAGCTGAAGTTACAGATGGTTGTGAGCTGCTGAATGTGGAGACTGGGAACTAGACTTAGGTCCTCCACAAAGTTAATGCATGCAACATACTAATTACTAAGCCATCTCTCAAGCAGGCCCAGGCTAATATATATTTAAAACAGTGATATCCCCCCATGCTCTAAGAAAAGCTGCATTTATGTGTTGTTACCTGCCATTAAAAATATCACTTTGGGGCCAGACAACCAGCACAATGTATGCAGAGTGTATGCATAAACTTAACTTTGAGCACTAGACTTAACTCTCAGCTCAAAATGGATGTATCTGTGTGGACAGAGTACTTTCATACTTGATAAATTATATCCCTAACTGTCAGATGTGGCTATTGTATCCATAAATTTATGAAGAAGGCATATTTTACAATAGGGTATTCGAATTAATATTCCTGTAACTACAAGGACAGCAAATGAAGAAATTTGGGGTGATATGGCAGATGCTCCTGGGGAAAGTATTGACATGGGTAATCAAGCATAATCACAAGCTGTGCCAATTGTCCAAACACAGGGCTTCACAGAGATTGAGTTTCCAAATTGATAAAAGGAGCCACTGCTGACATACCAAAAGCCTCGCCCAAAAAATGATTATCAAACTGACCTGTGTGACAAGAGCATTGGCCCGTAACAAAAGAAAAATTGCAGGCACTTTAACAACTGATACAAGAGCAGCTGGAGGCTCAACATATAGAAGATTTTACCAGCCAATGGAATTTCCCTGTGCTTGTGTAAAAAATAAGTCAGGAAAATGGAGGATGATAACAGACTGAAGAACAGATAACAGAATAATTCAATGAATGGATCCTTCATAGCCTGGACTTCCTTTATCTTTTTTGTTACTGAGATCATGGCCTATAATAATACACTTGAAAGATTGCTTTTTCACAATACTCTTCTATAAGCAGGATAGAAAAATTTGCTTTTGCAGTACCTATTCTGATCAACAGTGGTCCAATAAAAAGATACCACTGGAAGGTACTTCCACGGGGAATGTTGAATAGTCCAGCCTTAGGTCAATATTTGTGCAACAATCATTTGTAATTTCTTCAGTCTATCATTTATACAGACTACATTCTATTGGTTGATTTTACATATATTTTAGAGAATAAGTTTAAGGTAATAAAAAGAATTCTACCATGCTGGCAGTTACAGATTGCTTCAGAAAAAAATACAAAGAGAAGATTCACTTAGTTATTTGGGTTATAAAATCAATCAAAATATTCAACCATAAAAGTTACAGAACCATTGTGGAGCAGTGGATCATGTCACCAGACAGTAGAACTTGGTAGCAAGTTGTAGCAAGTTAAGAACCCCAATAAATCTCATAATTGAGAACAGCAGGAGTTCGAACTAGCTCCTGACCACATTTCTGTCCTGGAGTATGTGACCATGACACCCTACTAAGAGGACCGTGATAACCAGTCATGTAGCATGAAAACATAGAGTTCTCCATGAAGTATCTGGATAGGTTCAGAGTATTTTGCCAACAAGCTTCCCTTCCTGGGCATTCCCTTCCAGCAAAAGGTATTTAATCTCTGGTTCATCCTGAGTAAGACATATGCATCCTCATCCACCATGAATAAAACAGGTTGGACAAGCAAGGATTGTCTTAATCAAGGACTGCCTTGGGGGGGGCAGAGTGTGGGGGAGAGACCTTCATCATAAAGAGCCTAAGTCTCCTATAGAGGAGCCCCTCTATACTCCTGGCACTTACTCAGAGTTAAGTTGGATTCTCCCTGTCCTGAGCCCAT
Organism: Rhynchomys soricoides; assembly: GCA_019843965.1. Taxonomy (NCBI): domain Eukaryota; kingdom Metazoa; phylum Chordata; class Mammalia; order Rodentia; family Muridae; genus Rhynchomys; species Rhynchomys soricoides. The sequence continues at coordinate 4,651,699 of JADRCH010000036.1, read as the reverse complement.
CTCAGGCCCACTGTTCCCAACTCCTTACAGTCCCCAGCAGCATCTCAGTACACAGGTGGATGGAAACTACCATTCTCAACTCCTTGAAGTTCCCAGTAGCATCTGGGTGCACAGGAAGTTGAGAACCACAGCCTCTGTCCTAACTCCCTCCCCAACCCCCACTGTTTCTCACCTGGAGAAACACAGGCTGAGACCTCTATCTTAGACTGTGTTTCACCTACCCTGATTGGTGTGTTGGCAGCCCAACAAGCCAGGGGTAAGGAAGAAATACAGCCCAACACCCCTATGTTTTGCCTCCCCTGAGCATCACATCTAGAACATTCCAAAACCCCAGCGGCAAGGCAGAAATGCAGAACAACAAACTATAGGGACCAATTGCAAACTCTTAACAATTTTCAAAAATTAATGGAGATTACAAAATTCCAACTCAATTGTTCATAGAGTTAGAAGGAGCAATTCTCAAATTCATTTGGAATGATAAAAAAGCCAGGACAGTGAAAACTGTTCTAAACCATAAAAGAACTTCTGGGGGAATCACCATCCCTGACCTCAAGCTGTACTACAAAGCAATAGTGATTTTTTTAAAAAAATGCATGGTATTGGTACAGAGACAGGCAGGTAGAGCAATGGAATAGAACTGAAGACCCAGAAATGAACCCATACACTTACAGTCACTTGATCTTTAACAAAGAAGCTAAAACCATCCAGTAGGGAAAAACAGCATTTTCAACAAATGGTGCTGGATCAAATGGAGGTCAACGTGTAGAATAATGCAAATTGATCCATTCTTATCTCTTTGTACAAAGCTCAAGTCCAAGTGGATCAAGGACCTCAACAGATATGCAAGAATACCCAGATATGCTAAATTTAATAGAAGAGAAAGTGCGGAAGAGCCTCAAACATATGGGCAAGGGGGAAATTTTTCTGAACAGAATACAAATGGCTCATGCTTTAAGATCAACAATTGACAAATGGGACTTCATAAAATTGAAAAGCTTCTGTAAGGCAAAGGACACTGTCAATAGGACAAAACTGCAACCAACAGATTGGGAAAAGATCTTTACCAACCCTACATCCAACAGAGGGCTAATATCCAATAAATACAAAATACTCAAAAAGTTAGACTCCAGAGAACCAAACAAAACTATTAAAAAGTGGGGTACAAAGCTAAACAGAGAATTCTCAACTGAGGGATCTCGAATGGTTGAGAAGCACATAAAGAAATGCTCAACATCCTCAGTCATCAGGGAAATGCAAATCAAAACGACCTTGAGATTCCACCTCACACAAATCAGAATGGCTAAGATCAAAAACACAGGTGACAGCAGATACTCCACAACAGACAGGTTGTGGAGAAAGAGGAACACTCCTCCAGTGCTGGTGGGACTGCAAACTGGTAAAATCACTTTGGAAATCAATTAGGTGGTACCTGAGAAAATTGGAAATCGTTCTACCTGAAGACCTAGCTATACCACTACTGGGCATATATCCAAAAGATGTTCCAATATATAACAAGGACACATGTTCCACTATGTTTATAGCAGCTTTATTTATAATAGCCAGAAGCTAGAAACAACCCAGATGTCCCTCCACAGAGGAATGGATACAGAAAATGTGGTACATTTACACAATGGAGTACTACTCAGCTATTAAAAACAATGCCTTCATGAAATTCATGAAATGGATGGAACTTGAAAATATCATCCTGAGTGAGGTAACCCACACACAAAAGAACACACATGGTATCTACTTCACTGATAAGTGGATATTAGCCCAAAAGCTCACAATGCCCAAGATACAACCCATTGGCCATATGGAGCTTAGAAGGAAGGAAGACTAGGGTGTGGATGCTTCAGTCCTGCATTGTGGGGGAACAGGATGATCAAGGGAGGTAGAGGGAGGGGTGTGTAGTAGGGAGAGAGGAGAGGAAGGAATTAGGGGGTAGTATCAAGTACTAGAGGAGATGGGAGAGAGGTACAGAAGGTCAGGAAATCGAATAAAAATATGTAGCAGTGGGGGATGAGGAACTGGGGATAACCACTGGAGAGTCCAGGACGCCAGGGAAGCGAGAGGCTCCCAGGACCCAATGGGGATGACTTTAGCTGAAATGCACAGGGAAGGGAAGATAGACTCTGTAGAGACCACCTCCAGTAGATAGGCACGGCCACCAGTCGAGGGATGGGGTCACTCACCCATCTCAAAGTTTTTAACCCAGAAATGTTCCTGTCCACAGGAAAGACAGGGACAAAAAATGCCATCTGGGGACTGCCCCACCTAGGGATCCATCCTGTCTGCAGACTCCAAACCCTGACACAGTTGCTGTTGCCAAGAGGCACTTGCTGACAGGAACCTGATGTGGCTGTTCCTTGGGAGGTCCAGCCAGCAACTGACCAATGCAGATGTGGATGCTTGGAACCAACCATCAGACTGAGCTCGGGGACCCTGGTGGGGGAGCTGGTGGAAGGGCTGGAGGAGAGGAGGGAGATTGCAACCCCATAGGAAGAACAATGTCAGTTTGCTGGACCACCCAGTGCTCCCAGGGACTAGATCACCAACCAAGGAGCATACAGAAAGGGATCCATGGCTCCAGATACATATGTAGCAGAGGATGGTCTTTTCTGACATCAGTGGGAGGGGAGGCTTTTGGACCTGTGGAGGTTTGATGTCCCAACGTAGGGGGATGCTGGAGCAGGGGGGTGCGAGAGGGTAGGTGGATGGGGGAGCACCCACATAGAGGCAAAGGGGAGGGGGAGAGAGTAAATGTGCGATGGGGGATTTGTGGAGGGATAACTGGGAAGTGGGAGATTGTTTGAGATGTAAACGAATGGAATAATTAATTAAAAAATTTAATGGAAGATATTAATTGGCTGAGGACTACAATTGGATTAAAGTTATTTGTTTCAAATATTAAAAGGAAATTCAAATTTAAACAGTTCAATATGTCTAACAGCTGAAGCAGAAAGAGTTAATTCTTATAGAACAAAGACTGCAAGAGGCACATATGGATCAAATTGATCTTAAACTTGATTGTATTCTGGTCATTTAAGCTTCAATTCATTCTCCTACTGGGCTCATTATGCAAAGGGAAGATGGTATTATGGAATGGATTTTCTTAGTTCATAAACAAAATAAAAAATTGAAGACATATATAGAAAAGATTTCTGAATTAATTATAAAAGGTAGAATAAGACTATGCCAATTTTCAAGAACAGATCTGGCTGAAATATTAGTACCTTTTACAAATGCTGGGATTAAGTCATTATGGGTGATTAATGAAGATTAGCAAAAAGCTTATAGTAACTACTTGGGTGAAATTAATAACAAATATTTGAAAAACAAACATGTACAGTTTATAAAAAAGACCTAATTGGATTCTTCCATCTATTGTAAAGAGAGCATCAATTCCAGAGGCACCAACATTCTATATTGATGCAAAAAAGATGGGGATGGCAGGTTATAAGTCAGACAAAATAAGCAAGGTGATCAAAAGTCCATATACCTCAGTTCCAAAATCAGAATTGTATGCAATCCTTACAGTATTAGATTATCCTGAGTCTCTTATATAATTTCTGATTCTTTATATGCAGAAAGAGTTATTTTTGCATATAGAGACTGCTGAATATGTTCCTGATAACTCAGATTTAACTTTGTTATTTGTACAATTGCAACAGGCCATCAGAAGTAGAAACTATCTATTACATATTACTCATATTCAGTCTCATACAAATGTACCTGGTCCATTAGCCCAAGGAAATGACAAAATTGGCCAATTACTAATAGGAAATGTGTTAGGAGCCTCAAATTTTCATGAAAAAATATTATATTGATGGGAAAGATTTTTTTTCCCCAAGACAGGGTTTCTCTGTGTAGCCCTGGCTGTCCTGGGACTCACTCTGTAGACCAGGCTGGCCTCGAACTCAGAAATCTGCCTGCCTCTGCCTCCCAAGTGCTGGGATTAAAAGCGTGCACCACCACTGCCTGGCGATGGGAAAGATTTAAAGAAAAAAATTTCTATCACTTTGCAACAAGTCAAAGTAACAATAAAAAAAAAAAATGTCCTACATATTCTCTATACAACCAAACTACGTTATTGGATAGTAGTAACCCTAGAGGTGCCAAAAGAAATGACATCTGGCACATGGATAGTTTTAATTTTGCAGAAATTGGAAAACAAAGGTATATACACTATACCATTGACATGTATTAAAGGTTTCAATGGGCAACAGCTTTAAGTTCTGAAAAGGCTGATTGTATAATTACATACTTATTGGAAATAATGGTAACTATGGGGATATCTGTACAAGTTAAGACTAATAATGCTCTTGCATATGCATCCAATAAGATGAACCAATTCTTTGAATATTATAATATAAAGCATGTTACTGATATACCACACAATCCCACAGGACAAGCAGTTGTAGAAAGAGCCAATCATACTGTAGGCATAAATTTTTTACAACCTACCTTTAATAAGGATTCAATGTCTCCTCTAACCCACCACCCAGCAGAGGTAGTGGAAGAGAAAAGTTATTAAGATAAGGGGGAAGTGGACCTGTTCAGCGGTAGTTCTTTGGGGGTGAGCTTGATCTTCTTTGGTAGAAGTTCAGTCCTGTAGCAAACATCATATATGACTCAGCAGCTGCAGAACAGTCCTCTAGGCAGACAGATACCACACATGAAACCAGACTGAGGAGAGGCCACAGAACCAGCAAGCTGCCACAGGAACTTCACCAGCAGTTCTTGTGTGAGTCTCTGAATGGCAGCACTAACACAAGTAGAGCTCAACAATGCTGTGTAAGATCAACCATTAGTAGCTGGGCAGTGGTGGCACACGCCTTTAATCCCAGCAGTTGGGAGGCAGAGGCAGGCGGATTTCTGAGTTCGAGGCCAGCCTGGTCTACAGAGTGAGTTCCAGGACAGCCAGGGCTATACAGAGAAACCCTGTCTCGAAAAACAAAACAAAACAAAACAAACAAACAAACACAGATCAGCCATTAGTGAAGAATAGCAAGATGGAGCAAACCAAACCAATGCTCAGTGCTTGTCTCCCACTGTCTGTGGGGTCAGATTTATACTTCTTCATCAAGAGTCCTTTCACATGTTTGCTATATAAAATATCCCTTCACCTGTGTCCTCTACAGCAAAACATCTTTTTCACTTGCATGTCCAAGCAAAACATCATTTGACATAACTGACTTTTCAAAGAAACTAGAAGTTTCCACTTCATCAAACATTAAAAGAGATGCTTATTAAACAAAAAGGAAGAGTAAAAACCCCAGGGACAGACTAATGCTTTGTTAACTCTAAATTTTCTTAGTGTTAGTGAAAAAGGGACAACAGCCACTGAGAGACACTGAGAAACTAGGCCAATCCATAAAATACAAGGATGTGCTGACATTAAAATGGAAACCTGCAATAGTTTTAAGATGGGGGTGTGGTTATACTTATGTACCTATAAAGAATGAAAAAATGTGGCTACCAACAAAACTAACAAAGATTAGATCTGACCAAGGGAAAACCTCTTTTTTTTATTATTTATTTTTCATATTTTATTTACATTTCAAATGTTTCCCCCTTTTCAGATCTCCCCTTCAGAAACTCCCCATTCCCTGCCCTCATCCCCTGCCCCTATGGGGGTATTCTCCCACCCACCCACTCTCATCTTCCTTCCTTGGCATTCTCCTATACTGGGGAATCTAACACCCTCAGGCCCAAGGGGTTCTCCTCCCCCTGATGGATAACAAGACCCTCCTCTGCCGCATATGTGGGCAGCACCTCCATGTGTATTCTTTGGTTGGTAGATCAGTCTCCAGGAGTGGGGGGGGGGGGGGTGTCAGGCCAGTTGACACTGTTGCTGCCTCCCTGGGGATGCAAACTCCCTCAGCTCCTTCAGTCCTTTCTCCAAGTCCTCCATCTGGGACCTCACACTCAGCTCTACTGTTGCTGCGAAGTGACTCTTGGGTATTTCGAACTTTTGGGCTAAAAACCACTTAACAGTGAGTACATACCATGTTCATTCTTTTGTGACTGCGTTACCTTGCTCAGGATGATATTTTCAAGATCCATCCATTTGTCTGTGAATTTCATGAAGTCATTGTTTTTAATAGCTGAGTAGTATTCCATTGTGTATCCATTCCTCTGTGGAGGGACATCTGGGTTGTTTCCAGCTTCTGGCTATTATAAATATGGCTGCTATGAACATAGTGGAACATGTATCTTTATTACATGTTGGATCATCTTCTGGGTATATGCCCAGGAGTGGAATAGCTGGGTCCTCAGGTAGTGTTATGTTCATTTTTCTGAGGGTCCGCCAAACTGATTTCAAGAGAGGTTGTATCAACTTGCATTCCCACCAGCAGTAGAGGAGTGTTCCTCTTTCTCCACATCCTCGCCAACATCTGCTGTCACCTGAGTTTTTAATCTTAGCCATTCTGACTAGTGTGAGGTAAAATCTCAGGGTTGTTTTGATTTGCATTTCCCTGATGACTAAGGATGTTGAACATTTCTTTAGGTGCTTCTTGGCCATTCGAGTTTCCTCAGTTCAGAATTCTCTGTTTAACTTTCTTCCCCATTTTTTGATAGGGTTATTTGGATCTCTGGAGTCTAGCTTCTTGAGTTCTTTGTATACATTGGATATTAGCCCTCTATCAGATGTAGGATTGGTAAAGATCTTTTCCCAATCTATAGGTTGCCGTTTTGCCCTAATTACAGTGTCCTTTGCCTTACAGAAGCTTTGTAATTTTATGAGGTCCCATCTGTCAATTCTTGACCTTAGAGCACAAGCAATTGGTGTTCTGTTCAAGAACTTTTCCCCTGTGCCCATGTGTTCAAGACTCTTCCCAACTTTCTCTTCTATTAGATTCAGTGTATCTGGTTTTATGTAAAGGACCTTGATCCATTTGGACTTGAGCTTTGTACAGGGAGATAGGAATGGATCAATTCACAATCTTCTACATGTAGACCACCAGTTGAACCAGCACCATTTGTTAAAGATGCTGTCTTTTTTCCACTGGATGGTTTTAGCTCCTTTGTCAAAGATCAAGTGACCATAAGTGTGTGAGTTCATTTCTGGGTCTTCGATTCTATTCCATTGATCTACCTGCCTGTCACAGTACCAATACCATGCAGTTTTTATCACTACTGCTCTGTGGTACAGCTTGAGATCAGGGAGGCTGATTCCCCCAGAAGTCCTTTTATTGTAGAGAATAGTTTTTGATATCCTGGGTTTTTTGTTATTCCATATGAATTTGAGAATTTCTCTTTCTAGGTCTATGAAGAATTGAGTTGGGATTTTGATGGGGATTGCATTGAATCTGTAGATTGCTTTCGGCAGGATGGCCATTTTAACTCTATTAATCCTGCCGATCCATGAGCATGGGAGATCTTTCCATCTTCTGAGGTCTTCTTCGATTTCTTTCTTCAGAAACTTGAAGTACTTGTCATACAGATCTTTCACTTGTTTGGTTAGAGTCATACCAAGATATTTTATATTGTTTGTGACAATTGTGAAGGGTGTTATTTCCCTAATTTCTTTCTTGGCCTGTTTATCCTTTGAGTATAGGAAGGCTACTGATTTGCTTGAGTTAATTTTGTATTCAGCCACTTTGCTGAAGTTGTTTATCAGCTGTAGCAGATCTCTGGTGGAGTTTTTCGGGTCACTTAAGTATATCATCATATCATCTGCAAATAGTGATATTTTGATTTCTTCCTTTCCAATTTGTATCCCTTTGACCTCCTTTTGTTGTCGGATTGCTCTAGCTAGAACTTCAAGTACTATATTGAATAGGTAAGGAGAGAGAGGGCAGCCTTGTCTAGTCCCTAATTTTAGTGGGATTGCTTCAAGTTTCTCTCCATTTAGTTTGATGTTGGCCACTGGTTTGCTGTATATTGCTTTTACTATGTTTAAGTATGCTCCTTGAATTCCTGACCTTTCCAAGATTTTTATCATGAAGGGATGTTGAACTTTGTCAAATGCTTTTCAGCATCTAACGAAATGACCATGTGGGTTTTTTTCTGAGTTTATTTATGTTGTGGATTACATTGATGGATTTCCGGGTATTGAAGCATCCCTGCATCCCTGGGATGAAGTCTACTTGATCATGGTGAATGATTGTTGTGATGTGTTCTTGGATTCTGTTTGCAAGAATTTTATTGAGCATTTTTTCATCGATATTCATAAGGGAAATTGGTCTGAAGTTTTCTTTTTTTGTTGGGTCTTTGTGGGTCTTTGGTATCAGTGTAACTGTGGCCTCATAGAATGAATTGGGTAGTGTTCCTTCCATTTCTATTTTGTGGAATAGATTGAAGAGTATTGGTATTAGGTCTTCTTTGAAGGTCTGATAGAATTCTGCACTGAACCCATCTGGTCCTGGGCTCTTTTTGGTTGGGAGACTGTTAATGACTGCTTCTATTTCTTTGGGGGTTATGGGAGCGTTTAGATGGTTTATCTGATCCTGATTTAACTTTGGTAATTGGTATCTGTCTAGAAACTTGTCCATTTCCTCCAGATTTTCCAGTTTTGTTGCATATAGGCTTTTTTAGTAGGATCTGATGATTTTTTGAGTTTCCTCAGAGCCTGTTGTTATATCTCCCTTTTCATTTCTAATTTTGTTAATTTGGATACTGTCTCTGTGCCCTCTGGTTAGTCTGGCTAAGGGTTTATCTATCTTGTTGATTTTCTCAAAGAACCAGCACCTGGTTTTGTTGATTCTTTGTATAGTTCTTTTAGTTTCCACTTGGTTGACTTTAGCCCTTAATTTGATTATTTCCTGCCTTCTACTCCTCTTGGGTGTATTAGCTTCTTTTTGTTCTAGAACTTTCAGGTGTGCTGTTAAGCTGTTAGTATATGCTCTCTCCAGTTTCTTTTTGGAGGCATTCAGAGCTATGAGTTTTCCTCTTAACACTGCTTTCATTGTGTCCCATAGGTTTGGGTAAGTTGTACTTTCATTTTCATTAAATTCTCGGAAGTCTTTAATTTCCTTCTTCATTTATTTCTTGACCAAGTTATCATTGAGCAGAGCATTGTTCAGCTTCCATGTGTATATGGGCTTTCTGTTGTTGTTGCCATTGAAGACCAACCTTAATCCGTAGTGATCTGATAGGAGGCATGGGATTATATCAATCTTCTTATATCTGTTGAGGTTTGTTTTGTGACCAATTATATGATCAATTTTGCAGAAGGTACTATGAGGTGCTGAGAAGAAGGTATATTCTTTTGATGTAGGATGAAATGTTCTATAGATATCTGTTAAACCCATTTGGTTCAGAGCATCTGTTAGTTTCACTGTGTCTCTGTTTAGTTTATGTTTCCAAGATCTGTCCATTGATGATAGTGGGGTGTTGAAGTCTCCCACTATTATTGTGTGAGGTGCAATGTGTGCTTTGAGCTTTCGTAGAGTTTCTTTTATGAATGTGGGAGCTCTTGCATTCGGGGCATAGATGTTCAGAATTGAGAGTTCTTCTTGGTAGATTTTTTCTTTCATGAGTATGAAGTGTCCTTCCTTATCTTTTTTGATGACTTTTGGTTGAAAGTCGATTTTATCTGATTTTAAAATGGCTACTCCAGCCTGTTTCTTGGGACCATTTGCCTGGAAAATTGTTTTCCAGCCCTTTACTCTGAGGTAGTGTTTTTCTTTAACACGGAGGTGCGTTTCCTGGATGCAGCAAAATGCTGGGTCCTGTTTATGGATCCAGTCTGTCAGTCTATGTCTTTTTATTGGGGAGTTGAGACCATTGATGTTAAGAGATATTAAAGAATAGTGATTTTTGTTTCCTGTTATTTTTTATGTTGTTTATATGTTTGTGTGGCTATCTTCTTTTGAGTTTGTTGAAAGATTACTTTCTTGCTTTTTCTTGAGCGTAGTTTCCCTCCTTGAGTTGGTGTTTTCCATGTATTATTCATTGTAGGGCTGGGTTTGTGGAAACACACTGTGCAAATTTGGATTTGTCATAGAATATTTTGTCTTCACCATCTATGATTATTGAGAGTTTTGCTGGGTATAGCAGCCTAGGCTGGCATTTGTGTTCTTTTAGAGTCTGTATGAGCTCTGCCCAGGATCTTCTAGCTTTCATAGTCTCTGGTGAGAAGTCTGGTGTAATTCTGATAAGTCTGCCTTTATATGTTACTTGCCCCTTTTCCCTTACTGCTTTTAATATTCTTTCCTTGTTTTTTGTATTTGGTGTTTTGACTATAATGTGACAGGAGGAATTTCTTTTCTGGTCCAGTCTATTTGGCGTTCTGTAGGCTTCTTGTATATTTATGTTCATCTCTTTCTTTAAGTTAGGGAAGTTTTCTTCTATAATTTTGTTGAAGATATTTACTGGTCCTTTAAGTTGGGAATCTTTACTCTCTTCTATACCATTTATCCTCAGGTTCTGTCTTCTCATTGTATCCTGGATATCCTGGATGTTTTGGGTTAGGAATTTTTTGCATTTTACATTTTCTTTGACTGTTGTGTCCATGTATCTTCCGCACCTGAGATTCTCTCTTCCATCTCTTGTATTCTGTTGGTGATGCTTGCATCTATGACTCCTGATTTCTTTCCTATGTTCTCTAACTCCAGGGTTGTCTCCCTTTGTGATTTCTTTATTGTTTCTATTTCTGTTTTTCATTCCTGAATAATTTTGTTCATTTGTTTGATTGTGTTTTCCTGTAATTCTTTAAGGGATTTTTGTGTGTCCTCTTTAAGGGTTTCCAGTTGTTTACCTGTGTTCTCTTGTATTTCTTTAAGGGAGTTATTTATTTCCTTCTTAAAATCTTCTATCATCCTCTTGATAAGTGATTTTAAATCTGAGTCTTCCTTTTCTGGTGTGTTGGGGTATCCAGGGCTGGCTGTGGTGGGAGAGCTGGGTTCTGATGAAGCCAAGTAGTCTTGGTTTCTGTTCCTTGTGTTCTTGCCCTTGCTTTTCACCATCTGGTTATCTCTGGTGTTAGCTGGTCTTTCTCTCTCTGATTGTGGCTTGTCTTTCCTTCAAGCCCAGATGCCAATATTCCTGTGAGACCAGTTATCTCTCCAGGCTGTTCTTCAGTCCCTGGGTCTGGAGCCCTTCTTCTGCTGGCTCCTCCACACAAGTGGTTGGCTCGCTTTCTTCCTGAGCTGTTTGGTTATGGAGGCCTGGTGGCCCAGGCAGGGGTCTCCTGCCACAGGTGGAAGCAGGCAGGCTCTTACCTCCCAGCTTTTCCTTAGTCCCAGCCTCTGGAGCCCTCCTTCTGCTGGCTCCTCCACACAAGTGTGAAAACCTCTTATTAGCTGAGACATGAATGTCTCTACAAAGCAAATAGTCCAGGTAATTTACTCTCACAGACTGTCTTAGTTACTGATTTCTCCAAAATATGCATGCAAATCAACTTCAAAATGGCTAGCTCAAATGATTGATCACACTGAAACTGGACAACACCAAAACTGGACAGACAACACATAGAATGGACAGATAACACTAAGATTGGCAACATGGATACACATAGACTAGATAGACAACAGAGACTGGATAACACAGAGACTGGACAAACAAATGCTATAGCTAGCTGTTTTAAGACTAACCATTGGGGTGTGGGGGACAAAACTGGAATTCTTTGCCCCAATTCAGCAGGAAGCAGTTATAAGAAGACTGTCATCCTAGGCCCTTAAGTTGGGGTGGATGGTTTTGTTCATTTGGTGTGCTATGGTTGTTATCATCTAGGGTAGTAGATTGTTTTGGGTTATGATCAGGGAGGAAACAAAATAAAGTTAATTAATGTATATTTAAAGAAATTTAAGGTTATTTCATTTCAATTATTGTGTATTGATACAAACTTCAGGTTGTTTTGCTTAAATTACTGTAATTGACACATTTAAGGTTGTTTTGTTTGACTCTATTTACATAAGCAGTTTATTTAAAATGTGATATAAAGTTCTAGTTTATGGTTCTTATTATTTCTTTTGTGTGTAGATTGTTAACATTAGAGAAAAAGACATTTTTTTAAAAAAAACAGAAAGGTGACCAAGCCAGCTCAGTCAATGTGTTCTCCAGGGAGGGATTGAGGGTTAAAATGAAAAAAGACAATTAGACAACACTGTAGCATGACCCCAGCCAGTTCTGAGACTAAAGCAGGTTTATTTTTTTTTCCCAATCTGCTTTTATACCATTTTAATTACATGCAAATAATGTCAGTTCTAGGTTAAGGAACAAACAAGGCAATAAACAAAGTGATCATGGTTTCTAGGAGCTTATCAGGATGACCAAGATATCAGAGCCTACTTCCCTGTCCTGGCCCTACATCAAGTTCCTGCCAAGTTTCTAGAAGAGGTCCCAAAAGCTCTCAATAGAAAGGGGCCTATGAAGTGGAAATTTCTGGATTCCTTGGATGCTTAGTTGTGTCATGTGATTTTTTTTCAGGAAACTCTCTTATAAGAGGATATTTTGATGAAGCAGACCCTTGAGAGGATGTTTTACTGAGAACAGACATGTGGTGTTTTCTGGGCACTGTCTCGTGAGAGGGCATATGTTTTGCTGGAGCAGACACTCAGAGGGTGCATGATGTTTAGAAAGGATATAAATATAACCCCATGGACTGTGAGAAGAGACTCCTGTGTTGGTTCGCCTTGCAGTGCTTCACTGGTCTTCACTGATCGTTGCTTGTTGTGTCTTCATAGAGAAGGACATTCCAAAGAACTTCTCGTGGTGTTCTGGCTGTGTCCTACCACTTCTGCAGACTCATGCTGATTCAGCAGTGCCTCACAGTTTCTTCTGGACTGAGCTGGTCGTACTGATTTGTGTTTGGTGTTTGCTATTGCACTGGACTGCTGGTATCCTGAAAATGAAGAGTGGAATCACCCCAAAGAATTACTAAACAGGTCCACAACCCCCTTTTCCTTAACCTTCTCTCTCCCCAACCTCTGGCCAGTGGGTTAGAAAAGAGTTTGAAGTGTTTAAGAACCCTAAAGTAGGTCTTGGAAAAAATCTAAGCCTACAGTCATGGGTTTAAGTGAGCCACTCCAAATTAGCATCTTGATGCTCCATGGATACTTTGGCATGCAGATTTTAAGGGGAAAGTGTAGTGGTAATATACAATAATTTCTAGGCTAAAAAATTGTTGCTATGATTTATGGTACTGAACTCTGGAACACTGGTAGCCCATTTGTAGTTTACAGCAGAACATAAATTACTTTCTGAAGACAACCTCATCCTTATTCCTAGCATTGATTGCTCTGGCAATACTCCAAGCACCAGGCGGAGTGAGTTTCTATCCAGTAGGTTTTTGTATGTTTTAATATTCAGTAGCTACCTCCAGTTCTGTTGATTATTAAGACATTCAGAGCTGTGTTCAATTATCAACAATGAATCTTCGTTTTCTAGGTCTCTCTCTCTCTCTCTCTCTCTCTGTGTGTGTGTGTGTGAATTCTCTGAGAGAATTTCAAATTCAGAGCTGTTCATTATTTTCTCAACACTCAGTTGAAAGTGACACTATGGAGAAACACCTGCAAGACTACAGTCATCCATTTCTCTGACACACTAAAAATCTGTGGGAAGACTCTTGTCTGCAAAGATGCCATTCAAACAGCTTTGCTCTCCTAAGAAATAGAAAACAGGGCCTGCATTTACTGCTTTGAAGTGATGTATTACTCAGAGAAGCAGGAGGTAGGCATATCTTCGATTCTGTCTTCTAAAGGAAGTTTGTTTTTCTTTCTATATTTTTTTAGACTTTTTAACAAATTTTATGTATATGAGTACACTGTTGCTCTCCTCAGACACACCAGAAGAGGGCATCAGATCCCATTAAAGATGGTTGTGAATCACCATGTGATTGCTGGGAATTGAACTCAGGACCTCTGGAAGAGCAGTCAGTTCTCTTAACTGCTGAGCCATCTCTCCAGCCCAGATTTGTTTTTATTTTATGTGTTTTGATGTTTTGCCAGCACGTCTGTGTGCTGCATGTGTGCGGTGCATTTGGAGGCCAGAAGAGAACATTGAATCCTCTGGAATTAGTGTGGTAGCTGATTGTGAAATATGTGTGGTGTTCTCTAGCCTCCAGCCATAAACACACACACACACACACACACACACACATGCACGCACACATGAACGTGTACATACACACACACACACAGAATCACAGCTGAGAACTTTTCCTGGTGTCCCTTCGGGTCCCTCCTGTTGACTAGAGCCAAGGCTGAGGCCTGGCTGTCTCTGCTAGGTAGTGCCACCACTGCTGATTCGTGTTTGCTCTTCCGACTCTACTGAACTGGACTGCTGATTTCCTGACAAAGATAGGGATTGCTTCAAAGAACCTTTCTAAACAGGTCCACTTCCCTCATATCCTTTTTGTCCACTACCTCTGGTAGGTGGTGGGCTACAAGGGAGGTTAAAGCATTTAAGAACCACCGTTAAAAATAGGATTTGAAAAAAAGTAAAGCTACGGGATCCTTAGCATTTGGGGCTTAGATAGTGCCCTAAAGGGGAGGGAGAGAAATAGGAAACAAATGGGAAAACAAATGACTACTTAGAGTTTGGGTACAAAATGGTACTTATAGGAGATAAACAATGTATAGGAAAGATATGCTGGCCCTTTGGAGAACAGAGGCAATAATGAAGGTTTTGTCATGATGTCTGTTTATGTGGTTCCAGTTCTCATGGTCTCTGAGTACAGGTGCCAACCCTTTCTAGTTGCTCTCTGGAAAGGACTCATAACTAGATTGTGTGGGATTATTTTGAAAGGTTCCACTTTTAAATTAATAAAAGATTTCAGGAGCTCAAATACATTCAATTAAACATAACTGCTGTTATAAAATACAGTGTGGTGAGGGGGTACCTGGTGGGTCCATGCCAAGGAATGTCTAACTACACCATGCAACAGATCTGGTATAAAGAGGGTTTATTGGGGGCTGGGGGTGGGGGTGGAGAAGGGGTCAAGGCAGATGAGTAGACATGCAGACAAGCAGACAGACAAAAGGGAGCAGAGCCATGAGAGCAGAGAAGGACCAAAGAGGGTGACAGAGAACATTGGGAACACACATACACAGAGAGAGAGAAAGAGAGAGAGAACGTAGGAACAGAGAAAGTGAGCACGAGAGTGTGTAGGGCAGTCGTTTTATATGCAGCCCACACATATGGTGATGTAAGCTGTTGTTCGGTCCCTGGGCGGAGCTTACTGCAATGGCCTGTAAGCTATGTCACAGCAACTTCTCTTGGAATTCTTTAGTCTGAACAGCAGGGGGAGTTTAATTCATACAACAAAGAACTCCAGCAACACCACAGCATTCACCTAACTGATTAAGTCACATGATTAAAACAGTCCAGTGAGAACAAGGGGTTCAGGCGGGGATTTGATCTTGGGGTTTAGGATACTCTCTGGAATTGGCTTCCTCTCATTACCGTTGATCTTTCTGGCCCTCCTTGCTCTCTGTGCTAGCTTTATTATCAGTTGTCCCCCTTCAGTGGCAGAATAAACAAGAATCACAATGCTTCCTGTATCCACAGTTTGACACTATACTATCCATGCATTCAGACAAGAGTCCTGAGCTTCATGTTGATAGACTCTGTGTCTGAGCCATAGAAAATTCCAGCTTCTCAAACCCCACAAGAAAAAAAAAAAAGCTCAACCTGGGCCATAGGACTTCTGCCGGGTCAGAGAAAAGCCAGCATTCCTCAGAACTTGTGAAACCAGTTCCCATGTACTGAAAGGAGTCATTTCCCTTTCCTCCTGCAGAAGGGACAAACAGCTATGCTGCCTGTTAGCATATCAAAGTTCACGCTGGCCTCCTGACTCCTTCAGTATTGCAAGTGTTAGTTACACACTTCAAAGTCCATACAAGCAGGAAGAAGCCCTTCTTCTCCCCTTCTCTCCTCCCCCTCTAGCTCACCAGCTCCATCCTCCCAGCTATTCATCTTCCATATAACCCTGCTATTCTATTTTCTCTGTGCTGAACTCCTGCTTAGGTTACTTATCCTTTCTCTATTCTCTATCCCCTGCTATTTTTCTCTATCTCGAAGACAGCCCTGGTCAGGTCCAGTCTGCTGGTCATGTTCAGCCTTTCTCTCTTTGCTCTGGACTCTTACAGGTGCCTCTGGCAGCTCTCTCTTATATCTGCAATAAAAAAATCTTCCCCTTAACTGTGCCAAGGAGCATTTATGCCATCAATTTATATATTCGGAAACAAGAAATGTGACTGGCAGAAAAGTGTCTTCAGTCAGTCTGACTGAAGGAGGCACACAGAAACTGCTTTTGCTAAAGAGCATGGCTTTCTCATTTTCGTGCACGAGCACCTTTGTCCTCACTTCGCGTTTTATTTATTTTGGATCAACTGTTTACCTCTCTTTGGGTCAGCCTTTTAACTACTTAAGGAGTACCTGTCCAACCTATCTCATCCTCCTGTTAGAAGTAATTCCAGAGTCAGAAAGAAACAGACTCCTCTGACAGGTCCTGAGACCTTACAGCAAGCACTCTGACCTTAAAACCCAGCCAGAGGTGTTGCATGTAAGAATTAAGGAACGACCCACGCTATCAGCAGCTTGGCACTGGCTGACAGTCTTGGTCTGTTCCCAGCCTGGCACATAGCCTGAGACCGCATGTTTCCCCTTGCTAAGGCCTCTCCCACCCATGCTGGCTCTGCCTCTCCAGAGCTCCAAGATAGCTCTCTTGGTCTCCCGGGCTGCTGTGGGTGTGCTCTCGCCCATGCTCCGCTCACTACCTTTTCCCTGGAGCTCAGTCTTTGCCCAGTCTTCCCCATCCCAAAGCCAGGCCAAATTCTGCCTCCGCTATGTTCTTTCCCTCTGACCCACCTGAGTTGCTGCAGGATGGAAAATACAATTCAATCTTTCAAGACAGCATTTCTCTGTGTAGCCCTGGCTGTCCTTAGTTTAGAACCAACACATAACACAATTGCTGGGCACAGAATCTATCATCCTAAATTCATCAACTATTCTGTTAGAAATCTTCCCCTGGTGGATTCCACCACCAGATCTAACAGTCCCCAGCCTATATCTGTCTGCTTTGCTCCCAACTCTCCGTCAAAAAAGTTCTTCTCTCCTTGTTCCCTCTTCCTCTCCTGGGCATGAAAGACCTGCCTCCTCCTCACCCAGTGATTGGTTTCTTGTCATCTTTATTACCCAATCAATTAGGGAAAAATTCCACTACACATAGGCCTCAACACCAGCCAAAACAGGAACAAAGACCTAATCCATCAAGGAGCTCTTTCACAGTTCCAGGATCCAAGAGAGTCCCTAGATGTACTACTGACCTGGCTTTTTGGCTTCTGTAATCTCACTTCTCACTAACTGTTCTTGGTTACCAGGATATGGCTTTGTACATAAAAAACAAAGAATGGTGAGGCTAGGGGTTGCAATGATTAGGGTAAGTTCCTCAGGGAGTTGTTGGGCTGCAACAGACTTTCTATTCAGCATGTAGGTGTCCTCCACCCTCTAAGTGTCTCAGCAGGTGAAACTTTACCTCTGATCAGAAGGTGCTTTATATTGTAACCCAAGTGATAACTGTCTTTTTCCCACTGGCTAGAGGGCAATATCACAGTCTTCATGGTTGGTTAGTTTTAAAAGAATTAGGGGTAAGAGAATGAAAGAAAGCAGGAAGGGTTTGTTGTCAACTCCAGTTAGGAGAATGCTGTGGGTCCTTTGGGTAAATAAAGGTCTTAACAGGTGGGAGAGAATCAACCTTTGCATAAAGGTTTTACTAGGTGTTTGAGAATATTTGAATTTGAAAGTTTTATAGTGTTTGACAGAGATAGATAAACCCTAATGTTTAACATTTCTTACTCTCCTTCAGGCTGAAGGCAGAGAGGTAAATCATTATCTTTGAATTCTCGGAGGAACAAAGCCTCATTGGATGGACCCTTTGTCCTGCAGGAGGACCTGCAGCCTGGAGGGTCAAACAGCATCCTAAAATGGAATCATCTTCTGAAAAAAAACAACAGCTTTCCTTTGAAAGCAGTAACAATGTTCCTCAGACCACCTTGCTGGAGCTAGACAGCAGTTCTCAACCCCTGTGTCCCTTTGAGGCTCACACATCAGATATCCTTCATATCAGATATTTACATTATGATTCATGACAGTAGCAAATTTACAGTTGTGAAGTAGGAACGAAAACAATTTTATGGCTAGGGTCACTACAACATGAGGAACTGTATTAAAGGGTCACAGTGTTAGTAAGGTTGACAACCACTGAGGTACACTAAAATAAGAACCAGTAAGACCACCTAGTGTTTGGTTTCATACAGGGGACAATTGACTGAGGCACATAAACAAACCTGGCCTCCAGGTCCTCCCAGCATCCCTCAGTCCCTACTTGGCATACCCTGTCCCCAACCCTAAACTTTCCAGCCCAGGGGTTGGGCTGCCCTTCTCCCAGAGGCTCTTCTCTATATAATCCAGACATTTTGGTCTCTCTTCTCTTCTTTCTCGGTGCACCCCTCCCTTTCCCCAGGGCAACTTCAACTTTGCTGTCCTTGGTCCTTGGGGCCAGTGAACTCACCCACTGGAAAGCAGCTTCTCAATAAACCTGACTTTAATATAATCTAATCTGGCCGAGCAGTGGTGGCACACACCTTTAATCCCAGCACTTGGGACGCAGAGGCAGGCAGAATTCTGAGTTTGAGGCCAGCCTGGTCTTGAGTTCCAGGACAGCCAGGACTACACAGAGAAACCCTGTCTCGACCCCCCCCCCCAAAAAAATATATATATATAAAATCTGGCTTGAATTGGCTCATCTCACTAGCAGTAGAGAAATAATCTATTGTAAGGTTCCATGAGTCTCAGAAGAATAACCTGAACTTAAACAGTATGCAAAAGCAAAGAGTGTTTTATTCTGCAGAAGTACAGTATGCTGGGGTCTACCATTTACCAAGATGGAGACACCCAGGTGAGCTCACGGGCCTAATTTAAAGCACATTAGGAGAATCCCAGGAAGGGGTAGGTGACCTTTATCTTAATTGGTTGGCTTTATTGAGAGACCAAATTTTGGGGGTTCAGACTCCATTAGAGAATCTGACCTAAGATTGAACTCAAGTTAACTAACAGGCTGGTACCTAGTGCCAGTTTCTAAGCTACCCCCCAACAAAACCTGTGTCTAGCACCAGTTTCCAGGTTATTCCCCAATAAATCCCCAGGTTACAAGCCTGCTCCCCCCAACTTCACTTCCTAACAACCACCAGTCAGGAGGAAAGCAGATGTTACATTTATGGTTTGGCTCCCAGCACCAGCCAATTATATTAAAGGCCACAGTAGCCCTCCCCAATTAGATGCTTGCTAGGCTAGAAACACTCACCCCTTGCTTGCCATTTTCTATAAAACCTTGTCTTGGTGAAAGATCAGATCTTCTCCACCAAAACCATCCAGTGGGTCAATGGTGGGTTAAGCCCAAGCTTCAAGCTTGTGAATAAAGACCCTAGAAGGATTGGATCTGATCAGCTCTTGATTGGTCTTTTGGTGTTCATGAGAGCTTCTTTGTACTACACTATTTCTAAGGACATTCCAGAACCATTGCTGGGGGGCTGGAAACTGTTCCTGGGGAAGCCTGGAAATTGTTGCAGGCTTACTGCCTTTGCCTCAGGCCAGGTGGCAGGCAGCTTCCGATTCGCTGCTGTAAGAACCCAACCGACCCTCAGTCAGTGATACTTACTTCGAGATGCAGATCAATGCAAAAACAAGAGGCTTAATTTCTGGTGGTCTGGGTCAACCCTCAATCAGTCCCTTGAGGCAAGTGAGGAGAAGGCGACCCCAAATAGCTATTAACAAGCAGTTCCTATACTTTTTAGAGGCACAGATTACATCAGCAAGGTTACAGTTCAAACTTATTGGCTAAGCATATTGACCCTTAAATCTATTGGCTAGCAAGCATGACAAACATTTGAACTCTACCTGGGTTGTTCCAGAGGGTCGGGTAACTAATCAGTCAGTACATTCTGAGAATTTTTACTCAAGAATGTTCCTGTGGGTGGAGAATGGAACTTGGCCTAGCCTTGACACCAGGCGTGAGGGGGAAGCTGTAAGGAGGGCATGGGACAGGAAAAAGCCCTTAGGGTCCCTCACTGTCTGAGGCCTGGGGATTTTTTAGTAATTGACTTGCCCAGTTCTGGGAAACAGACCTAGGCCTAGTCTCCGGAACTGTCAGTTTGAAGCCTGTCATGGAGTCAGCCTGTCTCAGTTCTCTCACTATCACATAGGACTGCTTAATTTCTGTATACACTTTGTCCCTTGCCATAGATCTTCCTCTGTTTAAGAGTTTAAAGCTCATTTCAGTACTACAAATATGGACTCTCTCTCTCTCTCTCTCTCTGTGTGTGTGTGTGTGTGTGTGTGTGTGTGTGTGTGTGTGTTGTTGAAAGACCCTGGAAGAAAAATACCCCTAGACTCAGCACTTGAGCCCTAGGCCACCCAGGGGCCTGAGATGGGCTGAACTCACCCCCCTAGACAATTCTGGGAAATGGTTGTTTTTACCTTGTTCTGACCACCATGAAATGTCACAATGACCTCTATTCTGAAAATTGTTTTGAGAAAGCAGTTGTTTTGAGAAAGCAGTTGTTTTGACTTGGCTCCTATCCTGTTGATCAACCAGAAATGTCACCGTAACCTCTGTTTTGAGACCTTCTTCTCTTTCCCATGACGCATGTTCCCTCCTACCCCCCTTATTTTTGCTTTGTGTTCCCTTTAAATACCCCTCACTTCAGCTGCTCGGGGTCGATCTCCTCTGCCCCTGTGTAGGTTATGAGCTCGGTCCAGTGCACTGCTTTCCCGAATAAACCTCGTGTGCTTGCAGCAGGTTCGGTCTCTCGTGAGTCACTGGGGGGGTCGCATCTTCCCGAGACTTGAGTGAGGGTCTCCCGAATTTGGGGGTCTTTCATTGGGGGCTTGTCCGGGATTTGAGACCACCCTAGTCTCTGAGAACCCACTTGGAGGTGATATTCTGTCCGTGTTTGTGTTTGTCTGTGTTGGGTAAAAGTCTGGATCTGTCTGAAAAGTGCTTGCGGTTTTGTGGCTGCTCTTTGTCTCATAAGAGTCTTTGAGTGGTGGTCAACAGACATGTCAAGGAAGACCACAGGCCGTGGCCCTGGAGTACATTCCAGGAGGGGAGGAGTACCGGGGACGCCCAGAAGACTCCTATTGGGTGGGTTCTGGTCCAGCCCTTCTGTTTCCTGCACATCCAGAGCCATCCGCCACACTTTCATTTTTGTGGAGGACGTGCCCAGGGCATTTCGGATTGTGTCTGTTGTCTCTCTGCTTATTTGTGTTGTTTGTGTATCTGACTTTCCGACTGACGATGGGACAGACTGTGGCAACCCCCCTGACTCTGACTGTAGACCACTGGACTGAAATCAAAGATAGGGTGCACAATTTGTCAGTAGAGGTCAGGAAAGGACGGTGGCAGACTTTCTGTTCTTCAGAGTGGCCAACTTTTGATGTCGGCTGGCCCCCAGAGGGCACTCTTGACCTCCCTGTTATATCTGCAGTGAAAGCCATCATCCTCCAGGAGGGACCAGAGGGCCATCCCAATCAGGCCCCCTATATCTTTGTCTGGGAGGATCTTGCACAGAACCCCCCTCCATGGCTTAAGCCATGGGCACAAAAACGAAAGCCAGGCTCCCCAGTCCTGTCTCTCAGAGAGTTGGAACGAAAACTGAAAGCAAAAGTTTCAAAGCCTGAGGCTCAGCCCGAGAGCCAGCCTTCGGCTCCTCCTAAAATCTACCCAGAGATCGAGCAGCCACCCGAATGGCCTCTTCCTCCTCCTCCTCCTCCCCCCCCCCAGGTGCCGGATCCTGGTGCGGTTGGCGGCATGGATGACGGACTGGCGGCGGGGAACCGAAGCCGGAGAGCCCAGAGTTCCTGCGCAGGGTCCCAGAAAACTGGACTCCACCACTGGCTGCGGCTTCATGTCTATGGGCCCCCGGTAGACCCACCTCAGCTCCAACCCCTCCAATACTGGCCATTCTCCTCTGCTGACCTTTATAATTGGAAGACTAATCACCCTTCTTTTTCAGAAAATCCCGCCAGTTTAATAGGACTGGTGGAATCCTTAATGTTTTCCCATCAACTTACTTGGGATGATTGTCAGCAACTCTTACAGGTTTTCTTCACTACAGAAGAAAAGGAGCAGATCCTCCTGGAAGCCCGTAAAAATGTACCTGGAGTGGACGGGCCACCGATCAGCCTCCCGAATGAGATAGATGCTGGATTTCCCCTGAACCGCCTTAATTGGGATTTTAATATGGCTGAAGGTAGGGAGTGGCTGACAGTCTATTGCCGGGCTCTTGTGGCAGGTCTCAAAGGGACAGCCAGGTGCCCCACCAATTTGGCTAAGGTAAGAGAGGTCCTCTAAGGCCTGACTGAGCCCCCATCTGTGTTCTTAGAATGCCTGATGGAGGCCTACCGCCGATATACTCCTTTCGACCCAACTTCTGAGGGTCAGCAAGTGGCAGTGGCCATGGCCTTCATAGGACAGTCAGCAACAGTTATTAAGAAGGATTACAGAACCTATCCTTACAGGATCTAGTTAAGGAAGCTGAGAAAGTGTTTCATAAGAGGGAGACTAAGGAAGAAAGAAGAGAGAGAAAAGCAGGAAGCAGAAGAAAGGGAAAATCAGAGGGATCGTAGACAGGAGAGGAATTTGACCAGGATTTTGGCCGCAGTAGTAGGAGATAAGGACAAGACAGGATTCAGCCAGACAGGGAACCTGGGCGACCAGAGGTCACAGGTGGGGGAAGATGAGCGGAGACCCCCTCTGGGGAAGGACCAATGTGCCTATTGCAAGGAAAAAGGACCTTGGGCAAGAGAGTGCCCAAAGAAATGGGCCCCCAAGGTCCTGGCCTTAGAGGATGATGACTAGAGGGAACAGGGCTCAGACCCCCTCCCCGAGCCTAGGGTAACCTTAACTGTGGAGGGGACCCCCATGGACTTTCTGGTAGACACCGGAGCTGAGTTTTCTGTCTTAAAGCAACCATTGGGCAAGCTGAAAAGCAAAAAGACTGTTGTCATTGGGGCCATGGGACAAAAACATTATCATTGGACCACTTCACGCCAGGTGGACTTGAGGAGAGGACAGGTGATTCACTCCTTCCTAGTCATCCCTGAGTGTCCTATGCCCCTATTAGGAAGGGACCTACTGACCAAATTAAAGACTCAGATTAAATTTTCTTCAGAGGGACCAGAGGTGACCTGGCCAACCCCTACTTCCATGGTCTTAGCGTTAAAATTAGACGAAGAGTACCGGCTCCATGAATCCCCACAGATAGCCGTGACATCCAAACTAAGGGGATGGTTGACCAAATTTCCCCAAGCATGGGCAGAGACCAGAGGTATGGGGATGGCTGTTCGGATCCCTCCCGTGGTAGTGGGGCTAAAAACCCACGCCACCCCAATCAGGGTCCGCCAATAACCCATGAGCAAAGAAGCATGGGAAGGAATTAGGCCCCATATCCAGAGGTTCCTACAGCAGGGCCTCCTGATCCCTTGTCAGTCACCCTGGAACACACCACTGTTACCAGTTAAGAAGCCCGGCACCAATGATTACCGGCTAGTTCAAGACCTAAGGGAAGTCAACAAAAGGGTGCAGGACATACACCCCACGGTACCCAATCCGTACAATCTCCTCAGCTCCCTCCCTCCTGATCGGAAGTGGTACACTGTGTTGGATTTGAAAGATGCTTTTTTCTGCCTTCAGTTACACCCTTCTAGCCAGCCCATCTTCGCCTTTGAATGGAGAGACCCGGAATCAGGGCAGGTGGGGCAGCTGACCTGGACCAGACTGCCTCAAGGGTTCAAAAATTCACCCACTCTTTTCGACAAGGCTCTCCACCGGGATTTGGCCTCATTCAGGTGTGCAAACCCAATGGTCACCCTACTTCAGTATGTTGATGATCTGCTCCTAGAAGTCCCCACTGAGTCTGATTGCAGACAAGGAACCAAGAAACTCCTGGCCGAATTGGGTGAGTTGGGGTACCGGGCATCAGCGAAGAAGGCTCAGCTGTGTCAGGCAGAGATCATTTATCTGGGGTACGTTCTCAAGGATGGGAAATGGTGGCTCATGGAAGCCAGGAAAAAGACTGTGACCCAGATCCCCACCCCAACAACCCCTCAGCAAGTTAGGGAATTTCTGGGAACTGCGGGCTTTTGTAGACTATGGATACCAGGGTTTGCAACCCTAGCTGCCCCACTGTACCCCCTCACTAGAGAAGGGGGAGTGTTCAGGTGGATTCCAGAACATCAGAAGGCCTTCAAAGAAATCAAAAGGTCCCTTTTAACTGCACCTGCCCTAGCCCTAACTGACTTGACCAAACCCTGCACTCTATATGTAGATGAGAGGTCTGGGGTTGCCAGAAGAGTATTGACTCAGACACTGGGACCTTGGAAGAGGCCTGTAGCTTATCTGTCAAAAAAACTGGACCCAGTTGCTAGCGGATGGCCTTCCTGCCTTAAAGCCATTGCTTCGGTGGCTCTGCTCCTCAAAGATGCAGATAAGCTCACCCTGGGGCAACAGACCACTGTAGTAGTGCCCCATGCTCTTGAAAGCATCATTAGGCAACCTCCCGATCAATGGATGACCAACGCCCAGATGACACACTACCAGAGCCTCTTGCTGACTGAGTGAGTGATCTTTGCGCCCCCTGCTGTCCTCAACCCTGCTACCCTGCTACCAGAGGCTGATGAATCCTTGCCTACTCATCACTGTGATGACATCCTGGCCGAAGAGACTGGTACTCGGAGTGATCTCAAGGATCAACCCTGGCCTGGAAGCCCCAATTGCTATACTGATGGTAGCAGCTTCGTGGTTGAAGGTAAGGGGAAGGTGGGGGAGGCGGTAGTAGATGGAAAACAAGTAATCTGGGCCAGCAGCCTTCCCGAAGGAACCTTGACCCAAAAAGCTGAACTTGTGGCTCTGATTCAAGCTCTACGGATGGCAGAGGGGAAGTCTGTCAACATCTACATGGACAGCAGGTATGCTTTCATGACTGCTCATATACATGGAGCAATCTACAGGCAGAGAGGGCTACTAACATCCACAGGAAAGGACATTAAAAACAAAGAAGAGATTCTGAGCCTCCTGGAGGCCATACACTTACCAAAAAAGATAGCCATCATACATTGTCCAGGGCACCAGAAGGGCCAAGATGCAGTAGCCCATGGAAACCAAATGGCAGATTTGACTGCTAAGCAGGCAGCACAAGGAGCCATGATTATGGCTGCAAGAGAATCCAAAGACTATTATGATAACAGAGAGACCAGTTTTAGATATACTCCAGAAGATCATCAGGCTATGGACAAATTAGGCATAGTTCAGGGATACACCCCTTATGGGGTAGCTGAAACTGAAAACGGTAAACAAATTCTTCCTCAAGAAGAAGGGTGTAAATATGTCACCAACCTGCATCATTTGACCAATCTAGGGACAAAGAAACTAACTATTGTGAGATCCTCTGACTACTACGTTATTGGACTTTCAGATTTGGCATAAGAAGCGGTCAGAAAGTGTGAGGCATGCACTGTGACAAACACAGGGCGCCCCATAAACATCCACGGTAAAAGGCTAAGGGGCAACTGCCCTGGGGCATACTGGGAAGTAGATTTTACAGAGATCAAGCGGGCCAAATATGGTAACAAATATTTGCTAGTTTTTATAGACAGCTTCTAAGGATGGGTAGAAGCTTTTCCCACTAGGACTGAGACTGCCAATGTGGTGGCTAAGAAGATCCTTGAAGAAATTTTTCCAAGGTTCGGAATTCCCAAGGTAATCAGGTCCGATAATGGACCTGCCTTTGTTGCCCAGGTAAGTCAGGGATTGGCCACTCAACTGGGGATTAATTGGAAATTACATTGTGCTTACAGACCCCAGAGCTCAGGTCAGGTAGAGAGGATGAACAGAACTTTAAAAGAGACCTTGACCAAATTGGCCTTAAAGACTGGTGGGAAGGACTGGACAACCCTCCTCCCTTTTGCCCTGTTCCGAGTTCAGAACATCCCTGGAAGGTTTAAACTTACACCTTATGAGATCCTATGCGGGGGGGGGGGGGGCACCACCACTTACAGAGGCAGGTGGAGTTTTCGACCCTGATGCTTCTCTTTCTCAACCCCTGTTTACCTGATTAAAGGTCCTTGAGTTGGTCAGACGCCAAGCCTGGGAACAGCTGAAGGGGGCTAACGAGACTGAGAGTCCAGACGTGCCCCATCAATTCCAGGTTGGAGATGCTGTTTTGATCCAGCGCCATCGAGTGGGCAACCTGGAACCTCACTGGAAAGGACCAAACTTAGTGCTTCTGACCACCCCCATGGCAGTCAAGGTTGAAGGCATTTCAGCCTGGATCCATGCCTCCCATGTCAAGAGAGTGCTGGAGCCAGCTCAGGATGAATGGAGATTGGAAAAGACTGCTGAGCCTCTTAAGCTGCGCTTGCTACGTGGAACTGCTTCAGAGGCCAGGTGAAAATCCCCATGTCCCCCGGAAATTGACCTGGCAAGTACTGTCGGCCTCCAGAGAAGAGATATGTTCGGTAAGCCAGACCACCTCCTCATCATCTTGGTGGCCCGACTTGTACCCAGAGCTTTGTAAGTTGGCTACTGGGGCTCCGAATGCAGGGATTTGGGACATGGAGGGTCAGAACCCTGATAAATGCACACCCCCTAACGTTTCCCTAAACCCTGGTGGGCCAGGGATGGGGTGCTCTACCACCAACCGCAGAAACACACTAAAAACTATATCCTTTTATGTCTGTCTGGGGTATCACCTTAACCAGGCGCTGGGGCCGACCTGTGGGCATAAGTCTGACTTTTTTTTGCAAGAAATGGGGTTGTGAGACCACTGGAGATACCTGTTGGAAACCTTCTTCCACTTGGGACTTCATCATAGTCATTGCTAATTACTCTAATGAATCTCCTGGGGTTTTCTCTCGTATGCCGAGTTCAGACGAGTGGAGCCAATGCCACGACCAGTGATGTCATCCACTTAAAATCAGGTTCACTTCCCATGGGAAACAGGCCACAGGATGGACCAAAGGATACCAATGGGGCATCAGGTTGTATAAAAGTGGATATGATGATGGTCTTCTTTTTACCATCCAGCTAAAGATCAAATTCCCGTGGGGCCTAATCCTGTCTTGGCGGAACAGGGAGGTTTCCAGGTGCTGCCTCTCCCTCCCCCACCTCAGCCCGTGTCAACCTTCACTCCCCCTGCCAGGCCTACTCTGGCTCCCTCTACAATCTCCTATGCCCCCCCACCCCCAGTAAAGATGGGACAAAGGCTGTTTAACCTAATACAAGGAGCCTTTCAGGCCCTCAACACCACAAACCCCAAGTTACTTCTTCCTGTTGGCTTTGCCTGTCTTCAGGGCCCCCATACTATGAGGGGACTGCTACAAAAGGGTCCTTTAATACCACCACCCAAACCACCCAATGCTCGTGGGGCTCTAGAAACAAGCTCACCCTGACTGAAGTGACAGGGATGGGGCTCTGTATAGGCAAGGTACTCTCCACCCACCAGCCTCTCTGCAATTCCACTGCAACCGTCAGCCAGGGCACATCCCAGCAATACTTAGTGACAGAGCCTAATAGGTGGTGGGCTTGTAATACCAGGTTAACTCCTTGTGTCTCCACCTTAGTTTTTAATCAGTCTCGAGATTTCTGTGTGATGGTCTAGCTTGTCCCTCGGGTCTATTACCATCCAGAGGAAGAAGTCATCTACGAGTATGACCAAAGCCCCTCTAAATATAAGAGAGAGCCGATATCCCTGACACTGGCAGTCATGCTGGGCCTAGGAGTGGCCGCTGGGGTGGGGACAGGAACTGCCACCTTAATATCGGGACCGCAACAACTAGAGAGGGGGCTCAACGAGCTCCATGCAGCCATGACCGAGGATCTTCAAGCTTTAGAGAAGTCTGCTAGTAACCTAGAGGAATCCTTGACCTCCCTATTAGAAGTAGTTCTGCAGAACAGAAGAGGATTAGATTTGTTATTCCTGAAAGAAGGTGGATTATGTGCGGCCTTAAGAGAAGAGTGTTGCTTTTATGTAGACCACTCAGGAGCCATTAGGGACTCCATGAGCAAGCTCAGAGAATGGCTAGAAAAACGCAGGAAGGAAAGAGAGGCTGGACAGGGATGGTTCGAAGGATGGTTCAGCAAGTCACCTTGGATGACAACTTTGCTTTCTGCCTTGGTGGGGCCACTGATGATTTTGCTTCTCTTACTCACTGTAGAACCCTGTTTAATCAATAGACTAATGACTTTTGTCAGAGAACGAGTAAGTTCTGTACAAATCCTGATGTTAAGACAACAGTACCAGGCGTTGGGAGAACAGGTTCATGATAGTGAAATAGGACTATAGTTCTAGGATTAGAACTATGCACTAGGAGAAGTGGGGGATGAAAGACCCTGGAAGAAAAATACCCTTAGACTCAGCACTTGAGCCCTAGGCCACCCAGGGGCCTGAGATGGGCTGAACTCACCCCCCTAGACAATTCTGGGAAATGGTTGTTTTTACCTTGTTCTGACCACCATGAAATGTCACAATGACCTCTATTCTGAAAATTGTTTTGAGAAAGCAGTTGTTTTGAGAAAGCAGTTGTTTTGACTTGGCTCCTATCCTGTTGATCAACCAAAAATGTCACCGTAACCTCTGTTTTGAGACCCTCTGTTCTTTCCCATGACGCATGTTCCCTCCTACCCCCCTTATTTTTGCTTTGTGATTTTTCCCTTTAAATACCCCTCACTTCAGCTGCTCGGGGTCGATCTCCTCTGCCCCTGTGTAGGTTATGAGCTCGGCCCAGTGCACTGCTTTCCCGAATAAATCTCGTGTGCTTGCAGCAGGTTCGGTCTCTCGTGAATAACTGGGGGGGTCGCATCTTCCCGAGACTTCAGTGAAAGTCTCCTGAATTCGGGGATCTTTCAGTGTCATTAGACACCTTTATCTGTTCCTTGTTCCTCTTCCCAGTGTACCCACACAAAAATTTTCTAGGGTTTTCTTCATTACCTATCTCTTTGGTTGGCAGACTAAGGTTGGTGGATCAGCCTTGTGACGTGTAGTTTTATGAAAACATTCATGCTCCCCGCTAGGCTCTGGGAACAGCAGCTGCCCACGGTCATCTATTCAACTGCCTAATGGCTAGCTACTGTTTTTTCCTATAAACGCTGGGAGCAGTGATAATTCTATACTGACCATCTACCCCAGGGATGGCTCTGCCAACCACCAACCACCACCCCTCAGCTACGCCCTCTCTCTTGCCCACCTGAATCATTGAGGATGAAAAACACCAGACAATCTTAATATTTTAAAATCAGCCAGATAACACAACCCCTGGGCTTGGAATCTATTGTCCTACAGTCATCAGCTATTATATATTAGAATTTATCTGGTGGTGGAGGCCACCGTAGGTTCTAATTGCCCCCAGGCCTACATGGTGTCAGTGTTTCTTCCTTCAAAGCCTGGCCCAAAAAACTCTCTCTATCTCATCTCCTCCTCTTCCTCCTGGGACCCTGCCATCTTTATTGACATATAGTCAGCCCCTCCCCCTACACAGCCTACTTTGTTAGGACCTGCTCGAGCCCAGGTTGTTACCCTAAAAACAGCATGTCAGGACCACTGTGGAGCTGTTTTAGGAGGATAGCATTAACTCTGCCCCCAAACTACATGGGTGAAGACAAAAGTATTGTGGGATGGAAGCTGAGAAATGGTATCCATTACAGTCAATAAGGGCAAGGTGTCCAGCATGAGCTCACATAAGGAGAGTGAATACTGAGTGTCCCCAGAGTTGAAAACACTGTATGTAAGATTAGTATTGAAAGAAATGCTATTCCTCCCCTCTCCAGAGATAAGGCCACCTAGCTAGCTGATATTCCTTGTGGGATGGGCATTTCTCCCCTCCACCCTCCAAGCACAGGGAAGAAACAGGTTAGAAGGCACTTAGGCTGGAAGGGAGTGGCTTATTAAGCCCCTGCTACCTCATTCCCTAAAGACCAATCAGTTTAAAAGTCACACTGTTCTGCCAATCACATTGTATCTAATGGCGGCTGCTCTAAAATCCTATATAAGGTCCCTAAACGGGCTCCACCTGGTCACCTCTGCCTCATGTGCAGGACGACCCCTAATGCATTGGAAATAATAAACCTCTTGCTGATTGTATGGCTCTCGATCTCCATGTCTTTGCGAGGGGGGACTACTGGTAGTTTCCACCTTTGGGGGTCCAACAGTATGAAGCATTAGTGGTCAGTGAAAGCAAAGCTCTTGGAAACAATAGGAAGGTGTGGGGAGTGAGTCCAGAGAGCCAAGATGGGTATTTTAGTGAAGCCAGATATAGGACATGGGAGGGAAAAGGACTTCAGAGTCTGCTGAAGTTTCTTACCAACCGAGAATCAAAACTTCAACAAAACCAACATTTTCTGTGAAGACTGTCAACACAAATACAACATTTTCCTTATATAATGACATTTTCAAGCTAGGCAGTGGTAGTGCAAGCCTTTAAACCCAGCACTTGGAGGCAGAGGCAGGCAGAGTTCAAGGCCATCCTGGTCTACAAAAGAGTTCCAGGACAGCCAGGGCTACTCAACAAAACAACAACAAAACCAACACCAACAAAAAACAACAGAGAAACTGTCTTGAACCCCCCTCCCACAATAGCTAATTTTAGATTAGGATTTGTTAAAGTAAGAAGAAGCTGTACTCAAGGCCTAAGGGCATATGACCTTCAAGTAGGGGCTTAACCCTTTCCTGGGGATTTTCAGATATCTCACAAACAAGTTTAATCTTTTGTTTATGGTAAACATTTTTTAACCTCCCCTACAAACCAGGTGACCTCGGGTTTTATCTTATCAGCTGTGATCCCATCCAATGTATATCAGAAAATACCCTAAGATCTCATTTTTCAAAAATGCAAAGGTTCCTTAACAAGCTCTTGAGGTTGCAGCTTCACTAAAGATGGTACATGTGGCTTCTGTAAAGACTCTGAATTGTGACTTTCTTAAACATCTAAGCTTGTGCATGCCTTTAATCACAGCCCTTGGGAGGCAGAGGCAGGTGGCTCTCTATGATTCTTAGGCCATCCTGGTCTACAGAGTGAGTTCCATGACAGCCAAGGCTACACAGGAAACCCTGCCTTAAAAAAAAACCAAAAACCTAAGCTTTTGCTCTTGTCTGTTAGCAACAGAGAGGATTGTACAGGCCAGTTTGTATTTAGACAACATAGCACTGATATAGATATTTGACAAGGGCCAAAATGGCTAGTGTTAGACTTTTGGCAAGAGGTGTGAGGTGTGGGTGGTAATGAGTCAGCACAAGAGGAGTCATATCAGATATATAGGGAACCCAAAAGTAAACAGTAGTTCAGTGATACAATCTGTCATAACTGTTCCTGGCAGAATGCCATTTTGTGAGTGTGTGACATTCTGTATATTGTTTTGATGTTTAAGAATTGGCTATTGCCTAGGCTAGCCTGCCTGTATCTCTCTCTCTCTCTCTCTCTCTCTCTCTCTCTCTCTCTCTGTGTGTGTGTGTGTGTGTGTGTGTGTGTGTGTGTGTGTGCTTGGCCCATGTTTGCTTTTGCATGGCTGAGTGAGTGAGTGAGTGCTTGATGCCTAAAGACCTATGTACTGGTAAATAAGTCATGTCTTATTTATCTGCAACTTTTCTAATTTTTTTTCATCCTCCCAGGGTCCAGTGATACCCTTCCTTTCCTGGCATTGGTGTGTATGACCCCTGACCCTCCTTCATTGGTACTTACTTAGAGATGACCCACGTGAGAGACCTAAATACAGATTGAAACAAAAGCAAGAGGTTTATTTTCCAGCACGTAGGGGTAGACCTTCAATTAGTCCCTCAAGGGGAGTGACTAGAAGGCGACCCCAAATGGCTATTACAAGCAGTTTTTATACTTTCTAGAGGCACAGGTTACATCAGCAAGGTTACAGTTCAAACTTATTGGCTAAGCATATTGACCTTTAAATCTATTGGCTAGCACACATGGCAGGAATTTGAACTCTACGTGAGACTTTTCAGGGGGCCAGGTGACAATCAGTCAGTACATTCTGAGTATTTTTACTCAAGAATGTTCCCATGGGTGGAGAATGGAACTTGGCCTAGCCTTGACCCCAGGCAGGAGGGGGAAGCTGTAAGGAGGGTATAGGACTGGAAAAGGACCTCAGGGTCCCTCAGGTGCATGGCACTCATAATATACACTACTGTAAGAGATAGATTGTTGTAGCCCATTTTCAGTAGGACTTTCCTTCCATACTTATGGCTGGCCAGGAAGAACTCTGTTAGAAAAGTTTGTGATTGGACCAGATTGGAGGTGTGCGGTCTAAGCCTCAAACTGTTCACTGGATGAAGCTTTGTCTCCTAGACTAATAGATGGGAAATTTGAGAGCAGTGAAAGTTCAGAGTTATAGGAAACAGGCATTTTATTCATGATAGGAAGATTTTTAAAACCACTGTCTTGTGCCAAATCAATAATCCAGTGGCCATTTTTTTTGGCCTTTTCCCTAAGCCAGAATAATTGTGTGTTTGCAACTGCTTCTTTTTTACTAGTTTCATTTTCACTAGTTTATTTAGCTTATTATGTTGTTTCCAATACTCACTAACTTTCCTAAGTCTTCCCCTCTCTTTAAACCCTATGGTTGAATGTGTATGAAACTTCTCCTTAATAAACTCCAATTCTGTTATGTACTGGCTCATCCTGAAATTCTTTTCTGAGGCAAAATGAAAAATCACATCTCTACCTGATTATGTTCCCATTGCTACTGCTACTAGCAGTCAAAAAGGAGTTTTAAGGATGCAGTAATCAAATTCACTCAAATATCGTTTCTTGGGAAGATTAATCTGGAAAGGTAATCAGCATGTTGGCTACATTAATGAGGGAATACCTGCAAAGTTTGGAGCTGTAGAGAATAAAATTAATCAAACTAGGAAGACAGGTTTGTAGGATCTGGTGTTTGACTAACAGGAATGGAAATTAAATATGTGAGAGGCAAGAATTTAAGTATTGTTCACACTTAAAAATTAGGCTACTATTGTCACTGATCTTTTGAGAGCTCTCAGTGTAAGAGAGCTGATCTGTTCTGATCAGGTTATGCCTTGCCCTTATCACAGCTCCATTGTGAGTACAAATGCAGAATCGGAATGTCAACACATTTTATCTGTACATAGAGATACTCTTATGAGGCAGACTGATATTTTTAATTTATTTCATTATTTATTTTTAGCTTTTGGTTTTTGGAGACAGGGTTTCTCTGTGAAGTCCTGGATGTCCTGAAATTCATGATGTAGACAGGTTGGCCTCAAACTTGGAGAGCCACCTGCCTCTGCCTCGTGAGTGAGTGCTGTGATTAAAGATGTGCACCAAAGCCACCCAGCTGAGGCAGGTGGGCTTATACATGCCCTCACCTTTCTAGAAATTCCTTTATTTGCATTACAGCCTACTTGTTGCATGTAATTTTAAAAACACGCTACCTCATTGCCAGGTACTCAGACCTCTCCTGGCACTCAGACCTCTTCAGGTTTAGCTCTATGATAGGCCACCACCAGTCTTACTCAGCTTTGGTAACAGCTGGCTGTTTTTCCTGGGAGCTGAGATTGCTCTGCCACCGCCTTCCAGCCAGCTTCACCAAGCCCCCAACAACTGCCCCACTTGCCCTCTTTCTCCTCCTGCCCACCTTAGCTCCTCAAATAGAAAACACTAGATAGTTTTATTGTTTCAAAACAATAACTTGCCAAACAATAACAATAATTTGCCAGATAACTCAATGGCCGGGTGAAGAATTTCCTGCCCTAATTCTATCAGCCAGCTCCCATCAACCTTCTTGAAGTGGAGGCTACAAACTCTAAGTGCCCCAAGACCTTACATGACTGCAGCTTCTTCCTCATTCCAAATGAGGTCCAAATTCCAGTTTCCCTACATCCTATCTCTTTTCCTGGGACCTGGAAGTTCAAACTTTTTCCTTTCACCCAGCAATCAGCTTCTGCCTTTTTTTTACTGAGACAATCAAGAACCAATTAGGGATACAACACCTCTATAGCTACTCCTTTAGAATTCCAGGGTATCTTGAAGACCAACTGAAAAACCCAGCAGATTCTTGGACTTTCTGTCCATAGCCAGCCATTGTTGCTGTAAGTCATTCTAATAAACCCCTTTTCTATGAACATAGATTCATTCTATAAGTGCTGTTATTCTATAGCACTAATATAGGCACCTAACACTGAGATGGTGACTCCATTGCTAACCTCTTACCTGACCACTTGGTGTGTCTTTCAAGGAAGTGATAGGCAGACAACTCATAACAATTCATACTGCTGAACTTAGCCCACCTAGTGTCACCACTGTCTTTCCGATGGATCTTGCTCCTCCTCTGCTTCTAGGCCTCTGTAGCCTGGCTCTGCAGCCCTAGCTCTAAGGGCCTCCTGCTCGATCCCCAGATACTTTCCCTCAGTACCTGCAATGACTCACTTTACATCTATATATCAGCTTTCTGCTTTTGTCCTCTGAAATCTGCTGGTCTCTTTAAACCTTTTGTACCCATTCTCTATATGTGAAATGTATTGTGTTAGCAATTAAGACTGGAATAAAAGAAGCTGTGACTGCCAACAGCTTGATATCTATAGACATACAGGCTACTTGGTAGCTAATAACACCCTCATAGTGTTTGAATTTATGTGTATCTGTGTTTTGCCTGTTCATCCCTTTAGTGTCTGGTGCCTACTGAGGCCAGAAGAGGGCGTCAGATCCCCTGGAACTGTGTTTGTGAGCAGCAGTGGAGTGCTGAGAACCGAATCAGGGCCCTATGGAAAAGCAACAAGGGGTCGTACTCATTTCACAACTCTCCAGTCCCCGTTTTATTGTTATTTTTTAAAAAATCTGATATCGTACAAACACACAAATGTCCATCTACGTTTCGGACATAGCATGGGGGCAGTTTCCTTACAGATACGACTTACGAAGTAAGTCAAATACATCGGCCATTTTTTTCCACCTCCAGTTACAGGTTACTATTCATACAATAGGAATGAAAAAGATACCCAAACAAAAAAACGTACTTTTCAAAAACCAATGTGGTAACATGGAAATCGAATTCCTTTTCCTCTCAGGTTCACTCTTCCATGCCCTTTAACCCTCGCACACCGAAACTCACTGTTGAGTGCCTACAAGTTCTAGGCCTGAGGTGGCCTAGCTCAGCTCCGTCCCCGCGTGGCCTCGCCAGCTGCCCGGGCACGACCGGCCTGGCCTTCGAGGGCCCGCAACACGGCGCACATGCCCGCGCTCGCCTCCCGCGTTGGCGGGAAGACTAGGAGCGCGGACGCGCGAGGCCGATCCGGAGCCTACCCATGAGGCAACGCGCCGTGGCTCGCGACGCCCCCCTCCCCCATCGCGGCGCCCGGCAGCCCTCTCCGCGATGGGAGCCGCAGCGGTTGCGGCATACAGCCCGCGCTCCTCCCTCGCCTCCTCCTCTTTCTCCTCCTCCTCAGGGCTCCAGTCAGGCCGAGCCGCTCCGCTCACGGTAAGCGTCCCCCGCCCCGCGCGGCCGCCCGCCCGCGAAGGCCCTCCCGCGCGGCCGCGCCGCCGCACTCCGGGGGCGCAGGGTGGGGGTCTCGGGCCGCGGCACGTCGGAGAGAGCGCCCGGGCCGGGCAGGGGCCGGCTGCGCGTGGGCCTGGCCCGCCATCTTGCCGGGCCTGGCGCGAGAGGGATCCCTGCGCGACGATGCGAGGCGGCCGGCTGCGCGGCGGCCCACAGTACAGGCCTCTCAGCCTTCGCCTCGCCTCGTCGTGCCGCCTCGCCGCCGCGCAGGCCCGCCCGTCGCTTTCTCCTCAGCTCGCCTGTGCTTTCAGGGGACGAGTCCCCTCGGTCCTTTGTATCTTGCCCACGGGTGTGTGGCGGAGACCCGAGCTCACAACACAACCCACTCGACTCTTCACGCAAGAGCTGAACCCCAATGGCGTTCGCAATATCAGCCACAGAGGCCCTGCCTTTTGCTAGACGACCCCTCCTTTCTATCCACCTTTCTTGTCAAAGGAATATCCCGCTATTGTCTACCAGAGAAGGGCTTTGAGGAGAATGGAGTCTGACAGATTTTCCAGCTGAGCTTTGCAGGTTTCACTTAGTAAACCACAAACGAGTGATCGCACTGAGGTTTTAGCCTGCACAAGAAGATGGTGTTTTCACGACTCACCTGCAGTTGTAACCCATTAGGAAAGAAACATGCTAGAGAGAAAAATGGACGTTAACCTGCTGCGAGCATGGAGACTTTTGGCTTTAGGAAGATTTTTTTTTTTTAACTAGTCCGCCATACTTAAACATTTGGCTTTATTTTCAAGTTTGGACTGAATCATATAAATACGTCTTTTAGTGCCCTTAAGCATAAATTCACACGAAGGAAGTAGTTTGAAAGTACAGAAGCCTTCTCTTGGCATCCGTATGGTATGGAATCTTGCTTTGAGAGATGACTATACCAATTCAAGCTGTTTGGATGTAAATAATAGGAGGGTGAAGGGACTGGGTTTGAGGACCTTGTGCTTTTAATGGTCCAACATCTGCACTAAAGCCATCCCTGAGTTTGAATGTTTGTATCTGTCATTGGTGTCAATGTTTACCTTTGGCCCCTTTTGGAGGAGAGGTTTTTATTAGCAGAGCTGTTTTGAAGGTCAGCCTCAGAAATGACAATGAGAACCCTTGGCTACCGGGGCCATTACAGAACCTTGAGTTTTATGATTCCTCATTGCTTACCTCATTATGGTATGCCCCATTTTCATTGCAGTGAGGTTCCTGAGAATAGGCAAGGAGGCAGATATAGGCCTCCACATTTAAGTAATTCTCCACAATTAAGAAATTGTTTGCCATTCCTTTAGACTCTAATTTCTGGATCATTTGTTATCTTTAGATGTCATTAGTGATCATGCTTTTCCAAGCACACTGGGGAGTTGAATATGGCATATTCAGATTCCTACCATCTAGTGTGAGTATCTGTAAACAATTTGTCACATTTGCTTTGTCTCAGTCTGCTGAGTATGTGAACGTTTGTTGAAGGTGTTACAGTTCACTCCTAAGTACTGGATATGTATATCAGTACATAAAAGATAAAGGCCATTTTCTCTATACAACTGTAACACAATACCATGGTCACACCCAAGGAAAACAAGAATATTTGCTAAAATGCATGTAGCATATAAAGTTAGGGCTAAAAGGCTTGAATACATTCAAGCTTAATATATTTTTTACAATATTTCGTAAATCATCTGGAATACTTCATATTATAAAATATGGGGAGACAGTATACCATTAGTGATCCTAGCTTTAGTCTCTTAGTTAAAATGTTGACTCTATTGAAACTGTTCCTTTTGCAGTTAGCATGTAATCTGGCACAGTATGAATTTACCTTCATCTCTGATAAAATAGATTCCACTCTAGGAATGACTGGAATTAGGAAGAAAAAGAGCAGTTTTGGAGAATAGAATATGCTCAGTTTAATGAATTTGGTAATTGGCCAGTTTGGTGGGGCATGTTTTTAATCCCAGCACTCTGGGAAGCAGAGGCAAGTGGATCTTCTTCCTATGTAGACTATGCTAGCAGGGTGGTATAGTGAAACCTTGTCTTAAACAACAGCAACAAACAAAAGCCTTTGGAATTGTTTCTATCCTGTGGTAAAGTCTAGAGAACAGTTGGAAACTTGGGAAAACATTCTGCCTTTGAAAATTTGGACTTTTGTAGCAGTAGTGAGCCATGATAAGTTCTAAGGTAGCTGAACTGTAAATCTCAGTATCTCACTTCTCACTGGTCTAAGCCTAGTAAGCCACTCCTTGTGTTTTTCTTCTCAACATTATGTTTTGTAGAAGAGTAAAAGAATAACTAATACCTGCTTTATTTAATAGCTAATTTAAAACTATACAAATAACTTTTCAATGTAAATTAAAGCAATTGCTTTTGTACGTTAAAACAGTTTTAGGTGTCAGGACATTTATTATTGTCAACATTATTGTTGTCTTCAAAAGTAACTTTGGAAAAATGAGAAATTTATAAAATATTCAAATAAATTTATAATCTTGAATAACTCCCCTTCCCCTTTTTTAGGGTCTAAAGTGCTTTTTTTTTTTTTCTTTTCTCATCTATTCTTTTGGAGATTGGGTTTTACTATGTAGCCCAGGCTGGCCTCAAAGTTATGATCCTCTTGCTTCAGCCTTCTAAATACTGGGATTATAAGTGTGTACCAGTATGCTCAGCTTCAGATTGTTTTAAATCATGATTGAAGCAATAGTTTGAATTATGTAGTGACTTATATTAAAAACTGTGTGCTTAGACTTTTGGTACATTTCTGCAAAGCAGTTTTTGTTTTGTCTTTGAGACAAGGCCAGTCTGGCCTCTAACTAGAAGAAGATCCTGCTGTGTAGCCTCTCCTGAGTATTAAGATTACAAGTTTGCACTACCATACCTGGTTAACTTTTCTTTTTTCTTTTTTTG
Source organism: Rhynchomys soricoides (assembly GCA_019843965.1). Taxonomy (NCBI): domain Eukaryota; kingdom Metazoa; phylum Chordata; class Mammalia; order Rodentia; family Muridae; genus Rhynchomys; species Rhynchomys soricoides. The sequence continues at coordinate 4,613,304 of JADRCH010000036.1, read as the reverse complement.
TTTCTTTTTTTTTGAGACAGGGTTTCTGTATAGTCCTGGCTGTCTTGGAACGCACTCTGTAGACCAGGCTGGCCTCATAACTTTTCAATTTTATTTTGAAAGAAACTAAACATATTTTGTGTGTCAGACTATAACAAATTATATAACCTGTATTAAACAGTTTAGATTTAAGTTTAAGTCTTCAACACAGTTTTCTCCGAAGGATTCTGTCACTTCTGATTACATTAGGAGAAATAGTTATTACCATTTAGATTGAAATGAGAATACTGTATTCTTTATTAAAAAACAGAACCAGATATTACTTACACATTGATTATTTGAGAAATTTTATCTTGGATACCTCATCTGAAGCCTCCAGGGTTCCTTTGAAAGGGGATTCTGATGTGCTGCTATCTCTTCATTCATTTGCTTTGGCTGATTGTACATTGTCAATTCTTTCTTTCTTTCTTTCTTTCTTTCTTTCTTTCTTTCTTTCTTTTTTCTGGAGACAGGGTTTCTCTGTGTAGCCCTGGCTGTCCTGGAACTCACTCTGTAGACCAGGCTGGCCTTGAACTTAGAAATCCTCCTGTCTCTGCCTCCCGAGTGCTGGAATTAAAGGCGTGCGCCTATTGTAGGCAAACAGTAAAAAAAAAATCTGAAGATTTAACCGCATTCAGTAAAACTTAAAAACAGATAAATATCAGTTCATACCATCACAAAAATATGTCACTTTGATGTCAAGTGAAAAAAAGAAATAAAAAGGAAAGGACATGACTGTTGCTAGGTACGGAAGAGGAGAATGTTTATTATAGATACGTGGGCGAGCATAGCCAGAGGCAGGTACATCTGGGAGAGTCCAGAGTGGTCATAACCTTGTCATAAGCCTTGTGAGGAGAAGGGGAGGGGAAGGGATCAAGTACAGCAGCCAGGTGTCGAAGGTACATAAAGGGACAGGTAACCAAAATATCTGGATTATTTAGGTTAGAACTTCTGGGGGAAGGGCAGCTCCCCTGGCCTGAAGAGTTCAGGGTGGAGGGAGTATGTCAGCCTACCCTATAACAGGTAGGGACTGAGGAATGCTGGGAGAACCTTGAGTCCAGGTCTGTTTTGATTTTTAAATAGGCACCTCAGTCACTTGTCATGGGTTTGAAACTTAATAGATGTAAAGAATATTTTGAATTGACGGCAACAGATGCAGGAAGAGTTCTGCTCTCCTGCATCAGGAGGACAGAACTTGAATTTCTCTTGTATATCTGAAAGAGGTTAATTTGCATACTTAGCTCTTCTATTCATCTTCCATTGTTTTATTCTGTTTTGATTGTTTGTTTGTTTGTTTGAAAGAATCTTATGTAGCTTAGTACTGGTGCTATTGCCAGGGATGACCTTGCCTCCCATGTTCTGAAATTTGAGGCATATGACACACCATATGCCTCAGTGATTTATTCTTGCTCAGCTCCTTAACATCATTTCTATTAAAATGATACACAAATTTCCAAATTTAGGCACTTCTGTGAGTTTCAATTTCTATGAATTCTTGGGCATGAGAATATGAATGAAGTTTGTGTACTGTTTCTGTCCCAGCGTCTCTCACTCTGTAGGGTGTCAACTGTGGGTCTCTTTAATTACCATCTACTACAAGAAGTTTTGCTGGTGAATGTTGAGCAATGTACTGGTCTATGGGTATAGATATATGTTCTTAGAAGTCATTTATGACTTAGCATGTTTTCAAAGTTTCATGTAGCATGTACCAGTACTCTTTTTTAATTGCTGAGTGATTATTAGATTGTATAGAATGCCACATTTTAAAAAACGAATTCATCACGTGAACGTTGGAGTTGGTACCACTTATTTATTATGAATAACACATAGTATAGACCTCAAGCTTCAGTTTTGAGGGAAGGATATGTTCAATTTAGAAATACTGAATTCAGGGCTGGAGAGGTGGTTCAGTGGTTAAGAGCACTGACTGCTCTTCCGGAGGTCCTGAGTCCAATTCCCAGCAACCACATGGAGGCTCATGACCATCTGTAATGGGATCTGATGCCCTCTTCTGGTGTCTGAAGAGAGCTACAGTGTACTCCTAAACATAAATAAATCTTAAAAAAGAAAGAAAGATAGAAAGAAATACTGAATTCAGGTGAATTTAAATATCTAGATGGCAAGCTGGACAGTTTCATACACTATTAATCCCAGCACTCAGGAGTCAGAGGCAGGTGGATCTCTGTGAGTTTAAGGCCAGTCCAGTCTAAAGGGTTCCAGGACAGCCAAGGCTACACTGATGGCAGTTTCAGTAGGGACTATACCACAGGTGAGATGCCAGGATCAGAGGCTCATACCTCATAATTAATTTTATAGCTGTGGAATTTATTCACTGTCTTTTAGATATCATTTGGTAGAGCTGAGGTTAGAAAAAATGTTATAGAAACCCATTTCTACATGATTTTAGGGGGAAAATATGGAGAATCTGTAAAGAGCTCAAAAGGAGCAGCTGAATGAGAACTGAGTGCACTATTTTCAAGAAACAGAGTTAAAATAGCTACAGGTAAGCAAGACAAATAAACATTGAAAGGTGGTTTGTGTTATGGTCTGACCCCCACACTCCCCAGCATAGCTGAAGCCATTTTGTTCCCTGCCTGCCAGCTATTTCGTACTGTTGCTGTAACATGACTGCCAGTCACTGACACAGAGAAGTGACTTGGTTTTAGCAAGGACATCCTGCCCACATACTCTTGTTTTGTTCTGTGTAAATGTTCTGTATGAGGTTTGCTAATCTTAAGAAATTCTACAAAGCTATATACATAGGACCCATCAAATCAAAGGTCAATATGAACTGTTCTGTCTAAAATGGCTTGAGTCAGAGCTGACCACCGGCTAGCCCTTCCTGCACCTACATATGAGCTCACTGTGGTTTTTGTGGCTAACACTGAAGAATACTATGCGTAAGCCAAAAAGTTATGATTATAACACTCATGTTATCTCAATGTTCTGAAATTCCTCTGCTCACCACCTGTCTACCATCCCCTTACCTTACTCAGGACCAATCAGCTTAAAGGTAAATACTTTGCCCAGTAAGCCAACTGCTCTCCTCCTTGCCCTTTAAACGTTTGAACCTGTTTTTTGTTTTGTTTTGTTTTCTATAAAACGTCTACTCTGAGAGCAGACGAGTACCGCAAAGCTCTTGAGTCCTTTTTGCGGTCCCGGACATCCAGTATTATGGTATGCCTTCAATAAACTATTCTTTCTTAACTGAAATTGGTGTACGTGTGGTTTGTGTGGCAATTCCCTGAACCTCAACAGTTTGGCTGTTAGAGTATTGGGAATTTTCAGGTGGATACTTTTAGCAGAATAGTGTAGTGAGAATTCTGGTTTCTTTGAAAAACACAGAAATATTTGAATGTTTTCATTTTAATCCCAAATGTGAGATAAGGCTGCTTCAAATAGTCCACAGTGGCTGACTATGATTTGCCTCATGCTCTAACAGGGGCATGATTTTGCCAGCAGCAGATAGTTTCTACAATTGTGTTACATTGGAAATTCTGGGGACTTTTCAGAGGGTACATAATGTTCCTGGGGCTGTTGATAAGTGGCTGGTTGGTGTTTGGTTGCTGCCGGTCATGGTTTGTTAAGTAGTCATGTGCAAAGAAGAAACAACAAGAAGAAACTAGATTTCCTAATGGTGAAGATCAGACTTGCCCCAAGGAACTTGATTTGGCACCCCTATCAGCAGGAAGTAGTCCAACCATAATGTTGCCCCCCTTAACCTCTGTCCTTTTTTTTCCTCTCCTAATTAGTGTTAGGGGGTTGAAAGGGTGGAGGAAAAAGGGTGAAAAATGGAAGAAAGAAGAACCCACAAAGTAGTCAAAAGACAGGTTACAGGAAAGCATTGTATCTGGACTGCTATGTTTAGTTCAATTTGGCTGATAAGTGAATAGCAAAAAAGGAGCAAATAGCTCGTAGCCAAGATCAAATTTGTAAGATTTATTTATTGAGGTGATTCAAAGGTGTGTGTTTGTGTGTGTGTGTATGTGTGTATTCTGTTGTGAAAAAGTTCTTTTGTAAAGAAGTTTTTTTGTTTGATTTGGTTTTTTGAGATAGGTTTTTCCCCTGTGTAGCCCTGGCTGGCCTGGAACTCACTCTGTAGACCAAGCTGGCCTCAAACTCAGAGATCTGCCTTCCTCTGTGCTGGAATTAAAGGCATGTGCTATCACACCTGGCTGAACCTTCAGCTCTTAACCCTTGGCAGCTTTGTGGAACTCTTGCAGCTACTGAGATTTTTTTTCTTGGCTTCTAGCAGCTGATTCTTGCCTTCTGTAGTCTTAGCTCTCATTGCTGCTCATCACTTACTCTCTCAGTGCTCCTTCAGTCCCTTTTGTTTCCCCAGACTCTGTACTTGGCCACTATTTGGAGCTCTTCAGATACCACCTAGCTACAGAATGAACAAGCTCTGCTGTTACCTTCTAGCTGTTGCTTTTGATGTCCCACTGCCTGGAACTAGAAGCCTGAAGTTCTTTCTGTTCGTAGATCTACTCTTGATAAAGTAGACTATTAAAAAGAAAAAGAAAAACCAAAAGCATTGGGTCTAATGTTACAATACTGTAGTAGGTTAATCAAAGTACATAGAAGGCAAAGTACATCTTCCAGATCAGCATGTCGAGCTAAGACATAGCCTGCTTATATAGTTACAAAAAAGGCGTAGCATGCTTCTGCTCAGATTGTAGTTTTACCAAATACAGTCTTGCTTATGTGTGGATGCTAGTTTTACCAGGCACAAACCTCATGTTGCACTAATGATGGGCTTTTTATTGAATCACAGGAGTAGTACATTTCCCATCCCAAGTTAAATAACTGCAGAATATGCTCAGTGAGGTTTCTCTTTTCTGAATAGAAAGTTCTAAATTTAGTGCAGATTACCTGGGGTAGTTATGACTGGAACAAGTCGTGACATGAAGCTGATGTGGCTTCAGCAGCATTGAAACCTTAGTTATTGCTGCTAGAGTAGTTTCTCTTTTCATAAATTTTATTTACATCCAGACTGCAGTTTTCCTCCCAGACCCCCACCCCCAGTAATTTCTGAAGAGAGATTCAAGTTCACAGCTCTCAGAACAGTCTTAGCAGTTAACATCAACAACAAAAAGAAGCTACTTGGCGGGCAGAAGAGAAATGAAGGCTCTTATGGTTGTCCTTCTAAGGGCTTAACAGCTTACAGTTTTACTCAGTACCCCAATCCCCAAGTGGTACTTGCAACAAGACCTAGGAAGCTAACACTCTGAACAGTGTTTAATAAAGCGTTAACTCTAGCCACATGCTCTTATGGAGGAATCCTCTGGTTTGCTTCTGTCTTTTCAAGTTCTAATTTAGACCATCACACGGCTTTGCTAAAGTGAAATTTGTATTGGTTACTTAAGATTATGTATGAATTTGTTTTCTTTCTTCACTATCTAAAATTTACTTATTTTGAATGAATTAGTTCTCTTTCTTCCCCACCAGGAATTTATTTGTTTTGAATAGACTTAGGTATAGTGTTGGACTTTAGTACCTGAATAGACTTAGGTATAGTGTTGGACTTTAGTACCTAGAAGCTTCTAGAAAAAATTTTGAATGTAATAGCATGATAACCAAAATGTTTTAAGTCCTAAGTATGGCATTAAAAACAGTGAGCAGTTGAAAGGTTCTTCCTCATCTGTCAGTTTAGGCTGAAAATTAATTTTCCTTTACTAGATTAGGATTGGCAAGGTCCTTGAGGGAATCTTTAAAGTGACAATTTCAGTTCCATATTGCTGAAATTGATGGTTGAAATTTTCCTTTTTTTCCCCCCCAATTTGATGATGTATATTCTTAACAATTCTTTCTCTTTTTTAATCTTTTAACTGTTACATTTGGTGAAATCTTCCTCTTCCCTGTAACTCTGGTCTTTTATGCCTGGTGAATATTGAAATAGTGCTGGCTTTTGAAATGAATGGGCTTGAATGTTATTTCTTTTTATTTATTTTTTTTTTTTTGTATGTATATGTGAGGTTTTATGTGTACTCAAAAAGGCCTAAGTTTGATGTTGGGAATCTCTAGATTGCTTTCTGAGGCAGGGTCTCCCAACCAAACCAAGAGCTCACCTTGTCTAGTACTCTGTGGTCAGCTTATTCAGAAATTACTGGTATGGGTTTTAGGAATTGGAACTTGGGTCCACCTGATTGCAAGACACATACCTTAACCACTGAGCAATCTACCCTACCCTGAATATTTGTCCTATCACTTAGTTGTGTTACTTTAGAGAAGGTACTTACCTATCTCTGTAACTCACTTTTCATGATAGTATGCTTTTAGCATTAAATGAAATAATGGGGTTTTGGTTTGTTTGTTTATCTGCTTTTTGTTTTGTTTTAAGAGAGTTTCTCTGTGTAACAGCCTTGGCTGTCCTGAACTCAAAAAGATCCACTTGGCTCTGCCTCCTGAGTGCTGGGATTAAAAGCCTAGACTAATGCTGCTTGGCAAAATAATGTTTTAATTAGGAGAACTATAATTGTGTAATAATTATAATGATTTTATAACTAGAAGATATAATAATTTGTAGTAAAATGTAATGAATGGAAGTAGTTGTGCTGAAACTTGACATTAAGAATTTAATTGTGCGGGGCAGTGGTAGCCTTTAATCCCAGCACTTTGGAGGCAGAGGCAGGTGGATTTCTGAGTTCGACACCAGCCTGGTCTACAGAGTGAGTTCTAGGACAGTCAGGGCTACACAGAGAAACCCTGTCTCGGAAAGAGAGACAGAGAGAGAAACAGAGAGAGAGAGAGAATTGTGTAGTTAAAGAGGATAATGGCTTTTTTTTTTTGAGACAGGGCCATCTGTAGCTCAGGTTTGGCATTGAGTTTAAAATCCCTCTGCCTCAGCCTTTTAAGTGATTCGATTATAGGTGTGTACTGCCATATCTGATTTATAATTGTCTCAGTCACACTTGAGTTACCCTCTCCTTTCTCATAATAAAATTGAAAGTACAATGACTGTGGCATCATTCTGAGAAATTTTTGTCTAGACTGTTTTATCACTATTAAATCAGTCATTTGATGTGACTTCTCCATGCAGGCAAAAGATTTGGTCAACACAGGATGCATATGGCTGCTGGTGGCCTAACATGGAATGCTGTTTCATTCATAGCAAGCTTTTTTAAAAAATAGTAAGTAGAGCATTCTAAACTAATCACTTAAAAAACCCATGTATTAATGTACAAGCCAGTTACATAGTTGTTTATTGTCATTGTCAAGTATTACATATAGTATATAATTGTATATTTATGTATTCTGTCAAGGCTGGGTCCCAACTTTTCCTCTCATCTGATTGCTTGTCACTGATAAGATCCCCAAATGTATAATCTTTTTAAAATGATATTTGTGGGTTTTGGTTTTTCATAAAAGATTAAAACTGGTATTATTTTTTACTTTGTTATTAGTGTGTTTGTGTGTATGATGTATGTATGCATGACATCGCATGCATGTAGAGATCAGAGGACAACTTTTTCTACCTTGAGTTCTATAGTTTTAAGTCAGGTTGCCAGGATTCATAGCATAGTACTCTACTTACTGAGGCATCTTGGTGGTGAAACTATACTGAAATGTAGTGACCTCAAAGCTTGGCTTACTATTAAAAGCTGAGAGGAAAGGAGGATGCAGGAAATCCAACAAAAGGTCTTGATATGCTAAGAGTGCATTCTACGCTCAAGCCTCATTCTCAGCTACAATAACTCTTTTTTTTTGGGCAATTTTTCATAGTTAAGAGATTTGGGTTTTTTTTGTTTTGTTTTTGTTTGTTTCTTTTTTAGTATTGGGGATTGAATCCAGGGCCTCCTGAGTAGTGGACCTTCATTTCACCCCTATGCTATCTCTCTAGTCTAGAATTTCAGAATTGCCAAACATTAATAAGAGATTATGTGTGAGCTGGAGAGATGGCTCAGCGGCTAAGAGCACTGACTACCTACCCTTCCAGAGGTCCTGAGTTCAATTCCCAGCAACCACATGGTGGCTCACAACCATCTGTAATGGTATAGGATGCCCTCTTCTGGTGTGTCTGACAGCTGCAGTGTACTCATATACATAAAATAAATAAATCTTATTTTTTAAAAAAAGAGTTTATAAAAAAATGATTACATGTATTTAAAATTTCCATTAGTTTCTAATTTAAAAAAAAACCTTTTAAGGTATAATTTAATCTTATTTATGTAAAAGCTAAGACATTTAATAAAATAAAATTTTAATATTTTTAATGTATAAAAGGTTAGGTTATATTTTGAAGTCTTAACTTTTTTGCATTTTATTTATTTATTGTGTGTGTGCCTGTGCACACATGTGGTGGAAGTAGCAGGACAACTTGCATGAATGAGTTGGCTTTTTGGTTTTTGGGCCCCCCCCCATTTTTTTTTTTTTTTTGATCACGTGAATTCCAGGAATCAATTTCCTATGTAACCCAGTGTGCCCTTGAACTTGATATTCTTTTTACCTCAGCCCCCTCAATGGTAGAATTTCAAGCATGTGCCATCGTGCCTGGCCAACTGTGAATTTTTGGTAATGTTTATTGTAACTTCTCTTGAAGAACAGTGAGTTATAACTGTGGTTAATTGCAAACTATTTGCATATCTTCATTTCCCTAAAACTTAACATACTATCTCCCACTTAGCGGATTAGGAGTACCTGTTATCTTGAATGAACTATTCTGATGAGCTTTCTTTTTTGTTAGTTGATAAAGTCAAAGTTGTGTTTTATTGCAGAAATAATTATATTTTTGAGTGTGAATAGGTAACATTAGTGTCATTTAGCATTTGGGCAGTGACAGTTACTAAAGCAGTGTATTATGAGGAAATTCCTTTTTGTTATTTACATAAATATGTAAATATGTTATTTACATATATATGTATGTTGTTGTTTATTTGTTTGAGATAATCTCTCATTGTATAGTCTAGGTATTAAATCTGTGGTCCTCTTGCCTCAGCCTCCCAAGTACCTGGATTATAGATATGTTTCACATATTTGTCACAAATAATTATTTTTTAATTTACTTGTCAGATTTACTGAAATAGGAAATACTTAATATAATCACTATTTTGTTTTTGATATTTGGAATTCTTAAGGAAAGAACCAATTATTTTAAATAAATTATATATATAAAACAAACATCCAACTTAAATAGATTTTTATAAAAAGGGTAAATTAAATGAACATACATTAATATAATCTGCCCTAATGGTAGATATCTTTATTTTCTAGAAAGGCAAACTGAGATACAACTTGCTGCTTTTTGTGGTCACATGGTAAATTTAAATATTTAAATTTGATCCAAGAATTTCTTTTATGTATTTGTTTTTGGTGTGTGAGTGCAGGCCTGTACATCTGTGTGTTTGGGCAGATGTCAGAGACATTGGGTTTCCCGTCACTCTGCTTTAATGCCCTTCATACATACTGTGTTTCACTGAGCCTGAAGCTCGCTGTTTTGACTAGAGTGCCTGGCTAGCAAGCTCCTGGGATACACCTGTCTTTGTCCCTACAACACTGAGCTTACAGGCCACATTCTTCCAGGCCTGGCTTTTTATGTATGTTCTGGGAATTCAAACTGAGGTCTTTTTGTGTGTTCAACAAATGTTCTTACATTTCTAAATGTGTTATCTCCCCAACTCCTTTATCAAGAACTTGTTTGTTTGTTTGTTTCTTTCTTTCTTTCTTTCTTTCTTGGACATTTTCTTTATTTACATTTCAAATGTTTCCCCTTTCCAGGTCTCCCCTTCAAAACCCCCTATCCCATCCTCCCTCCTCCTGCCTCTATGAGGGTGCTCCCCCACCCATCCACTCCTGTCTTCCCTCCCTGGCATTCCCCTACACTGGGGCATCAAACACCCTCAGGCTCAAGGGCTGCTCCTCCCACTGATGTCCAACAATGCCATCCTCTGCCACATATGGAGCTGGAGCCATGGGTCCCTCCATGTGTACTCTTTGGTTATCAAGAATTTCTTAATTTCAGGCTTATTTGTAGTTAAAATTACTCAAAATTGACTGATGTCTTATGTCAATACTTAGGTGACAACATATAGAAAGTCAGATCTGCAACTTGATGGGTGACAGTTCCTTTCAGCCAAAAGGCAAGTGTTGCTTCAGTAACTGATACTCATGTGCAGGTGGTATATAATTACACTTTATGATACAGTGTGAGAGATGGGGAACGTCTTAAAACCTTAGAACTGTGAAGTAACGAATGAACTGACAAGGCAAATAGAAGTGAAGTATTTTATCTCTATTAACAGAAATAGCTACTGTTTATGTTAATATTTTATCAGTTTGGCATGCATTATCATATAGATTTCTTCTATGCTTGTGCAAGCATTTATTAAAAATTATAAAAGAATTATAGCTTTTTCTTAACAGTCTTTCATATGTTAACAATGGCAGAGACTTCGTGTGTGTGTGAGCATATGTATGTATGTGCTGTTTACTATATTAGTTTACTTGGGTTGTCATAACAAATTATCATGGACTGACTAGGTGTTTTAATTTGGTAGAAATTTATTTTTGAACAATTTTTGAGGCTAGAAAGTTAGGACCAAAGTATTGCTAGGCTTAATGTCTTCTGTGGGTTTTGAGATAAAAGCTCTGGGCCTCTTATAAATAGTCATATTAAATTTGTGACTAATTATGGCCATATTATTAAGAACATGATAGAATGTTGTTCAAATTTTGAGTCAAAAGTAGAAATGGCACTGTTTAGTATAATAGAAGATAATACTTGGAAATGATAAAGATATTGTTTAAAATAGAACCTCAGATCATTTCTTTTGTAGTCTCGCTATCTTCATGTCTGGACAAGCACCACTAATGTTCATGTACATGGCTGAGGTCATATACATGGTTAGATTAGTTGTTTTCCTTCTCTATCTTGCCCCCCTCTATTCTTGCATTTCCTCTTTCTTCATTACAGCCTGAATTATAAATGCATATAATTAAAGTCAAACAGTCTGAAAGGCTTTAATTAGCCTTGCCAAAGATTCATAAAGTTGTTTGTGTGTATGTATGTGTGTACAGTGCTGCATTATCAATTTAACTAACAGTTATATAATTAAAGATGGTTGTTCTAGCTTTCTTTAAAAAACGTGTTCTTTGCAACTTTTTATTTATGAGTATGTGTGTGTCTGAGTTTATGTCTTGTGTATTCAGTGCTGGTAGAGACTAGACGAGGAAGTTGAATTAAATTGGAGCTGGAGTTACAGGGCATTGTGAGCCACCCAGTATGGGAATTGGGAACAGAACTTGGGTCCAACAGAGAGCAGCAAGTGTTCTTAACTTTTGAACCATATCTCCAGTCCTTGTTTTAGCTCTCTTTATATATGTATTTATTTTATTGTTTTTACTTATGTGTAAAATGTGCAGGTGGAGGGTACTTAAGTTCTTGTGTAAGTGAAAGTGCTCACAAATTACAGAGGAGGGTGCTGGCTACATTGGGCCATCTGCAAGAGCAGCACATTCTCTTAACTGCGAGCAACCTTTCCAGCCTGTTTTATTTTTTTTGTCTTTGTTTTTTAATTTTTCTTCCCTGCCCCCTGCCCAAGACAGGGTTTCTTTGTTAGCCTTGGCTATCTGTCCTGGAACTCACACAGTAGATCAGGACCGTGAACTCTGAGTTCCATCTGTCTCCCGATTGCTGGGATTAAAGGAATGCACCACCGCCACCACTTACTACCACTGCTGGGCCTGTGAGGTGATCTGAAAGTTAATTTTTTCATCCTTTCTTTGGTTTCTAGAACAGTCCTCCTCACACGCTGCTATCCTGCACCCTTCCCCCTATTCTCTAGACCTACTGACTTATTCTCTTCTGGGACTTGGTTTCGTATTGAATGCCATGACCTGCGCACCTTATGTGTTCCTCTTTTTTTCATTATTCTCTCTCTCTCTCTCTCTCTCTCTCTCTCTCTCTCTGTGTGTGTGTGTGTGTGTGTACGTGTACATATATGCCACGGTATATGGGAGGGAAGTCAGAGGACAGTTTGTGGGAGTTGGTTCTTTTCTACAAAGTGGGTCTTGAGGATTGAACTCAGATCATGAGGCTTGGCAGCAAATGCCTTTATCCACTGAGCCATTTCAGTTTTATCCTGTTCAGACATTAATTCTTTGATCCCTAAATATACCAGTTTCTTTACCTCTTTCTTAGAATCCTTTTAATTTGTTTTACTATCTTTTAATCTTTTATATAGAACATTTTTCTTCATAAAATTCCTGGTGCTTATTGATTGTTTCATCTACATTTAAGAGAGTGATGCTACCTGATTGGAATTTCTCAGTAGTTTTTACTGCACGCATTGCTTTGATTGATTTCTTTTGGGAGAAATGTGTAGTTAGCTCTATTTGAGATAAGCCTCACTCTCTTATATTTTTCTCTCATACCAAATCGCAGCCCTCCCCCCTTTTTACTCTGCATTTCCCATTTCTAAGACTGGTTTATTCTAATTTGTTTTTTCATCTGTGGTTTCTTATTCTTAGTCCCCCCCCCCCCAAAGACAATGGATAAGATATAATCCTTTTTTCAGAGTTAATTATTCTAAATGTATGACTGAAATTCATTTTGACTGCATTTATCTGCTCTAAATAACCATTATCTGTCTCAAGTCTACTAGTTAATGACTTAGAGAGCAAGATCTCAGTTTCTTGTTACTATCATGGACTCACCACAAACACCAAGTTAGAAATTGTTACTAGGATGATTAAAGTAGATTTCTCATATGCTGCATATAGCAAATACTAAAGAAAGTTCTTCTTTTAAAAATTAGATAATTTAAAAATGGCAGAACTCTTTATGGAATGTGAAGAAGAAGAGCTAGAACCATGGCAGAAGAAAGTGAAAGAAGTTGAAGAGGATGATGATGATGAGCCCATCTTTGTTGCAGAGATAGCAAGTTCAAAACCAGCTATTTCAAGTAAGCATTTAATTTGAATGTAGGCAGTTTGAAAAGGTTGTTTTCAGGGTTGTTGTGAAAATGTCCTTATTCCACCATTAGAAGTTAGGAATAAAATACTTGTTTGAGAGTCAGGGTTGACCCTGAGTGGAGTTTTGAGAAGGACTAGAAGCCAAAATACCAGCAGAGCCAACAGGGAAATGCCCATGATTTGCTGGTGGCATTGGAGGTCTTCTGAGAGTAGGAATTATAATTTTAGTAGTGCTGAAAAACCAGATTATCTGATTTTATTTTCTTCTTTTTTCTCTCTTAAACCTAGAATAGCTTAAAGAAAAAATTTAGAATGCTTAGTTTTAAATTTTAGAATATACTAAAAAATGTGTTAGTCTCAGATGAGATCTCATACCCAGGCCCTGTTGTAGTCTCATCTACACAGGTCTACAAAATGCATAAAGAGTGAGAGTGGGTCATAACCTGACCACAGCTATCTTTCAGCAGCTAGTTAAATTTGTTACTATGTTACTGTTAGCACACTCACATCTCAGGCTTTTTAGTAGAATAGTCTTTGGGTGATTAGCTTTCAGTTAGAGTGCTTGAACTTAATATTGTTACAGTGTTACGGTAAGAAAACTGATACACAGTAAGCTGTCTACCCAAAAAATATTTCAGTATGGTAGCACATACTTTTATTTACGATACTAAGGAGACACTGGGGAGACAGTGGGTCCCAGGCCAGCCTAGGCTATATGGTGAGGTCTGGTCTCAATGGAAAAAAAATACGAAGTCTTCAAATCTCAAAGATAAAAGTATTCTTTCTCATTTTAATTACATGTTTGTTTTAAGCCAAAAGAATTTATCAAAGAATGTTAATGTGTTCATTAGTATTTTTTATTTACCTTGGTTAACTGGAGAGAGTGCTATGAAATTTTCTGAAAGCCTTCTTGCTTTTCTTGCCTGTAGGATTGGAATGGCATTTCTATGTAGTTTTATTATAGAGAGAACAGTTTAACAAGTGAAATGTCAGTATTACTTTCTGTGGTAGATAGGTAATTTCCCATGGAATGCTAAGAGGGATGTTATTTGGATTATAAAATTTGAGTTTAGTATGATAGTGTATGTATTGCTAATACCAGAATGGCCTGATTTCTTATTTCTTATTTCCTGGGTATTGATTATCTGACATTTAAATGTTATTATATTGCAAAATTATTTAAAATCTCTTGTTGAAAATATGTCAAGATTCAAATTGAATTTATATCGATTTTAGATGACTCTTAATTGTACTCAATAGTAACAATCTATATTTGTTTTTAAATAATTCTGTAAGAAAGAGATTGACCCCAGATGTTTTCCTGAATTGTTGAAATGAAAAATTGAAATAATTGTGTTACTGCTTTATGTGGCAGCCATATGGGATTTCAACATAGGAAATGTGAATTAAATGCTTAAGAACTTGTCTTTTATAGATCACAACTACTAAAATAGTATACCAGTAGTTATTTGATAGCTTGAATATTAATTTTGTTTTTCTTAGTAAAAATATCAAGTTGAATTGCTTTTTTTTTTAAAAAATAAACCTGATGTACTTGATTTGTAAGAACTGCATTAGCATTACTGAAAAATTTGAACTATTTTAAAAATATGTATTTAGTCAGGTGTATGTGTATTTGCCTGCACATATTTATGTATCCAACTAGTTCCTAATGCCTATATTGGCCAGAAGAGGGTATTGTATCCCCTCAAACTGACTTTACAGGTGGTTGTGATACATTATGTGAGTGCTAGGAATTGAATTGTGTCCTCTGTAAGAACAACAAATACCCTTAACTACTAAGTCATCTCTCTGGCTCTGAAAAATTACCATTATGTATATCTTTATGCAATTATTTAGTGGCATCTAGTTCTTTTCAACTATAAAGAAAAATGAATTTTTTTGTATATGAATTTCAGTGCATCTTTTAACTTTTTCCGAATAAGCAAATTTAAGCAAATCTTTATTCTGTTAGATTTTAGTTTGATTTCTGAGTAAGCTAATGTTAACAACTTCACATATTCATATGTATGTAAGAGTAAGAACTTCATACCAATCCTTCAAAGTCATGCCAGCCCAATCTGATGTGGTAGATCAAAATCCTCTTAACATGTAAGATAGTCAGGTAAACCTTAGATTCAATTTAGTCTATAACTTCTAGTAGTTTCCCTTTTGGAACAGAGATAATGATATAATCAGTGGAGATTCTCCTTTTTTAACTTTATGGCTTTTAGAGCTAAAAATAGAATGTGGAGGCTGGGTCACGGTTTAATTTTAAGTCAGAACCAAATATATACATACAATTCTTTCACCATGCCAAGGAAGGTGTAGATTTCAACTCCATGCAACCATATTTAAATATGTTTTTAGAAGATTTTATGGGAACAAAATTTCTATGCCTTAAAGAAGGTTTTATTTATATGCACTTGGGTTTATCAATATACTTTTGGACTTTTAGTTGACTTTTGGACATTTAGTTACAATGAGAAAGATTGTGCTTAGTCTATAAAACAGTTAATGTTGATAAACTTTTCAAATTAGTGATAACATTCCTTCTAATATGTTTTTAGTTCATAAGTTTTAATATCTCAGTATATTGTATTCAAACAAATTTAAAGTATCATTATTTTTTTAGATATTTTGAACAGAGTTAACCCCAGCTCTCACTCAAGAGGAATAAAGAATGGTATACTTAATCGAGGTACAGTATTATTATACTACTTGAATTATAAACTAAAATATTTGGAAAAAGTTGATTATATAGAAATGCATTCAATGTGTTGTGTAATTTTAAAATACAGGTTTTACTGCTTCATTCAAGCCTACAAGTCAACGCTGCCTGAATTCAACATCAAATCCTGTGGCTGCCTTGCCAGTAAATTTTCATCCTGAATCTAGATCTTCAGATAGCTCTGTTATTGTTCAGCCATTTCCTAAACCTGTAAGTGTTTTAGAAACTATATAGTCAGCTCAGGGAATATTAACAATACCCAATTAAAATTCTGCATTATCGGGCTGGAGAGATGGCTCAGTGGTTAAGAGCACTGACTGCTCTTCCGGAGGTCATGAGTTCAAATCCCAGCAACCACATGGTGGCTCATAACCATCTGTAATGAGATCTGATGCCCTCTTCTGGTGTGGCTGAAGACAGCTATAGTTTACTTACATATAATAAATAAATAAAAATCTTTGAGCCAGAGCGAGTGGGGCCAGAGCAAGAAGGAAAAAAAAAATTCTGCATTATCAATAAGTAGTCGTCTAGTTGGTAGCATAATTGGTATCAGAAAAGATTACCATCTATATGACAGCTTACTTAGTACCTCTCAGTAAGTTGGGGAATATGCTTAAACTGATTAGGTATAGTTTTGAAAACTAATACTGTCAAAATGTGAATAAAAGGATTATAATGAATATCACACGATAGCAAAATACTTAGGCTTTCATTCTTTTTTCTTTTTGGTTTTTCGAGACAGGGTTTCTCTGTGTAGCCCTGGCTGTCCTGGAACTCACTCTGTAGACCAGGCTGGCGTCGAACTCAGAAATCCACCTGCCTCTGCCTGGGATTAAAGGCATGCACCACCACTGCCCAGCTATACTTATGCTTTCAAACTGGGCCAATAACTTGGAAATTATTGAGAAGCTTTGATAGTAGTGTTTTATTCTGAGAAATGTACCTTCATACTTTATTTAAAAGTCCTTAGTGAAAAGTAATAGATAGTGGTAATAATTACAATTTATTAAACTAGTAATAGACATAAATATTTGTGCTAAATGCTCTACATAAATGAATCTCACTTAATTTTCAAATATACCTAGGATGCAGGCATTGCTACTTCTCCCATTTCATAGTTGAATAAATACTGAGGTTTACAGAGATTAAATAATTCACTCAGATCTATAGCTAGGTGGGTCTCAGATCTCAGTGTAGGCTAATCCATAGTTTATATACATATATACACATATATATCTTATATATAAATGTCTAATTTGAAAAATGGAAATACTGCCCCAGCTCAGCATTCTCAGGGTAGTGTGTTTGGGATTCAACACCATTGTGAAGATAATTGAAAACATTTTCTCTTTCACTGTTTGACCTTTGCATTGATGACACAAAAACAATGCTGAGAAATCAAGACAAGCACTCATCTGTACCAGAGATTGCAGGGTAGCCACTCAGCCTTGCGCACCCAGCGAAATACTCGTTATAGGCAGTTCCTTAATGACATTTTGCAGTGTATTAAACATAAACAATCCATTAATGCTATTTTGTTAACTATACCCTTGACTGTGTGTCTTCCATGTAGTTAAATAGGTACCTTACATAAAGCACTTCTGTGTCTGAAATATCTTGATGGTTATGTTTAGGAAAAGCATGATTAGCAAGCTGGAATATCTGTTGCATTTTAATTGAACACATTTATGCTTGAAATAATGACTGATAAGCTGTGGTATCCTATTTCTTCTTATCATTATTGCCGTAAATTATGTGATTTAAAACAATGTGCAGTAAGTATCCTAAGTCTTCCAGTTTCTGTTGGTAGGAGGCAGATCATAGCTTAACTAGATCCTCTGCTTTAGGGTCTGATAGGACCACCATTTAAAATGTGATCGTCAAAGCCATCTCATCTAAAGCACTACTGGGAAATATCTCCCAAGTCCAGATATTTATCCTTTTGGCTTTTGGCTTAATTCCTTGCCAGTTGGGTCTTCACAAAATGACTGCTTGCCTTCTGAAAGTAAAGAGAGTTCTTTTTTTCTTTTTCTTTTCTTTTTCTTTTCTTTTCTGTTCCTGTACTGTTCTATTCTGTTCTTTTTCCCCCCCCTTTAAGGCAATGTCTCTCTCTCTCTCTCTCTCTCTCTCTCTCTCTCTCTCGCTCTCTCTTTGTTTTTTTTTTTTTCGAGACAAGGTTTCTCTGTGTAGCCCTGGTTGTCCTGGAACTCCCTCTGTAGCCAAGCTAGCATCAAACTCAGATCCACCTGCCTCTGCCTCCCAAGTGCTAGGATTAAAGGTGTGTGCCTCCATGCCTGGCTAAGGTAGAGTTCTTAACTAGAATTTATTAGTCTCTTTTGGGAGGGTGGAGTAGTGGTGGTTCAAGACAGAGTTTCTCTGTAACAGCCCTGGCTGTCCTGGACCTTGATTTGTAGACCAGGCTCAACTTGAACTCAGCAATCTGTCTGGCTCTGCCTCCCAAGTGCTAGGATTAAAGGCATGCACCACCAAGACAGGCTTAATTTTATTACTTTTAGGAAACAATCATGTTCATAAAATGATGTTATATACTTTGCCACCTTTACCATGTTATGTTGTTAAGAATCAACTCAGCCATCAGCCACATTAAAAGGAAGGGAATTACACAGGGTATAAATATTAGAAGATGGTATTACAGAATCCACTTTAGAATGCTGTTATTCAGTCCTCAAATTTGGTACAGATTTCCTCAAAATTGAACAAAGTACACCTGCCCCTTCATCACTTAATGGAAAATAGCTGATAGTGATACCCGTGATAAAATTTGACCTGTCAAGCAAAAAAATCAAGATGTTGGAAAGCTTTAATCTGCCATTTTGATCTTGGTTGCTTCATAATATTTTAAGACTTCCTTGATGGGTAGTATAAATGAATTTTTGATGATGTATTATGAATTTTTTCATTTGAGATAGTTCCAATGAAACCAATAGTTTGCAAATAACCAAAGTGTATGTTACTGAAATGTCTGTGAATAAATACTTCGTGTACTGTGGGCTTACGATTTCAATGGGACAGGGTACCAAAGTTCAGTTTCCATAGTGATGCGTCTTTAAGGAAGTTCTGGCTCATGAGTTTGATCAGATCAGAGTAGTTATATTCACAATGGTTATTCATACTGCTAAAATGCTCCTTCTCAATTACATATTGTCATGAGTCCTTATTCTCTTTTGAGAATTTAGCTTAGTTATTAGAGAAGAGAGCTTGCCTAGTACACACAAATTTCTGGCTTCAGGCACATACAACTAATCCCAACACTTGGTGATATAGAAGCAGGAGGATTGGGTGTTAGGGCCATCCTTGGCCACATGGTGAGTCTGAGGTTAATTTGGCTCTAAGACCCTGGCTTCCAAAATGAAAATAAAAATTGCAAAGATACTAAATAAGACTACTTTCAGCTGGGCAGTGGTGGTGCACGCCTTTAATCCCAGCACTTGGGAGGCAGAGGTAGGCGGATTTCTGAGTTCGAGGCCAGCCTGGTCTACAGAGTGAGTTCCAGGACAGCCAGGAAACACAGAGAAACCCTGTCTCGAAAAAACAAACAAAAAAGACTACTTTCATGCTGATCCAGAATGGATTTAATATAATTTAAATATAAAGTAATATTTAATATTTTTCTGCTTCATTTTCTAGTTTGGTAAATGTCAACCAATGTAAAAAAGTGTTTTGGGGTTTATTTTTAAATGTGTAAAAATTATCTTGAAGCTGCAAAGTCAGATTAGCACTGACTTAGTGAATAGTAAATTTCCTTAAAATAGCTCTTGTTTAGATAGAAGACAGTCTCATGGATCCTGTAGAATTCCAAAGGCTTTTATTTATATTCTTAAAAAATTAATGTTACAATTATCTTGTTTATTTTCTTATGCTTGTCCATAGTTGTTTGGCATTTAGGGAAGAGAACTGGAGAGGAAAAGCTCACTGATAGCGTTAGACAACTCTCACAGCCTCAGGAGAAAGTACAGTAGCAAAGGGGTTATACTATAGCTTTTATAAAAGTTAGAAAATAAAATCTTTCAATTAGAATACTTTATTTCTGAAACCATAAAGAAACCTCAATTGATGGTTTGTAATCCTGGAACATGGTTGGAAAAGAGCAGATTTGCCAGTTGGTTTGTATGGGAGCTTAGGAGTCAAATATTTAAACCTCACTTATCTGTGTGGTCAAAGCTGTTTTATTCTGGAAGAAATTGTCTTATTTAAGAGGCTTTCTCTCTGAATGTTGAAGGCTACTGGCTTTAATAAATTACTATTTTAATAAGTAGATTATAACTAATAGTTTAATGTTTTATGTTATGTGTTTGTTTAATTTTTTTATGGAATATCTTTGTATCTCAACAACTTTTTCAGGCAGGGATTGAATATATTATCATTAATATTGATAAAGTTAATATAGTGTACGGCTAATGAGCATAAATTTTATGTTTTATTTCCTCAACCACCTAACCTTAGCCTACCAATCTATATAACTGGGAAGAATATTGTCTTCATTAATAATACTGTGATAACTACTTGACACACATCTACTGTGGAGAACAAGTACATTTAATATATACAATGTGGCTATTTTAGTTTGAAAGGTGAATGACTTGAAGCTCAGATGTGACTTGCCCAATGTTAAGTGGATAAATAAATGTAGGTCATCCTAATTCTTTTACCAGTGTCTCCTCTTATTGTTGCATTTAACAAACAGTTTTCAGGTAATTCATTTTTAAATTATTTTGAACTTGCATAAGATGTTCAAAACTCTCTATTCGAAAATTCTTTTTAGCTTTTTAGTTATTTGTTGACTAATAAGTTGCCTTTGTGATACTATGGGACCTGAGTTGCCTTTTTGGGATGTGTTTAACAGGGTTACCTTTATTACAGTTTTGCTAAAGAGCTTTTTTTTTTTGACAGCACAAGCGAGTATTTAAAAGTACAGATATTTGGAGAAAGTATTTACTTCAATGAAGATTGTACTTGGTTACTGTTAGGTCATGAAATTACTAATTTTTTTTTTTCTTTACATCTTAAGGTTCAGATGCCCATGTCCATCTTAAATTCTAAGTGTGGTGTTGCTTAAGATGAGAAATTGTTCCTATGACTTTATAATAATCTCATTGTCAGTAAAGGTAGTACAAAATGAAATTTTTGATTATACTTTAATTTTTAAGCACAAAACAAAACCTTTATGTTTCTATGATTAAACATATCTGAGAGGAGCTTAGAAAAGAGATCAGTGTGCACGCCATGAGGGTTAGATTGTGCAGATCAGCCCTTATACTTTTTAACTAAATAGCCTTTGAGGAACATGTCCTACTTTTCAAAAACTTGATAGTAATGGTTTTATGATAGCTTGTGGGTTTAGCTCTTTATTATTGAAAATATAGGTTTTAATTTTTGGCTGTTATCAATAATTCTCCATTAAACTTTCTTTACCATAAATTCATTTTTTTTTTTTTTTTTTGGTTTTTCGAGACAGGGTTTCTCTGCGTAGCCCTGGCTGTCCTGGAACTCACTCTGTAGACCAGGCTGGCCTTGAACTCAGAAATCTGCCTGCCTCACCATAAACTCTTGAAAGTAGAATAAAGGACCTTTTACAGACTTTGATAGCTACTGGTAAAGTTTTTATTCAAAGTCATACCAATATATAACATAGTTTGCCAATAGTGAACATTATCCTTCTTTTAACCTTACTAAAAGTAATATTAGTGTTATAGAAAAGAGTTCTGATATTTCCCGTCTAGCTTCCCTCATGTTAACACCTTATCTGTTACATAAAAAACACTGTTAACCAAACTTTAGATTCATCATTAGAATTTGAGCAGTTTTTCAACTGATGTTCTTAGATCTTTTTCATGATTCTACCTTACAGTTATTCTTAACTTCTTCATAATTTTACAGGTAAACTTTTCTGTTGTTCATGATTCTAGCTATTAAACATTGTGAGTAAATTAATTTGAAGTAGACATCATTTTCAAACATGCCTGTTTAATTGTTAAATATTTTTATTTGCATCTTTGTGCCCAGTAAGTTGAAAAAAGGGGCATATCGTTTTTTGAGATAGGGTTGCTTAGGCAGGCCTTGAGCTTGCTATGTAGTTAAGGAAGATCTTCCTGTTTCCACCCCCTGAGTGCTAGGATCAGAGATGTGTACTACTGTGCCTGGCTCTATTTTTTGTTTGTTTGTTTTTAATTGCGTTTTTTTGTTTTGGTTTGGTTTTTGGAGGGGAGGAGAGGATCAGTTTATTTTTAAGCACTGCTTAACTTTAAAACCTGTGGATTATGCATATTAACAGGTTGAAGATTCAGAAATCACTTAGAGCTTACTTTGCATAGTAATAGTTCCTTATAAGTAATATTGGAGTTTTGTGTGTGTGTGTGTGTGTGTGTGTGCACATTAGTATACTTGTTATATGGTATTAAAGCCTATATCTTCAATTGTATTGACCACTTCATAATGATACTGAATATGCACACAATTACATAAAATCTTTCTTGACCACATTACAGTCCATTTCATATTTTTCACTATGCTCTTATGATCATCCTGCTAGCTTGGCTAAAAATTTCTTTGAGCTATAGCTCTCCTGGAGCAAGCCCATTGACTGAGGTTTTTATCAACAGTTTCTACACTAAATCTCTTTCTGATTGGCACTGTTGGTTCTCTGCAAGGCCCAAATTGCTTTGGTTTTGCCTTATGACATTCCACATTCCTTGGCTTAACATAGGTTTCTGTGGGACAGTTAGAAAAGTAAGGAGTCCATTATTTTTCTTTTTGACTACATAGTTATAAAGTCCAAAACAGATGATTTGAAAATTCATTTGATATAAAAACATTCACTCTAAAGAGTAATACTTGGGAGTAGGACTTATGTTTGTTTCAGTGTGTTTTCATTGTGCAGTTTTTACTGATTTCTCTCACTTGCTTCTTGATGATAGTACTGCAATTTTAGAACCTCTAAGCATGTATTAGTCGTACAGATAAAATTAAATTTGCATTTCTTATACTTATAAAACATTGGATTAAAATTTGCTGTCCACATTAGGTGATCAGTTTATTTGGCAGATAGGAACAAACAAGCTTTATGCACTTGCTTTCAATTTTGATAGATGATAATTTTGTCCAACTAGTAATTACTTTGTGTTTTTAACTTGTTAGTAATTGAATCATCAAATTTAAAGTTTATCTTAATGACACAGATACGCTGTTAAATTGCTCTTATACATGTGTGTAAAACAGTTATACCTATGTCCAATAAATGTAATGTTATTTCTTCAAATTTAACAGGGTTATGTAACAAATTCACCACGAGTACTGTCTAATAACTCTTCAGAATTACTGTTTGACTTGACCCAGGAGACAGGATTATCACATTACCAGGGGGGACCGACACTTTCTATTACAGGTTTGTTTTGTTACTTTTTTTAAAAAAAAAAAATTGTTAAAAGAAACAATGGATAATCATACAGAATTAAGTTTCTGTTTTGAAGTCCACATCTTTGTGTTAAAGTATTTGTATATTTTAACATGGTCTCCTGTAAATAGTTTTGAGTGTCTTTTTTGAGGCAGTTTTATTTAAAATCTTCATTAAACCACCTTGTACTCTTTTTTTCCTATGGAACCAACCTTTAAAATGCTTAAAAACAGTGAATTAGAGAAGGTTTTAGATACTATAAATATTGTTAAGAAAAATTCATTTCTATGGCCACTCATATAAAAAAAAGTGTATGGTTATAGTTGAATTCTTAATTAGTGTCTTTCTAGTTCAGTAAGTGATTTTAGTATATAGTTAAGTATAGTTTTAGGGTGCTATAAAGTGGCCACAATAAAGAAATACTTTTTAGACTAGTGACGTGACTCAGCAGGCAAAGCTATTTGGTTCCAAGCGTAATGGCCTGAGTCCCAACCCTGGGACCCACATAGTGGAGTGAAAAAAACAACTCCTAGAAAGTTGTCCCCTGACCTCCACATGTGTGTTGTGGCATGTGTGTACCTACCAAACCTTCCCTTTCCCTCCTTTCCTCTCATAAAGGATAATTTAAAGAAGTGGTTCTTGAATGTGGTGGTATACACCTATAATCTCAGCATTTGAGATGCTAGAGAAGGAATGTCAGTTTGATTTTAACCTGGAGTATGTAATAATTTCAAGGCCATCTTATGCTATATAGTAGGACTGTCTCAATACAGACAGTCAAGTATTAGTGATTTAGATATAGTACAAAGTGGTCTTTAGAGAATTAATGCAATTAGTTCATATGATAAGTATTCACCAATAATTTAAAATACATTAGCATAACATGGAGGAATTTATCTTAGTGAAAATTCCTTGTAATTAAGGAAAGTTAATTTTTGAACACTAGCAATTTGTATGTATTCAAGTATTTTAACCAAGATGTACAAGAAAATTTGGAATGTTTAGATTGTTTACTAAATAGATTAATGAGGTGTTTACCAGATTCTCCTGCATTTTTTTCATTATAGGGCTTAAAGTGCTTTTCCATTTTAAAAATACCTTATTTGATAAACACGTCTCTGAATGTCACTTACATACATAGTTTACTAAAATGTTTACTAATATCTTGTTAATAAAATAGGTACAAGCGAAAAGAAACGGAGAAAAAATATTTGTATTAAATCTGGCATTAGGAAGCTCATAGACTTTACTCATAGGAAAAGTCTGCAGTCTTGAAACTTCTGGGAAGAAAGAAACAATAAAGACTCCTATTCTCCCTCTCAGCTTTCTACTACAGTGAGTGAAACTTCATTAAGTGGGCTAACTAGGAAGTTGTAGGTTTGAACCTCTGCTCTTAAGAATGTTTAGTCTTTATCAGATCAACTGACCTCTTCATACTTTCGATTTTTTTATATTATTAAGAGATGGGGCTATTAATTTTTTTGTGTGTGTGTAACTCATTCAGTTCTCCACACCTGGAGCAAGGCACCTGAAGATATTATTTTGACTCTTTCTCTAGTTCACACAGGGGTTTTTTTGATGCCAGAATAAGATAGGTGAAAGATGGAAATGCATTTGTAAGGTTCAGAGGCCTGGATAATAACTATCAGTGTCAGTCAATGCTGCTCATGCAGTAACATGATTGACAGGTTACTGTCCATGGAGATTATGGGATTTTGATTTTGACCTTGAAAGAATTTAGGATTTTTACTGGCAGAACTAGGACTGTTTGGGGATAGAGAATAGCATAAACCTAACAGATAAAGGGACAGAATTTAAAATGCATGCACAGCCAGTTGAAGTGGCTCATTCAGTAAAAGGATTTGCTTCTAACTTTCACAACCCACATTTGCTCCCTGGAGCCTACACATTGGAAGGAAAGAACAGACTCTCACAAGTAGTGCTCTGAGTTCCACTCAAATACCATGCGCTGTGCATACTCATGTACACACAGATAAGTAAACAAATGTAAAAAAGATTGGGAAGAATACAGAGTGGTTTTATTTAATGTTGAGAGTTCTTAAATTCTGACATTAAAGAAGTCTATTTTTACCGTCTAGTCTATTTTATAATTGGTTGTTTAATTCAAAGTGCAATGACCCTCTTGTTTTCCAAGTGACATAAACATGTGTTAATGAGATTGCACTACCAGAGATCTTTTTTATGTACCTGCATTGTATCTGTCTCTGACTGAGTGTTTTGAAGACAAGGAAAAAATCATTACTTTGTCTTTAAAGATGAAATAGCAAATTAGAATAATCTTATTTTCTTGGCAAAAAATGATAGGCAAATCTATTGGAATAATTTTTACCCTTTAAAACAAAAAGTATAAAATGTTTTGTCATTAATGATAATTGTTATTGTTTTCTGTGTGTCAAATATTTTGAGGTACTTTGAATACATTGTTTGACCTTAAACTAACTCGGTAAAATAAGGTATCATAACTTTACAGAAATAGAAACTGAAGCTCAGAGAAATTAAATAAAAATCCATAGAGACCGACAGAATCTGGATTTTAATTTAGGCTATTTTACTTAAATGCCTAGGAATTCTCTAATAATGCTTCTACGTCTGGTGTGTAGATGGAGTTATTTAATGTGTAGCTTGTGAATCCTTTGTACAAAGTACATTGTGTTATTTTTTTAAAAAGGCTTGTCTGCCCTGGTTATAGTCTAATTGTCCCTTTTCTATTGCTGGTAATCAAGGCTTGATCCTTTAGCTTTATGGTGATTTTTCAAAAGGAAAATTATTTTTAAGAATGAAATTTCTATGTAAACAAAGATTCATGCAGAAGTCTAATACCTCAAATGGAAGTTTCTTTGTCAGACATCCCTTAATATAATCCCTAAAATGGGACACGACTCCCTGTTTTATATGCCCTTTCATTTGAGTGAGTGAAAGTATTATTCAGGCATAGAAGTTTCTACTTGGTACATAGCAATAAGTGTGTACCGTCACAAGCAAGCCTTGAAGATTTCACATTGTTAGGTGGGAAAGGACTAACATCACATTAGGCATTTTAAGTAGTTTTAGCCAGGCATAGTCATGCACATCTTTAATCCCAGCTCTCAAGATGCAGAGAGGCAGGCAGATCTCTGAGTTCATGGCCAGCCTGGTTTGCAGAGTGAGTTCCAGGACACCCAGGCTGCACTGAGAAACTCTTGTCTTGAAGAGGAAAAAAATAAACATTTAAAAGTGTTTGGACACATTATTGTGCATGTGTGCACATATGTGTTGTTAAAAGTTAAGTGTATTCAAGCATCTGAAGATAATTGGTTTTTAAGAACTTCAGAATATCTTCAGTTTTATTTTTTTTTCAAGCCATACTGAGAATTTTCTTGAATAGAAAGATAATTTCACAAATTAATTGAATAAATGCAGTCCTTAATAGGTTTTTATGGTATTTCCTCTATTACTCTCTAAATTTGTAACATTTAATTTTTTAGTTTTGTTTAAGACGGGGTCTTACAATGTAGCTTTGCCTTGCTGGCTTGGCACTGGGTAGGTAGACCAGGCTGACCTCAGATTTACAGATCTCTGCCTGTCTCTGCCTCCTAAACACTGGAACTAATGGTGTGTGCCACCACGCCCAGCAATATTGTTTATTTTTTATCATTGATTTAGAATAGTTCAATTGTGTCATATATTTTAGTTCCCATATACTTAACTATTTATGAGTAGTATTTTTATGATATTTTAAAATCTTTTTCCCACTGTTAAAATCATTTTAGGTTTGAATGAAACTTCATTTTTATCAAAACGTCCTTCTGGTTCTGACATAAGCAGTGCTAACCCAAAAAAGCCTAAACCCAGTGAAAATATTTCTGGAACAGATGCTGCCTCTTCAGAAAAGTCTTCATCAGCGATGTCTCTCCAGGTGGTACCATCACAAGGTAAAAACTCTGGCCTACAGAAAAGAAATCTCTGTAGTATTTAAAGATAAGTTTTGCAAATGCTTACAAATTAAGGAACTATACTGGTTATTTAAGTTAAAAAGTGCTAAATTGGGGGGCTGGAGAGATGGCTTATTGGTTAAGAATTTTTAAAACTTTTTCAGAGAACCTGGGTTTGATTCCTAACACTCTCAACCAACAGCTAAGTCCAGCTTAGGGGACCTGACATTCTCCTCTGGCACCCACAGGCACCAATACAAATGTGACCTTTACATATTACATTATTACATGTGTACACCCAGTAATAATTTAAAATAATTTGTAAAAAAACAACAAGCAAAAAACCCTGGAAACTGATGCATTTATTTCATAGTTGATCTGAATTTATTTTAGGTGCAAATTGCTCATCAAATCAGTCTAAAAATGGAACAACTTTTCCAAGAGCATGTCCCAAGTGTAATATTCACTTCAATCTTTTGGATCCTCTGAAAAATCACATGACGGTAAATCTTTTACAAAATCTAATTTTGAAAGTTTGAAAATCCCTAAAAATATTAATGACTGACTTATAGTAAATAATTGTTTGACTTAGTAAGTTAGGAATGAAATCTTCTCATACAGGATATATCCATAGAGCTTAGGTAAAAATTTATATTCAAAATGATTCTGTGTGATAGTAGAATTCCTTAGTTCATATATTTACAATATATGTTTATTATATTCTGATTTTTAAACACAATAATATATTGATTAAGTCATATTTCAATTTTAAAACCTTTTAGTGTAAATTCAATATTTTTATAACTTAAAAATTCTATAGTTTATATATATGCAAATATGTACTCCACATTAGATAATGAAAATAAATTATACACATTGTCAGTATTCAGACATAAACTTCAAATGTTCATGCTTTTCATGTGAAATAATTGTTCTGATAGATCCAGAATAGTTTGCATAATCATAAATTAGTATAAAGTGTTTATTGGGGTAGGAATCTTTTAGTTTAGATTTGAAGAAAAGTATGTTTGAAGTATGAAGTTTAGGTAACACTCTCCTTCAACTATTAGCTTTTATTGTGCTCTGCTATGCCTTTGTAAAAATGTTCTGTAATCTCCTTGTTCCTACTACCAATGGCAGGAAGGCAGGGGAAGATAAGAAAAACAGCAGTACGGAGTGTAAAAGGGTTAAGTAGCAATGAAGTAATACAGGAACAGTTCTTGCTATTTCAGAAACTGACCATTTCTAATTTATTATTTTCCAAAACAAATAAAAACAGAATGAACTCAGTGGCAGTTGATGGAGAAAGGTAGACATTTTTGGTAGTGGTGTAGTTACTGGTCAAGTTGCCCATACTCCTGTAAGTAACCCTTCACTCACAAAAGTAATCCTAAGCAAACTTATTGAGCTAAAAACAATGGAGAAGGAAGACAGCTGAAGACAGGCGGAGGAAGACTTCCTAGGAGCAAGGGGAGTAGGAACAGGGACAGGAGAGAGTAATGAGGGTTGAATATGATCAAAACATATCATCTGCGGGTGTGAAGATGGGACCTGGAAACGCATGCTTATGAATAACTGTATAGACAAATAAGATAGAAAAATAACTTAAAAATTGTGAACAGCCCTTTATTCAGAATTGCATTTGATTTATTTCCAGCCCCCACTGTGTAGCATTAAGGACTAAACTCTGCGCTTTGGTCATAAATCTTGTACAAGTGATCTCACCTTCTTTGTAATGTTTGATGAGACTTAGGATACTTTATGTGTTTGATACTAGAGCTAGAGAGAAAAAAGGAGTAAATTAGTTATTCTTACTCATTTTTTGACTAAGTAATGTAATCATGTGATTCATAAAAGCCTACACAGGGATGCAACTGAGGAATCTGGCCTGACTCATACTTGTCTGGTTTATAAGGTGACTCTCAAAGAGAATAACTTCTTACTAGTTTGCTTTATGTACTCTAGGTTTGTTTTATTGTTGTTGGTTTTGTGTGTGTGTGTGTGTATGTTTACAGATAAATGTGAATGTTCTTATTTTCCTTCTGTTACGTGTACAAACTATCATACTGTGCCATCTCGGCCTAATTGACTATCTTTTCCTGAGATAGAAACATCATGACCAGAGTGTGGTGTATAAAGGAAAGAAAGGTTTTATGTCAGGTTGCAGTCAGTCCATCAAGACTTGAAATCAGGGCAGGAACTCGAGGGACCTGGAGCAGGGACTGAAGCCGAGACCGTGAAAAAAATGCTGCTTCCTGGCTTGCCTTCCATGGCTTGCTCAGCTTGTTCTTATATACAACATAAGGCTACTTGCAAAGGGATGCACTGCCCCAGTAGATGAGCCACATTAGTCATTAATCAAAAAAAAGGCTTTGCAGAGCTGCCTGCAGTCCAGTGTAATTGAGGCATTTCTCAATTGAGGTGCCCTTTCCCTAGATGACTCAAGTTTGTGGCAAGTTTACAAAAAACTAACCAGGACATTTCTGTACTTGAAGAAATTGACCTCAATCCTAAAAGTTTGTTTTTAATATATTTTTAGCATTATTTATGATTACTTTTATTGAAAATTTATAAAGGCAATCATGTAACATTCAAATATTAGAATACCATAGCATTTCATGAAAGGAACATAATTCATATTTTATGAATGTATATATTTTGTTCTTATATATATTCCTTGTTTCATGGTGGATATACACACCATCATCAAATCTAGGAAGGGTAAGTTCAAAATCATGGGGCAATTTTTCAGTCACAGAAAGGCAAATACTACATGATCTAAAAAGTTATCTCAGAAGGTAAAGTAGTTTACTTGAGGCTGAGGAAGTTAAGGAGAAGGGTGTGGAGAGGTGAGCAGTCAGCACTGTGTTATAGATAGGAGGTGGCTCCCTATGTTCTATAAGAACACAGCACTGTAGGATGAATGTTATCAAAAGAACACATTGCGTATCAAGAAGAGGAAAGGCTTTTTGAATGTACTACTAAAAACCGTAAGGTAATGGATATAATAATTACTGGTTTTTGATCATTACCCAATGTAAACATGAGTCACATCTTGTTAAACTTTATTTTTATGAAAATGCCAAATTCTCACCTCCACTCCCCGCAAAAGATTTAGGAGCCAGAGAGATAGTTAAGTGGTTAGTTAAGTTAGTTAAGTTAAGAGATAGTCAAGTGGATAGTTAAGAAGTATTTGCTTCTCTTTCAGAGGACCCAGATCTGGTTCCACCACTTACATGGCAGCTCATAGCTATGTGTAACTCCAGTTCCAGGAGTAGCCTGTAGAAAAAAAAAAAAAGAAACACATAAAATAAAAATAAATCTTTTAATAAGAATTTAAATTACAGGAACGTTAACTTTCTGATTGACAAGAATAAAGTATAGATGGTATCTGATAACTTGTCAGACTACAGACCACAACACTGAAGTCGTCACTAGTTACAAATGGCTAGGTCATAAAAATAAGGGAGAAGTGAATGATTGCAGAACAGACCTTAGAACCAAAATGGTTACATGGCCCAGCAAAACCGGTCGATTTTGGATCCTATGTGGTTGTGCCCTCTGTAGCTTATTATCTTTATATAAAACCCAAATCTAAACTTAGTACTTGCTTCCCAAGTTGTTCTTCTTACCGTTTGAATGTTTTAGGATAGTTTGGTTTTCCTCAAAAGCAGTTCCTTACTCCATTTACTGTACTCTGTTTTTATTTGCCATTTGTTCTTTATCCGTTTTTTATTAAGGATCTAAATCTAAAATATTACTAAAGAAGTATTATGAACAAGGATTTTGTGCTATTTTTAAAACTCTAATCCTGTCCTTTTTGTGTGTGAAAGAAAATTAAACACCAATTAGTTGATCGTTTGTTATGTATCATTTATGAGCATGCTTGTGAGACCATTAACTTTTATAAATAGTAAAGTAGAAATTTCTTGAGAATTTAAACCTTTCTTCCATGGGTCATTTTATAGCTTCAGAAAAGAATCACATACCAAGTATAACATGGAATGGTTTCTCCTGAAAGCCTTTAGGGTATAACATCAATATTGACCATTATTAAATAGAAATTTCAATTTTCCTGAGATTTTTGTGATCCCTCCCCCCAGGAGGTTTTTAAATAAGATTAATACTTTGTCAATACCATTGATACACATACTTAATACATATATTTTAAGTAATTTCATTCTTCTAGTCTTCCTCCCAGACCTATCTTTCTCTGATTTAATCCAGGGCCATTTGCTTGCTGGGCAAGTGCTCTCCCACTGAATTGCAACCACTGCTCCTGAGTGATTTTCTACAGTATAGTATAGTAGTTTATTCCACACAGTGCCTCATTTCCTTAAAATTAAAAGTAGCATTATTTCTGTTAGTCTTATAAAAGTCTTTAGAAATAGCTTGATTTTTTTTTTTTCCTAATTTTGAGTTTGTAGATGTTACATGTACCTCAGAAAAAAATCTAGAAATAAGGCTGGGCCTTTTATCCCAGGACTCAGGCAAAAGCAGTCAAATCTCTGTGATTTCAGGGCAGATGGTCTACTTAGCCAATTGCAGGCCAGCTCTGTCTCCAAGAAAGAAAATACAGAAACATACGTATGAAAGCCTTTTCTTACCTCTTTTTTATTTTTTATTTTTTTCATTATTATTTTGATTGTGGTTCCAGTCTATCCAAGGGAAAAAGACCATTTATTAGGATACTAATATACTTACTTTTCTTTTTTCTTTGCTTCAAGACAAAATTTCACTATGTAGCCATGGCTGACCTAGAACTCACTGTGTAGACCAGGCTGGCCTTAAACTCACAGTGCCTCTGCCTCTGCCTCTGCCTCCTGAGTGTTGAGATTAAAGGTGTGAGCCACTATTCCCAGCAAATACACTTACGGGTGCAACTTCAACTTGTAAATATAAGATAATTCCTCTTTTGTGAATCAGTTTTATTTAGTATTTTTCCTACTTCGTAGATATATTTTAAATGTGTTTTTGGTTTTGGTTTTTGTATTTTTGTATATGTTTTTACATTTGTGAATTTAGAAATTGAAAAGATAATTCTGGCAATCAGTTCCTTTCAAGAGTACTTGAATCTCCAGAACCCACATTTCAAAGGTCCATGTGGCGGTTCATGCCTGTTGATGTAGGTAGATGACTC
The DNA here is from genome assembly GCA_019843965.1 of Rhynchomys soricoides. Lineage (NCBI taxonomy): Eukaryota > Metazoa > Chordata > Mammalia > Rodentia > Muridae > Rhynchomys > Rhynchomys soricoides. The sequence goes on along the minus strand of JADRCH010000036.1, from coordinate 4,581,163 downwards.
TCAAGGGATGACACTAAGGCTCATTCTCTTCTAGTAGTATTATCCAGACATGATAAATAACTTTTTGGGATTGACTAAAACAGGTCATCTGGCCTCCATATACATGTGCATGTGCATGTACATGCACTTCACATCCATACATGCACACCTACATTTACATGAATTTACATGCATATACATGTGTATGCACACATACACAGTAACACACACAATATAAAAGATAAAAACTGACAATGAAATGAAATAAGAATATTATAACTCTGCAGAAGATGCTGTAGATCTATCTTCTATCACAGGCCTAGCTCCTCACTTTATACTGAGTGAATGATAAGGTGAGTGAGTGAATTTCATGAATGATAGTGATCTAGATGATGGCAAAAGAGGAGGTGGATATTGTAATCATAGCATGGAATAATGGTGTTCCATTTCAAATGCTGATTCAGCACACTTAAAAAGCATTTATGTAAACACCCCCAACCCCCCCCCCAAAGAAGCATTTATGTTATAAAAGAATTGCCTGTGTTTCTTGTTAAAAACCAAATACGTTTTAAGCTTTCACTTGTAGAAATTGCAGTTTAGGTGTCTGAAGCAGTGCTAGGAATTAAACCATTTAATGAACTCTTGTAGATTTTCTGATACAGGTTTTTCTAGGTTTATCCTCAAAGAAAAATTCATTTTAAAAATCTCACAACTAAAAATTATGTATAATAAATAAAATTAGCTATATCTTGATTTTAGAAAGCTCTTTTGGAAAGTTTTCTATCACAACCAGTTTTTGTAACAAATTTACATTATTACTGAGAAGTTAATGCCTTCTTCGATTCCAAGATATACTAGCTGTATTTGTCTCCATGTCCCAAACATTTTTTAGTACTGTGAATCTGGAGAGTGGCAGTTTAGCTGTGTAAAAGTCTAGTTTTAACTAACTTAGGAAGTTTTCATATAACCGGATACATCAAAGTATGTATCACTCACCTTCCTCTATTGTTGACATGGTGATGAAATAAATGATTTTTGGTTATGAAACAAATGACTATTAAACATGTATCTAAGCAGGTAAAGTGCATGGGAAAAGTTTAAATAGCCAGATCCTAGTCTTAAGGCTTTCTTCATCTCTTTTTAAATTTTTGTTTTAAGATAATGTTTATGGGCTGGTGAGATGGCTCAGCTGTTAAAGGTGCTTGCCGCCAAACCTGACAACTTGAGTTCAATCCCTGGAACCCACTTGGTGGAAGGAAAGAGCCGACATCTGCAGGTTGTCCTCTGACCTCCACAAGTTCACTGTGGCATTCACACGCATACATAACACATACACTAAACAAATAAATAGTCTACTTTAAAAAAAAAAAATACCTACTTTTCTCAGCTTTTTAGAATATTCACCATAGGCTTTCACTATTCTTCCAGATATCTTTTCAAGCATTGTTATACATGGTTTGGCCGTAGTTGAAAACATATAATTGTTTTTGCTGTTATTTTGTAATAAATAAGGCATCTTTTTTTTTTTTTCATTCTCTTCTAGTATTGTTGTCCAGACATGATAAATAACTTTTTGGGATTGACTAAAACAGACAATTTAAATTCAGCAAATGAAGCTAAGACTCTTGATTCAGAGAAAGGAAAATTGATAATGCTAGTTAATGACTTTTATTATGGAAAACATGAAGGAGACGTCCAGGAAGAACAGAAGACTCATACAACCTTTAAGTGCTTCAGTTGCTTGAAAGTTCTCAAAAATAATATTAGGTATGTAAATATGTATTTTTATTTCAGTGAAAGTGGAAATACTAGAGGTGTGACCTTGTGTCTTATCATACACTCTTGTCACCCCAGATAGCCAGTTTGAATACTTTCTCCTTTGTTGTATTCAGTCTCCTCTTAAATCTGTTGCTTTGTCTTTCTTCCATATGGCTTAAGAAAGGACAGAGAATAATTTGGAACAAAATGAACCTATTTTGTCTTTTGATAGTGATCTAGGAATTTAATTGTGTATTTTTGATTTTCATATATCTCTGAATAAAATAATTTCTTTACAATACAAAAAGGACTTCTCTAGAAGTTGGCAGGTTGGCCGTTTCCTTATTAACACTATTTGATGATTAAATTTGCTTAATATTCATCATGTTTATAATATGTTTTTTATGGGAAATATGGTCTTTATCAGTGATGACTTAATTCCAGGAGACATGTGTGTTTTAATTTTAAATTAAAATTAGATATTTCATTCTCAGTGGAATTTAAAAAAATGTCTTTACAAATGTTTTAAATTTTAGGAATTTATTCTTTGTAATCTAGAGGCATATGCTATAAAAATATCACCTGTAAGAAGACTACTGAATGATGGTTTTCATTTATTATATAGTTTAAAATTTATATTTCACTAGATCATACTCTTTTCTACCCTTTTTCATAAAAACTTGGAAATATCACAAAATTGCAAGTTGCACCCTTGCCCTCTGCTCTCCCCGCACCTCTTTACTTGTTTCATTTGTTTGTCTTTATCCTTTAAGCATTCTGATTTTTAAATTAATTGAGCTGTTGATTAAAACTGATTTTTTAAAATAGATATTTCAAAATAAGTTACATGCATGAATATACTTATTTTAGATAAGCTGTACTTGAGGAGTGGATGTGGGTCAAGTTTGGGGAGAGGGTGAGGATGTAATTAAAACATAACAAAACTCGATCTCCAAAAAGACAAATTAAAAAAAGGCGTTGTACACATACACATGCACATGCATGTCTTTTACAGATCCTGAAAACCTTTCCGAATTAGCATTTTATACAGCAGCAGTTACCTTATGGGCCCCAAGTTCATTCACTTCTGTCTTGTGTGGCTTGCTGCTAAAGTGATGCTCACAGGCTTCTTTGTACATTCCAGAGTTCTTATACTAACTCCTTCAAGAACTAATGCTCCCAGTAGTTTGTGTTTTGGATGTAATACTGAAGCAACATTGAAGTAGACCTCTACCACCTAGTCCCATATTCTTACTGTTAGAAGATTCAGTCAGGAGATAGGTTAGATGTGTACAAGTGGGTTTCACTGTCTTTGTTAAATTCCTTGTTAAATATACATACTGCAATTTATTTTAACAAAAGTAGTATTTATCTTTTATTTTTAGATTAGCCCATTTAATATTCAACATGAAAAATAACTTTTTCTAGGTGTTATTTTAGGGCATTAGTTCCATTTGTTTATATTATTAGAATATTTAGAAAATGTAAGCCTATTTATTACCTTTAGTAACATATAGAAGCTGAACATTGAAAGCTACTTGGGAAATGTACCTTTAATGGTAAATACTTCGTGACAAAGAAATTATAGTATTTTGTTAGTAAAATTTGAGAAGGCAATTTTTTTTTTTTTATTTCTGTTATTTTACTTTTGTTTTTGAGATAAGATCTCAATATATGGACTTGGCAGGCCCAAACAAAACCTTCTTTGACTCTGAAGTGCTAGGACAGGTGTATGCAACTATTCCTGGCCTTGGAGTTGTTTATAATTTATATAATGGTACAAAGCATACCAAGATTTCCATTTGACTTGTCATACAGGTTTTTCATGACTGTTTTCTCCCCTATTGGGTATCACTAAAAGCAGGCCATTGTAAGAAGTTCCCATATATTATCTTGAGAACTATGCATTCCAATTAGGTCTTATGTAAACACTGAGAAAAATCAACCAGCTAGTTAATACATTATATAAATATACTTTAGTGTTTTAAGGGGTGAGCTCAAAATTTTCTGCTCATGCTGTTTTGTCTATATGTAAATATTTAACCAAGACTGGGGTTTTCTGTGTTTTGTAGAGCTCATGTTAAAACCAAAGGGAAAGAAGATACTTCAAAGTGTATTACAATTTGCTTTGAGGAGATACTGTTCTTTAGAGATAGGAAAAAGAGATGGATGTCACAGTTTTCATAATGTCTGTTCTCTGGATTGATAGCATTTTCAAATAGTTTCGTGCTTATTTCTTTGAAGCCTCCAGGTGAATGATTTTATTAATAAATTTATTAATTTTATTGACCCAGTCTAAAAATTCTTTTGATCAAGTAATACTACTTTTTATTTCAGCCAAAAGCTTCAGTAAGCTTTTTAAAATAGGTATTCCCATTTACCCCACACTTTTATTGAGGGTCATAGTTCTGCTCATAAGAAACCTTATAGGGATGCTGAAATAGCAAAGTTTAAAACTGAAAAATGGAGATTGCCTTACAAAGGGCACAGTCTGCAAGTTAAAATGGACAGTTTATGCTAACAGTAAACAATATTACTAAATAAATGAAAAGTTCTTATACTTGTAGGCATTAAAACTGTTGCTGTATGCACTTAAAAACAAAGATGAAAATAAAAATACTAGTAGCTAGAACTTATTATATATCTTCAGGGTCTTTTTGTTTGTTTGTTTTTTGTTTTTTTTCGAGACAGGGTTTCTCTGTGTAGCCCTGGCTGTCCTGGAACTCACTCTGTAGACCAGGCTGGCCTCGAACTCAGAAATCTGCCTGTCTCTGCCTCCCAAGTGCTGGGATTGAAGGCGTGCACCACCACTGCCTGGCTATCTTCAGGGTCTTAAAGAATTTCTCTCATGACTCTAGCTACTTTTGCTGATAGGATTCTCTTTCTTTCAGTATTGAATTTTAAAATATAACCAGTACTTCACATGGCAAAGAAGACTTATTTTATCTAAAATAGTCATCTGAAAGTAGTGACATTTGAAACGAAGACAGAAAAAAGTTTCTACTTAGCCATTTTGGGTCATTGTTTAGGACATGTACTTTCCTAGAGAAGGACTCTGGGTTTTGAGTAATAATTCACTTTTTTTTTATTAGTGGGTTCAGATATTGGTGGGATTTTCTTTGAGTTTTTAATTTGAATCTTCACACCTTTGTCATTTGCAGGTTTATGAACCACATGAAGCACCATTTGGAACTTGAGAAGCAGAGCAGTGAGAGCTGGGAAAAGCATACCACTTGCCAGCACTGCTACCGGCAGTTCCCCACGCCCTTCCAGCTGCAGTGCCACATCGAGAGCACCCACACGCCTCATGAGTTCTCCAGTGAGTTACACTGCATTTCAGTGTCAAATGAAGCTTGAGAAAACAGTCACAGAAATAAGAACAAGAAATAGTCTTTGGATTTTGGGGGGCAAAATTGCAAAAGTTAACTTACTCTAAGCTTCAGTTCAAATCCCAGATGTGTGTCTTGGTATAGTAGCTACGTGAGTTCAGGCAGGTTATTTGGTACTGAGACAGTAGGATAACAGACATGCCTTTGTGGTAGTGCTAAACAAGGAATTGCACTGTTATATATATGTGTGACTGCTCACCACCTCTAATACTGCTACTTCTGCTGATACACTTGTTGACACTGTTATCCAAAAGGAGCTTTAATTATTTATATATTAAAACGTTGTAATAAAGCCAGGCAGTGGTGGTGCACGCCTTTAATCCCAGCACTTGGGAGGCAGAGGCAGGCAGATTTCTGAGTTCGAGGCCAGCCTGGTCTACAGAGTGAGTTCCAGGACAGCCAGGGCTACACAGAGAAACCCTGTCTCAAAAAACAAAACAAAACAAACAAACAAAAAATGCTGTAATAACTTTCTTCTTCCATCTATAGCCATTTGTAAAATCTGCGAGCTATCATTTGAAACTGAACAGATTCTTTTACAACATATGAAGGATAACCATAAACCTGGTGAAATGCCATACATCTGCCAGGTACATCATGCTTTATAGTGTTATTAACTGTTGTTGTTTTGGTGTTAAGATTTGTGGGTATTAGATAAGTTGTCAGCAGTTTTTTTCTTTTATTTAAAGGACCAAACGGTAAGCATTTAGTTTTAGAGGTATTAAAGTCTCTATCACAGCGAGTCAACTCTCCCATTGTGGCAAGTCTGCAATGACAGTAAGGGATTGAATGGATGTATCTGTGTTCAAATAAAACTTTATGGATCTCAAATTTTGAATTTCATATAATTTTCGTGTGTAGTGAAATATGTTGGTGGTGTTTGTTTTGTTTTGTTTTTGCCATTTAGGTAAAAATGGTAACTAAAATCAAAATTCCTCCTATTTAGTTTACTGTTAGCATAACTAATATATTATTTGAGGAGAAGACAGTGAACTAGATTTGGCTCAGAAGTTGCTGTTTGCTCCCAAGCACTAGAAAAAGAAGAGTCCTAGACAGAATGCTTATAGCCATATGACCAAGGTACAAATGTTTAGTTATGCAGAGCCCTATCAAGTGCTTTGGAACAAGTATTCCTTCAGAATTTGACGGAGTAGAAAAGCAAGAGAAAGATGAATTGCCACTGTAATAGTTTAGAGACAGTATAATCTGATAGACAGTGCTGTCTTATGTAGAAATAAAGTATTTTATAGGACTGAAGGTTCAAAAGTTTCAAATCAAGGCAGGATGGGGTGATAAATAATCTGATAAAAATGAAGGCACCTATTCTATTTTGGGAAGCAGTCTTTAACTTTGGAGGATCACCTTTTCTGCTTTTTGGTATCTACATTAGTGAACTTCTTGCATGCATAGGCATCAGAGCTGGATTGATAGTATATAATTTAACAGATGATCCAACATTGTTAACTTATAGTTGCAAATCAGTTGCAAAATTTCCATTTAAACATAACCTTTTTATTTCTAGGTTTGCAATTACAGATCATCATTGTTTTCTGAGGTAGAGTCTCATTTTAGAACATCGCATGAAAACACTAAGAATTTGCTATGTCCATTCTGCCTCAAAGTTATCAAAATTGCCACACCGTATATGCATCATTACATGAAGCATCAGGTGAGGTTAATAATTCTCTCTTTTTTTCATGTTACCTGATTAACTCAGAATATTGTTTGGTTTTCGAAGGGAGTTATTTGGTCCACATACAAAGTGTGTACTGAATCACTTGTGAAACTTCCACTTTTTCCTTACTTCTTTTCTAGTGGAACTTGGTCTATAAAAAGTTGACAAGTCTTAAAGATGGGAAGAATTAGGAATCATAGGATTGAAACAGAACAGAGGCTAATAGAATAGGGGAAAGATTGGATACTTTAGGGTCATGGTAGAGATGGGAATGATTTTGAAGTACCCTCTCAAGAGGAAGTGAAAAAATGAGTTTGAACTGAGAAAGAATCAAGATAGAGAATTTCCTAGTCTTGTTTTCCCTCTTTGTCTTAGGTTTTCCCCCACTGTCCAGACCCCTGGTATTATGATAAGACATATCATTATTGACCTAAGTCAATGTTTCATAGTTATATGACAAAGGAAACAAGTGTTCAATCAATATTTGAACTCGGCCAGGGCATAGCTTGTTTCCTGAATGACCTTTGCTAGCTTAGCTAAGTAATTTCTGGCACTCATTATTAGTTGTTGAATCTTCCTTGCATTTCTCATGTGATGCTTATTGGTTCTTTTTCTGGAGCGATTAAACCACCCTTTGAGCTGAAAATGTTGCTGCTACATTGATACCTGTCTTTTTGTAGCAGTGCTTTTGTAAGAATCAGAAACCCATCCATGGCTGCACTGGATCTGATGGTGGTGTCAGGTTTTGCCAGCTCACTGGAAAGCTCAGTGCATTTGTACTTTATGGTTTCTGCACACCAGGTATCTCCCGTTGAACTTGTCTGTCAGGTTCAGTTAATGAGGAAATTGACTTGTAGGGGTTTGGTTTTGTTTGGTTTTTGATTTTTCGAGACAGGGTTTCTCAGTGTAGCCCTGGCTGTCCTAGGACTCTGGCTTTGAACTCAAGAGATACACCTGCTTCTGCTTCTCAAGTGCTGGGATTAAAGATGTGTACAACTACCTCCTGGCTAACTTGTGTTTTTAATTGGTGGAGAACATGAAAGTAAAATGTTCCAATAAATTTTGGGTCAGCTGTGTTGTGAGGGTGATTATACAGATTTTTGAAAAATTCCAGCAAGATCTTCTATTCTGGAATCTTCTTACACATTGTCCCATTGGTTTTTCATGTGATTTTTTTTCCTCAAAATTACTGGTATATTAGATAAATACCAGGTTTACAAAATTAAAGAGTTTTATCTATTAATGTAGAATTTCTCAGCACTTAGCAAAAACAAAGTATGTATCCTTTTCCACTTTACCTGGCCACCCAACTCTTTATTTGAGAAAGCTATTATTGAATCTTTATAAACAGAGTTCAGGAGACACTTTCATACTCTTTCATCTTTGGGTTTTAATTTTGAAAAAATTAAAATTAAAAAGGACAGTATAAATAAATCTCTTACTTTATTATAAAGTTTTTATTTGTTTTTTTTTTTAAGATTTATTTATTCATTTATTTTATGTGAGTACATCGCTATCTTCAGACACACCAGAAGAGGGCATCAGATCCCATTACAGATGGTTATGAGTCACCATGTGGTTGCTGGGAATTGAACTTAGGACCTCTGGAAGAGCAGTCAGTGCTCTTAACCACTGAGCCATCTCTCCAGTACAGAGGCTTTTAATCTTATTTGCTCAAATACATGGCCTATTTCTAGAGTGAGATACAGCTATAGGAATGAGTGATAATCAAGGTATATTGACCCTGCATATAAGCTGTGTAATTTATTAAGTCTTCACAACTAGAGTTGTCTTAACTTGCCATAGGTTTCAGCTTCATTTGTTTGTTTGTGGGATAGACAGCCACTAATAGGTGTCAAGCTGTTAATCAGAAGATAAAGAATCCTTCAATGTGCTTACAACTTACATGTTTATGAAAAACTGGAAATCATAAGTAGGAAACTTGAAACTGAATTTATATTACTAATAATACATTGTTAGATTCTAAGAACAGTTTTCTGTGCCTTTAATATTTTTGAGAACCTTAGATTTTTTTTCTTGAGAGGATTGCATTGTATCGAGTGATATTACTATTTATATATTTGTGTGTGTGTGTGCGCGTGTGTATGTGTGGTATATGTTTGCACAGAGGCAAGAAAAGGGCATTGTTCTCTGTCACTCTGCCTATTCCTTTGAGATGGGTATTTCCTTAGAACTGAAGCTTTCTCAGCTAGACTGGAGGCTAGCAAGCTCAGGGGATTCTCCTATCTCTGTCTGCTTCACTCAGCTGGAACTATAGGTATGTGCAGGACATTGTATAGTTTCTGGTTCTCATCCACCATCTCTCTAGCCTCCATGACAGCTGATTTTAGAACTAATAATGCAGTTTATATAACTGTTGTTTTTTGAAGAGGATCTCATGTAGCCTAGATTGGTCTTCGACTCTTCATTCAGTGGGAAGAAAATTTCACAGGGAATAAAGGACACAAGTGAAAGAAAATTTTAAAAATGTATCATAGTGAGGACCAGTGTGGTAGTGATTATTGGAGACAAAAACAAGAGAAAAATGGGTTTGATGGATTTTATTAATATATTGTATGTGGGGTGTGAGAGCATAACCATTTTTGTCCTAAGCAGTTACAAGAATGTTTTCATATTCTAAACTACAGAAAAGACTAAAGGAGGACCAGAATTGAGAGGGTGGAAGCATGGAAGTAGACATAAAATCTAAAGTTCATTTTTATTCCTGCCAATCTGAAAAGTATATTAAACATCAAGGATTCTTATTGCTGTGATAAAACACAATGACCAAGGCAACTTATAAAGTGTTTAATTGGGCTTATAGCTTCAGAGGGTTGAGTCCATGATGGAGGGATAGCATAGGAAGCAAGCAGCAGGCTTATTGGCTGGAACACCAAAGAGCTCACATTTTGATCCACAATAGGAGAGAGAGAGAGAGACAGAGACAGAGAGAGAGACAGAGAGAGAGAAAAAGAGAAACAAAACAACAAAGAAAGACAGACAGAGATTTGAGAAACTGACTGCCTGCTCATGTAAACCACAAGGGGTAATATTAAATACATGAGTATATTGTTTTTAAAGTTATGGACTGAGATGTTAGTTATAGAGAAAAACATTTCTGGTCAATAAACTCATGTGAAATGTCTTACCAGCCTGTTTAGTTTCTGATTCTTAATCACATTTTCTGTTTTAATTCATCCTCTTTGATTATACAATAATTGGATTGGTATTGTTTGCATTTATGAAGACAATCTAATGTACCATGCTTATAAACTAACATTAAGATAAAGCTAGAGCTATAAGATCTTATTACATACTGCTTTGAGCATTGTAATAGTTGTCTATTATTTTAAAATATTTTTTAAAGAATTAAAAACTTTTAAAAACTGTGTGGATATTTTGCCTGAATCTAAGTCTGTACACCATGTGTATGCCTGGTGCCTGTGGTGGTCACAAAAATGCTTCTGTTGGGTCCTCTGGAACTGGAGTTATAGATGGTTATGTACCACCATGTGAGTGCTAGAACTTGAACCTGGGTCCTCTGGAAGAGAACCCAGTGCTTTTAACTGCTAAGTCATCCCTTTAGCCTCTCTTTTAAAATACTGTGGTGGCATGTAACAATTGAATACTTTGAGGCATACAGCATAATTTGGGAAGATCACAATAATAGCATTTTCCCCAGTCCTTTTACTACTCCTTTGTACTCAGTGATCGTGGGTGACTGATGGCAACTATGTTGGACAACATAGCCACAGAACATTTCTCATTACAGGAAGTTTATTGAATAACAATTTTTTTTTGAAATGTCCAGTTTATTTAGTTTTGAAGAGGTCATTTTATCCATCTATTGACCAATGAAAATAGCAAAATTTTTAGATAAGATTAAAAAATTTACATGTATGTGTGTGGTTATGTGCATATGGGAATTGAATTTGGGTCCTCTGGAAGAGCCGTGTGACCACTTAACTGCTAGGACATCTCTCCAACCCACAAATAGCATTATTTCCTACATAAGAACATAGTGTAACTAATGCTAATAGTACTAGGTCTTTAAGCACTTGGCTTGTAACTAAAAGACATTTCACATCAGAGTTACTAGAATTCTCTCTGTCTTGGTTTTTTGAGACAAGGTCTCACTATATAGCTCTGGCTGACCTGGAACTCATTCTGTAGTCCAAACTGGCCTCAAACTCACAGAGATCCACCTGCCTCTGCCTCCTAAGTACTTGGATTAAAGGCATGTCCCACCTTGCTGGCTAGGATTCTCATTAGAACCTGTTTATGCAACTTTCATAATTTTGTTTGTTTTAAAGATTTATCCTTTATGGTTGTTTTGCTTATATGTGTCTGTGTAATACATGTATGTACTGCCTGCAGAGGCCAGAAGAGGCTCCCTTGGAGCTGATTACAGACAGTTGTTAGCTACCATGTGGGTACTGGCAATCAAACCCAAGTCTTCTGGAAGAGCAGCTAATACTGTCAACCACTGACCATTTCTTCAAACCTCAAAACTTTCATGTTTGATTCCCTGATAGCAGATAGTCTTGAGTTCCAATATTAATAAATGTTTTTTAAAATGAGATGATTCTTTGATCTTGTTTTTGTTTTTTTGTTTTTTTGTTTTTTTATACTAAAGTAGCATTAAAATTAAATTCAGAACTTAGGATTTATGGCTATAGAAATTATTTTCCTTTTTTTTCTAATAGAAAAAGGGAATACATCGTTGCACCAAATGCAGACTGCAGTTTTTGACATGCAAGGAGAAAATGGATCACAAGGCTCAACATCACCGAACTTTTATAAAACCCAAGCAACTAGAAGGACTTCCCCCTGGAACAAAAGTGCGTTCAAAAGCATGGTGTTCTGTCATTTGTAGAACTAACTCTTGACTAGTTTCGTCTATAGAACAAAATATGTTAGGAAATGACTTCTGATTTTCATTAAGATTAGTTTTAGATTTTACTGCTGTTGTAGAAAGAGAAACGTGCTTTGAGTTCAGTGTTGGATGTATTCCTTTATTAAAAATGCAGTTAAACTATTCCGTTGGTCAGTGGGTTATTTCAGTACTGTATGGCTATTTGAACCTTTCTAGTTAGTAGTTTATGTATTAGTTTAATAGCTGTATGCCAAGTTCTTTGATATCAGGAATTACTCTTTGATTATCTCTGTACCTCCAGCTTTTTTAGAGTGCCTAATGCTACAGGTTCCCAGATGGTTCTTGAAGTTATTGCTGAGTCTACTCTCAACGAAGCAAATTTTGCTGGTGGACAGCATTGTGAGCAAACACTTGTCTGACTGTAAATTGATGATTGTAATTTACTGTTCCCTTTTTGCCTTATGTACATCTGTTTTCTCTGACTTCTTATACAGTCAGCTCTTGAATATTTGCTCCAGTGGAGGGAAAACAGAGGCATGGATAATCCAAAGTGAAACAATCCCCAAAACATTTATATTTGCCTTTGGGTACTTACCTTTGAATGTGGGTATGTCTTTTATTTGAATTGACTAAATAATATAAAGTCATGCTCTGAAGACCTAGAGCTAGAGGAGCTAGCCAGCATCCTTCCCTGCAGTCCATTCATTTCATGCTGGGACTACACATGCAGAATAATAATGTAAGCAGTGCAGTCCTCTCTCATTTCTTCCTGTAGTAGTAATAATATTAATGATACTAAATGTTTTTCTAGCACCTTAGAATGGCATAATTCTAAGTATACTTTTTCATATAGTCTTACTTAATTCATACAGCAATAAATGTTGTACTAAAGTCAATATTACCTATGTAATAGATTTGAAGAGGCTTAAGAGTCAGTTACTTTTATAGCAAGGAAGGCAGATTTAACTTCAGGTTTTTTTGTTTGTTTTTTTTTGATTCTTGGTCAAGTGTTTTTGCACATTACACAAGCATACGAGTTAGTGGGACTTCATCATTGGTATTCCTCAGATGTGAGGGGAATGTAGTCAATTGATTAATGAAAATATTGGTAGGTAATTACATTTTCATTGTCAAACTACAGATGTAACACTATTTTACGTTTCTGAACAGTAAATAATAAACCTTACTAGTTCTTTTAAAAGACTTTTAAATGTTATGTTCTTCTTATAGTATAATGAATTGATACAACCACTTGCATAAATCTTAGGCATTATGCTCCAGAAAGAACAAGTCACTCCTGATATAGATATTTATTTGATACTATAACTTTAAAGGGTAACAAGCCTTTTTAGTTTACTTTTTTTAGTCTTTATTACTTCTGATTTCAGCTCTGTGGGAATAACTTTTAGTCATATCAGAGCATAAATATAACTGAAATGTGAAAATATAACTGAAATGTGATCTTATAGTCATATAATTTCTATTAATCTTATTAATAACAATGTTAACACACAACTGATTATATCAATTGATATTTTAAGTGAGCTAATTCATTTAATTGGTTGAACATTTAAAGCAAATAGATGACTTTTCCAGTTACTTTATCTGTGCTTCTTAAAAACACTTAATATTCAGCTTATTTTATGCAGTGGTTAATTTTTTTAAGGAAAATTTTTTTCTTCATTCTTAAAGGTTACTATTCGAGCTTCCGTTGGACCTCTTCAATCAGGATCTTCAGTTACACCTTCTATCAGTGCAAGCACTTCTACCCTCCAGCTCTCACCTCCAAGGACTGAAAATGTAACTGCTAAAAATCACGTGAAGTTGAATACAAATACACCAAATACAACCACATCTGATCCCAGTAAAGCTAATGAGATCAAGTCTAATGGAAGTAAATCTAAAAACAGGTCAAAAGTCTCCAACATGCAGAAGAAACCAAGCACATTGTCCAATAGTAATAAAAAAAGTAAAGTGAACACAGCACTAAGGGACTTACGGTAATGCCTTACTTCTGATACATACATACTCCCGGTTTACACCCACATATAGCAACGTGGTATTTGGTAATATCTCTTGACTATTTTTGTTTCAAAATATCTTTTTTATGTCTCCACAAGGTTACGTCGGGGTGTTCACGAGTGTATTGAGTGTTCTTCTGAAGTAAAAGATTTTGCAAACCATTTTCCTACATATGTCCACTGTAGTGTTTGCAGATATAACACTAGCTGTAGCAAAGCCTATGTTAATCATATGATGAGGTAAGACGAGTTCAGTGTTTTGCCTATTATAATTACAATTGAAGAAGCTTTTATTTTGAAAACATTGTATTAGAAGCCCTGTTTTCTGTTATAACAACGCAAATCAAGAAATTACTGTATGAAATGGTTAAGCCACTGAAATTAAATTTGTTAGAGGAGTAGTTATTCTTTTGGATTTATTTTTCCCCGAAAATGGTTATTTTCAAACATAAATTTAAATGTTTTAAATATATTTAACTGTCAAATCTGTGTATTCTCATGACTGTCATTCTCTTCAAATCAGTCCAAGAGACTTGAGGGTTTTCAGTGATGCTGGGAACTTTATTGGTTTGTTTCCCATTCCCCCATCTTTCTCTGTAATCCATCTATTTCTCAACCCTCTGTCTGCCCATATCTAAAGTTGTTGTTTGTGTTTACATCTTGTCAGTGAATGTCATGATGCCACTTTGGAATTTTTTTTCCAATAATGCATTCTGTGTTAGGTACCCATCATTTGCTCTATGATAAACTAATTATCATGAGCCATGTGTGGAAATTATTATTACGATTATTTGTCGTTGTTGTTATTGGTCTTATTGAGCATGTTATTCTTCAAGGGCAGATTTTTAAAAACTATGTCTTTTAAGATTTTGTTTCTATTTATGTGTATCTTATCTGTCGGAGTGTATGCCGCATGAGTATGGGTGCCTGTGGAGATCAGAAGAGAGTATTGAATCCTCTGCAGCTAGAGTTATAGGCAGTTATGAGCTGCCTGTTTGGGTGCTGGGGAACTGAGCCTGGGTCCTCTGAAGAGAAACAAGCACCATGGATTTTTCTTTTTAAAGAATAGTCAAAATTGTCCTCATTTAAATGATCCTGATAGATTGCTTATTCAGAATGATGCTCTTGTGGGGTTTTTTTTTTTGTTTATTTATTTGTTTTGTTTTTGTTTTTCTAAATAGAATTCGTGTATATCTAAGTTTCTTTTAGGTCATATTCTGGCTTTCATGTTGCCAAGTACTGTTTTCAAAGGTCATCCCACCTTTTTAGGTGGCTTCAGAACTTTTCCCAGTTTTCTGTCCTTGGTCATCAACCTGGTCTCCTGGTACCTGCCATATATAGTTCCAGCACTTACATCAATATTTGATTCCTCTTTCTTAGCTATTAGGACCATTTGAATGCATGTTTCATTTCTTTGAACTTCCACTAGTCTATGATTTTCAGCAACTATTAAGCCCCTATTATCACTGTGTCATCAGGGTCATTTTCAATTCCGTTGTGTTTTCTCATTTACTCTTCAGTCATGCTCACTTGACATAAAGGCCAATATAACATTTGAAACCTCTCTCCTTTCCTCTTTTCTTTGTATTATGTTTAATTCTGAAGTGTACATGAGATTCATACCAATCTTTATAATACAAAATGTTAGTGTGTGTGTTTATGTTTGTGTGTGTGTTTGTGCACGTGTGCGCATGCATGTACATGTCTTATGTACTAGGGAGTTTTACTAAGGTTATGCACAGGAGCGTGGGTGATATAGTCAGTCTTCTTATTTGTGTTGAGGATTATTTGGCTATCTGAGCTTGTTTTTGCTTCCAAATATAGCTTAATAGGTTTTTTCCTGTTTCTCTGAAGAATGGTATTGGGATCTTTATTGGGATTGAATTGAATGTGTATATTTCTTTTGGTCAAATGGTCATTTCACAATATTTTTCCTATTTATTAGCATGCAGAGTCTTCAGGTTTCTTCCTCAGTTTGTTATGTTTTGCAGTTTTTATCAGAGTCTCTTTGTTATGGGAATCCCACAGACAGAGGCTTTGTACATTTCGTTAAGTCTGTTATGTTAGGAAAATTATTTCCATGCCTGATTCCTTTTTTCCTCAGCGTGTCTCCTCCTTTTTTTTTTTTTTTTTTTTTTAAGTTTTTTAAAAACTTTTTATTTAAGACAGGTGTTTCACAATGTAGCCCAGATGGCTACATTTGGGCTACAATTTAAATTTACAATTTAAATTTACAATTTAAAATTCTCATGTATCCGCCTCCCACGTACTAGAATTACAGGTTACATCTGGCTTTCTCCCCCTTTTTTATTATGCAAAATTGTGGAATTTGTGTTTCAAATCTAGATAATACAAATTCAATATAAATTCTTTTATTTATAACTAGGGGACAGATAAATTAAGTTGATTTCAACTTTTTTTGTTTGTTTGTTTTTTGTTTTTTCCAGACAGGGTTCCTCTGTGTAGCCCTGGCTGTCCTAGAACTCACTCTGTAGACCAGGCTGGACTCCAACTCAGAAATCCGCCTGCCTCTGCCTCCCAAGTGCTGGGATTAAAGGCGTGTACCACCACTGCCCGGCGATTTCAACATCTTAATGATGCAAATTTTAGATATACTTGAAAGCCATCAGAAAGACCTTAAACTTTCTTAATAAAGCAACAATGGTATTCTTGTCAGAAAAATAATTTTTAAATTTTATTTTTAGGAAAGTATTTGATTCATGAATCAGACAGTCTTAGACTCATTCTTCAAAGGAAACAATTATATATACAAATAATTTTGAGTCATCTCAACTTCTTTTTTATTGAAAAAGCTCTATTCTTGTGATACCATTATATGTATACATATTAATTGTTTACTAAAACTTTCACTCAAGTTGAAATAACATTTGAACTCCTGAGAATATGAAATCTTTGGAGAGTATTTTCTTAAATTTGCAGCTAACCATAATATTAATTTTTCTGAATACACAGCCTGTGTTATATGTAACCATTTACCTGATCTTGCATTATAAAGCCCCACTGCCAGAAATTAATGCAGTAGGTTTGTGGTAATCTGAGACTTCACATTGATAAATATGTTCTCAGGTGATGCCGGTGCTGTTGTGTGTGACTTCTCTTTTAGAAATGACTGTGGTAACCCAGCCCTGGCTGAGTTAAAAGGGAGTGCACAACCTCTGACCATGTGGCTGAAAGTGTAGTTAGTTAGTGACCTTTTCTGTTCTGCGCTGAGAGAGGCATTGTTTGAATTTAGGAGTCCTTATTTTCATTTTGCTGCTGGTATTCCCAAACACGGATATTGAAATATTTGACTTTAAACATGTAAACAGCAGTCTTTAGCTCAAGTAATAAGTACTATTGTATCATTTGAACTATTGAAATTGATTTAAATCATGTCAATCTCTTCCCATTTATGTAAGCATGCTAAGTCTTAGAAGTAGTAAATTATTACTGCTAACCATTCATAATATAGTGAAAATATATCATTAGTAGACATGTAATTTGTTTTCAATGCTTAATAGATAAAAATTTAATTTAATAGTTTGTACTTTTTTATATAACAATGAGGTATTGATCATGAATATGCTTAGGAAATAAATGGCAATAGAGAATATAAAAAAAGATTTCAGAATACTAGGATTCTGTTCCCAGTACCCAAGTGGCAGTTTCCAGCCTTCTGTAACTTCTGTTCCAGGGGACTCAGCTCATCTTCAGGTCTCCATGGGCACCATGTACACAACACACACACATTGGTGTGCAGACATACATATAGACAAAATGCTCATACATAAAATACAAAATTTAAAACAAAACAGCACAAGGATACGTATGGTGGTGCGTACTTTAGTCCCAGCCCCTCACAGGTTGAAGTGGGTGGCCTCTTGGCTGGCCCATTTTTTTGAGACCAGTATACAGAGATCCCATTTTGAGAGGAAAGTGGAGGGTTATAATGAATTAAATAGAAATGAGAATATTCTCATCGTGATATTTTGTTTATAAAAGAAACTTAAGTATAGACTTTAAATGTTTTTAAAAATCAGTGTGACTTGCTGTCCAGTAAAAGTATTGTGATAAATATATATCATTTTTATCTTTTCAGCTTTCATAGTAACCGTCCAAGTAAAAGATATTGTATATTTAAGAAACATTCAGAAAATCTCAGGTAAACAAGTGATTTTTGCAAACTCTTTCTGTTGAAAAATGATTGTAACTTACTTTTTTCTTATGTGATATCTTTATTGAGCTAGCAGTGTGGTATATTAAAGAGAGCCTTATTTAATATATATTAAGTGAATGGATGCTATATCCTCACTTTATTATGGCAGAGGAACATTGTGGCTTGCCTACATTAATACAAGCTCATAGCAGAGCCAAGACTAGTGTTTGACTCCTAGCTTTTTTTCAATTGATACAAGGAGTGAATGTTATTAAAACATTATCAATTTTCAGGGAGGAAGTACTGGGAATGAACTCAAGACTTTTGAGTATTCTAGGTTGTGCTCTACCTCTATGTTTTTCCCTTATCTTTGAGACATGAATATTTTATATATATAATTTGGACATGGCTATACCATTTTCAAACTTAAATAGCAAAATGGTAAATTATGACCAAAAAAAAAAAAAAACCCTGAAAAAATAGTATTGAACCTACGTATAATTTCATAAAAAATAAAAACCTTTTATTTCTATTTTTTTAAATAGGGGCATTTCTCTGGTGTGCCTTAATTGTGATTTCCTAACTGATGTTTCTGGCTTAGACAATATGGCTACACACTTAAGTCAACATGAAACTCATACTTGCCAAGTTCTAGTAGAGAAAGGTACGTACACATAACTGCTGTTTCAGATATTTTGTATTTATTATTTTTGGAAAGCCAAAATATGGGTTCTTTACTAAGTCATTTTATTTTACTAATTATTGTTCATATGCTTATGTAAATATGAAACTTTTCTTCTGATTTCAGTTTCTGTTTGTATCCCAACTTCTGAACGTCTTTCTGAGTAAGTGTAATATTTATTAAGTGAGTTTTTCTTTGATGGATTTTAGCACGATTGCATTCTTAAGTATGCCTTCAATAGAAGTGAAAAATACTGGTCTTGTTTTTATTTTTAAGCTGCTTGTTGAAATAGGTTCCTGCTCTGTGGAGCTCATGACTTGGTGCAAGAGAAGTTGGAATTTCCTAAATTCAAAGTTCTGAGATGTTACTTACATATAGGCAGTTATACACGTTCACGATACCAGTGCTGATTTCAGCTTGCGCATGCCTCTAGATTCCTGTTCTGCTTAATCTTTGTGTCAGATTCACATGTCTTAACATACCTTTCTCCCTGCCTCCGTTTGTCTCTCTAAAAATAACTTTAATTACTGTGGTCTTTTCTTTGCTTAAAATAATTTGTGTTTTTTTCTGCTGTACTTGCCTCCAATGTAATATATTCCAAATACTATAACTGTTTATCTTTTTGTTTGTTTTGTCTTCTCTCTTCACACCTTATGCCTTGTGTTTTTAGGCCAGATGGTTGTCTTTTTCCTCATTCGTTGTCTGTCATTGTGCTATTTTTCTTATTTTTCAGATGCAGAAGCAGCCCAGAGATTTCAAAACATGTCCAGGGTGTACCTGGACAGTGTCCCCTTCGATGGACACAAGTGCTGCCTGTTCTCTCTTTCCCAGGAATGAGAATGAACTGACTGTGGGACCTGCTCTAGGTTCTGGCCTCCCATCAGGCTGAGGCTGATCTGTCCAGAAACAGCCTCAAGGCCCACCAAATTAAGCATGGCTCCCATTGGTGGCTTTGGCTCTTATTTCTTAAGCTTATGGGCAGTTGTGAATAAAAAAAGTCCATCAAATCAATGCTTTGATACCGAAATTAAAATTTAGTCATTTTGGCTGCTGCTCTTAAATATTCTTCAAGCACAAAGGCAGTCTAGTCCATCAAGACACTCTGTCTGGTTGCTGGGAGATAATGGCTGTGTCGAGTCCTCAGACAACAGTTCTCATTGACATGTTCTAAATTGCAGTTATTTTTACTGTCATTCAATATATATTGTCCCATATTAACTATAATTTTAATAAAATTCTCAGATTCTTTTATTTTTAAATTTTAAATCTGATAGCTTCATTTTCTGTTCTCTGAATTATTGATGTGTGGTTTTTCAATTTTCTAAAACTTTAATGTTTGTTTCATTTTTGTCCATAATCTCAAGAGTTCATGTAGGCTACCTGTTTGTAGCTTTTAAATTTAGGAGTTGCTTAGACCATTATGTCCTCTTCCTTTGTCTCTATTTGAGGACTATTAATCTAAGTAATTATCAATTTTAAGATTTAACAAACTGATGAGACTTCTTAGAGATCTTAAAAATAAGCTTTAAAGTAACATTTAATTGATATGTAAGCTCTACTGAGTCATTAATATCATTTCTTTGGGTAAAAGTAATACTAGATTTACAATGTAACCAATAATATTCTATTTTCTTCCTACTTACATATTAAACTTGTCACTTTTTTGTTAACTACATTGAATACAAATCAATTATTTTGATCTGTTACTTTAATAGGTCTTTATTTGTTTCAGAAATTATTTTCTATTTTATCCTGCAAGTAGGAGCATTGCTTAACTGCTGTGTGGCATCTGGTTGATTAACATGTCTACTGAGAATACATCCATTTAATACAGTTGTGTTCTCCTCAGCCCAACTAAAAGGCCTCTGTTCTTGAAGCACTGATTCTTGGATTTTGGAGATGTCCAAAGTGTTTTTTATGATCTTAACAGTCAGATCAGCAGACTCTAAAGTTAAAGTTTCTATGTTTCTTGCATCTTAAAAATATTTATTTACCTACCCCATTATCAGAACTTCATTTCTGCTTTTGGAGCATAAAGCCATTTTCAGATGACCACTTCTTATTTTATTGTGTTCCTTATAATTAACAAGGAAAAAAGAGGTTGAATCCATTAGTTTTAAGCTTCTGAACAATTTTGTACTCTATCTGAAAGCATTTCTAAATTCCTTAATGACAGCTTGTTTTTTAGTGCTCTTTACTTTATAATTTCTTTTAAAAATTGACCAGGAAAATAGTTTGTTTCCATTTTGAACATTCTCTATTCATTTTGAGATTAGAGAATTTGTTCTTCCTTGGTCATGGTTGAGTATGTGCATACTGCCACCTGTTTCACAGAACTGGTTTTTATAATGTGTACCAAGTTCACTCCTTTATCTGCTTATTGTTTTCTTTCTTCCTTTTATTCATTTTTTAAAATTTTATTTTAAATGAAACAGTCTTGTTATGCAAGTCTAACCTGTCTTTACCATTAAGTTTAAAAATTAGTTTATGTACTGGTCATATTAAGCCATCATGCCTGTGTGCTTTTTTTGAGTTACAACTGAATAAAAGGTATAGTTTGTACATTTTGAATCCATTGCCCTTTTGAAATTTTTACAGCTTTGGATTCTTAACCATTTTTAGAATAGCATCATGTCTCTTGGACTTCATTTGTTCATTCATAAAGTATTTACTGAACATGTACTTCATGCCTGGCTCTGTTCATAGCCTGGAACTGCTGTCCTCATGGAATTTACACTTGAGTGGTAAAACAGACAATTAAAAGAAAAATAAACAGCATTCTAGACTGTGGTCAATATTAGAAAATAATGAAGTAGGGAAAAGGGAATAAAGGAGTTATGAAGTGGGGTTCAGAAGGGTGGGGTTGCCATTTTAGTTTTGGGGATCGGAAAAAAGACCCCACTGAGATGACATTTGAGTAAAGACCCAAAGGAGGTGAGGAAGTATAAGGTCTGGGTACTAACTTGCTTATACCTACGTGTCCTCCTCCTCCTTCTCCTCCTCCTCCTCCTCCTCCTCCCCTCTTCCTCCTCCTCCTCCTCCTCCTTCTTCTTTAGAGGAGTTGAATTAAGAATCTGACTTATCACTCTTCCCAAAAATACTAACAGAAATGCTTGTTGAGAAACTAAATGCCCATCTTACATGGACCAGTTTAATATTATATGTATTCTAATAAAGGGTATCCTTGTAATATACAAATAAAAGGTGACTGGCTCCATATCTGTACTGTTTAATTACTCTCCAAAATTTATACATAGTCTGGGGGAAAATCTTTCTAGAATCAAATAAATCAAGGAAATATAACTTAAAATTAGCTTTGTGTGGTGGCACATACTCTTAGTCCCAGCACTTGGGAGAAAAAGGCAAGTAGATCTACCTAAGTTCCAGGCCAACTATGTAACGAGTTCAAGGCCCTATATAATGAGTTCAAGGCCATGTAGGGCTACATAGTGAGACCTTATCTCAGAAATGAAAGAGAAAGGTAGGGGGGATTCATTAATGTGATGTTTTACATTCTATATGTGAATGTCTTTGAAAATATTGACCTACCTTTCAATATTTATTTGACATTAATCTCTAAATTTTTATTATTTATTTATTATTAAAATCTAATTTATGCAAAATCCTAATATATAAATTTATCATTTTTCTTAATTGGATCTAAAAACAAATAAATCATGTAAGTAGCTGGTTTAAGATTCCTAGAAAATGCTCCTCAATTGCATATAAGGTGTAGTATATAATTAAACTAGCAAGTATGTGTGTTCTCCCCCTTATTAGAAAAAATTATATCCTCATTATATTTATAAAATCAAAGTAGTGTATAACAGAGGCAGACCAATTATTAGCTTATTCTGCCTCTTTAGGCACAAAGGTGCTTTTATGCAAGAGCATGGTTACCTTAGTATCCTTTTGAGACTTATTATTTCTAGACTTAACACCATGTTTAAAATTTTCTTTAATTTTTTTACTTTATAAAGTTCTACTTCTTTCCTAAGTGGCTTTCAGATTTGATACCCAGCTCCACATTAAACTTTCTCAGACCCTTAAACTGTTTCTATGAAGTAGTAGAGTGTAAGCATTTTAGTAGATTGTAGAGTTTGGAGTTCCTGCTTTTTTTTCCTAGATGTGAATGGCTCTGGTTAGGGTACCTGACCTCTACCCCAATTCCTCATCCTTCCAGTGTAAATCACAGAAGAACCTGTTTACAGAGATTGGGGGGATTAAAGGAATTGCTTCTGGTCTCTGAAGTCCATAGCACACAGGAGACAGTATGAAAGTAACTGTATGCTTGTTGCTGTTGTTAAGTCAACATCCATGGTTTTATGTTAGTCTACATTTTACTGAAAATGAATTTCCCTGAGTTTTAACCCATTTTTCATTCTGGCCCACCCATATCATTTCAAAAACCACTACTGTTAATTCTCCTTTTTAAACCTGTATACAGAGTGTTCTAGTCTTAAATACCACTAGACTTTGTTATTAAAGTGCACACTACATTATATTTTGAGAAAATATTTATGAATGTTCTAGGTTTATTTTAGATATTTAAATTTTATCACAATTTTCCACTAAATTATATTGCCTTGTACTTGACTACTTTATGACCCATCTCATACTTTCAATGCACCTGTGATTTTGAGATCCTTCTGTATTCTTACTCTTAACAGCTAGGTATTTGACTAGCCAGAGAGGTTTACTGTTCCTTTCTGCATCTTTGAAATATGAGATCCTAGCGATCTTAATCTTCCACACTGAAAATCTGTTTATCCGCATCACCGTGCTGGATGGTGCTGTGGAAGGAATGCATGCCTGAGATAAAGTAGACAGGCATAGGCATTTTTCCTAGTTATACAGTCTGTAGCATCAGGAAAATTTAATCCTTGCTAAGCCTCAGGTTTCTCATCACTAAAAGAAACATAGTAATTTCTTTACAAGGCAGCTATAAACAAGTAGAAACCATGTATGGAAATCAGTGGGTCATGTTACTAATTCAAATAATTTACCTTAATATTTAAATTATTTGGCACTGGAAAAACTAGGCATTTAGTAAATGTACATTGTTGCCACTGCTGCCTCTGGTGCTGCTGTTACTGCTTCTGCTCCTGCTGCTGCCCCAGCTGTTACTGCTGCTGTTACTGTTATTTCTTGATGACAGGAGACCCTGCTGACTGGATATCTGTAGAATCTCATGGCTGAGAGTTTTAGTGGCAGTCCATCTGTACTGTAGTTATTTATAGTGTTGACTTTACAGTTCAGTCTTGCAATATATTCTTTTCAACTACTGGGTAATTGGCATCACAGCGCTTTAATTAAATATTGTGCAGTTTTCTAACCCCAGAATTGAATATGATTCTGTCTGCTTTGTCTGAAGACTATGGAACTACTCTGCCTTATTGAAAACTAGTACAGAACCCTCTCGGCTTAGAAGGACATCAGTCCTTTTGAGCTGACATTTTCTTTCTTAAAGACAACTTTTGTATTAATTGACATCAAGTAGGCATTTCCAAAATTCCATAGCTGCTTATCCAACCCAATTTAATGAATACACAATTGTACTGGTTAGCAGTATTTTTATTCATCTATAGAATGCAGAAGTAATCTTGAAAAGTAGTGCATGTTTCTCCAGTTTTAGGTCATATTGAACTCAGCCATGAAATTGCTGTTGTTTCCCCTTTTCTCTGTCTCCTCATCCTGTATTCTCTAGTGTGCCTATATATACTCACCGTATAAAACAGAACTGATGTCAACTATTGTTTTATTTTCTGAGATGCTTGCCCATGCTGAAAAATTGAGAATAGAAGGATCATTCTCACCCAGTGTGGTGGTGTGTGCTTTTAATCCCAGCACTCAGGAGATAGGCAGACAGATCTCTGTGAATTTGAGGCCACCTTGGTCTACTTAGTTCTAGCAACCCAGGACTACATAGTGAGATTCTTTCTCAAAAAAGGAAAAAGGAAGGAAGGAAGGAAGTCTCTTAGCCTTCTTCATGGCAGAAGAATCCATGGTAAATGCATTATCTATAGCTCAATCTTATAAAGCAAGTCTAGTTCGTTGAATAAAATAGCCTATTCAATACCTTTTAAAATAGTTTTCAGTGCTTACTTAGTTCTGAGTGTGATTACTAAGTCTGTGCTAAGCAGAAACCCCACTGTCACACTGCTGTGGTAAATTGTGGTAAATTAGGTTGAAAGTTGTTTTTGTTTTGTAGAGTTAAATGTTGTAAATGCATTTATAGATATAAATATGTTTATTATTCTTTATTAACCCCTTGAATTTAAAGACTACTAGAGAGAAATGAAAATCAACAACTGAGTTTTCTTGAATTCTTCCATCTAGTCTCACAATCACTGAGTACTGACTTGTATGCCTAGCATCAGTGTACTCAGTAGCTGTTTCTCGTGGTTTGATGCAGGCGACTTCCTGTATACTCATGACACTGATGCTAGTTTCCCACCTTCTATACACAAAACTGCCGGGAATTGGAATTGTAAACATTACTGAAAGGTATGGTCTGTGTCCCTAAGATAATATAGAACAAGGGGCCAGAACAGTAAAACAGGTAGTCTACACTGAAACCATTTAATTAGCTGATTTCATATGATTTTTGTATAATATTACATTAAAAGGAATCCAAAGTGAAATGCCATTTTTCTATACCACTGTCAACTAAAAATCAGTAATCATCATTTGTCATGTGTGCAAATAGTAAGTAAATTTTTATTGGTGGAGGCAACCCTTTCTTTTTAAACCTTACATTTGAAAATATTTTTTAAAAAAGCACTCTTACTGAATCTGTGGATGTGTTGAATAGTACATAAGGAGCTAGTTCATAATTTCTTGTTAATTTCTGCCCTCAGTTGGAGGGCAATTTCTGGACCTGGTCATAATCCAAGTTATGGATTCTAAATGTCATATTTATTTCATATCCCTAAATTAGTGTGGGGTAAAAAGAAAACTAGGCTGATCTGTGACACATTCATTTGGTGGTCTATCCTTCTGTGAACCTCTATGGTGACTGTGATATGAGATACTGGGAGATCTTCTTTCTAGATCTCAGTCATTAAGATCACAAACCAAATCTTCAAGAACTCAAGCAGTGTTTCCTTATCAAAGTAGATACATTACATATGGGCTTTGCAGGAAATTTTATGCCATAGGTATGAAATGTGCATGAAGCTAAAATGGTTTCGGTCAGCTTAAACTTCTTCCATGACATCCTGTAATAAGCAGGCAATAGTGAGCAGCCACGTGAGATGGAAAGATAAATTAACTTTGTAGTTCATCCATTTTAGGCAATCTACCAGTCTCTTCCATTGATTTTGATTGATCTTCCCTAAGACTAGCCTTATTTTCTCTAGTATGAAATGATCTATTCATTCTCAACTTGAGGGTTTGATTTGATCATCTAAAGCTGGATGATCCATTGATGAGGGCATTCTTTCAGCCTTCTGGCACAAAACTTTGTTATAGGTGGTAAATCAAGAGTGGGATTCCATAGGCGGTATGTGCAAGTGCACTTGCATGTATGTGTGTATAGCTATTGGTGGTCTAATTTTTGTTACATTTTTGCACACCTTTTGTTTGTTTTTTATCTGTTACTTAAAAAAATATCTAGAATGATATTTCTGCTCCTTAACATGTATTTATTTCTGTGCTAGAGGTCAAACCTAGAGTTTGGAACATGCTGGCTACTTCTCCAGCTGTTTTCCTAGCCAAGTACTAGAGCCATATCCCTACCACTGAGCCTCCAGCCCAGCGCATGTTAGAGAAAGCAACCGACCACTGACCATGTTCCCAGCCTACTGGATAGGAGAGGTGTGATGGTCTAGCTTTAGATGATCAAATCAAACCCTCAAGTTGAGAATGAATAGATCATTTCATACTAGAGAAAATAAGGCTAGTCTTAGGGAAGATCAATCAAAATTAGTGCCTAATATGTTTTGGTTGTGGTGGAAGCATGGTAGAAGTAAAGATCATCATGTGCTAAAAGTAGCCAGTGTTGTACAATCTCAAGTTCTGAGCCAGAAAATTGATTTCAGACTTTCTCTATGGTAACAATAGGTAACATTTATTGATCACTTTAAGTGTGCCAGGTACTCTTTTAAAAATAGTTTGCATTTATTTCTCAGGAATTGTTCTGTGCTCTGATTATCCTGAGCTTTTCTAGAAAAGTGGGATATAGTAGTAAGTCAAATAGTTTGCCATAGGTCATATAACTGCTAAGTAGATAATCTCAATTTTAGTTTTGACTATCTGCCTTCAGAAGTAAAACTACTAAGTATTGTTGTTTCTTTGGTTGTATCTATGATTCCAGGTGCAATTATTCCTGCCTTGGTTGATTAGCCAAGGATTGGATAAGACCCAGCTTCTCTTTCAACAGATGGACAAGTGACACATTTGTAGCACTGGGGCAATAATCCACCCCCCCCCCCCATGTGTAGGGCATCATTTCTGATACATGGCAACAAAACAGAAAACTACCTAGAATATTTCTGCTCCTTAACATGTATTTATTTCTGTGCAAAACATGGCAAAAAGTCACATAGAATTAGACTTTTAGCAAGATTAGTCTGACAGTCACACTCATGTTTTAGAGTCAAAACCACTTTGAGACAGAGAAATTTTCCTTTTTTTCCTGACATGGTAATAAGAGAGCCTAATTAACAGGAAAAGGATCTGTTAAGAAACAGTCCCGTAGGAGTGTGCTGTGCCGGCCATGTGCTTAACCTGCTGCAGGGGCTTTAGCTTTATTGCTTTAATATTTTAGGCCTCAGATGCTTGCATCTGTAAGATAAAGGCAGTTGTATAATGAAATCTTCGGACTCCAGTATATCTCTGAGTTTAATTATCAGCTGACCGAGCACAAAGAAAAACGGGAGAGTCTTTTTCTGGGTGTTGATTCTGAAGTTACTTGGGTAGAAACAATGCAGGGAGTGGTTGGTACCTACACATGGATATTCTGCAGGCATCTCTTCCCTGTGCTCAAAACCGAATTTATCATCTGTAGAAATCATTCATATCCTCTGAGTTTCTTCTTTTAGTTAATGCCTCTGACATTGTTTTGACTAGTCAAGGAAGACTTTTATGGTGGGTTGTGTATTCTAAACTTTTAGGTTCAGTATGGACATTTAACCATCATGGTCTTCCCTGAAGCGAGTG
Organism: Rhynchomys soricoides; assembly: GCA_019843965.1. Taxonomy (NCBI): domain Eukaryota; kingdom Metazoa; phylum Chordata; class Mammalia; order Rodentia; family Muridae; genus Rhynchomys; species Rhynchomys soricoides. The sequence continues at coordinate 4,553,465 of JADRCH010000036.1, read as the reverse complement.
ACCTCTGCCATCTCTTCAGTTTTGTCTTTTGACTACTGTTTCATTTATGTTCTTTCTGCTCTTATGTTTCTGTGAGATGAGTCTGTACTGTTTCAGTCATGTCACTGCTATCTTGTTTCATGGTATTTTTATTTAATTTTTTTCTTCTCTTTTGGGTTGGCCTTTCTTTGCTAACTCATATTCCTTCTAAAGAGCCAAGTTGCATTGTGCACTCTGCTGTCCCTTTCTTGTCTCCTGATCATAGTGGCTCATGCCTTTAAGAAGCCATTGTACCATATAGATGTTTCTTTTCTAAATATTTATTTCAGTAGATTTTCTTGACAATGACCTCCTCAAGAGGAGAGACTGATTCTTGGGACTAGAACACTTAGCACACAGGTTCATGCACAATATGGTAAATGTCTGGCATCAATCTGTTCACACATTGCAGAGAAAATGGTCAGAAAGATATTCTTGTGTTTCACTGGTCTTTCATAGACTGATGCTATCCTTTTTAGTCCTACCTAAAGTGGTTCACGTAACTGCTGAGGCATATTTCTCTTTTGCTTCTAACTTGCTTGGAATCTGAGTTAAGTTCCCTCACACTTTGACAGAAGCACCTTACTCACTGAGCCATCTCATCAGCCCCCTTTTAACAAAAATCCTTCCATTGAAATTTATATTTGTAAAACTAGAATGTGGGACACTTAAAATGAACCTGAGTATTTTTCTCCTTGTGGGTCCTTCCTTTGCCTCATAGCATGTGTATAATATGAAATAACTCTCAGGGGAGCATACTACTATAATTGAACTACAGTGTTCACATCATGTGTAGCCTTGTGATGAGCACATGATCTGCAAAAAATGATCCATGCATTTCATTTAAACTGTAGAGATAAGGGGATTAACCTATAGAAATTGTTTTTGAATTATTTATGTACATGAGTACATCAGCTGTCTTCACACTCACCAGAAGAGGGAATCAGATCCTATTATAGATGGTTACAAGCCACTACGTGATTGCTGGGATTTGAACTCAGGGCCTCTGGAATAATGACCAGTGCTATTAACTGCTGAGCCATCTCTCCAGCCCTAACCTATAGAATTTATCAGAGATCTATTTCAGCAGGTTTCCATGGGGAAATAGTAATAAAAATTACTTTTTTTCAAATCATGTTGAAATTAACACTAATGTTCTTTGTAATGAAATCTTCATGTTTGTACACTACATTCCATAAAGACATAGTCCACATTTAGAGTTAAACCACGTAATTGGCTAGTAGCAGGTCAGTAGGTCAGAACTTTGAGCTTAGGAAAGTGACTACATCTCAAATTATAACCACTTCAGCAAGTATCTTTAATATATTTAATTTAGGTAACAATTCTTTTTCTTTTCCATAAATATGAGTGATATATTAATATGTGTATTTAAGTTTATGAATCTTAATGTATGCTTTGTTGTTATAAAATCATAGTATACTTTTCATTGATAAGTTTATAATTATGGAATTTAGAGTTGTTTTTCTGAATCCTAATGATTATTACATTTTTGTCCTATAAAGAAACTACTTGTATGGTAAATGCACAAAGCTGGATTGAGAGGATAGCCTCTTAGAGCTGTTATTTTAGTAACTTCTTGTATTCTGACTTCTTAGCCTCTTAGCTAGTAAAATGAAGACTAGTGAAAGTCTTTACCAGCTATGTGTTGTAGACATAGTGAGACCCAGTGAAATGCTGTAGACATGTCAAGGTGATTAACAGCGGTGCTTGCTAGGATTTTCTATAGTAGAGTAGAGTGGAGGAATCTTAATATTTTAAACACTATCTTGTTGCACCAGCTTATTGCGATTTTTCAGACTAAATTTAAGATGTTTAAATGCTTAGAATTGAAAATATTACAATAGACAAATATTTAATTTTAAAACTTAATAAATATAAGCTTTTACTTTTTCAGACAACTGTTTTCTTATTTATATATGATCTTAAAGTTTTTAAATTTTTCCTGTGTACTTCATTAAAAGCAATGAAGTTGTACTGCATAATTTACATATGTATATTGTTATGAAATTAAGAAATCTTAACCCCCAAAAGAAATAGAATTTAAAGTGTTTCAATTTTCTTTGCGAATTTTAGTTTTTCAATTTTAAAATTATTGCAAATTATTATAGTATACTTCTAGCATGGTAGTTCAACAAAATTATCCATTTTGTTACACTTTTATCTAATAAGTACAATATAGATAATTTCTACACTTCTTTGCTAATATCTAAAAAAGCATTAACACAGCTTTCTCTGCTTTTCGGTGGTAGCACTTAGCTATAACCATCTGCATATACCCTGATTTTTAAATTGTATTCTTACAAAGGCGGGTGTGTGCTAACACTCCACGTTTCATTGACTGACCATGGGAAAACCCATTAGGGTAGTTGATAGTTCTGTTAGATACCTTCATTTTTGTGCATGAAATTTGTTGTAATAGCTTTATGTTAAATATTATTCTTTATACGTAACTATTTAGTCTTTATAAAATTACAAATCACTTAACTCTTGATAATGTATTTCAGGTCAGGTTACCTCCATATGAATTTTAAAATGAAATTTAATTTAGTCCTCAAGAGTTTCTAACACCAAGGTCCTTTTAACATTTTTGCTTTATATCACATTGATTTTTTTAAAAAAATTATATGGAGATGCCGTATGTCTAAAAAGTTTTACAAAATTTTTTAGCAGTCAAGAATTTTTAAAATGTGTTTGAATGGTGGTTTTTGTGAGGATTTACCCTCAATTCTTTATTTTTTTCTTTTGATTTTTTTTTTTTTTGTTTTTGCTGCCTTCATTGTAATTTGCTGTATGTTTATTGTAGGTTTGTCACATTTGAGTTTTGCAATAGATCAAAGTCATCTCTTACTTTTTATGCCCTAAGATCAGTAAAATCTAGTGTAAATTGTACATACAGGTCTTTTGGTTGCTTTCCATTCTTAAAGTGTTTCTTGGAAGTTGTTTTACTGATACGGTTTTTTTCTTTCATTTTGTAAGGGTCTTAGCAAAAAGACAGTTTCTTAAATTCTGTTTTTCTTAGACAGGAAAGAAATACATGTCCTTTTTCTTGTTCTGGGGAGTATACCAGAGCACCTTACTCACGCTGGGCAATCACACTATCCCTGAGCCGGGTCCTGCCCTGAAGTACAGTCATTCATTTAGCACAGCCATTCAGCCTGTTGTGTGTTCTCTATTTTTACATTATTTACAGCATCAGTCAGTTCTACTAGAGACTGTACATTGCTTTAGATTTACATTTTAATTAAGCATGCCAAAAACTTCATATTTTCATATTTTCTAATTGTAAGTATAATATAAAATAATCAATACTTATTTTGTTTTTAAGATTAAAAACTGAAGCTCCCACTAAGGGACAAGAATCTGTGTCTAAGGTAAAGTTTGTTTTATTTCATAACTTCATTTTTTTTTTCATTTGGAAGAATTGTTGCCACAATTTTTCAGAAATTTCAATTGCAAATAAATGTCAGTAACAATTATTGCTGTTTGTAGTATGAAAATGATGAGACTAAAAGGTCTCATTTAAAGTAAAGTTGTCAGGTGTTTTTGCTTTGACAAAGAGATCACATATTTTGATTTGTCTATTGCTTAGTTAAACTGTTGAGTGATGGTAAATTTATGAGTTAAATTCCAACCTCAGTAAAACCTCAGGCATTTAACACAGTGAGAAATTAGTACTTCCACATGGCCTAATATTTTCAGACATTTAAATCTGCAAAGAATATAACAAGCTTTTAGAGTAAAGGCATTTTGTGTGTGTGTGTGTGTAATAGTACATGATTGTAAACCTCACTTGCTAGACAGTCTGGTAGGTCGTCCTGATCATCTAGAAATAGTTTTGAGCTTCCCTTTACTTTCTTAATGGTGGTTTGTTTTTAATCCTTTTTTTTTTTTTTTTTTTGGCCACCTTAGTCGGTAGATGAAGAGAGTCAGATTGATCTTTTGTTTTAACCCCCCCCCCTTTTTTTTTTTGAACCATAGAAGCTGTTCTTTGGTTTAAAAGGTTTTTGGCTACAAATATGTGTCTTTATTGGATGTTGGATTTTCAAATTGGTTTCTTCTTGAGCGAGTTTCATTGGTTGTGGTTTTGAGGAATCTGTCCATTTTACCTAAGATGCTGAATTATGTTGAGTGTAGTGTTGTTTGTGTTTCTGTGTTTGAAATACCTGTGGGATGTGCAGTGATGTCTCTTCTTTTGCTCTTGATAATGAAAATGTATCCCCCCATTGTTCTTGTTTTACATTTTTATACTCTATAAAGACAGAGAATGCAATTTTGTGCTTTATGTGGTTAATCTTTTAGAGTTATTGAAAACATAAAAGTTGATTTTGTTTTTACTTTGCTATTTTTAATGCTTTTTATTTCTTTTTAAATCTTTTTGTTTTTCTCTTTGAAGACCTTTCATTATCTCATGTTACACAGCTTTTTGTTTCTGTTTTATTTTAAAATGTTTTCATTTTGGAAGATATTTTTGTTGGATATAGATTTCTGGATGGAGAGTTTTATCATTTTCTTCAGTTGTTTAAAGTTCTTGACAAGATGTCTGATAATCGTTTCTGTATTTATACTCTTGACATTTTTCTTTGATTTCCCCACAAGATGTTTGTTATCTTCATTTGTGACCTGTTAGAACTTGATGTTCCTAAGTCAGGTGCTTTTGCTTATTTAATGTGCTGATCTATTGGTGTCTTTGGTTATTTATTTATTTATTTATTTATTTATTTATTTATTTATTTTTGGTTTTTCTAGACAGGGTTTCTCTGTGTAGCTATGGCTGTGCTGGAACTTACTTTGTAGACCAGGCTGGCCTCGAACTCAGAAATCCGCCTGCGTCTGCCTCCCAAGTGCTGGGATTAAAGGCGTGTGCCACCACTGCCGGGCTATTTTTTATATTTATGATAATTGATATTTTTCAACTGTCTTTTATCTGCTAGCTTTCAGTTTTATATATTAAAGCATCTTACCGTTTGCTCTTTTAAGCCTTGTGCTGGTTTCCAGTACCCACTTCTTTTATTCTTCTATTTTTCATTTTCTTTGTTTTTCAGTTTGGATATTCTGTGTCCTAACCATCCCAATTGTGCAACTGGGTTTTCAGTTGTGCCGGTGTACTGACAAGCCCATCAGTGAATACACTTCTAACTTTAAAAGCTTTAGTGTTTGGACTGTTTTCTGATTATCACTTATGATTCACTACTGAAATATGCAAGCTGCTCTTCTTTTTAGCTAAAGCATTTAACTGATTAATTGTAGGAATTTAAACTTTTTGGGCTGGAGAGATGGCTCAGCTCTTAAGCAGCTGCTCTTGGAGAGAACTGAGGTTCAATTCCCAGCAGCCACATGTTTCTTACAACCATCTGTAACTCCAGTTTAAGGGGATCCGATGCCCTCTTCTGGCCTCCATGGATACTAGGTATGCACACGGTACACATACATACAATACGGCAAAACACCCATACACATAAATATTTAAAAAGTCTTACGGTGGGTGGGTTTTTCTTGTAGAGAGGACCTGGGTTTGGATCCCAGCACCTACCTGGCAGCTCACAACCTTCTGTAACTCTAGTTCCAGGGTTTGCAACTCTCTTTTCTGACCTCTGTGAACACCACACATGCATGTGGTGCACGTACTTATATGCAGACAAAATATTCATGCATATAAAATAATAAATCTCTAATGTATTTTTTTGCCTGAAGTACTTGGAAGATAGCTCAGCTGGTAGTGTTTGTCAGGCATGTATGAGGTTTAGAGTTCAATCACCAGGAGCTACATAAAGAGTCAGTCGTGATATCACACACTTCTAATCTCAGCATGAGGGAGGCAGAGATAGGTAGATCCCTGGGACTTGATTTGAGCCTCATCAGTAAACTCCAGGTCCTAAAGAAAGACCCTGTTTCAAAAAATAAGGTAGAGAACATTTGAGAAAAATACTTGATGTTGACTCTGGTCTCCACACACGTGCTCATACATCTATACCTTCATACATGAATGTGCACAGGCACAAAAGTGAAATTTGTCCCTCTGGTAATTCCTGTATCTGGATTGTGCTGAGAGTCCAGCTAGTTCTTTGTCATCTAACAGTATATGCATCCTGCCTTCCTTGCTTTTCAGTTAAATATTTGGTTGGAAGACATTATGTGTAGGACTGAAGAGAACAGTATGTGTAATACATATCTTTTTCTGTTTTAGGCCATTCACATGGGACTTGAGTCTGTCTAGTCAAGGACTGAATTCAATTTGAGTTTTCTCATTGCTAATGAGAAATCCTGAGAGAAACAGGGTCTTTTTATGGGACTTCAGGTTTACCGATAAGGCTCAAATCCAATACCAATAGCATCTTCCCTTTATTCTTTCCTGTTAACATTCATATTTAGCTAGAATAAATCATCAAACTTAGCTGGGCAGTGGTAGCGCACGCCTTTAATCCCAGTACTTGGGAGGCAGAGGCAGGCTGATTTCTGAGTTCGAGGCCAGTCTGGTCTACAGAGTGAATTCCAGGACAGCCAGGGCTATACAGAGAAACCCTGTTTCGAAAAACCACACACACACACAAAAAAATCATCAAACTTATATTTGATTTCCCTGCTTTTGGTGTCAGGAAAGCCACTTTTTAAATATACAAATCATATTTTTAAGTATGCTTAGATGTTATATGCATATTGAACCCTTTGTTACGTTTTATTTGTGTGTGTTTGTGTCTGTGTACCTGTGTGTGCAAGTACCCACCTAGGCCAGGAGGCAGCATCAGATACCCTAGAGCTAGTTAGAGCATTTGAGAGCCACCTACTGTGGATGCTGAGATCAGAACTCCAGTCCTCTGTAAGAGCAGCAAGCATTCGGAACTGCCGAGCAATCTCTCCCGTTCCTCTTGCCTCAGACTTTTCATTTACTGTATGTTTTGATAGGTATATTTTGCACTGTGACTGACTGTTGCGGTAATTAAAATTTTACTTATTTAGACCCACCTCCTCTGTCCTTTGTTCCTCTATACCATCATTCCACCATTCCACAGGGATAGAATTAGAGTAGGCCAAATGAGGCCTTCACATCTGGGCCACAAGTAAAGAGGTGAAGTCTCAAAATTTTAATAAGTAAATTAAGTACTACTTTAATTCTATTTTAAAGCATCACAGTAATTTCAGAATAATTCACGATGAGCATAATCTGAAATTTTTAAAGATGGAATCTTGTTTTGTTCTTATATTTCCCGCCTTTGTGGGGCAGATAATGAAAGAGACCCACTTTCATTTGACCTTTTCCTCTAATGCTCCTTTCCTTGTTCAGTCATAAGAGAAGCTGACAGGTTGTTCTCATTGAACATAGCTTCAGTTTGTAGTGGTGCCATGCCAGCAGAAACATTCATTTAATTACTAATCTTTGTTGAGTTTTAACATAGTAAGTGTAGGTAGTAGTTATATAATAAATGCAATTTTTATTTATTAATATAATTGGCCTGTTACAAATGAAGCTTGAAAAAAATATTAAATAATTTTTGAAAAGTTATTTTCTTACTAGGAAAATTGTCAGTTTCTCTGTTTAAAGCAGTGATTGCAGCCATATGTGAGATAGTTCAAAGCAGATACAGTGTTCAACCATCCCTCCAGCCCTGCATTTCTACTCTTAATGTGAAACAAAGACAAGATCTTTTACTCCAATTGGTGTTTGCTCTGTTATAAATTCATTGATTAGGTATCTGGGTCTTGTTTATTTCTCAGTTACTTCTAATGGATTCTTGGGTTTGGTCTCTTCATCATGTCCCAGAGTTACTGAGATTTTTTTTTTTTTTTTTTGGTTTTTTTTTGTTTGTTTGTTTTGGTTTGGTTTGGTTTTTCGAGACAGGGTTTTTCTGTGTAGCCCTGGCTGTCCTGGAACTCACTCTGTAGACCAGGCTGGCCTTGAACTCAGAAATCCGCCTGCCTCTGCCTCCCAAGTGCTGGGATTAAAGGCGTGCGCCACCACTGCCAGGCAAGTTACTGAGATTTTTGATAAAGCTTGGTTATTTCATTTGTTTTCTCTTCTAATGATATCTGGATGCAGTATTTCCTCAGCCTTGGTCTTCATCCCTGCTGTTCTTTTCCCTGCTTCATCTAGTCTATTGGTGATAAGTTGCATTGTGCTTATTTTATCATATTTTTCATTTCTACAGCTGCCTTGCTTTTTAACCTTTTTCTGAGTTGTGGCTTCTGTGTCCATTGGGATGGACATCTTTCCCCGTTTACTTAGAAGTAGGCAGTCTTCTCTCTGAGGGCTCAGTCTATAGTACTACTCCAAGAAGAAACAAACGGCCTTTATAAGGCAATAAAACAAGACATGGAAATAGAATTTAAATCAATTGAAGCCAATGACTATCCCACCAGTAACTACTAGAAAATAAAATGGCACAGGCCAGCAAGGTGACTAGCAGGTAAAGGCTCTTGCCACCAAGCCCACAGGACAGACTTCTGCAAATTGTCCTCTAATCTCAACACATACACCGTGGTACATGTGTGTGCATGTACATACAAACAAACAAAATAATAGAGGCGGTGTTAAGTAGGACATAAAGTTAGAAATTACAGTCAGTTCATAAGAACATGAAATAAAAGGACAGGCATGTAAAGAGGTAAAAAGAAGTGGTAAGCTTGAGTAAAAGGGGAAAAACGATGAAGAATGTAAAGAAAAGCTAAAAGAGAATACATTTTTTTTAAAAGGATGAAAAATTTTAGACCTTTTTTTTTTTTTGAGTCTAATACTTGAAGAGACTGGTAGCTGGAGTTTTGAACCCGAAATCTCTTCTCTTTTCCACTGTTCTGTCCTGGGCTCAGTGCCTCCCAGTGCTGAATTTTCTTTGTGTAATAGGAACCACTGCTAGCCACATCTTAGTTCTGTGGACTGAAGGCTAGACAAGTTCTTATTTGCTCCCAATACCTTTCAGTTTGTGTGCCCTTGGGTGATGAGCATCCAAGTTGAGAAATTTTCTCAAGAGTAAAGGAAACAAACTAATCTATGCCAAAGAGATCTGAGGGAACCAAGCAGCTTCAGAGCCTTCCTAGCAGTGGATCACCCTGGGGATGGGAAAGAGGAAGCTTAAGTTTCTTATTTTTGCTAGCATCAGACCTCACATAGCAAGGAGGCATCTCCAGAGTCTGAGCAATCTGTCAGCTGCAGGCTGCGGGCTATCATCTCCCTGGTAATCCCAAATCCCCAAATTGTCATATGGGGCGGTGTCACTGGTTGGCCCTTCCTAACCTGAGTTCCCTGCTGCCTAAACTGCTTAGCATGTTCATTCATCTTGCATTCTCTTCTCTGTGTTAGTGTCTCCAGGTACCCTAACTTGTGATTCTCCCTCTTTTCTGGTTTCCAGAGTAGCTCAGGCCCAAACAGGATCCTTTTCAAGATGTTATATTGTGATGTAATATGGGGGCATTGTAAAATGGATTTCTAATCCAATGCTGGTCCTGTCATGTAGGAAGAGTTATTTTCCTACTAAAATTTCTTACCAGATTTAAGGTTTGTGAGGATTATAGGCTTATCCTGTGTGTGCTAGGACTGCTATCCCATCTTCAGCAAGTTGCCTGCCTGGTTGTCTTTGTGGATCTAATTAGCTTCTACTTCTTTCTCTGGGAAGGATGTGCTAGAGCTGAGGTCTGTTTGCTCTTGTTGCTTATGTAGTATTTGTGTGTCTCTAGCTCTACAGTTAGCCATCTTTCTTAATTCCTAATGTTTTGCTTCTTCCTCCCTTCAGAGTAAAATCTACTAGTCATTTATGGAGTCACATTAGGTTGCTACTAAGAACGCTGCCTTTGGTTTGGTTTGGTTTGGTTTTAAGATAAGGTTTCTCTGTGTAGCCCTGGCTCTCCTGAAACTCTCTTTGTAGGCCTTGCTGACCTTGAACTCACAGAAATGCACCTGCCTCTGCCTCCCAATCGCTGGGATTAAAGGCGTGTATAACACATGCCTGGCAAGAACTCTGCCATTTTTAATCCAGGCATCCTGTATTATATTTTTAGTAGATCTTTTATCTATGGTAAATCATGTGCTGATAATGGAAAATGTCCTTTGTTTTTTGTTTTGTTTTGTTTTGTTTTTTGTTTTCACTGGATTAGATAGATCTACAGAATGTTGATGTGCTACATTACATGTCAGTCTCACTCATTAATACTGGCCCTAAGTTTATCTGTGACGCATAGGAGTTTCCCAGAAATAAAAGTTCTTGCTTAATTTTGTTGCTAACATGAAAACACGATGTTTTGCTTGATATGTCAAGCTCACTTTATGAAATATCTTCTGGATATCAAAATCAAAATACATATAGTTTGGCTTCCATTTAAAACAAAAGTGACATTTTATGGGGGAGGGGGGGAGTCTATGTTCAGTTCACAATACAGCCATAGACCCTGATCCTTTAAATATATGCACAGATTATTGACAAGACATGAGTTCAAAGACTGAAACCTAAGGCTGTGGGGTGTAGCTCAGTAGAGCTCCACTGTACAGTGCACATGGCCCTGGGCTTATCCTCAGCACTGTAGTAGTAGTAGTAGTAGTAGTGGTGGTAGTAGTGGTAGTAGTAGTGGTAGTAGTAGTGGTAGTAGTGGTGGTAGTGGTAGTGGTAGTGGTGGTAGTAGTGGT
>JADRCH010000036.1:4526975-4542810 GCA_019843965.1 Rhynchomys soricoides | reverse complement strand
GTAGTAGTGGTAGTGGTGGTAGTAGTGGTAGTAGTAGTGGTAGTAGTAGTGGTGGTAGTGGTGGTGGTAGTAGTAGTGGTAGTAGTAGTGGTAGTAGTAGTAGTAGTACATTAGTTCTGCTTGTGTTTGGTAATGGAGAATACAATGGCTGCTGGTACACTTTGGGTGCTTTTGTCTTGATTTATGTTACGGTACCAGCATTTTTATTCCTTGCTGGTCTTGTATTATACTAAGAATTTTGACTTCACTTAATTCCTGAAAACTGAAAACTAATGTGGATTCCCTGGGTGTCTGTGAATCATATTTTGAGACCTACTGATGTAAATTTTAATGTGAATTTACCTCCTGAATTTGTGTGCATACATCCTTCGCAGTTTGCATGGATATTGTTTAGCCTTTGCTGCAGTGAAATCCAGTGTGCTAATGCTGAGGTGAGGGATTTTATGAAGACCTTTCCCAGCACACAGTCTTTTCGGGGAATGGGTGTTTTGAGACTGATTAGTGTCTACAAAGAGAAATCCAGTCCCTCATGCTGTTCTTTGCAGTTTCTGGTCCTCACATAGTCTTTTTTTGTTTTTGTTGTTTTGTTTTTGTTTTTGTTTGTTTGTTTTTCCAAATCAGGGTTTCTCTGTGTAGCCCTGGCTGTCCCGGAACTCACTCTGTAGACCAGGCTGGCCTTGAACTCAGAAATCTGCCTACCTCTGCCTCCCAAGTGCTGGGATTAAAGGCGTGCACCACCACTGCCCAGCCTCACATAGTCTTGATTAGATAGTTCAGAGAGCTGACTGTTCACCTCTGTGGTAAGGGAAGGAAGCTCTACCTTTTGTGAGTTGGAGAAAAAGCAGTAGATTCCCGGCAGTTCCTGTGCATCAGTTTTGCCTTTTACATGCTCAGCATTAGACCAGGTTTCTCTAAAATCCTTACCTCTGAGCCCCTGTCCAGAGCAACTCACTCCCTCACTGCCCTCCTGTGGGCATCACTGTCACTTCCACCATCCTGCTGAACCCTCACTATTTCAGCCACTTGCCAGCTTCTAAAATATTGTTGACATGTCTTTACTAAAAAGCATGGTTAGTATTTTCTTGGGGGTTGTTTGTTTGTTTTATGAGTGAAATCACTTAATTCTCAGGTATAATTTTTAGCAGAATTGGAAGAAAATAAGGACATACATGTGTGTGACTCGTGTCACAGGCTTGAGTCAGTCTGCTGGGGTTAAGAGCAAGACCTCTGCTGTGTTCTGTATCGCTTGGACTTTGATCCCTCTACTTCTCAGTTGTACAGACATCAATTATGATATCTCACGTGTGGGCTAAATGAAACCCAATGTAATTCTTAGTACACTCCACACAGTGTGTGTGCTTGGAGGCTGTGGTTGTCAGGGACTTCCGTGCCACTGCCACTAGTTGGAGGTTTTCCAGTATTCCTTACTCACGCTCAACATTTGAAATAAGCAAAATGTTCCTTCAATATATCTACCTTTTCATACTTGTGGCTTGACAGTGGAAGAATTAACATAATTCTTAAATATGAAATAACAATTTCAAGTGTTTTTTTTTTTCTAAGTATCTGCAGTATATGTATGATTCTGGGGTGCGGTATCTTATTATTTATATTCAAGTTTCAACTAGTTTTCTGCTTGAATAACTTCCACATTTGAAAACTCTGGTAAAGAAAATAGGCAACATCTCACTCACTATGTGGTCTTCAGTGATCTGGAACTCGGTGTGTAGACCAGGCTGGCCTTGCACTCACAGAGATCTGCCTGCCTCTGCCTCCCAAGTGCTGGGAGTAAAGGTGTGAGCTACTACATTCACCTGGGAAATAGTTCTTAATAAAGATGGGCACTATTTTTTTACTTTAATTCAAAACTTTTTGGTATACTGAAAATGTTATATACTTTTAAAAATGCCTATTATTCTACTGAACACTTAAGATTGAAAAATTCATTTTCTGTTCCTTTGGTGTATTAGCTTATACACTTAAATTGCTCCTATCCAGGACATTTAGTATAATAATAATAATAATAATAATAATAGTAGTAGTAGTAGTAGTAGTAGTAGTAAAGTTTAGCCATGAATGTAAAAGTGTTATTATTTCAGGAAACAGCAAGACATAGTACAGCTGAAGGAGAACCAGGAGCATCACATTCTGAAAGGTAAGAGTAGGGGAAATGAGTCTTTTGATCAAGTTTATTGAAACAAATTAATACTTGGCCTAAATTATATTTCACTAACAACTGGCAAAGAGTTATGTGAATTATTTGTATAAGGTATTACTTTAGTAATGAGTTTGAATGAAAGTTTAAACTTTTATAAATTTAAGTTTCTTAAAGTATTATTAGTAAAATATTAGCATTTTGAATACTATGCTAAATTTTTAAAATATTGACTCTATTAAATGAAAACAGTTATAGTACATATTATGAGATTGAACAGTTAAATTATGTAATTTTCTCATTTCTATCTTTGTATTTTATAGTAGGCTATTTGCTAATCTGTTGAGAATAATACCCTACCCCACAAAAAAAGTAAAATAATGAGGCCTTATCAAAATGTTTTTCGTTTTCACTAGTAAAATAATCTGGCCTCCTTACATCTTTATCCTAGAGTTTTGAGCAAAGAAATTGAACAAAATGTCACCTAAGCAGTAGGAAAATAAATGCATCGTCTGTATATTACTCACTAGTCTGTCCAATATGATCTGAACAAAAAATTAATTTTACAAATTTGAAAGGAAGAAAAATGTGGGTTTTATCCATGACTAGTAAACATAAGAAAATGAGCTCAGAACAAGTAATTGATGAGTTTTACTTAAGATGGTTGGATGTAATAGTCAGAATCTTTCTGAGACACTAATAACATGTGATTGCCTGGTACACGGACAAAAATGTCTTTCACAGTAGCCACATAATGAGACATAGGTGGAGACAAGCAAATGTTAACTAAGCTAGCTTTCATGAAAGGCCATTTTCACATGATTTTTTCCATGTAATCAATGTTTAGTTGAAAATCTCAGTGGGGCGTACTTGGAAACTAACAGTATTGCCCCAAGATCAGTCTAAATTCAAATCAATAGAGCAAAGTCAATTGCAGAGAAATTGCTTTGTATGCTCAGTGGTCTCATAGTAGATGACACCTGATCTTCTCACTGGGATAACCACTCAGCACATTGAGAAAAAAAGCATTCAAATTCTGGATAGATTAACTATTATAAATAGGAATATGTGGTGATTTATTTTTGTTAAAGGAATCATCCTTAGATCTACTTAAGTAGCTCTACCATTTTATGATTTAACTATTCCAGTTTACATACCAAGATCAGAGAAATATGTATACCTATACCTAAATCTGTATGTAGACAAACACGTGCTCATACATATATGCATTCTTTGCATCTGTTTTCAAGTATATGAGGTTATCAAAAATCAGAAAAATGTTTGTGAATGCTGATTTGATTTTTATATAGGAAAGACATCTAAGCATAGAGTATATAAAACATAAAAGAAATCAGACTTTTCATAGGTACTTTTACTGAATATTAGGGGCACTTAATTTGACCCAGAAACAGGCAGAGTTTTGATCAGACAACAGCAGTCACTCCTAGAACAAGAGCTGGTAGGCACTCAGGTTTTAGGTTTCTTTGTATTTGTGGCCCCAGGATTTCTTAGTTTTGCCTTGACCTTCTCCCAAGTTGTAAGAGAATAGCCAGGGCTCAGGGACTTGTCTGTTTGGGTAGTCAAGTCCCTTTAACATGTTTTACATCTGAGTATGCCTTTATTTGGGTTACATCATCTTATGAATGGATAATAAATAGCTTTGTTTTTCAGTAAGCAGGATAAAGCTCCTTCATCAGAAGAAGACACTGGGCGTGATGCAAGTGTATGTGAAGCTGCAGCAGCAGCAAACTGTGAAAGAAATGTAACGGTTTCAGATGCAGAAAATGTAAGCAGCTTAAAGAACATCTTGAGTCATGATCCAGATGTTGGAATAGATAATATGGAAAAAGAAGAACATCATACTTGTCAGGAAATGGAGCTGAAGGTGGACCAAAGTTCAGAAAGCACAGATTCATGTGATCAGAGTAAAGAGCACAATCCCACTGAAGCTGAGTTGTCTTCAGAGACTAGTCAGGATTTGCAGTTAACATCAAGGGGTGTTGGCATTGATCAGTTTCTGAGGCAAGGAGATGAACCTGAATCTGTGAATTCTGATGCTAGTGAGCAAGGCACCATTCATTTGGAACCTTTGATGCCATCAGAAGTACTTGAGTGTGAAGCCACAGAGATCCTTCATGATGGTGATGATCCTTCAGCCAACACCAGTGACACATCTGATCAGACAGGTGGCAGTCCTGGAGGAAGCAGCCCTTGTAGAGCAGAGACAGCAGTAGACCTGGCAGATGGAAAGAAAAGAAGCTGAAGTGATGGAGTCATTCCAAGTTTCATTCCCAAAAGAAAGCACTTAGAACAGTACTGTCTGGTGAGCTCAGGAGTGCCATGGTAGAGATCAGCAGTGGGAGATCTGAGAGAGGTCTGTCATACACTTCACCTGTATGTTCGATCTTATTAATCAGTTTACCAGTAATAGCATGGTTAGTATGAATTTCCACGTTTTTAAAAACCTGAACGTACCTTTACTGAAAACTAAGTTTGTCATCCAAAGGTCTCTTAGCACTTTTTGATGAAATCTTGTTTACCAATGTGAAATTATTATAAGACTATACCTATGTTCATCAGACTTTTCAAACTTTCATTAGTACTAAACTTAAAAGTCCTCATCACCTGAATATTCCTTTTAGTAAACTTAAAAGAAGAGATTTAAAACCATGCATTTTTTGAAAATACCTTTGAACTGCCGATCAATTGTTACTGTTAATGAAGGCTTTGTTTTTAATATGATCCTGGTAATAAAGCATGCTTAGAGTGCTAAATTGGCCTGTTGAGAACTTGGATGAATATAAAAATTAAGTTTGGATGTAATATAATACTCCAATCTGTCAGAAGCATGCAAACAGAACTTTAGAATCTGTGCACCTCCATACAAGTGTTAGCCTGCCAGGCTGTCCGCTTACCTTTATTAAACTTTCAGTGAAAGTGAAATTATGAAAATATAAGTTTATACTTGTGCTTTAGTCAGTGTATAAGCTGTGCAGAACCCCACCCCAGTTCCTATGGACTAGTTGTATAAAGTAGAAATCTGTTACTGAAGCTCTTAAATAGCTACTATGCTTTTAATATTGTTTCAATGATTTTTAGTAATAGACCCATAAAATGGTCTGGAAGCCAAACCAAAGTATGGTAGAATGTAGGCAAAAAGAATTGACCTAAAAACATGCCTCCGCATGTACTCAACTATGTTAAGGGACTTCCTTAATTGTAAAAGTAGAAACTTCAAATGGGACCCTAAAAAAAAAAGAAAAAAAAAAGTTGTGGAAATTAGCCTAATTTATCCATAAGTCAGCTACTAAGTTGATTTTTTTTAGACATAGAAATAAATATAACAGACAATAATTTGCTTTTAAGTACTAATAAAATTTTATTTTAAATGCTGCATTTTTAATTCTTAAAATGTACTTTGAATTCTTAACTGTTTAATTGAATGTTAAATGTTTTCAAGGCCTGTTAAAATTCTGTGGTATATAGTAGTTTTTGAGCAAATATTTGCAATAAAAACCTGTCTTTGAATAATTTTATATTCTGATTCCTGATTGGTTAGCCTGTCTTTGGTGCTGTTATGTGCATTGTAGGCAGTAGTTCTTTGTACAGTAAGCTCCGTCCTCTGTGCTTTACTAACAGAAGGAAAACTGAAAACACAAGGGGCACACTGCTAATACTGAGAAAAGTTCTTTCCTATAAATAGAAATAATAGTATTGTACATTTATTTTCTCATCAATTTAAAGAGGTTGAATAGGAAAAATATATCATTGTTTTCTTGAACATTTGAAGAGAGCTGGTTTTTTCATCTTTCCTGCTTCCAAGACAATTTGTAACACAAATCTATCATAGGAAACTATTTTACAATATTATAAACCTTTCGCGCCTTGGCATAGAAAAAATTTATTTATATGAGGACCACTTTCTAAATAGCATTCAGTTTCTTGTCTGTTTTCCTGTGCTATAAAATTTGTGTACAAAACACTTAAATCAAAGTAACTCTCCAAAGTATCCAATTCCTTGAGCTTTGTAGAATTTGCATCTCTATCCCATAGCCATATTCAAAGTTGCTGATGAGTGAGCTGTGTGTGTTTGCCCCAGGTTAGAAGGAATTGGTGCTGGACTCTTAGTTGCCTCACCCAGAAAGTAAAGTGGTAGGGGGTGGAGGACAATGAAAGAAGCCTTGTGCTTAGCAGCATCCATAGTCCAGTCCTCGAACTTCCTCCTGAGTCAGGAATTAACAATTCAAATACAAAACCAGCCTTTGAATAGCAGTGAGCAGTCCAGAAGCAGACGTGTCCACAGTGAACACTGAGGTCTGTGTGGTTTGTAGCATGGAAGCAGTAGTGGGGAGTGTGTAACTTCCTTTACAAAGCAGCATGCCAGGTGCACATGGGCCATAAGGTTATGTGTGCCTACTCTGAGTTTTGAGTAGAAGGCTAGGATGTACTCAAGTGACCTTACCTCAGAAGACGTAAGTTGTCTTTAATGACATTAAAAAGCATTATATTGTTTTGTGGGGTTTTCTTTTTAATTTATATTAAAACTGAATACTTTTTTCTTGGGTTATTTATTCTCTTTTGCATCCTTTCAATGTTTTTGTTGTTGTTTTGTTTTTATTTTTTTTTCATACTTTATTTACATTTCAAATGTTTCCCCCTTTCCAGATCTCCCCTTTGGAACCTCCCTATTCCCTCTCCCCTCCCCCTGCCACTATGGGGGTATTTCCCCAACCACCCACCCACTCACTCTAGTCTTCCCTCCTTGGCATTCTCCTATACTGAGGGGGGGGAGGGGGCATCCTTTCAATGTTTTAAGGAAGGCCTTGTAAGGTTTTTTTTCACCCTATGAATTTTTTTAAAAAAAATTTGTGTGCGTGATGGGGGATATGTGGAAGTCAGGGAAAATCTCGAGTAAATTCTCTCTACCTTTATGTGGGTTCTGGAATAAACTCAGGTCACCAAGTTTACACAGCAAGCCCCTCTCCTTGTGGGTCTCCAGTTCTCACCCCATGAATAGTTAAAAAATTATTCTAAACATTAGTTTAAAAAACTGAATATATATAAACTGTGTGTGTGTGTGTGTGTGTGTGTGTGTGTATGTACACACAAAAGTGAAGAAAACAGTACCCCAGCAATTATTGCATAGGATTACAATGCCAGGACTTGGGCCTAACTTGACCTTGTTCTAAAGCTGGTGTTTCTACCACACCTACAATTTCTAGCGCTAAATATTACTAGTGATTAATTTCAGTTTCATAATCGTGCAATTTAAAGATACATTTTCTACAACTTGATAAATTTTAACATCTTTGCACTTTTATAGCTGTCTATTAAAATAGTTATTTTTGTAGTTAACATGGTTATTTCTATTCCCATCAAAATTGTTCCCTGAGGCTCCATACAAAAAGCATCTGCTGCACAAGGATGAAGATCAGAGCAGATTTCCAGCTCCTACATAAATGCAGGGTAGGTGTGGTGGCAGCCTGTAATTCCAGCAGTCAGCATGTAGTGACAGATGGGATCCCCAGAGTGAGCTGGCTAGTTGGACTAGCCAAATCAGCAAACTCTGGGCTCAGTTGAGACATCTTTGGCCTCCCACACATGGTCAACACTTACATATACAAACATGCATGATTGGACTCACATCATATGCACATACACCTGTTACTTAAAGACCATACACTTTTATTAACTATAAAACAGGCTTACATGTGTTATAGGCTTTAAAGAGGGATTATAAACATCTATCTTTACTAGATTATTACTATGCCATGTACCTTTTCATCTAAAATGCCTGTTCTAAGATTTAGAAAAAAATTGTGTGTGTGTGTTTCCATGTCCTCAGATGCCAGAAGAGGAGCATCTGATGCATGATCAGATCCACGGACTTCGAATTTACAGGTTGCAAACTGCATGATGTGGGTGATAGGAATCAAATTGTGTCCTCAGACATGGAGCAGGTATTTACTGTTCTGGAGAAAAAGGCATCTGTTTAGTACTGTTTTTGACCTATGAGTCATGTAAGTCCTATCTTTACATATATGGATGGGGAAAAAATCAGAATGCTTGCCTCACCAGCTCCCTTGAATTGATGTGTGAGCATTTGATTTTGACAGCTCATCAGGTGTGCTCCTTTATCACTCTGAGATAATGAACCAGGCACAATGAAGCAGTAATCTTTAGACAATGACACATCATTATTCTTTTGAGGTAGCATTGCCTGTGAACCCACTGCAAGTTCAGTTCTGTCTCACAACAAACTTGGCATTCAAAATTTGTTAAGGTGGAAGCTGAAGAAATGGCTTGGTTAGTGGTCAAGCAATACTGCTCTTGCAGAGGACCTGACTTATATTTAATATTGAATGGCTTACAATTGCCTGTAACTCCAGCTCCAAGGAATTTCATGCTTCTGACCTCCAAGGACATTCACATTCACATATACATACACAGAATTTTTAATTTTTAAAAATAAAAATTTAAGGTGAAACTATATAACAGGAAATCACACATTTTAAGATGAGCAATGGGAATAACACAGTGTGTTCACGGTGTTGTGCAGCCCTACCTCTAGTTCCCAAATCTTTCTAGCCAAAGTAAAACCATCTTGCCAATTATGCAGCTTCTCCCTATTGTCTACTTCTCTCAATCTTGGAAACCACCAGTATCCACGCTATAGATTTGTTTTCTGTTCTGGGTACTTGCATATTAGAACCGTAGTCAGTGACATTTTGGGTAATTAGGCTACATCTGCAGCCCTCAAACACAAATAACTGGAAAGATATCCTGTGTGTGTCAATTTTTAAGGATTAATGCTGCTGTCAAAACCTTCATGCTCCCTAAGCAAAGATTTAATGAAGTCCCAAATTCCAATGACACTAAAAAAACAGAGCAAACCAGCCTTTGGAAATCTCTAGAAACACAGACACTTCTGGATAGTCAAGTCAGTTTTGGGCAAAAACAAAGCTAGAAGCATTATACACCCTAATTTTAGAAAATACTAGAGTTAACAGCCATCAAAACAATATACTAGTATAAAAGTAAACCTGCAGGTCAAAGGAATAGAGAACTCAAAAATAAGCCCACACATACTGTCAACTGATCCTCCCAGAAGGGTATCAAAAATACACAATGGAAATATTTTTTCCTCAGTAAACCATGCTTGGAAAATTGGATATCTACATACAAAGGAATGAGAGTGGACCTGACCTCACACTAAGTGCAAACCCCAGTACCTGTGCTGTCCTTAGAAGAGTTGCTCTGGTCATGGTATCTGTTCACAGCAGTAAAACCTAAGACACTGCCAAACCATCTCTCCAGTCCCTGTAACCAAAAACTATATAAAGGAACTAAGTAGAAATTTTTGTTAACAAAGGCATATGAATGAGCAACAGGTAAATGGAAGGCAATATCACCAGCTGTGCTGATTAGTTTGTCAACTTGAGACAATCTAGAATAATGCAGGAAGAGAGCCAGTAACAAACAGATTGTCTAGATTTGGTTGGCCTGTGAACATGTCTGGGAGATTGTCTTTTTTTTTTTTTTTTTTTTTTTTTTTTTTTTGCTTTTGCTTTTGTTTCGTTTTGTTTTTTGTTTTTTTGTTGTTGTTTTTGTATTTTTGAGACAGGGTTTCTCTGTGAGGCCCTGGCTGTCCTGGAACTCACTCTGTAGACCAGGCTGGCCTCCAACTTAGAAATCCACCTGCCTCTGCCTCCCAAGTGCTGGGATTAAAGGTGTGTGCCACCACTGCCCGAGAGATTGTCTTGATTAGTGGGAATTCTTGCCCACAGTGGGGCAAGGGGTTTTGCGTTGTATTATTGGAGAAATCCAGCAGAACACAGCATGAATGCATTAATTCATTTCTTTCTACTCTTGACTGTGGATGAAATATGATTAAATAGTTCAAGTTCCAGTCATCTTTGCTAGCCTAAAATGATTTATTGTAACCTTAAACTGTGAGTCAAAGATGCTATTTTTCCCTTAAATTACTTTTGTAATTTAAATGAGAGAATTTCAGACCAATTTCACTTATGAACATTGTTGCAAAAATACTCACTACTCACAACCAAATTCAAGAACACATCAAAAACATCTTCCACAATAATCAAGTCGGCTTCAACCCAGGGATGAAGGGGTGGTTCAATATACAAAAATACACTAACATAATCCACCATATAAACAAAACAAAGAAAAAAACGCACATGATCATCAAATTAGATGCTTTAAAAGTCTTTGACAAAATCCAACACCCCTTCATGTTAAAAGTTTTAGAGAGATCAGGGACACAAGGCACATACCTAAACATAATAAAAGTAATATACAGCAAGGCAATAGCCAACATCAAAATAAATGAAGAGAAACTTAAAGCAATTCCACTAAAATTAGAGACAAGACAAGGCTGCCCACTCTCTGCCTATCCAATATAGGACTTGAAGTTCTAGCTAGAGCAGTAAGGCAACTAAAGGGATCCAAATTGGAAAGGAAGAGTTCAATGTATTGCTGTTCTCAATGATATTATAGAATAGATAAGTGACCCCAAAAGTTGTACCAGAGAGCTCCTCCAGCTGATAAACACCTTCATCAAAATGGCTGGATACAAAATTAACTTGGAAAAAATCAGTGGCCCTCCTTTATACAAACAATAAATGGGCTGAGAAAAAAAACTAGGGAAACAACACCCTTTACAATAGCCATAAATAATGTAAACTATCTTAATGTAACTCTAACCAAGCAAGTGAAAGACCTGTATGACAAGAACTTCAAATCTTTGAAGAAGGAAATTGACAAAGATATCAGAAGATGGAACGATCTCCCAGGCTCATGGATTGGTAGGATTAACATAGTGAAAATGGCCATCTTACCAGATTCAACACAATTCCCATCAAAATTCCAACACGATTCTTTACAGACCTAGAAAGAGCAATTCTCAATTTCATATGGAAAAACAAACAAACAAACAAAAAACCGGACTGATAAAAACAATCATGTACAATAAAAGAACCTCTGGAGGTATCATCATCTCTGATCTCAGGACAATACTAATAAAAACTGCATGGTATTTGTATAGAAACCGACAGGTTGATCAATGGAATGAAATCAAATTGAAGACCCTGAAATGAACCCACACACCTAGAGACACGAGTTTTTGCAAACAAGACAAAACTATACAATGGAAAAAAGCATCTTCAACAAATGGTGTTGGTCTAACTGGATATCTGCATGTAGAAGATGCAAATAGATCCATATCTATTACCCTACACAAAATTCAAGTGCAAGTGGATCAAAGAAAGACCTCAACATAAACCTGGATATACTAAATCTAATAAAAGATAAAGTGTACAGGAGACAACTTCCTGAACAGAACACAGTGGCTCAGGCTCTAAGATCAATAATTGATAAATGGGACCTCATGAAACTGAAAAACCTCTGTAAGGCAAAGGACACCATCAATAGGACAAACAGCAGACCACAGATTGTGGAAAGATCTTCACCAATTCTCCATCTAACAGAGGACTAATATCCAAAATATTAGAAAGAACTCAAGAAGTTAGACACCAAAAACCAAATAACCCAATTTAAAATGGGGTACAGAGCTAAAAAGAGAATTCTCAATAGAGGAATCTCAAATGGCCAAGAAGCACTTAAAGAATGTTCAACATCCTTAGTCATCAGGGAAATGCAGATCAAAACGATCCTGAGATTCCATCTTACACCTATCAGAATGGCTAAGATCAAAAACTCAAGTGACAACACATGCTGGCAAGGATGTGTAGCGAGGAGAACACTCCTCCATTGGTGGTGGGTGTGCAAACTTGTACGACCACTTTGAAAATTAATTTGGTAGTTTCTCAAGAAACTGGGAATAATTCTATCTCAAGACCCAGCTGTACCACTGCTGGGTATATACGCAAAAGATGTCTCACTATACTACAGGGACACTTGCTCAACTATGTTCATAGCAGCTTTATTCATAATAGCTAGAAAGTGGAAACAACCTAAATGCCCTTCAACTGAAGAATGAATGAAGAAAACGTGGTACATCTACACAATGGAATACTATTCCAAGACATCATGAATTTTGCAGGCAAATAGATGAAATTTGAGAATATCATCCTTCCTGAGGTAAACCAGAACCAAAAAGACATGGGGTATGTACTCACTCCTAAATTGACACTAGTCATAAAGTGCAGAATAACCATTTTACAATCCACAGATCCAAAGAAACTGGGTAATAAAGAGGTCCCACGAGAAGATACAGGAATCTCACTCAGAAAAGGAAACTATTAATTGGAGATGAGTGGAAAAAGGGAACAGGGTGGCAATCAGGTGTGGGAAGGGGGCTGGAGAGGGCTGGGAGTGAGAATGGAAATAGGTGGGGGCATTTCTGGTGACTAGCTGAAGGCCTGGGATGAGGGGAGTGGATACAAGGAGTCTAATGGGATGATCCTAGCTGAGATTCCTACCAGAGGGGAATATAGAGGCTGAAGTGGCACCTCCTGTTGCCAGACAGAATTTCAAGTGAAGAAAGTGAGACATCAATCCACCCACAAAACCTTCAACCTAAAATTTGTCTTGCCTGCAAGATGTGCAAAACCACAGATGGAGCAGAGACTGAGAAAACAGTCAAACAATAACTGCCCCAACTTGAGACCCATCCCACGAGAGAGAGCCAACCCGACACTATTAATGATACTCTGCTATGCTTGCAGAGAGGATCCTAGCATAACTGTCTCATGAGAGGCTTCATCCAGCAGCAGATGGAAACAGATGCAGAGACCCACAGCCAAACATCAGACTTAGCTCAGGGAGTCTTGTGGAACAGTTGGGGATAGAATTGAGCAAGCCCCAGGGGCAAGGATACCATAAGAATACCTACAAAGTCAAGTAACCTGGGACCACGGGGGCTCACAGAGACTGAGCCCCCAACCAGGAACCATGTAGGGGCTGGACGTAGACACTGTACACATTTTTAGCAAATGTTCAGCTTGGTCTTCACATGGCTCCCCTAACTTGTTGAGCGGGGCTGTCTTGGCCTCTGTTCCTTTCCATTGGATCCCCTTCCCCTACCTGATTTGCCTGGTTTGACCTCAGTGGGAGAGGATGCATCTAGTTCTGCTGGGACTACATGTCCCAAGGTGGGGTGGTACCCAAGGGGGGCTTTCCTTCTCTGATAAGAAGGGGAGGGGACAATGGGAGGAGGGATTTGCAGGGGTGAGACTAGGAGGAGAGGAAGGCTGTGTTCAGGATATAAAGTGAATAAAAAATAAATTACTGAAAAAATTACTTTTGTCAGTGCTTTATCAGTCAACAGGAAACAAAACATAGACATCATCAGGGAAATGCAAGTCAAAGCCACATGAGGTATATCCTCATATCTGTTGGGGGGGGAGGGTAAGTACTGACAAAGTTATAGAGAAAAGAAAAAATTCCTTGAAACATGTTGGATGTGAATTCTAAAGCCTTTATGAAAAATAGTATGGAGCTTCTTCCAAACATCAAAAACATAACCACCACATGAGCCAATGCTTACTTCTGAGGGTACATACAAAGCAATGAAAGCCAAGGCCGTAGAGCTAACCGCACTCCCACGCTCATTTTGACACTATGCACAGAAGCAGAGACATGGAGGCAACCTAAGTGCCAACTGACAGATGAGTGGTTAAAAAATGTGGATATAGGGGCTCAGCAGTTAAGAGCACTGACTATTCTTCCAGAGGTCCTGAGTTCAATTCACAGCAATCACATGGTGGCTCACAACCATCTAGAATTGTGACTGATGCCCTCTTCTGGTGTGCATGAAGACAGTGTTACATACATAGAAGAAATAAATTAATCTAAAAAATGTACAAATAAATACAATGGTATATTATTGAGCCTTTAAAAGAAAGAACTCTTGGGCTAGGGAGCTGTCAGCAGGTTTAGGCTTTGGAAGCCTGATAAGCCAGGTTTCATGTAGAATGCACATAATGGTGGAAAGAGAGAACTGACCTTATACAAGTTATCTTCTGACCACCATCTCCTCACTATGGCATATGCACATGCACATAACATACACAAACATGCAATAGTAATTTTTGTGTTCAAAATTAAAGAACTCAGCAGGGTAGTAGTAGCAACTGACTTTAACTTTAATCCCAGCACTCTGGAGGCAAAGGCAGGCAGATCTCTTGAGTTTGAGGCCAGCCTGGTCTACAGAGCAAGCTCCAGGACAGCCAGGGCTACACAGGGAAACTGTACAGAAAGAGAGAGAGAGAGAGAGAGAGAGAGGAAGGAGAGAAGGTAGGGAGAGGGAGAAGAGGGAGGGAGAGAGAGATCTTGTTATTTGTGAGAACATCAATGATATCCTGAGTGAGATAAACCAGTCATGAAGAATAACTACAACAAAGCCCCAGTTACACAGATGGAGCCCCACTAACCAGAAAGTCTGTAGTCCAAAATGGCCTAAAATCAAGTGTGAGCTGGTAGACCACTTCAGATGGATGGATAGTCTCACACCTGAACTCATGTTACAAAAGAGAAGCTCACAGCATGGTTCTCTAAGCACCCCAAAGGATCAAAGGCCTCCTGGCCTCATCAGCTGCAGTATACAATGTTTGTTATATGTATAGGTGTGCAAAATAGTACATAAAATTTCCTCCAGCCAGTGCATGTAGGGTGTGTGTGTGTGTGTGTGTGTGTGCTACGTGAATTTCATATAGGAACTTTAGCCTCATCTTCCAGGTATCTCATGCTTATAACAATATTTTGAAAACTTTCTGTGTCCCAAGCACAGAAGGGACACAGCCTGTACCAGGAATCTAAAATGAGGGAATTTGTAGGAACACAGAGAAGACACGTGGTTCCCAGATGGGTAGAAAGATGCCAAAATGTGCTGATACTGCCAAAGTTGCATAAAGTCCCAGAAAAGGCAAGAATTTGGGTGACTCAGAGAGTGAGCACCTGCACAGAATAGCACCTCTAGCAACTCCAAGTTGCAAACTTAAATTTATTTTCTAGGACATATGCTTAGCACATACACACTAATTACCCCAACAAAGAGGAAAGAGTTGACTGCAGTGGTGATTTCAGGAGCAAACACCTTCAACCTCTCTAAGTTGTAAACATTGTTATATCTTGGTACGTGTTCATTTTACCTCAACAAGGTGATTTTTAAGATCTGTTTTACTGTTAGTTATGTGTATGTGTGTGCACATTTGCATGCTCGTACATGTATGCACATGTGTGCTGTGCCGGCAGAGGGCAGAAGAGAGCACTGGATGTCCTGGAGCTGGAGTTACAGGCAGTGAGCACATGGACGCTGAGAACCAAACTTATGACCCCTACAAGGACAGGGAACACTCTTAGCCACTGAGCCACCTCTCCAGCAACAACATGATTTTTTTTTTTTTTTTTTTTGTAAAAGTTAAATTTAGGACAAAGGAAAGACTGACACATGCTGCAACATGGATGAATCTTGAAGATAATATGTTCAGTGAGATAAGTCAGTGTGGTGTCTGAATGAAAATGATTCCCATACAGTTGGGCCTAGTGGCACATGCCTTTAATCCTGACAGATCTCTGTGATTTCAAGGCTAGCCTGGAGTACAAATCGAGTTTCAGGCCAGTCAAGGCTCAGAAAGAAAGAAAGAGAGAAAGAGAGAGAGAGAGAGAGAGAGAGAGAGAGAGAGAGAGAGAGAGAGAGAG
>JADRCH010000036.1:4468208-4526965 GCA_019843965.1 Rhynchomys soricoides | reverse complement strand
AAGGAAGGAAGGAAGGAAGGAAGGAAGGAAGGAAGGGGAGAGGAAAGAAAAGAAGAAAAAGAAGGAGGCAGGGATGGGACGGGTTCCCAGAGGCTCATACATTTGGATGCTTGGTCCCAGGTGGTAGAATTGTTTACAAAGGATTAGGGGTTGTGGCCTTGGGGATGTATCACTGGGAGCAGGCTTCAAGGTTTTAAAAGCCCTCAAACAGACCCAGAGTGTCCTCTCTTTCTCCCCCCTCTTTCTTCCCCCCTCTCTTTCTCCCTTCTCCTTCCCTCCCTCCCTCCCTCTCTCTTTCTCTCTCTGCCTGTGAATCAGGATGTAAGCTCTCAGCTACTGCTCCAATGTCATGCCATGCCTGCCTGCCACCATGCTTCCAACCATGATGATTATGGACTATCTCTGAAACGATAAGCAAGCCTGCAATTAAGTGCTTTCTTTTAAAAGTAGCCTTGGTTATGGTGTCTCCTCACAGCAAAAGGATAGTAATTAAGACAGTCAGTCACACGGATACAAATATTCTATGAGTCTGTACACAGTATTAAAATTCAAAGAGGGAGTATGTAAAACGGCAGTGTCAAGAAGCTTAGGAAAAAGATTAATAAGGAACATTAATTTTGTGTAATTAAAAGCTGTATGTGCGTGTGAGCGCACCTACCCACGCAGGCAAGTGGGGAAGCCAAAGGTTTATATCACAATGTTTTTCTTCGGTCCCTTTTCCACCACCTTTTTGGAGACATTGTTGCTTATTGAAACTGCAGATTGTGCATTCAGCCAGGTTGACTGACCAGTGAACTTCCTGGTATCCATCTGTCTCCACAGCCCCCAGCTCCGGGGTTACAGGCAGACCGCACTGTGCCTGACTTTTTAGGTCAGTCCTAGGGATCTGAACTCAGTTCCTGATGCACAGAAAACACTTGCTTGATACTCGAGCCATTTCTCGGCCTCTGGAATTATTATTTAAAAGGTATATGCTGGCGGTGGTGGTTCACACCTTTAATCTCAGCACTTGAGAAACAGAAGCAGATGGATCTCTGTGAGTTCAAAGCCAGCCCGATCTACAAAGCAAGTTCTAGGACTACCAGGACCACACAAAGAAATGATGTCTTGAAAGAAAAACAAAACAAAACAAACAAAAAGGAGTATAAAGTTTCAGTTTTGCAAGATGAAAGGAATTCTGTAGATAAATTACAAGAAAGTATAACAATAATAAATGCTGTGGACTTTGTATCTTAAAATGGTTAAGATTGCGGTATATACTTCTGAACTTACAATTTATTCGCTTGGTCTATAGGTTTATCTTTATAACATGGCCAGTACCCTCAAGGGCAGTAAAGTTGCTGTCTAAAATTAACCCTCTTTACTAGATCTTGCCATCAGCAGTGCTGAGAACCACCATTAGGACTCTGATAAGGATGTGGTTTAAAACTCTGAACTGTTGTCTTCAAGGTTATCTAAATGGTCAGGTACACGTTTTAAAAGTATGTTTATTATTTTTATAAATGTACATATGTGTGTTGGGGATATGTGCATTGAGCGCAGGGGCCAAACGGAGTCTAGAAGAGGGCTTCAGATTCTCTGGAGCTGGAGTTACAGAAGCGTTGTAAGCTAGCTGCATGCTGGCAGTGCTGGGAGTGGAGCTCAAGTAAGCAGTAAGCACGGTTAACCAGTCAGCAATCTCCCAGCCCCCATCAGATGATGTTTGCAATAGGAATTTAAGAATGACCGAGGAGATCATTTGGGATGAGGAAATCATAGGAATTGATACTCTAGAGAAGTTTCATTTTGCTTGAATCTAGAGGCATATCCTCATGTAAGGAAAGATTCCAAAAAACATAAAAAACACTTCAAAATTCTAATCCAGGATTGTTACAAGAAAGATGACTTTAATTTTCTAGCACAATTTGAAAACTTGCCATTCAATTACTAAATATTTAAAAACGTTCCTGTATGTTCTTGCTTGCATGCTTATAAACCTTTCATGAGTTAGGGGGAAAACTCAGTGTAGCATTCATGAATAAGTAAGCACCAAATATGGATTGATACACATTCAATGACCACTGTTTTGTTTGTCATTTAGCAACAAGAATAAACTCAACACATTAATATAATTACTGAATTTGTAATGTTTTATTCTACAATCTTCATTTTCAAAATATACAATTTATATCTGTTTATCATCTGTTTTAAGGTAAGAGCCAAAGTCAAGCTGTTGAGTAAATCCTGGTTTCTGCTGGTCAGGTGTAGACCCGCTCCATCCTAGTAATTGAGAAGATGTTCATGACGAAATGGGGAACGCTGACAGCACATTCTCATCTCAACCGAAGACCGATGTCACATGTGTCTCTGGTTCTAAAAAAGAGTCATCCACTCCAGACAGGGCAGAAGGCATCAGAGAACACAGACCAGATATATTTTGAAGTACTTTTTCCACTCTGTGTGATTTAGCTAACTTTGAAAATCGTTAGAGTTTTTCAAGAAAATAATTATATATTGTATACATATATAATTGTATACATACATATTGTATACATATATATATAATACATATATAATACATATATTATATATATGTATTATATATATATCACAGCTTATTTATATATACATGTATATGCATATATTATGCATATGTATAGGTCTGTGTATCTATATAGCTGTAAGGTAATCACAAATATTACTCAGCAGAACATGTGTATCCCAAAGTGAATTTGTGTACCTGAAGGTGACTTGAACTTCTGACCTTCCCAACCTCTACCTCCAAAATGCTAAGATTACAGGTGTGATCTGCCAAACTCAATTTTATGTAGTGCTGGGGCTGGAACCCCATGCTTCATGCATGCAAGCTCTCTACCAACTGAGACAAACATATAGCCCTCTTTAGAGATATGTCCAATGTGTTTGGTTTCTTCCGTGTTTCTGACATTTCATGTCATGTTCCATCTTTGCGTGATTTTCATTTGTCATCTTCTAAACCTATAGTTTGGGCAATACTGGATACTAATCTGAACCTGAGGTTGTACTAATAATTTGGGAGAAGAAAATAATCCAAGCCAAATTCCAACATTGAAAGGTAGAGAAGCCAAGGGTGAGGGCATCTATAAGTCAGAAGGACTCTACATTCATGCTGTTCTAATTCCTAAAACTGCATCATTGATGCAGTTCAGTCTTGTGGATGCTCAAAAGACAGACACCTTGGGAGTAATGGAGAAATAAGAGCTGCCTGCTTCCTTAGCCTGGCCAGGGTTGACCAGAAAGGTAAGTCGCTATGGAAAGCTGTCGGAGCCTAGTTTTATGCCAAAGTACTCAACCGTTCTTGTGGTCAGAGTTGTTTGAAGTGTCCAGTACAATATAATCCTGAGAAATTAAGACCCAACCTGATAGTTACCTGTGCAGGTTGGTCTTATATTAACTTGACACACAAACTAGGGTCATCTAAACAGTGGGAACCTCAATTGAGAAAAATGCCCATATAAATCCCAGCCGTAAGGTGTTTTCTTAGTTAGTGCTTGATGAGGGAGGACCCAACCCATTGTGAGTGGTTTCGCTCCTGGGCTGGAGGCCTTTTCCTAGGTTCTATAAGAAAGCAGGCTGAGCAAACCAAAGGAAGCAAGCCAGTAAGCAGTACCCCTCCATGGCCTCTGCCTCAGCCCCTGCCTCCATGTTCCTGCCTTGTTTGAGTTCCTGTCCTGACTTCCTTCAATGCTGAACAGTGCTGTGAAAGTGTAAGATAAATAAACCCTTTCCTCTTCAAGTTGCTTTTTGATCAGGTATTTTATCATAACAAGAGAAACCCTACCTAAGCCAATCTTCAGTGAGAAAGCCCTTTCTCTGATACCCACAGTCGCTCTTGTTGTACTGGACTTAGATAGAGGATCTCTCTTTCTCCTTTTCTGTATCTGCAGCATTGATTCAGGATCTGTAGGTAACGAAAGCTCAGAAACTCACATTATGATCATGTTATTGAAACCCTTAACAATGAGACCACCCCAGAGGGCCTCATGTACCTGTAGGGGCTGTTGTGTCTTGGCCTTTGATGGCTACTGGGGACAGTACATGACAGCTAAATTAATAGACAAATTTGAGTTTTGTTCAAAATGAGCAAGACAGGAGGGGTAGGGATGAAGTATCCTTGTTATATAACAAATTAATTTGAAAATATTCTTAAAGACTATATGACCAATTACCTAATTTCAATCTATGCTAACTGGCCCTGCTCTTTATATTCAAGGTTGACTATGATCATTCCAAATGTCCCCATCTTGTTTACTTGACCCTATTCTAGTCTTCACACAGCAATAGTTGGGTCTGATCTCTAAGGAGAAAAATGAATCCCGTGAATTTCTGTATTTTAACTTCAGATTTTGACTTCCTTCCAGAATGTCATTACAACTACAGCAAAGGGGCACACCTCTTACTAATTGAAACCCTTTCCAGCCTCTCTAAAAGGTTAATCATTGTGCTTGACATTCAGCAATGCATCACGGTAGATACGTGTAATATTCACCATCTCGATCATTTGATTGTAGAATTCAGGATCACTAATCACATCCCTGGGATAGAAATGCTTTCCACCGTGGGAAACTGAGACATCAAACAGCTACCAATTCACATAATCTCCACAGCCCCAAATACTATCTCTTTACAATTCTGTGAGTGACTGCACCAAGTTCTTCATATAAGCATTTGTTTTTTTAGACTGGCTTGTTTCATTTCCTGTAACTTCTGTCTTAGTTACTTTTCTATTGCTGTGAAGAAACACCAGGACCAAGGCTGTGTATAAAAACATTTAATTGGGGGCTTGTTTACTCAAAGGGTGAGTCTATGACCATCATAGCAGGGAACATGGCTGCAGACAAGCAGGCATGGTGCTGGAGCAGTAGCTGATAGTCAGAGGGAAAGAGGAATGAGGAAAGAGAGGGAGATAAAGGGAGAAAGAGTAGGCCTGGTGTGGCCTATTGACAAAACCAACCCCCTGTGACATACCTCCTCCAACAAGGATCCACCTCTGGATCCTATCCAAACAGTTCCACCAACTGGGGACCAGCATGAGCCTAAGGGAGCCATTCTTTTTTTTTTTTTTTTTTTGATTTTATGTTTTTGTCATTCACTTTACATCCCACTCACTGCCCCACTCCTGGTCATCCCCTCCCAGAATCCTTTCCCCATCTCCCTTCCCCTTCTTCTCTGAGCAGGTGGGAGACCCCCCATGTTCCCCCACCCTGGCACTTCAAGTCTCTGTGAGGCTAGGTGCTTCCTCTCCCACTGAGGCCAGACAAGGC
The DNA here is from genome assembly GCA_019843965.1 of Rhynchomys soricoides. Lineage (NCBI taxonomy): Eukaryota > Metazoa > Chordata > Mammalia > Rodentia > Muridae > Rhynchomys > Rhynchomys soricoides. The sequence continues at coordinate 4,521,683 of JADRCH010000036.1, read as the reverse complement.
AACCCAGCTAGAAGAACATATCCCACAGACAGGCAGCACCTTTTGGAATGGCCCCTGCTCCAGTTGTTTGGGACCCACATGAAGACCAAGCAGTACATCTGCTACACATGTGCAGGGAGGACTAGGTACAGTCTGTGTATGTATTTGGTTGGTGGGTCAGACTCTGAAAACCCCAAGGGTCCACGTTAGTTGACTCTCTTGATCTTTCTATGGAGTTCCTATCTCTTTCAGGGCCTTTCTTACCTCCTATTCTTCCATAAGAGTCTCTACTCACTGTTTGGTTGTGTGTGTTTGTATCTGTCTGAGTCAGCTGTCGGGGGGAGCCACCCTAACCCTAACCCTAACCCTAATCCATCCTCCTCCCTCCCGGTTCCCTCCCTCCATCTGCCTCTTAGGACTATTTTATTCCCCCTTCTAAGAGGACAACATGCTCCTGTCTGCAAGCATAACAGAGTATCATTAATAGTGTCAGGGATTGCTGCTTGCCCATGGGATGGGTCTCAAGTTGGGCTGATTATTTATTGGCCATTCCCTCAGTCTCTGCTCCATCCCCCATGCCTGCATTTCTTGTACACAGGATAAATTTTGGGTTGATAGTTTGGTGGGTGGGTTGGTGTCTCTGTTGCTCCACTGGGGTTCCTGTTTGGCTATACAAGAGGTAGTCTCTTCAGGTTCCATATCCCCAAGGTTGGGAGTCACAGCTAAGGTCACTCCCATTGATTCTTGGGTACCTCCTTTATCTAAGGTCTCTGTCTCATCCTGGAGATGCCCCCCCCACCTCCTTACCTCTGTTAGTTGCAGATTTCCATTCATTTTCATGGTCATCTCTTCTGTGCTTCCCCACACCTGATCCTGACTCTCTATCCCCATCCCCTCCCTTTCAGTTCCCTCCCTCCATGTGCCTCTTATGACTATTTTGTTCTCCATTCTAGGTGAGATTCAAGCTTCCTTGCTTGGGTCTTCTTGTTTAGCTTCTTTGGGTCTGTGGAGTGTAGCGGAGTACCTGTATTTTATGGCTAATATCTACTTATAAGTGAGTACATTCCAGGCATGTTCTAATGGGACTGTGTTACCTCACTCAGGATAATATCCTCAAGTTCCACCCATTTGCCTACAAAATTCATGATGTTTTTGTTTTTCATAGCTGAGTAGTATTCCATTGTGTAGATATACTGCGTTTTTTTTTATCTATTCATTTGTTGAGGGACATCTAGGTTGTATTTAGTTTCTGGCTATTACGAATATAGTTGAGCAAGTGTCCCTGTGGTATAATGGGGCATCTTTTGGGTATATGTCCAGGAGCGATATATCTGGAACTTGAGGTAGAACTATTTCCAGTTTCCTGAGGAGCCACCAAATTGATTTCCAGAGTGGCTGTACCAGTTTGTACTCCCATTAGCAATGAAGAAGTGTTCCCCTTGCTCTACATCCTCACCAGCATGCGCTGCCTCTTGAGTTTTTGATCTTAGCCATTCTGATGGGTCTAAGATGGAACTTCAGAGTTGTTTTGATCTGCATTTCCCTGATGACTAAGGATGTTGAACATTCTTTAAGTGCTTCTTGGCCATTTGAAATTCCTCTATTTGAGAATTCTCTGTTTAGCTCTGTACCCTGTTTTTTAACTGAGTTATTTGGTTTTTTGGTGTCTAACTTTTTGAGTTCTTTGTAAATTTTGGATATTAGCCCTTTGTCAGGTGTAAGGTTGGTAAAGATCCTTTCCCAATCTATAAGCCTATAGATTGTTGCCTAAGCCTACAGGCTGCTGATTTGTCCTATTGACAGTGTTCTTGGCCTTACAGAAGCTTTGCAGTTTCATGAGGTCCCATTTATCAATTGTTGATCTTAGAGCCTGAACCACTGGTGGTCAGGAACATGTCTCCAGTACCAGTGTCTTCAAGGGTGTTTCTATGGGGGTCATTTTTTTTCATATCACCACAGATGCCTTTAGGTTTACAAAGCTGGTATCATGTGACAGGACTTTATTGTATGTGCCTACTACATTTGTTTATCTGCCCCATGTATTCGAGTGGCTTCCATTTTTCAGTCGATGACGTCGATGCTCTTTCAGCGGTGGTTGTCCCAACGGCGTGAGGTGCTCTCTCAAGTTTCTGATTTCTCGGGTCACTGGACATTTTCGTCAGCATCTTCTGATCATTTTTATATCTTCTTTAGGGATGTGCTTATATAAGTCCATTTCAATTTTTAATTTATTTTATTGATTTTGAGTTAGATATATTAATACTTTACATATAACTTATTTAAAATATTTCTCCTGTTATATGGTCTGGTTTTTTCTTTGTCGATTATATTTTTGAATGCTTAGAAAATTTAAAGTTTGATAGTTCAATTTGTCTATCTTCATTTCTGTTGCCTGTGTTTTTGATGTCCTATTACTGACAAATCTGATATCATAAATTTTTTCTTCTAAGAGTTTTATGGTTTTAGTTCAGAGCTGGAGGGATAGCTCAGTAGTTAGAGCACTTTCTGCTCTTGCAGGTCTGGGTTCTATGCCCAGCACCACATGTCGACTCACACATGCCTGTAACTTTTTTCCCAGGGTATTTGACACTCTGCTGGCCTCCTTGGGCACTACATGTACATGGCACACATACATATATGCAGGTAAACACTCATACACATAAAATAAAAGTAAGTAATTTTTTTAAAAAAATCCAGTTTTCTATTTATTTTCCTTTTTCTTCAATGGATTTTTATTGTTGAAGAAACCAGATTTGTTGGAAGTGGCTGGGTTTCTTAAATTGTGAAATGATTCCATCCCCAACAGTGTTAATGAAGATGTTACTTGGTTTCTTGTTTTTCCTAGAATTTGGAAGTACAGTCTAGGACCTTAATCAGACTTGCTTTTAACTGAATAATGGTGTTTTTGTGAGACAAATATATTCAGTATAAACCTTACCACTGTATACATTAAACAAATGTTTATTCAGTGGCAGTGACTACATTTTCAGTGTTTGTAACCATTGCCCTAGCGATATCTCTAAGAGGAATTCTGCTCTGAGTAAATCCTCCCTCTGGGGCCCTTGATGCCCTTGACAGTAGTTCTTCCTTAAAGTTGTTAGGGTCTGAAATCACTGAAGGAAGACCCCAGACTGAGAGAGTATCCAAAGAGTGTTTATTCTGCACAAACAACCAGCATGTGGGGGTTAACCATTCTTTGAAATGGCGACCCCAGATAAAGGCACAAAGGTCTTCTTATAGGGAACTGGGGGAACTCTCTAGAAAGATTAGGTAATCTAAATTTCATTAGTGGGAGCTAAGGTGGGTCACAGGTGGTCAGTGGTCTACATTCCTGTGTCATGAACTTTCAATTATCTGATGAAACAGGGCTGCCCAGCACAGATGGCCCATTCTGAGGTAAGATATTTTCCCATTTTTGTGGTTGCCCCAGGCTGTTCTTTGGAGGGGATTTTATGATCTTGTTCTGGATTTTATGATCTGTTCCTAGAGCTGGTATCTTATGATCTTGTTTCTGGGACTTACGGTCTATTCCTGAAACTGGTGCCTTACAGCCTTTTTTGTAATCAGGCCTGGTCCTCAAAATGGAGACAAATGGGGTTTATATTGTCCTTTCACTGTTAGAGAACATAGTCTAAGTTACACAACGGAAGCCTGAAACCACGAAGGTCTAGTATCAAACCCTACCCTACCTCTTCCCCCCATGAGTACTCAGATATAATAAATTAATATATTAGAGTAAGATTTTAATAACCAACAATGAAATATAATAATTTTAATAATAGAACTTATTTAAGTCTTTAAAAATCATAGTTTTAGCTGTAAAACCTTAAAGCTCACCAACAGTGACCGTGTCTCTAAGTCTCCAGTTCCTACAGTTTCCACAGACTTCCAAAACAGGCCCACCAGCTGCAGACCAAGTATGTAAACAAGTGACACATGGGGGTCATTTTGCATCTAAACTACAACAGTCTTACGTTGTTAAAAGGATTTAGTGAGGGGCTGGAGTGATGCTCAGCAGTTCAGAGCACTGGCTGCTCTACCAGAGGACCAAATTCAGTTCCCAGCACTCACAGGGCAGCTAACAACCATCCATAACTCCAGCTCCAGGGGATCTGATGCCCTCTTTTAACCTCAAAGGTCACCAGACATACAAGCAATACACATACATAAATACACATACACATTTTTAAAAACCCCCAATCAATCTAAAATGATTTTTAAAAGAGGAAATAGTGACTGGTTTAAGTTTCTCAATCATGTAGCTCAGTAACTTGAAATCAGCAAAAGAAGAAAAAGTAAATCTCAAGCAACTTTAAAAAAAAATCACAAACAAACCAACAGGCAAATAAAAGCAAACAAAATGGAAAAGACCATGATGTGGTGGAGAAAATGGAAACACGGACAATCATGAGAAATGAAGGCTCAGAACGATCTTTTGAAAACACAAAGATTATCAAATGAATTTCAAAATGTAGTCTAGTTATGTATTTTATAAAAGTAACCCATAAGACAGTGTTACCCATGGTGGTAAGACCATAGGAAACAGTCTGCTCTTCGAAATAGATCTGGGGCTGACAGTGTGGCTCACTTGGGCAAGTGATGCCTAGCTCACTTGCCTAGTGTGATGGTTTGAATATGCTTGGCCCAAGGAGTGGCACTATTAGGAAGTGTGGCCTTGTTGGAGTAGGTGTGTCACTGTGGGCGTAGGCTTTAAGACCCTGGTTCTATTTGCCTGGAAGCCAGTCTTCTAGCAGCCTCCAGATGAAGAAGTAGAACTCTCAGCTCCTCCTGCACCACGCCTGCCTGGACGCTGCCATGCTCCCACCTTGATGATATTGGACTGAACTTCTGAACCTGTAAGCCATTCCCAATTAAATGTTATCCTTATAAGAGTTGCCTTGGTCGTGGTGTCTGTTCACAGCAGTAAAACCCTAAGACACCCAGCAAGCATGAAGCCTTGGGTCCCATCCACAGCACTGCACAAGGCAGGTAAGGTGGTATACACTTGGGAGGAGCAGACAGGATGATCAATAGTTCAAGACCAGCCTGAGCAATATGAGACCGTGTCTTTACAAACCAACCCCTGCCAAAATTAAAAACAACAAATCCCAAACAGCAGATAGACAAATAATTCACATCTTGTAACTCTGTTATTAAAAACCAGATTCTTTTCTCAAGTGTTTCCATTTTAGCATCTTCACTTTCTCACACAGAGGAATTATTAATTTATTGGTAGGTAAAGGAACAACTCTGAACAAAGGTGCCTTTGGGTTTTCACATATCAATCTGAAAAGGTGCCAAGGTTCACTTACTTGAACGCACACTTCCGGAGTAATTCAGATTGTATGAGCTCATTCTAGCCCAGTCGTAATGAACCAGAGTGGCGAAGCAATCAGAGAAGCATCATTTGCTGCACTAAACATAATTACCACTCATTCCTTGGAGGGGAGCATAAAAAATGACAGGGGATTTTGTGTGTTAGAGGTCTTAAGCAAATAACTCTAAATAAAATTCCCTCCACCAGGTCATTTGCTGGTGTCAGGTATCAAAGTGATTTCCCACCACTCTGGGCTGTTACAGCTTTTGCTGTTAGAGAGTTTATTTTCATTTACTATGGTCATGATTATAATTGGGTATAAGATAGTTTAATTGAAATTCTAGTGCTTTGCATTGAGTTTCTTAAAACATTAAGCTGGGCCAAGAGTGGTGATACACACCTTTAATTCCAGCCACTCCAGGGGCAGAGGCAGGCAGATCTCTATGAGGTCAAGTCCAGCCTTGTCTACATAGCAAGGCCATCCAGGGCTACAGAATGAGATCGAGTCTCAAAAAATTTAAAAAAAGAAAGAAAGAAAGAAAGAAAGAAAACGAAAGACAAGCTAAGCTGGGAAATTCCTCATTGTCTCATAAGATCTGAGCAGAGGACAAATTGAGGCACACTCAATTATCAACACAGAAGATAAATGAGGTAGAAGGCAGCGCATCAATAAGGTTCCACAAATATGAGAGTTTAGTATAGGACAAGTGTGGGTTAATTAAGAAAAGACAGAGTCTCCAGTAAGTCATATTCAGGCAACCTATGCCTTAGCCAACTGTTCAAGGAGTAAAACTTCAGATGACAATGACTCTGTAAGTACAGGAAGAAACAGCTCATTCATTACAGTCATCTGTGAGTAAAGATGGCCTTCATATGCTATAAACCCAGAATTTTACCCAAGAGATGAATTCAAGAGTAAGAAACAGCTAAAGGAGCTCTGTGAGAACTTCCCAGTGATTGTATTCAGTTCAGATAACTTTCCTCTCTTACTAAAAATTTCCATGGAGAGGAAGAACTCTTGAGTCTTAACCCATGTTCATCAGTCTTTGCAATAGCATGACTGGTAACACTGGCGAGACGATTCAGTGCCAAGTTACCCTGGCAGCCCATTACTCCAGCCCCAGAGATATCTAACTAACACCGCTGGCTTCCAAGGGCTACAGACAAACACATGCACGTAATTAAAAGTAAAGTAAATCTCTGGGCTGGAGAGATGGCTCAGTGGTTAGGAGCACTGGCTGCTCTTCCTGAGGACCTGTTGTCAGCACTCACACATGGTGGCTCCCAACTATTTGTAACTCCAGTTCCAGAGGATCCAATGTCCTCTCCTGGCTTGTGTGAATGCCTGAATACACAGGGTGCACAGACATACACTCAGGCACATACACAGAAAATAAATCTTAAAGAAAGAAATATGGGAAGTAACAGATATTTTATATGTAAAAATGGCATGAATAAAATAAACATTTATTCAAAACATAGTTTAAAGTATGAAATTTTTAAAGACGATTTTTTTTAACTTTTTTTTTTTTAACCCATAAGCTTAAGAAAGATTAAAAAGTTTACTTGGTAGTATTCATTGTTGATGGGATGTAGACCAAATGCTAATTTGAGCTCAACAACGTTTCAGAATATCAACAAATTAGCTATTACTAGACTCCAAAAAAGACCATTTAAATGCCAAATTAAAAAAAAAAAAAGATTTATTTACAAGCACAGAAAATACAGTTAGGCAGAATCCCAACAAGTCATCTATAGGACTTAAGGGCTGAAAATTAGGAAGTGCCAACATGTCAGGTGACAGGCTGCAGTTCCTGACTTGAAGGGGTAACTCAGTCCATCCTCCTTGGATTTGCACGCAGATGCACCCCGTGAATATCAACAGTTCAGCCAGCCGTGTTTTCGAAGCAGGCAAGATTCTTCTGAAATTATTAGGGAAAGAAAAACTGGACGAGTGAGAACAAACAAGACTTCGTGACATTGCTGCAAGGTACTCACCTAGATTAAGAGGATAGAAAAGAGAGCCCAGATATAGATCCGCAGAAATATATTCATCAAGGTTCTGACTAATGTGCAAAGCCAATCTCGATGAACGTGATGTCTCTTTCAACAGTGATGGAACAAATGAGCATCCAAGCAAGCAATGAATCTCGACCTCGGATTCACAATTTATGCAAATTAAGTCAGAATGGATCTCATTCACAATCTTATCACAGTCTAAAGCACAATCTTATCAGACTTTTAGGAAAAATCGGAGAGAATCTTCAGCATGGAGGATGGGGGGGAGAATTCTTAGATTTGTCACCCAAAGCATAATCCAAGATGGGAAAATTAGCCCAACTCCCTTAAATGGAAACGTTTTGTTCATAGGAATCTCTTAAGAAGAGATGACAACCAAAGATAGCCATTTTCAGATCACATGTCCCTCCGTGTACAGGCGTCTAGAATATATAAAGAATGCTCAAGTGTCAGCCATGAAAGAGTCTAATCAGACATGGCCACAACACATTAAAGAAAGATTTTTGGTTTGGGATATTATTTTCTCATCAATTTATTCTTCAATATTTTAGTGCGTATCTACAATGCATTCTGGCCACAGTCCTCCCTCACCTTCCTCCCACTCCCGGAACCCCATCCCTCAAGTCCCGATTCTACTTGTCTTATTTTTGGTGCTTGCTCCAAGACCCGCTGGGTTTAACCAGAGCCGCCCACACTGGCATGGGTGGGGGACAGGAGTAGCTCAGCAGTGGCTTTGTCACCGAAGACAATGGCGTTCTCTCCTGCAGCAGTCCCCCCTCAGCTCATAAGCCCCTTCCTCGACCATCTAAAAGTTTACGGATTTGGGCTTGCGCATGCAACTGCAGCTGCTGTGCAGTCATGAAGCCACAGCCTTATCATACCCATGTAAAGAACCGCTTCATTCGGGAGGCATGCACATGGATGACAGAAGGCACATGGTACCTAGGCTCAGCACCATTCATTGTTAGTGAACTGTAAATTCCAACCACAATAAAGCATCACAGCTAAAAATGCCAGTGACAACCTGAACCTGGGTCCTTCGGCTCCTGGTGGTGGAGATAGCGAGATGGAACCCCTCTGGAAAACTTTTTGGCAGTATCTCAACAAAAGGAATGTGCCTGAAGAATCAACTTGGTGATTGTAGTCCTGCTCAATTATCCCAGAGAAATGAAAGATTGTGGTCCTTCTGTCTACATAACACAACCTCACTGCCGTCTATGAATAAACAGCAGAGCCTTGCAGAGTCCCAGCGTTACCACTGCTATCCATGAATGAGCGCTCAAGGGCTTGGTGGAGGCTTGCTGACTTCAACATCAATGAAGTCCAAAGGGCTGGGACATTAGTAAGAATATCCTCTAAAGCTTCCTGGGAACCAGTTGGGAGTAACAGTTAGGGTTGCACAGCTACTTGGACTAACCTGTGTGATGTCTATCCATGTGACCTTTCATGACAGTATAATTATGCAGCAGCCTTTTCCAACGAAGTTCCAATATGATATAAGAAAAATGACAAAGCTACATAGTTCTCGTCTGTCAATTTGCATAAGGTTGCATAGTTGCCTTTGCCAGAAATTAATATTCAGAATGAGAATGAACTGCTTCAATGGAGAAGAAGGAAAATGGCTCACTTCCTTCTCTGTGTCTTACTTTATTTTACTTTGGTATTGTTTATTTTAAACCAAATATCGAACTCACCCTGGGGTTCAAAGACTAGTTTGTCTCCTCATCTGCAAAATAAAAGAATGAACAAGCAAGATCATGCACGCCTTTAATCCCAGCACTCAGGAGACAGAGTCAGGTAGATCTCTGTGAGTTTGAGGCCAGCCTGGTCTACAGAGTGAGTTCCAGGACAGCCAATGCTACATTAAAAGATGTTCTTTCAGATCTGTATGACAAGAACTTCAAGTCTCTGAAGAGAGAAATCGAAGAAGACCTCAGAAGATGGAAAGATCTCCCATGCTCATGGATCGGCAGGATTAACATAGTTAAAATGGCCATCCTGCCGAAAGCAATATACAGATTCAATGCTATCCTCATCAAAATCCCAACTCAATTCTCTGTAGACCTAGAAAGAGCAATTCTCAAATTCATATGGAATAAAAAAAAACCCAGGATAGCAAAAACTATCCTCAACAATAAAAGGTCTTCTGGGGGAATCAGCCTCCCTGACCTCAAGCTGTACTACAGAGCAGTAGTGAGAAAAACTGCATGGTATTGGTACAGTGACAGGCAGGTAGATCAATGGAATAGAATCCAAGACCCAGAAATGAATCCACACACATATGGTCACTTGATCTTCGACAAAGGAGCTAAAACCATAGAGTGGAAAAAAGACAGCATCTTCAACAAATGGTGCTGGATCAACTGGTGGTCTACATGTAGAAGATTGCAAATTGATCCATTCCTATCTCCCTGCACAAAGCTCAAGTCCAAGTGGATCATGGACCTTCACATAAAACCAGTTACACTGAATCTAATAGAAGAGAAAGTAGGGAAGAGTCTCGAACACTTGGGCACAGGGGAAATGTTCTTGAACAGAACACCAATGGCTTGTGCTCTAAAGTCAAGAATTGACAGATGGGACCTCATAAAATTACAAAGCTTCTGTAAGGCAAAGGACACTGTAATTAGGGCAAACGGCAACCTACAGATTGGGAAAAGATCTTTACCAATCCTACATCTGATAGAGGGCTAATATCCAATGTATACAAAGAACTCAAGAAGCTAGACTCCAGAGATATGAATAACCCTATCAAAAAATGGGGAAGTGAGCTAAACAGAGAATTCTCAACTGAGGAAACTCGAATGGCCAAGAAGCACCAAAAGAAAAGTTCAACATCCTTAGTCATCAGGGAAATGCAAATCAAAACAACCCTGAGATTCCACCTCACACTAGTCAGAATGGCTAAGATTAAAAACTCAGGTGACAGCAGATGTTGGCGAGGATGTGGAGAAAGAGGAACACTCCTCCATTGCTGGTGGGAATGCAAGTTGATACAACCTCTCTGGAAATCAGTTTGGCGGATCCTCAGAAAATTGGACATAATACTACTGAGGACCCAGCTATTCCACTCCTGGGCATATACCCAGAAGATGTTCCAACATGTAATAAAAACACATGTTCCACTATGTTCATAGCAGCCATATTTATAATAGCCAGAAGCTGGAAACAACCCAGATGTCCCTCCACAGAGGAATGGATACAGAAAATGTGGTACATTTACACAATGGAATACTACTCAGCTATTAAAAACAATGACTTCATGAAAATCGTAGACAAATGGATGGATCTTGAAAACATCACTCTGAGCCAGGTAACGCAGTCACAAAAGAATGAACATGGTATGTACTCACTGATAAGTGGTTATTAGCCTAAAAGTTTGAAATACCCAAGAGTCACTTCGTAGTAACAGTAGTACTGAGTACAAGGTCCCAGATGGAGGGCTTGGAGAAAGGACTGAAGGAGCTGAGGGAGTGTGCAGCCCCAGGGAGGTAGCAACACTGGCAACTGGCCTGACCCCCCATACTTCTGGAGACTGATCCACCAACTAAAGAATACACATGGAGGGACCCATAGTGCTGGCCACAAAGACTGCAGAGAAGGGTCTTGATACCCGTCAGGGGGAGGAGTGGCCCTTGGGCCTGAGGGTGTTATATCCCCCAGTATAGGAGAATGTCAAGGAGGGAAGACGAGAGTGGGTGGGGGGTGGGGTGGGGAGGTGGGTTGGAGAATATCCCCATAGAGGCAGGGGGAGGGTGGAGGGAATGAGGAGGTTCCAAAGGGGAGATCTGGAAAGGGGGAAACATTTGAAATGTAAATAAAATATGAAAATAAAAATTAATTAATTAATTAATTAAAAAAGGATGTTCTTTCAAAAGCAAACAAACAGATGGTAAAATAGATTATTTGTATTTAAACTATTCCTAAAACAGAATCTCAACATATAAAAAAGATTAAACTCAGGGCTGATGACTTAGCTCAGTTCATAGTATTTGTGTAGTTTGTAGGTTCAATCCAAGCTTCAAACAGAAACTGCAGGTGCACCCCTGTTGTCCCAGCATGGGGAAGGTGAGGCAGGAGGATCAAAGTTCAAGCTCATCTCCTAGGCCAGCCTACATGAGACCCAGGGTTGATTGGTTGGCTTCTGGTGGTGATGGTGGTGTTTCAGGATTTCTTTTTTCAAGCAGTTAGGGTTGACATTGTAATAACGAAGGTTTTCCATCCTAGAAGAATCTAATTTTCTTTCTTCTTTGAAAGAACCCTAGGGAATCTATTAAAAAATCAAACAAAAACTATGAGCAAGAAGCACGGTAAGAAGGCTACAGAATCCTAGATCTAACAGGTCTTCCATACGGGCTGTGTATGTGAGAGAGAGACAGACATATGTTTGTGAGGCATGTGTGTGTGCCCAGCAAGCCTGTGGAGGTCAGGGAGCAACATGGAGGAATCAGTTCCTTCTTCTCACCATGTGAGTCCCACGGCTCAAACTTAGGTCATGAGGCTCTGAGGCACAAGCTTTGGACAGCCCAGACACCTCTCTGCCCCCGCTTTTATTTTTTAACCTATTTACTTATTTCCCCAATGTAACATTTTAGTAGTTAAATTAAGAAATCCTTTCCATTCACAATAGCATTTAAAGAACAAAATATTTAGGAATCAATGAAGGGTGAGATCTTCATGTTGAAAACTTTAAACCCCTGTCAGGAAAAATTAGCAAGCTACACAAATGGAGCGCTAAGCCACACTATGAATGCGAGGCGTTAGTTGTGTTCAGATGGCAATACTCCCCAAATTAAAAACTAGAGTGTACAAAGGTCCCACAAAGATTGCAGTAGACTATTCTGTAGTCATTGGCAAACTGATTTTAAAATTTAGAGGAAAATGAAAAGCACATAAAATAGCAAACGAGCCCATAAACAAAAATAAATAAATAAAAATAAAATGCTACAAAGAAGAGCAGAGCAGAAACCTCACACTACCTGATTTTCTGACTTACTACAAAAGTTCAGAAATCAATGCAATGTAGTATTGACATAGATGATATTTAAACCAGTGTAAAGGAAGAGACAGTTCAGAAATAGACATAAATATCCCTCGTGCGTTGATTTTTGAGCAGCATTATAAAACAATTCTCTGGGAAATGGTGGCCCTCTTTCATTAAGAGATGGAGTTGAGCTGGTTACATATGTGTGTCTTCATTCATCAGTCTCCTTTCTAGGCTAAAGAACGTGAGCTCACACCTCACCCCACATAAAATCACCTCACAGGAATCAGAGGCCTGCGTGCAGAATTAAAGCTGTATACTTCTAGAAGGGGGCACAGACAGGCTCTTGCAGGGAGCACAGACAGGCTCTGGCAAAGGCTTATCAGGTAGACAGCTAAAGCACAATTCATTTTAAAGCTCGCATGTGGGCCATAATTTAGACCCTTTCTCATTAAAAAAACACTATTTAAAAAACAAAAAGTTGCCCAACAATGGTGGCACAAACCATTGATCCCAGCACTTGGGAGGCAGGGAGATCTCTAGTTTGATGCCAGCCTGGTCTACAGAGCTAGTTCCAGGATAGCCAGAGCTACACAGAGAAACCCTGTCTTAAAAAACAACCAACCACAACAGCCACAAGAGAGAAAGGAAGGGAAAGAAGGGGGAGGGAGGGAGGAACCTGAGAAGGAAAAGGGATGGGGAGGAGGGGAGCATGATCTGGTATTGGGTGGGGGAAAGGGTCTGAAGCCCTGAGGGCCAGCAGAAAGAATGGAAACAGGCAACCTCAGGAGGTAGGAGGTTGGGGGACCCTCCAGAGTGTGCCAGAGACCTGGGAGGTGAGAGACTCTCAGGATTCAAAGGGAGGGACCCTGGATGAAATGCCCTACAGGGGGTGGGGGGGAAGAGGGAACTTGTAGAGCCCACCTTCAATAGAAAGACAGGGCATCAAGTGAGGGATGGGGTTGCTATCCCACACTCAAAACTCAGACCTGTAATTGTTCTTGTCTGAAAGAACTGCAGGGATGGAAATGGAGAAGAGCCTGAGGAAAAGAAGGTCTAGTGACAGGCCTAAAGTGGGTTGCAGCTTAAGGGAAGGCCCCAAGGCCTGACACTATTACTAAGGCTATGGAGTGCTCACAAGAAGGGACCTATCATGACTTCTCTCTGGAAGACCCAACAAGCAGCTGAAAGAGTCAGATGCAGATATTTGCACCCAACCAATGGTCAGAAGCTGCTGACCCCTGTGGTTGAATTAGGGAAAAGGTGTAAGAAGCTGAGGAAGAGGGTGACCCTGTAGGGGGACCAGCAGGCTCAGTTAACCTGGAGCCCCAAGATCTCTCAGATACTGGATCACAAACCAGGCAGCACACACCAGCTGATATGAGGCCCCCAACACATGAATAGCAGAGGACTGCTGGGTCTGGGTTCAGTCAGAGAAGATGCACCTAACCCTCAAGAGACTGGAGGCTCCAGGGAGTTTAGAGGTCTGGTGGGGTAGGGGTGGGGGTGGGAACATCCTTGTAGAGACAGGGGTGGGGAGGAGGTACGGGATGTGGAACAGTCAGAGGGTGGAGCAGGGGGGTAATAAAATCTGGAGTGAAAAAAAAAGAAAAAAATAATAAATAATAATTTAAAAACCCAACTAACCAACAAACAAACAAACAAAAAAAACCAAACAAAAATCAACCCACAAACTGGGCAAAATATTTCTAAGTAATACATATAAGAAAGACAAAATTTTACAACTCAGTAGCAGAATGTAACATGAGCATATTTATAAAAAAGAAACCATGTAAGCAATGAAGATACGTAAATGGATCCTAAGTGCATGAAAAAAATGTTCAAGATGCCATGTTTTGGTGAGACAAGAAATGTCTTAGGCATCACCATCTCGTTCACTTGAGGAAAAAATCTAGACAAACTGAAATCCAGCAGCTCTTTTAATTATTGATTTATGTGTTTATTTTTGTGTATGTTTTAAACAGCCAAGAGTGGCCTCAAACTCACTATGCAAATAAAACTGACCTTAAACTCCTGATTCTTCTGCCTCAGCCTCCAGGGTGCAGGGATTACAAGCATGAGCCACTGGCCTTAATTTAATGGACACATAAAATTGATACAATTTGTGGACTACCACATGGGGCTTCATTGGTATACCTTGTATTATGTTAAAATCAGGGCAAACATCTGTCCTCATAAGCACACGTTATTCTCTTGTGATGAAAACACTCAAATTTTTATTTTTATTGATGTTTTATATTTTTATGTAAATGAGTGTTTTGCCTGGATGCATGTATGTGTACCACATGTATGCCTGGTGCCCACAGAGGACAGAACATGACCTTAGATATGGTTGTGAGCCTCCATTTGAGTGCTGGGCATTGAACCTAGGTCCTCTGCAAGAGCAGCCAGCTCCCTGAACCACTGAGCATCTCTCCAGCCTCATCTTTAGGGGTGTTTTTATTTTGTTCTGTTTTAAATACGCATCACATAGTCATTTCTTATGGTCACTCTATGCAACAGAATACCAGAGCTCATTTTCCCTCTCTATGCTAACACCCATGGACGAGCCTGACAGGCCTGTGATGATTGGGGGACTTACATGGTTTTTCATGTGCCCACTGGTCATTTGCATATCTTCTTTTAAGAAGTATCTATTTAGTTATACTTATTTTTTATTCAGATTCTTATTGGTTTTATTTTTACTATTGAGTACAGTTCATGCTGTATATTAGCCCTGTATCTAGGGTACAGCCTAAGGCATTGTCTCTTATTATGCCATATTGAAGTACTTTAGCTTGATTAAAAAAAAACAAAACATTTGTATAGTTTTTCTTTTGTTGTCTGTGACTGCGGGGTCTTATCTCCATTGTCACAGTCCCACAATCATTCCAATATCCTAAAACATTCACTCCTTGTTTTTTTTCTGATAGTTCCCTAGACTTAGGTCTTAGCTTTAGGTCTTTAAAACTCTTTTAGGTGATTTTTATAGATGATGAAAGATAGGTGCAGACTTTCATTCTTCCCCATGTAGATATCTGATTTTTTTCCAGCTCACTTTGAAGCGATTAACTTTCTTAAAGTATACATCCGTTATACCTTTGCTGAAGATCTGTAGGCGGCAGCTGTGTGAGTTTACTTCTAGGCCGTCTGGTCTGTTTCATTGGCTCCTGTGTGTTTGTATGCCAGTACCACTCGGTCTCCATTTCCATAGTTTAGTATGATATTGGAGTATTAAAATCAGCTAGGATAATGGCTTCTTTGTTTCAGCTCCAGATTGCTTTAATTATTTGGGGTGCTTTGTAATGTACCCCAGATTTTTAGCAGTTGTTTCTAGCTCTAAGAAGAACATATTGGCATTTTGGTAGAGATTGTGTTGAATCTTAGATCACTTTGAGTGGTATGTTTAAATTATATTGCTTCTGCCAACCCATGAACACAAGACGTCTTTCCATTTATGGTCTTGACAATCATCGATGTTTTTGTAGCTTGTGTGTAGACTTTTTCACCTCACTGGTTAAGTTTAAGGCTGGACATATTTTGTAGATGCTGTAAATGGGGTTGCTTTCCTCATTTCTTTTCCAGATGGTTCACTATTGGCAACTTTGCTGAATTTATCAGCTCTCTAGGTCTTCTCCAGAGTTTTCAAGGTCTTGTCAACAGCTGCAGTGACGACCTGGTGGCTTATTTTCCCACTTGGATGCCTTCTTTTTCTGTTTTCTCTGATTGCTCTGGCTCAAACTTCTGGTTGGGCTCGCACTTACAGTTTTGTTTTGCATAAATAGTGAAAGTGAACATCCCTATCTGTTCCAGGCTTTGTTGAGAAAGCATCCAGCTTTTCACCACATTCAATATGACGCTGACTTACAGGATATGCCCCTTGTCCCCCCCCCCCCTTAAACCACGAGCTACTTTTCTGCTTTGCCTAATTTTCTATTATATAGAAATGTTAAATATTAACTAATGCTTTCTTCTCCCATATTGAGATGATTGCATGGCTTTGTCCTTCATTCTATTGATATGCGTAGTCAATGATCAGGATCGATTGTTTCCAGGGCAAAGAGAAAAACAAAGCAACCAAAGACAATCAATCTGTGGTCGCGTTCTGCTAGGAGGACTGAAAAGTGACTGAAAGATTTAACAAACAACTCTGAAAACATTTTCATTCATTCATTCATCCTTTCTTCCTTCCTTCCTTCCTTCCTTCCTTCCTTCCTTCCTCCTTCCAAAGGCAGCACTAGTAAGTGTGAGAGAAAAAAAATAAAAACTGGATAAGGAATGGTGCTTCACTCCCTCAAACAATTTGCAGTCCAGGATGGAGAGGCAGACATAAGCAACCTGATGAAGAGGGATGAGCATCACAGGGGAACACAGAGCAAAGAGGAAGGGAGACACCTGCTGCACTGAGCTCTGTGTGCCCCTATACTGGAATGGTGGCCAGTATCCCAGCTGCAAAGCTGTGGTTAGACACTGCAGCCACAGTCAGAGAACAACATGAGGCCAAGTGGGGAACCTCACCGTTGCGGTTAGCAGGTGCTGAAGCAAGGGTGACATCTAAGATGAAGCAGCAGCCAGGTGTGAGGGGTAAACACTCTTCAAACTGTCAGGGTCTCAAGCCTTTCCCCATGGTTTTTCCAGGTCGTAGCCCTTGCCAGGCTTTGAGCTCTGACATGGAAATGGAAGGAAGGGTTGAGAATCACATGTCTGGAGGTAAAAGGAAGCTGGAGCGTTGGTTAAGGACTTTAGCAATACTTTCTCACTTGTTAATACTTGATACTCTTTGTCTCTTACAAAGGACAATGTGGGGTCTGGGGAGATGACCCAGTCAGTACACTGCTTACTATGACATCATGAAGACTGGGTATCCCCAGCACTCCTGCAAAGCCTGGCAGTGCACGCTGTAATTTCAGCACTTTGGAGACAGAGATAGGTGAGTCTCTGAAGCTGGCTGGCCAGCCAGACTAGCCAAATGAGCAAGCTCCAGGTTCAGAAAGACCTCTGTCCCCCTCGATTTCCAGAGCAATGAAAGCCATGGAAGGCGGGGGTAGTGGTGGTGGTGGTTTCCACAGCTTGCTGACTCAGACCACAGAATAAAAGGACCAGGGAAGCAGACTGGAGACAGAGGGTATATTTGAGAGGGGTAAAAAGAGGGGTAGAAGGAAATCGAGGGGGCAGAGGTCCCTCTGGACCTGGAGCTGGCTCACTTGGCTAGTCTGGCTGGTCAGCACATGATGAAACACAGTGACATCACTGTGTACTTCTCAAGTCGGTATATCCGAGTCTTAGCAGACAGAGGTCTCTCTGAACCTGGAGCTGGCTCACTTGGCTAGTCTGGCTGGTCAGCACATGATGAAACACAGTGACATCACTGTGTACTTCTCAAGTCAGTATATCCGAGTCTTAGCAGGTATTCAATGCTTTGCATAAACCACTGGATCTAGTAATTAGGTGCATGCATGTTTCTATATGTAGCTATGCAAGTATTTTGGGGACAGGAAAGCAGATACTTCTTGATCTGAATTCATCTCCTGGATTTGCATGCCACAGTGAGGAGATGGCCACCTTCTAACCTCTACCTTCTTAATGTCTAATATGGTTGTAGCCTAGTCACCTGCAGACTGTCTGGCAGTGAATAGCTCTGCTTAAACAGGGTTTTGATGCACAAGGTTCTTTTGTCTGAAATCCCTATGATAGGATTTATTAAATTAGTAAAAACTAAATTTAAAAAGATATAGTAAAGTTCTATAAAGATGGTAAATGTTCTTGCTATGCAAGCATGAGGACCTGAGGTTGGGTCCGTGAATAAGCTGGCTGGAGTGACCTGTACCTTTAATCCCAGTGTTGGAGTACAGAGACAGAAGACTCACTGGAGGCTGCTGACCAGCCAGCCTACTTAAAAGGGCAGGTCCTAGATCCAGGGAGGCAATCCTTACTGTAAGGTCGGGAGCAACTGACTTACACACAGACAGCACACAGGTACCTAGATATGTACATGCGCATGCACGCACCACACACACACAGGTACCTATATATGTACATGCGCATGCACACACCATACACACACACACACACACACACACACACACACAAAGATGTAGGAAAGCCTGGGGATTTGGCTCAGTAGGTAGAGTGCTTGCCTAGCAGACATGAAGCCCTGGGTTTGATCCTCAGCTCTCCATAAATAGGGCATGATGGCTCATGCTTATAACCCTAGCACTTTGAAGGAAGGCAGACTCAGGAGAACCAGAAGTTCAAGGTCACCCTCAACTACATAATCCAACAACAAAACATTTCATTCATAAAATCTATCTATAATTTGAAGAGTCCATAGTTTGAGAATAATATTTGAGAATATTGAATCTTGAGAATAATTAGTATTTGATGGGACACTTTGAACAAAGAGATAAAATAGAGTAAATTTCCAGGAATCTATGAGAACAACCCTAGCTAAGACTCCTAGCAATGGGAGATATGGAGCCTGAACTGGTCACCTCCTGTAACCAGGCAAGACTTCCAGTAGAGAAACTGGGTTTCCAGCCAAGACACAAAACCTCCAACCTACAATTTGTCCTGTCTACAGGATGTGCTGGGGTAAAGATGGAACCGTATTTAAGGAATCTTGAGACCCATGCCAGGAGAGAGCCTACTCCTGACACTGTCAATGGTATTCTGCTATTCTTGCAGACAGGAGCCTGGCATAACTGTCTTCTGAGAGGCTTTACCTAGCAACTGATTGAAACAGATGCAGAGACCCAGAGCCAGACATTAGGCAGAGCTTGGGGAATCCTGTGGAAAGGGGGGAGAAAGGACTATAGGAGCCACAGGGTCAAGGACACCATAAGAGAAAACACGGAATCAACTGATCTGGGTCCATAGGCCCTCACAGAGACTGAACAGCCAACCAGGGAGCCTGCATAGGACTGACCTAGGCCCTCTGCATAGATGTAATGGATGTACAGCTTGGTCTTCATGTGGAACAGTGGGAACAAGGGCTGTCTCTGATTCTGTTGCCTGCCTTGGGAATCCTTTCCTCCTACTGGATTGCCTTGTCTAGCCTCAATAGGACAGGATGCTCCTAGTCTTCTGCAACTTGATATGGAAGAGCTGGTTGAGATCCATGGGAGGCCTCCCCTTTTCTGAAGAATGGATGGGGGTGGGGCAGGGGGAAGGACTGGGAGGAGAGGAGGGAGAGGAAACTTCAGTGGACATGTATAATTAATTAATTTTAAAAATACAAATAGAGCTTAAAGTATATGATGATTTTGTTCCAAGATTTGATCCACAGTTTTCAGGCAAAAGGATTTTTGTTAGAATCTAGGTGCTTCCACATCCTGCCATCTTTGACTAACTCCAAATAAAAATTCCCACGGGGCCACTTGAGGAGATGTAGATTCCTAACCCAGTCTGTGAATTCTAAATGAAGTTTTAGAAGATTCCTAGAAGATATTCTGGGTGTGTGCTATTGTTAGCATGCCTAGGAGAATTCAGGTCTCAGTTCAAGCAGAAAACCTTCTTTGTGACTGTTAGGGAACTTTCATCGCGGGGAATCGGATCCCTGCGTGGTCTCTGGTTGGCAGAGTTGGGAGGCACAAGTAAGAAACGATGCTAATTAGCTCTGATCTCCAGAAGCAGAGCTCTGGGCCAAGAACTGATGATAACAGTTTTTCCAGCTGGGCCTAGGGACCAAGACTGAAGTTAAGATGTGAGCATGCCTCTCCTCTTTTACTGCCAGCCTTCCTACAAAGAAATGGAAGTTTAAAATTCTCACTCTCTAATATTTCTGAGGGTCTTTGCTTAATGAGCAAAGAGCTGGGGAAGTTATCTTTAAAAGTAACCCCTTAAACAGGTCCCCAAGAGAAACTACATACTGGCAGCATGTCGTTGCGGGGAGCAGAGCGGGTGTCAAGTAAGGCCTGAGGATTGGCTATGGGGGAATGTTTACAACTGCTAGCTGCCTAAGGGGCTGAGCCACCTCCATGCAGTCATGGGAAATAAGTTCTGGAAGCTGGCAGACTGCCCTGAGAATTCTAAGCTTGTGTCTTCTCCAGAACGCGTCTCTCCCTTTATCTGACAGTTGCTGTGTTCGCTGAGTTAAACCTATCGCCTTGGGTGAATGGAAAGCCAAACGGGATCCACGGAAATATTATCCATCTGCGACTGGGGCATGTCTATTACAAGCAGCGGGAGGGCCGTTTGAGCTTGGATTATGTTTGCTGTGTTCCAAAGCTAAGGTACAATCTGGCCTGGGATCCCTCTGGTCTAACTAATGCAGTAATGAACTGCGACAGCGTGATGGGCCTAGTTTCCACCCAATTCCCAGGCTGTTCTGTTCTGGGAAGATATTTGCAAAGTGAAAATGGGGACCGTGTAATGAGTCCCACTCTGAAATGACAACTTTGGTTGTAAAGTCACCTGTAAATGAATTGAGCTAACGATGCTTTAAACTACTCCTCTGCTCCTGAAGTTATATTTGAGAGTCTTATTGTCAAGAAAACATGATGGGTTTATTAAATACCCCATAGGCTACTGTTCTAGAAATGCCTGCTGTATCTTATGCGATTTTTCTATTTAATCTGAGTTGTATGCTGCTGCTGCAGCTTCAAAACATCTGGGTACAGCGATTTTTTTTTCTATCCTGCACCTGCGAGGGTAAGTACACACATAAACAAAAAAAGAAAAAAAAGAAATTAAACCTTCTGCAGAGCTGAGGTCGGGGAGAGAGCCCAGCCAGCCATGAAGCTCCAGGGAGCAGAGTGACAGGCACTGAGCTGTAAACAACCTTGAGAGGGATTTAATTCTTATGACAAGTGCCCGTGGTGGCATCTCACACGGACTCAGCATATGCACACACTTCAGAGAAGAGCCACACAGGATTTCATGCTAATGGGAAATCGGAAGGGAGAGCTCTGGAGCAGCAGAGTCTCCCAGCTATAAATAGCCATGCAAATCAGGGCAAGCTTATGTTGTAATTATCTTGATTTTTCAGAATTTTTACCACTCAGAAGAGATTTTTTTTTTTTTTTTTGAGTGATGTTTCAGCCGCTGCCAGAGGGTTGGTGGCTGTGACCCTATATTTACCAGGAGGCTGCTTTGCAGCCTAGAAGATGACCAAGTTGCCTTGGTGGATCTGGCTCTGTCATTTCAGAATCAAATCATAATTTCAGAGGGTAGCCATTCATCATCCTGTGGCAGCCACTTCTTCACCATTGCTTGTAACTTCTAGACTCTGTCACTGTGGGGCCCTCTGTACTGAGTTAGTGGCATGCCCAAGACATCAGGGAAGCTGAGCATAGAGTCACAGACACAGCGACAACTCAGAAAATGGTTTCTTTGCAAATAGAGAATGCTACATGTTCTGGTCCATTCTTTTCTCCTGATGTGTTCAGGAGCTACAGTGTAGAACTGGGCAAGGATTCCAACGACCTCACTCCATAAGCCCATGAAAGTCTCCAACAACTTGAAGACCCCAAGATCCAGATGGGACTCCCCCCCAACTGCAATCAACATCTTGTTTTCAGTCTGGTGAACAGAAAATCCAGTATGCTAACTTGTGCCTGAATTCTTAACCCGCACAAGCCATGAGCTAGTACAGATTGGTTTCATTAAGTCACTAAGTGGTCACTTGTTAAGCAGCAACAGAAAACAGAAATACAACCACAAATCCAAAGCTGGGGTCTAAAGCCTGGTATGGTGGCACACAATTATAATCCCAGTTCTCAGGAGACTGGGGCTGGAGGATTGATGAACCAGTCTGCCTCCTTCTTAGGCTTGAAAGCCATCTTATAGTAAAGACAACGAGACTTGTTCCTGTTTATGACTAAATCTACTTTCTCAAGGATTTGGCTATGCCCCACCTGTAACCTAAACTACAGATGGTTCTGTACTCACTGTTCCAAGAATGGCAATCATGTCTTTGTTTCAAAAGTTCTAATGACCGCCTTGCAACCCACCACTATTTCAGAAGGTTGCTATGACGACTTGTTACAACCGCATCGTTATGATCTGCTTTTGCAGTCCCTCTGATTTTGCTACCAAATCTCCCATTTGGAAACCTCTACCCTTGAGCTACAAAGCCCTTGTATTCCTCATGTCCAAGCCTGACCTCTCAAATTCTGCCTTAGGGGGAGGCAGCCCATGTACACAAATAAAAAAGCATGCTTAAACTAACTTGGCCATAATGACTTGGGTTGGTGGTCTTTCTCCTCTCATCTTTGGGATTGACAGATTGCCTAGAGTTCAAGAGCACTTTGAGCTACCTTGCTAGTACAAGGTTAGCCAGACATACATATCAAGATCCTGTAGAAGAAGAAGAAGAAGAAGAAGAAGAAGAAGAAGAAGAAGAAGAAGAAGAAGAAGAAGAAGAAGAAGAAGGGATAGATAGACAGAGAAAAGAAGAGGAAGAGGAAAAGGAAAGACAAGAGGAAGAAAAGTCTTGTAGAACTTTCCTTCTAGGACTAGTGGCTTGGGTACTGGATGTTGTACGCTGAAACAGTTCCACCAAACCTTGCAAGGCATCTTATTCAGTAGTAACATTTCTCTCTCTCTCTCTCTCTCTCTCTCTCTCTCTCTCTCTCTCTCTCTCTCTCCATGCAAAACACAGTGGCGTGTGTCCCGTGTTGCAGTCATGGCTCAGGCACAGTTCTGTAGCATGGTTCGACTCCAGCAGCTTGTGCCTGGTGAGACTGGATTCTGTGGCCTGCTTTTCAGGGCTTCTGTGTATTCTGGAATCAGCTAATGAGAACTGAGACAAACAGGATTATTTGAGTAATGAAAAGCGTAAAGTCAGCAAAAACCTGCCTGGATTTTCCCAGCATGGATGAGTTATTTGGGATAGCAGTGTCCTTCTACTCCTGCGGGCCTTGTTCCCCTAAGTTCCCACATAAGCACTTCAGGGAGTCCCCTCCTTTCTCAAAGCCCCCAACAGCTAAGAGCTTCCCTCTACTGCCAGCCACACACACTCACTGTCACTCGGTGGCTGTGCCTTGCAAACAGTTTGTCGATCTTGCCATTTCTGAGATGCTCAAGCTGGCTCTTCCTCCTGAGATCTCCAGACTACAGCACCCATCACTGAGTGGCTTGAAACTACTGGATCTGGAAACTGAATTCTAGACTCAGTTTGCTTTCTGCCCAGCCAAGAGCCAGGGCTTTTCTTGGCAGTGTTTTCTTACCTGCACAATAGAGAAGGGGTTTGAACTCTCACTAAGACTTCTATCAGGTCTCATCATTTAAACAGGGGCATTTAGTACACTGTAAATTTACATTTGGGAAGTTCAGAGCCTCTTGGCTCACCCACCCACCGTCACTGATCTGGACTTGCATGAGGGCCTCCACCCTTTGGTTGGGGAAAATATAGTCAGGCTGACCCAATTATAGGCAAAACTGTTCAGTCTTTTGTCTTCTTAGTTCAGTCTTAGAGTCTCACTAGGCCAGTCAGGCTGGTCTGGGATCGTAGCTTCTCTCTGGAGCAGGGCACTGGCTTTTGTCATCTGATGTCATGATTGAAGAACGGAGTTAGTCTTTTTAGACTTGCTGTGTCCTCTGGCTCCTGCATCTCCTGGGCCCCATGCCCTCTTTGTTCTACATTTATAAGGCCTGGGCACACAGATCAGAGAAGACATGTTGTAGGCGTAAGAGGATTATGTGGTCTCTGCTTAAATCACCTGATTCTGCAGCTCCAGGCTCTGTCCACAATGTGAAACAAAAAGGGGTCTGACCCGCAGGCTATATTTTATCTACCCCTAGAAGTTTCTTGGCTGATACAACATGTGTGTGTGTGTGTGTGTGTGTGTGTGTGTGTGTGTGTGCTTATCATTACCTCACAGGGTTCTAAATGGCATCAACTGGCTCCTTGGTTCAAGGGGTCCATTCAAACCCTGTGCTGTGAAGCCACCTTTAGAGTTCCAGGGTAAATCCTCATGGGTTCCACCTCAGAGTCAGGTCACAGGGTCACAAAAGCAGGCTCCAGTGTTGTTCTGCGTACCTTGTTATGGTCTGAGAGTGTTGTGGAGCTTTGTCCCCTAGCATAGCAACCATTACTGTCTTAATAGAAGCAGCTGTGACTACCCACAGTGAGCCATCAAGATCCAACCTGTTGAGATTTCCTCTCCTACTCGGCTGAGAATCCAGACACTCTGTCCTGTACCTCCCCAGCATTCAGTCGTATGTAATTGTGTCCCGGCTGCATGTAGTGTTGGGAGGTGCTACAGCATGTAGTGTGAGAGGTTAAGTTAGGAGGAGAGTGACAACACCATCATTGCAGGTGACAAGGCCATCTATTGCGGCTATGGAGAAGTCCTCATCCACATTGGGGTAAGATTTTTTTGGTAATGCAGTTGTTTTGGGGCCAGTAGGCCTCCAATAAGTGTACTGGTTCATTAAGCTAGATGTAGATTGAGTGTTTACTTTGGTTTGTCACTGGTACCTTATTTAAGGTGAATGAGTGCTTTACATCTCTCCAGGACAGGTTTGTGGAACACTTGGTGCCCCGATAGCGATGAGGCAGAGCCACATATTGTTTGGGAAGAGCATTTACTTCCTGCCCTGGGAGATAAGACATTCCACTACAGATTACTCGCCTTCTAGTGGAGTATCCACAGAGAGGATCCTGGCATGAGCATCCTCCACGTACTGTGGAATGGAATGCCTCCTTGCTGTTGTGCCAGTTGATCCCTGACCCTGCTGGGTGATATGACATGCAACAAGATTGAGCTGTCTTCCCAGAGGGAAAGTCTGGGGACTGGGGGGAGTCTTGGTGGGGTTATCTCCTCTATAACCTATGAATCCTTGATGAACGCTGTTTACCATCCTGAGAATGGCTGATGGACCAGAGAGTACATTGCAGTTTCTGAACACAGTATGTATGGAGCAGGGTTTCCAGGGAACACAGGCAGACAATATACTGCACCTGCTGTGCACTAAGACATCAGTTGAGGTGGAGCTGTCTGCCTAGAAAGAACTTGCTGGTATAAAGCACAGAAAGAGGCATGAGACCGTCCCCCTCACTAGTCTCCGGACTGGGAACACTAATAGAAGAAAAGAGAGAGGGAAATGGAGATGTTGGCTTGCCATTTTTCTCTTTTTTTAATTTATTTTTATATGTATAAATGTTTTGCATGTCTGTGCACCACATGTATGTTTAGTGCCCAGGGACGCCAGAGGGGTGTGTCAGATCCCCTGGGATTTTGGTTACAGGCATCTATAAGCTGCCATGTGGGTGCTGGGAATTGAACCCTGGCCCTCTAGAAGAGAGGCCAGTGCTCTTAACCTCCAAGCCATCTCTCCATCCCCAGCTTGGTATTTCTTAGTGCTGAGGTGACAGAAAGAAAGACCATGCTATACTTCTGTTGTAACACCTCAAACATGGAGCCCAGAGGGAGACTCTAACAAAGGGGAGGAGGAAATGCAGTAGAAGAAATAGTGAGGGAGCAAGCATGGAGCGAGATGGTGTGGTGTCAGTTCACGGGACAAGCCAGCCCTGGAGACCAGAAAGGAAGTCAGATCAGCAAGGGCTTTGGGGTTGGGAAGGAGCTTGTGAGGTTTCCCGAGCCTTATGGTCGAATGTGATTTCAATAGGGAAGAGAGGCCTGGAGGATCTGAATCATTTTGACATGTGCATTGGATTTGTAAAGGGCTAAAGCAACCAAGAGTGGGTAAGACCAAGAAAAGACAGTGAAGGGGACCCCCGGGGCCACTGAAAGGTACACGTGGCAGGATCTGTGTTGAGCTGGAGAGCCTGTGGGGGGAACTGGCAAACTGACATTGGCTGGTGATCTTCGGAAGACTTTAAAACCCACAGCAGGTATACAGAGAGGTAAGCGCCCCCTCTGTGCCAGCTACGAGAAATCTGGTGGGCTGGGAACCAGAGCAGCATCTTCCCTAACTGGCAGGTAGTGAGAGCACAAAGGTCTCCCACAGATGACCAGAGGCCCTCTGTTGAATTGGTGATGCCTTGGCTCTCTACTTATGTGTATACCATTGGTGCAATGTGGATCCCAGAGCCAGGTGTGCATTGGTTCTGGCGGCTACCCAGGGTATCTTCATCAATGAGGATCAGCTGGTGTAGGTAGACAGGCTTAAGCTGGACCTAGCAGTAGGTAACCACCCCCCACCCCCCACCCCCCGTTCCCAAGTATGTGGTACAAGTTTCTTCCTTGGGTGTAGAGACTGTTCGCCCAGCCAGGATCGCTTTTGGCTGCCAGGTGTGGCTGACGGGGAGGCACAGCTATCATCTCTGACCCAGAGACCACAGAGCGCTGTGTAGTGCTGGACATTTCTGTACTTATCCTGAGTAAATTACTTCCCCAGGAAAAGAGAGGATGGGAAGAGAGCTAGAGAGAAGGGGAAAGAGACCTCTACAATCCACTGATAATTCCCTTCTTACATTGTCTTGGCGTGAGAAAGGTTTTTCCCTCCTGAAGCTCTTTTTCTACCATATTCTTTCTTAGCATAAAGCAGCATGCTTCTTGGTGTAGCTCTGGAGTAAGCATATACACATGTGCGTATGTGTGTGTGTCTATGAATATACTTGTGCAAATGTGTGAGAGAGCACAGGATGAGGGAGTCTTCTTTGCTACATGCGAGTTTTGAGTTGGTTCCTCCGGACTTAATTATTAACATGCTCAAAGGGAAGTAGGAACTCTGACGTCCTGTTGTGATAAAACACTTCGATCTGGGAAACGACATCGTTCTTCGAGACTGTATCTGGGTATCAAAAGCTCTATGTGTCAACCCCTTCTTTCTCTGTACGTGTTTGTAGCTAACCACACGCCTCCCCAACACGCATGCAGGAGCTTAGGCACATGTGTCCAGAAGGAAGCAAAGAAAGTAAATACATTAGCTTTCTTTTCTCCCTAAATATCACCTTTGTCATAATGAAAGGAAAAAAGCAAAATGAGGTGCAGCATGAAATAACCGGGAAAACCCAGCCCTGCTCCTAAGCAGTTATGCTTTGAAATGCTTGCCAAGTTCCTCAAAAACAGCGGTTGAAATTTAGGTTTGAATTTTTGTTTTTTATGGTTAATTTGAGGAAAACTGGCATCTTCGAACAGTGAGTCTTCCACCCACTTGCACATAGGTCGGCTGCACACACGGAGTCAGGTGTTCGTAATGACTTTTAAAGGTTTTACTTCTTGGGGCTGGAATCGACAGCAGGTAGAAGAGAGTGGTGCTCTTGTTGCTGACTGACCCCAGCATGCACATAGGGTGGCTCACAGCTGCCCTTAACTTCACGTCTTCGGGTCCCTGCACATGCACATGCACACACACGCGCACACACATTCACCTTAGAAAAGCAATAGTTCTTCACATAGGCCTTCTAGTTCTTCATTATCTCGCTGTTCGATATTGTTTAGCAGCTGTTGCAATCATGGATGGTATTATTTTCAAGATCATATTTCCTCCTTAATTATGTCTGCATAATGGATATGCATTTGGGTTTTATGAATTGATGTTGCATTTGGCAGATCTCTAAATATCTGTATTGATTTTTAGAATTCTGACAGGCTGATGATCCTCCAGCTTTTCCACTCTATATTGTAATCCAGGATATTTGAGCAGCCTGCGTCTTTTTCCACTCCTTGAATTTGGTGGAACTTGTTTAATTCTGGAGCTAGAAGAGTTGTTTTGTTTTGTTTACAATGGAAGAATGAATCATGTTTTAAATTTCATTAAATCCATTTTTATTGTATATTTTATCTTGTATCAACTTTGGTCCTATATACTTTCTAACTCACTGATATTGCCTATATTTTACTACACTAGTGTGTTTATATTTCTATACAATTTCACATCTATAATTTTCTGCATCTTATTTACAATGTCTTGTGTGAATGTGTATGTGCATGCACGTGTGTGCATGTACCATACATCCATGCAGGTGCATGTCATAGCATGCATATGGGTTCCCCCACATGGGATGGAACTCAGAATTTAGGTTTATTAATAGGCACATTTACCTGCTGAGTCTCACAGGCCTTCACAATGTCTTGTTTCATTATTTTTGCTAGAAGCTTGTTTGCTTAGCTGATCTTTTAAAATTTAGGTTTTGCTTTGGCTGCATTTCTCTATTTGTGTGTGTGTGTGTGTTACAATTGTCCAATATTTTATTATCTATTTTTAAGAAACTTTTGTTTTTGAAAATCTCACACATGTATACAAAGTGTCTTAATCTTACCCCCAACCCTCTCCCCAGAATATTTTATTTTTTATCTCTTTCCCAAGGCTAACCCTTCTGTTCAGTTTCCTCAGAAGAGCACTTTAGCTACATACTTCCCTCTAACTCGTGATTTGATGAGTTCTGACGGGGTTTTGTTAGATTTTGTTTGTTGGCTTGTTTGTTTGTTTCTGGACATGTACCTCTAAATTTTTCTTTTCTTATTATTGGTCTTGCATTTTATTGCTTATAGTCAGAGAACATATCATTTGATTCCTTGGGATTTATCATGGCTTCCTCTCTGTTCTGTTATATGGTGATAGGTATAAAATGCTTCAGATATGCATGAGGAAGAAGTACATTTTCTTTTAAAGATGATAGATGCATGATAGGTAAGTTGAATCCACAGATGGTGGCATGCACCTGTAATCCAGTACAAGCTGCAGAGGCAGGAGGATTACCACCCTGATCTACATATTGAGTTCCTGGCCAGTCATGGCTGTACAGAGTTTGTCTCAAAAACCAGCCAACAAACAAAAGTGCTATGTCTATAGACTCAAATTCTTAATGTTGTTTAGTCTTCCTTATATTGTTTGTTTGTTTGTCTGAATGAAAGATGGCCTTTGGGACTTAAAATCTCATAATCGAAGAGTTTAGTGTCAGAGAAGACATTGGCTATGGGCTGAGTGGAGGAGGAGGAGGTGAATCGTTTCCTGCTGCCTTTTATCCTTTAATCCAATTCGAGTCTGCGGCACGGGGAGCTCACTGAACCGAGGTGTGCGTTCTACGGCTCTTGTTTTGGAAGGAGGGGATGTGAAGGAGATGGACTGAATGTCTCCATGGGGTGTTGAAGTGGATAGAAAAAATATGTTTGCATGTGTGCAGTACGCGCGTGCGCTCACATGTTTGTCAATCAGTGGACAGTTTGGGGAGTCTTCTGTCTGCTTTACATTTCACTTTAGGAATGCAAGATTACTAATGGGTCTTATTCAGCTTTTTATGTAGGTTCTGGGGATCGAACTCTGGTCATCAGGATTGCATGACAAGCACTTTCATTTGGCTTATCCATCTCACTGGCTCCACCAAGAAGGTGTTCAAAAGATGGTTGGATGTAAGACTTGTGCTAACATACAGTCTGGAGAGAGACAATAGTACATAGGTATATGTGAATGTATGCATGCACATGTGTATGTATGTCTTTCAAGAGCTAGAACAGGCCGGGCAGTGGTGGCGCATGCCTTTAATCCCAGCACTCGGGAGGCAGAGGCAGGTGGATTTCTAAGTTCGAGGCCAGCCTGGTCTACAGCGTGAGTTCCAGGACAGCCAGGGCTACACAGAGAAACCCTGTCTTGAAAAACCATTAAAAAAAAAAAGAGCTAGAACAGGCAGGTACCACACGGCACTGCATGGAGACACCAGTAGACAGTTGAGGAAAGGGAAGAAAACACCTCATGTCACCTCTGAAGCCTTAAAGGGTAAGAAAGCGCTAGACTGTGGTGGCTGGGCTGGGTAGTTAGCATCTGTCTACTTCCATTTAGTAGTTCTTGGTTTTGTGTTAACTAATCTCAAATTCACCAGAAAGGCAGCTGTAATGTGCAGACTACCTCAGCGGGGTGCTGTGCCTGAAGCTAATTTTGTTTTTTTAATGCCTAGAAATACTCCTGGGACTCATAGACATATTTTGAGAGTTTGACTTGGTCAAAGAAAACCATGTAATCAAGC
This sequence comes from Rhynchomys soricoides, assembly GCA_019843965.1. Lineage (NCBI taxonomy): Eukaryota > Metazoa > Chordata > Mammalia > Rodentia > Muridae > Rhynchomys > Rhynchomys soricoides. Next base: position 4,491,512 of record JADRCH010000036.1, on the reverse strand, counting down.
AGGAGCCTCCTCCTCCAGGGCCATTGTCTTCTGGCTGTTAAATGTTATCATGGCTTAATGGAAGTTGGTGGTTCTTTTATTTCCGTGTTGTATGTATTTAGAAAAAAATGTAAATATGCATATAATTTTTTCATGGTTGTGTGTAGGTGCATTAACCTGCATTGGCTACTCAACAACACACCATTCACATATAACAATAAATAAAAGTGCTAATAATCCACAGCTGGAAAGAAGGAATGCATCTGAAGATGTTAGGTATTCACCCGCTAGCTCTCTGTCTTATCAGACTCCATTTGCTTAACAGGGAAGTATCCAAACATTTAAGTATGCAAATGCGGAAGGCCAAATGAGACATCATTTAATTCTTTTATTGTCTTACAGTGAAAGAGAGCAAACGAGCGAGTGAGTGGATGGCTTCATGCCAATTATCTTCACCACGTTGCCTTTTATGCGGAGGTATTGCCGAAAGCAAACACCCACATTCCAGCAGCAGCAATAACATGAATATTTTAGGGGCTGTGAGATTGCTTCTGAGGGTTATGGTTGGAAATAAAAATTGTAGGTTGCAAGTGCTTTGGCAAATATGGAATAAACTTCCAAGACTAAAACTCCATGTTGCTTTGGTCCCAAATCTGTTCTGGAAGATGAAGATGTGGCTGAGATGTTTGCCCAGCATGCACAGAGAGCTGGATTCCATCCCCAGCACCACACAAACTGAGCTTGGGGATGTTAGTCTGTCACCCCAGCACTTGGGAGGTGAAAGTAGAAGGGCCAGAAGTTCAAGGTCACCTCAGCTACATCGCAAGTTTGAGGTCAGCCTGGGATATGTGAGATCCTCTGTGAAAAGCAAGGAAGGAAAGAGGGAGGAGGAGAAGGAAGGGGGAGGAGAGAGGAGGGAAGAGGGGAAAAGAAAAGAATAGGGAAGGAGAGAGAGAGAGAGAGAGAGAGAGAGAGAGAGAGAGAGAGACAGAGAGAAAAGAAACTCTGGGATACCTGAGGCCTTCCACAGTGTGACACCCCCTGCCTATGTTTCTGGGTTAATCCTTCTTCCTCACTGCACCTAACTCAGGCCACAACCCCAGTGCCATAAACACTGCCACACTGCAGGCTTATGGGTATTTTAGAGTGAGGAACACCTAGGCCAGCAACCATGTAGGCCAATGACAACAGGGATAGAACTCTGACCTCAAGGGAGCAAGGCTGAGTAGGCCAAAGGTCCTCTCCCACCTCTCACAAACTCACACTGCTCTGCATCTTACAGATGCTTGGTCACAGTGAGGCAGCACCAACCCTTCCCTTCATCAAGCCCCAGTGTTCTGTAAGGACACAACCTGGGAACATCCCTTCAAATTCAGAGAGCTGCTGTTTTTTGGGGCAAACTCATGACATATCCAGCCCACTTAAAAGTGCTTTTCCCGGTCTAGAGGAGGGTTAAGTATCAGATTCCTGAGTTTGAAGCTCTTCTAGAATTAATGACCTTCATTTTCTTTTCTTTTACCCAAGCACAGTACTGCTTAAAACAATGAACAAAACGCTGACCTAGTCAAGGGGTTCGGGAAGTCAGGGCCTCACACAGAGTTTTGCAGGCTTATCCCTGCAAGTTCCACAGGGACCAGAAATCCCTTTCTGTGGATGGAGCTGACTCTGTGCTGCCCTGAACCCCCAGACACTTCACTGGTCCTCCCACTCCTTTGGCACCCTTAATGATCATTTGTTTGGTGCTGTTTATGCTGAATTATTTGGAGCCCCGCCTTCCTGCTTTAGCTTTGAACTCACACCTGAGATTGCCATGCCATTAAGTCTGTTTCCTGAGGACTCTCAGAACCGGAACAGGCTAATACTAACCACACACGTGTCTGTGGGGAACAAAGGAAGCCCTGGGAGGATGAAGTCCTGGATGAATGTGTTCTGCTGACACGCACGACCATGTCAAGGACCCTAGTGCTTCAGCTCGGAGGGATAGCAAAGCCTCCCGATCTCTGTGCAGATGTTGATAGTGTGTGCAGAAAATGTCCACCATAGCTTTCTCCACCCAGATGTTGACAACCTGCAGATTGTTTCCTTACAGACATAGCTTTTACCACAATTACTGAAACATGTCTCCTTGATCCAGCTGTATACCACAAACCCTCCCTCCTTGTAGGACCGTGATCAATAGCCCCACCTTCTTGTCAAGTGTAGTTAACAAACACACTGAGCTAACTGCTGCAGCTTCTCCATCAGACCCCTGAGCCCACCTGATCCCAGCTTCTCTGGGTGAGTTTGTATGTCTTGTCATTTCTTCCTTCCCTGGATGCCCTAGGTTTGTGGCTGGAACCATGCTAGATGTGACACCTATCTTCTCCTGGGACCTTTCTGATGTTCTAAGCTAAGGTAAAATAAATAAGTCACACACAGGGCATACTGTGTGCAAGCATAAGGATAAAGCACACACGATGTTATGCTTGTAACATAGATCACAAGCATTGGATCTATGTTAGATCCTCGGGACCTGTGAGAAACTCTGGGGTAGGTGGCACATATCTGAAATCTCAGCACTGAGGAGACAGACACAGGAACATCCCTTTGCCTTGCTGACCAGTCTAGCCAATCAGCAAGTTCCAGGTTCAGTGAAGCCTTCTCAAAAAATAGTAAAGTGGAGGGGCGGTGAGACGGCTCAGCTTGTAGAGGCACTTGCTGCTAAGCCTGATGCGCAGAGTTAGATTCTGAGCATCCACATGGTGGAAGAAGAGAATGACTCCTGGAAATTGTCTTCTCACCTCCACATGTACAGCTCACTATCAAAAAATGAATAGAGTGGAAAACAAGGAAGATGCTGATCACTGACCTCTGGCCTCCATACATACACAGGCACACGCGCATGTGTGTGCACACACACAGTCACAGACATACACACATGAACACACACAGAGACATGCACATGCAGATACACATGCACACATACCTGTGGATACACACTTACACTTAGACTGCTGGCACATAGACCTGCCCCTAAAAGACAATGGTCACTTTGAAAGGTCCAGATCCACAGATCAGGGAACAGCCCTCTGCAGCTGTCTATGGGACAGAGAGTTGACCAACAGTCTATGCAGTGACTCTATAGCTCTTACTCTGTGATACCTGGCTCCTCCAACCTCCCTGTCACATATTCTGTGTTGAACTAAATTACATGATGTGAAGCTGAGACTTCCTGTCTGCTCCCCCAAACTTATAAAACACGAAAAGCTTATCATTTTTCCTTCTTTCTTAGAATTGGTTCATTCCAGTGAAGATTCTCTACCCTCCCCTACCCAACCCTCCCTCCTGTCACCCCTCTCATGCCCCTCCACATACACACTCTTAATGAAGCTTCTTTGAAAATAGCTAATTTATATGTGTGATATATTCCCTGCATGTATGTCTGTGTGCTACATGCATGCCTGGTACCCACTGAGGTCAGAAGACAATGCCGGATACCCTGGAGATAGAGTTAAGGGTGGTGAACCACCGTTTGAGCACTAGGGACTGAACCTTGGACTTCTTAATGGCTGCACCATCCCACCTGCCCTGTCCTTTTCAGATTTTAAAGGGAAGCCTCTCTATCATGCCTGGGTTCCTCTATACTGTTTTGTTTCTGCCCAATGCTCTCTCCCAGCTGCTCGGTCTGAGCTTGTCTTCTAGGTCCTTTCTTCTAATGACGCATCTTCTAAAGGGAACTATGTGTCTACTGCTTTCAAGACCAACTGCTCCTGTTTCATTATTACTTTTTAAATGATATTTAACACAGATATGAACACATATAAGCATGTAACTGTGTATAGTCTCACACAAAGAAAAAAAACATACATGAAGATTGTGGGAAGGAGCCAGAAGGTTAGGAAAGCATTTGTTATGGCCACATAAGAAATCACATATGTCCAGCCATCAGTTAGACTTCAAAAATTTAAATATATATATTAATATACAAAATATAATAAATATAGATAGTCTAAAGTTATATAATGTAAAGTAAAACTATAAGTACTTTAGTCTAATTTCTTTTTTATTTCCTGCTAATCAAAAATAAAAATTAAATGCAAGTCAAAACTTTATCTGATTCTATTTCTTGTCCCTTCTCCACTTCCTTCTCTGGAGAGGAAGCCTAGCTGCCCCGTGAGCAAGACTCATGTGGCTTGCTCAAAGCAGACACAGGCTGTTCTGTCTTCCTCACACACACTTCTCTGGCTTTCACAAAACCTTTCTGGAAGCCACGTCTGCCCAAAATGTCTGCCTTGAAGCCTCATGTTCTCAGGCTTTATCCAGAGAAGGGTGGTTAACCAACCCTTTCCAGAAAGGCTTCCTTGGTCAGTACCACCTAGTTTTGGGCATTCTGGTAGCTTTGCTAAATGTGAACACTGTACTGCTGTGCACATCAGCTTTTTATAAAGCAAATGTTTGATTTTCTTTGGAGCTACCACTTGTGTTCACTTGGGTACACTCCTGCTTAGTTTCCATTCCCTGAACCGTAGAACTGGGAGGGTAGAGCATCAGTCTGGATCAGAGTGCCACCTACTGGTACAAGTGCTAAGCACTGCCAGCTACAAAGCATCCTCAATGGTCTCACACACACATTTACAAATCTCCCAGCTGAAGTAAGTACTGCAGAATGTGCTACAGCTAATTCAGACTTCATTCCCACTTTAATAAGATCTATTTTTCCAAAAGAAGCACAATAGTGAAAGAAAGAAAATACCTCTACTCAGGATACAAATGAAATTGCATCTCCAGAGGGCGGGTGGGGATCCTGGACTTGCTCACTGGCTGTTTTGCAATACAGCTTTTTTTTTTAAAAAAAATAATTTTTCAAAAATCATACATGAAATGATTTGGGTATTGGGATCGGTTAGGTCCCTATGAAGTGGCTTTATAAAGAAGACTGGCTGGTTCGTCTGTTTATTCCAGAATAGCCATTCTATAGGAATAGAGATTCTATAGGATCTCCCTGCAGAGCTAGCCATGTTTACTCCATAAACACGCAAGTAGGCATGAATGCTCAGTGCAGATAGCAGAGTAATACTGGCAGCCATTAATCTCTAAAAGGATGTCACTTTCAGTCTATTAAATATTTTCTCAAACCTAATCAATCTTGACTTTTCTGATCTTAAAGAACAATTTGCTTTGTGAACAGATATAAATAAAACACACAGAAGTTGCTCTCCAAATTGAAAGAAAACTTTTCTTTGCCCACACAGGGGCCAATGTGGATATCAGGATCATTAGCAACCAAACAGATGATGCCTCTCTCTGTAACAGAGACTTGCTCAGCTGCAGAGAGCCCTTCAGTTCCAGCAGAGAGGTGAGCTCAGAACTTGTCACTGGTTTCTGCTTGTACTTAATCTTCCTGTTTATTCTTGCTTCATTAAAGTCAATCTCCGCAGGGCAGACTGTCATCCGAGCTCGGCCCATCCTGCTGTCTGTGCTCTCCAGAGAGTGTGCTTCATCCTGATAAACAGACTGTGAGCTGAGCATGTGACTGAACGTGACTGAACTTCTTAAGGTAAATAGAAGACATAGAGGCGCCCCTCCCACATCCGCACTGCAGAATTTGCTAGGCAGGACCATCCTCTCAATGGGGATGATGCTTTTTGAAAAGACGGGCTTTCAGACTAACTGTCTGAAAGTGAGATAGAGGATACTTATTTTTATCATTGTGTGGCACGAGGCCTTTCAGGTTGCCTTGGCTGTTGTCATTCATCCTCCAGGCACCTCTCTTGGGGTTCAGTATCATCTAGAAGCTGTCTCCTGAATGATAGGCTACCCTGCTGGGAACTGCAGACAAAGATACTGTCTGTGCTGGTTATTTCCTCATAGCTCTGACCACATGTCAGACTATCCCAGCCTCCTCAAGATCTCAGCATGAGAAATCCGTCTTAGGATGTAGTAGTTAGCACTTTCTTCTTCTCAATCCTAAAATCAAATTGTTCCTTGTATGTAGTATCTGGTGCATCTTCGATGTCAGAAACACATGGGAACAATATATGGTCGGTGTTCGTTAAGTTAGGGACTAGAAACAAGAGTTTGTGGAAATGTTTATGCAGTTTCTTCTTTTAAGGGACTAGGGGACTGTCCCTGTGAAGTTTCTCTTCTGGGTGCTGCTAGGAGACAGAGACATTAGAGAGGTTAGACACCAGGTCTTTCTAGGATTGACAAAGAGGATGTGTTGAGGTCACCAAAGGAGGAACCCTCAAGGGAATGGCCAGAGAGAGTTCAGGTAGGGGGAAATAACAGGTCAATTGAGGGACTTGGTTGATTTTTATGGGGTCAGTGGCATCTGAACTCAGTCATGAAGAGTTTGCTCTGTGGGGTAGATACTTTGATTTTATCATTGTCAAAAGCTAAGAATGCCACTTTTTATAAATGTATAGCACAAAATGTTAGTGTCATTAGAGCAATTTCAGAAGTTGTTGAAGCTAAAATTCCTTTGTCAGTTTCTTTTGTGAAACTCAAGCAGGCAATCGATAACAACTGGTTTTAAGATCAAGCATTCCAACACAATACAATCCAACAACATGCTAATTTGATACTCACATGGTAAGGAATGATGGGGTGAAAATATTAAATGTCTTTGTTTTCTACAATCAAGCCATTATGTCTCTAGGAGAGTTGAAGGTCTTATATGTACAGTAAAAACACAACATCTAACATACAGTAGTTCTGGCCTGAGCTGAGGTGATTCAGGCAGCGATCATGGGTGATGTGTGGCATAACAGTTCACTTGGTTCGTACAGACTGGCACATGGTGTGCCCAGATCTGAGGCTATAATGAAGTCACATGAAGCAACAAAGACAAGTACTTACACAGACACGCTGATGTGTTACATGTTTAATTGGTAGTTAATTGTTGATGATGCATGTAGAGAAACCTTTCATTGCTGTCCATATTGTCTCAGGCCCACAGTCGCTTACCCCCATGTAGGGTCACAACCCAGAGTTTAAGACAATGGACTTGAGGGTCCCAGTATCACGCTATCTTTTATTTTTATGCCTTAAGTCTTAGGACAAATCTACTTTTATACACTTGGAATAATAATCAAATGCTTTAGCAGATGTATAATTTCACATTATTTAATACAGCGCTCTAAAGGAGGGCGATATGTCAAGATCTGTCCACTTCAGTTTTCCTCACCTCCAAAATGCTCTTTGCTCGTGTTACCTGACCGTGAAAATAGAAATGAGACCCAAATAGTAAGCATTTGAATGTACAGAGAAGGTTTTTCCTAGCCAATCTAAGTAAATATTCGGGAGACAGTGAATCTTAAGCTAGCTGAGCTGGAAGTCCTGTCTTCAGCTTGCATGCCCTGGCTCCCTCTAGTGTCCTTGGCTTAGCCTTTTTCCACAGAATTGAAGTATTCAAAATCTATACACTATTGAACAGAGGACTCACAGCCCACTCCGCGTGACTCTTACGTCGGCATGCGTGAACGTCTGTTGCCTTCTATCCCACTAGACTATTTCCATTCTCCCCCTCTCGCTCCCCCATCACAACTGGAGCTTCAAAATGAGAACACACAATACAAGGCTTGCAGTGTCTAGCACTTTAAGTCTGAGATCCAGAAGACTAGAGTTAGCAGGAGTCGTGATGTGGTTACCACCATTCACAAGATAGGAAGCACCGTACAGAATTGCTGCTGTGTTAAGCCAGTGAAATTTAAAGCACCTCACTAGAGGAGGCACAGATATCTGTAGGTTGGCCCAGGTCTCACCAACCTTTTGGTGTTGGGGGAGGGGCATGGAAAAGAGGACATGAGCATCAACCACCAATGACAGAAAGCCACAAGGAAGATGAAAATAAAGCCTGGGCCCCTCCAGTGAGAGGGGTGATATCAGCTCAGAGGCCCTGGCTGGACTCACGGAGCTGGTGACACTAAAGCTTGACCTTGCAAGATGTGGAGGATTATGTGGGAGCAGGAAGGAAGTGTGGTGCCCTGAAAGTGTCTTCAGGGAAGGACTTTGAAAGGAGGAATTCTAGAAGTTACAGCTAGACAGGTTAGGGTAGAAATGTTGGAGACCTTGGATGCCAGCCAGGACGTCCTTATTGTCCTAAGCAGAAGCCTAGTCCAGCTTCTAGAACATGTGTGAAATCTTTTAACAACTGGCATGCTGAATGTCTGGACTGGCAGATCATTTGCCTACTTTGTGCAAGGCCTTGGATTTGATCATCAGTTCCGAGGGAGAATCTTTTAATGGTCTAAGGAGTGATGTCACATGTCTGTAATCCTAATACTTGGGAGGTGAAGGCAGGAGGATCAGGAATTCAAGGCTACTGTTGGCTAGAAAGCCAGTTCAAGGCCAGCCTGGGCTACATGAGATCCTGTCTCCAATAAAGAAAAGAAAAGACAAAACAAAACAAAACAAAGCAAAGGAAAGGGAATACCCATCATTATGTGCTAGAGTTTAAGGCAGATGTGTGTTTGTTTAGCTTTCTGTTTATTTACAAAGAGAGCCATAACAAGTGGACTTCTGTGTGATCTAGGTGTTTACTAAGGTTATCTCTGATTATAGTTAAGATGTTTTAAATAGGAATTAGCCCTACATCATAGGGAGGCTTTTAAATTTTTGTGCTTGATAGGTGCCCACTTAATGCTTCAAAAAAAAAAATGATGTGAACAGAGCTGTAGTGTAGAACAAAGAGATTGTCAATGTCCTATATTATTGAGGCAGGTCAGAGGGGATCTAAGGGAAGGGGGAAGACATCATTGCTCAGTGTCAAGGCCTGAGCCGGAGTAGTGGAAACACATGTGGAGCCAAGTTCACTGCCTTCTGGTTGTTAACATTCTGTTCTGTCTCAGTGAACGGGAAATTATATAGGAACAAAAAAGGTGCATCTATTTTTTTAAGTTATTGTACTTTTGTGTGTGTGTGTGTGTGTGTGTGTGTGTGTGTGTGAGATACGCACTTGTGTGCGGGTGCCCATAAAGGTCAAGAGAGGGCGCCAGATACACTAAAACCAGAGCTTCTAGCAGTTGTGAGCTGCCTGGTATGGGCTCTGAGAACTTAACTCAGGTCCTCTGCAAGAGCACTATGCTCTCTTAACTGTTGAGCCATCTCTTCAGCCCCTTATACCCCGCTGACCAATAGCAGCTTGTAATGTGAGCTAGTTGAATGTACTGAATGAATTTGAGAAATACCTGTTGCCTGCCTCTTGTTGAGATTGAGTTATTTGAGGGTACCTGGATATCAAGCCCTTGGACTAAAGGCAGCCAGAGAGACTAAAACTGAGTCTGGGACTTAAGTGATCGTGACCTGAGGTAGAAGGGGACATAAAAGACAGCAGCTTTGTCCTTATCCTCAGTGTCCACACTTCCACCTGGGCCGAGTAGGACTCTCTCCTATAATCATCTGTGTCCCCAGACCTCTTCTCCTCATTGTATTTAGCCTCTCCTTGGCATCTGGTATCATTTAGCGTTCTATCCATAGACCACGCCCCTCTCAAAGCCTCCAGGGCACAGCAGTACTGCTTTTCCTCCTTTTAAAAAAAATTTTCTTTTTTCTTTTTGATTATTTACATTTCAAATGTTTTCCCCTTTCCAGGTCTCCCCTTTGGAAATCCCCTATCCCCTCCCCCTCCCCCTCCCCTGCCTCTATGAGGGTAATCACCCACCCACCCACCCACTCACTCCTGTCTTCCCTCCCTGGCATTCCCTTATACTGGAGCATCTAACACCCTCAGGCCCAAGAGCCTCTCTTCCCCCTGATGGCCAACAAGACCCTCCTCTGCCACATATGTGGCCCAAACCACAGGTCCCTCCAAGTGTATTCTTTGGTTGGTGATCCAGTCTCCGGGAGCACGGGGGAGGGGAGGAGGCCCTCAGGCCAGTTGACACTGTTGCTCCCTCCATGGGGCTGCCAACTCCCTCAGCTCCTCAGTCCCTTCTCCAACTCCTCCATCTAGGACCTCATGCTCAGTCCAACAGTTGCTGTGAAGTGAATCATGGGTATCAGAACTTTTGGGCTAATATTCACTTATCAGTGAGTACATACTGCGTTCATTCTGTTGTGACTCAGTTACCTCACTCAGGATGACATTTTCAAATTCCATCCATTTGCCTGTGAATTTCATGAAGTTATTGTTTTTAATAGCTAAGTAGTATTCCATTGTGTAAATGTACCACATTTTCTGTATCCATTCCTCTGTGGAGGGACATCTGGGTTGTTTCCAGCTTCTGGCTATTATAAATATGGCTGCTATGAACATAGTGGAACATGTGTCTTTATTACATGTTGGAGCATCTTCTGGGAATATGCCCAGGAGTGGAATGGCTGGGTCCTCAGGTAGTTTTATGTCCATTTTTCTGAAGGTCCCCCAAACTGATTTCCAGAGTGGTTGTACCAGCTTGCAATCCCACCAGCAATGGAGGAGCATTCCTCTTTCTCCACATCCTTACCAACATCACTGTCACCTGAGTTTTTGATCTTAGCCATTCTGACTGGTGTGAGGTGGAATCTCAGGGTTGTTTTGATTTGCTTTCCCTGATGACTAAGGATGTTGAACATTTCTTTAGGTGCTTCTCAGCCATTCAAGTTTCCTCAGTTGAGAGCTGTTTAGCTCAGTTCCCCATTTTTGGATAGGGTTATTTGTATCTCTGGAGTCTAGCTTCTTGAGCTCTTTGTATACCTTGGATATTAGCCCTCTATCAGACGTAGGATTGGTAAAGATCTTTTCCCAATCTGTAGGTTGCCATTTTGTCCTATTTACAGTGTCCTTTGCTTTACAGAAGCTTTGTAATTTTATGAGGTTCCATTTGTTGATTCTTGATCTTAGAGTACAAGCCATTGGTGTTCTGTTCAGGAACTTTTCCCCTGTGCCCATGTGTTCGAGACTTTCCCCCCACTTTCTCTTCTATTAGATTCAAGGTATCTGGTTTTATGCAGAGGTCCTTGATCCACGTGGACTTGAGCTTTGTACAGGGAGATAGGAATGGATCAATTCGCAATTTTCTACATGTAGACTGCACCATTTGTTGAAAATGTTGTCCTTTTTCCACTGGATGGTTTTAGCTCCTTTGTCAAAGATCAAGTGACCGTAAGTGTGTGAGTTCATTTCTGGGTCTTCAATTCTATCATTCGGTTTTTATCACTACTGCTGTGTAGTGCAGCTTGAGGTCAGGGATGTTGATTCCCACAGAAGACCTTTTATTCTTCCTTTTATTTTCAATGATTGTTTTTGTTCTAATCATTCCAGTTTCATCTCTCATCTATAGATCAGTGGTCTTCCACCTCGACTTCACTGAAGAACACTGACATTAGAATTGCTAGGGCTGGGGATATGGCTTAGTTGGCAGAGTGTTTGCCTAGCATCCATGAAGCTCTGGGTCCATCCCCAGCATGACACAAAAACAAGAGTGGTGGCCCACTCCCGTTATTCTCAGCAGCAGGAGGTACAGGCAGGAGCATCAGAAGCTCAAGGGTATTCTCTGTTATGTAGCAACTTTAAGACCAGCCTGGGTCGCATGAGACCATGTTGAGGGTGGAGGTTAAGATTATTGAGGAGTTGAAGTCCTATTCAATCCAAACCCAAACACATTGATTCATAATCTCTGAGGATGGATGCAGGTTCAGTCTTCAATGTTCTTTCCATGATTCCAATGTGCACCCAGTGTTGCAAACCCTGCCCTAAACACTGATTGTCCTCCTCCTCCTCCTCTCCTCCTCCTCCTCTCCTCTCCTCCTCCTCCTCCTCTTCCTCCTCCTCTTCCTCTTCCTCCTCCTCCTCCTCTCCTCCTCCTCCTCCTCTCCTCTTCTTCCTCCTCTTCCTCGTCCTCTCCTCTTCCTCCTCCTCTCCTCCTCCTCTCCTCTTCTTCCTCCTCCTCCTCTCCTCTTCTTCCTCCTCTTCCTCCTCCTCTCCTCTTCCTCCTCCTCTCCTCTTCCTCCTCCTCTCCTCCTCCTCCTCTCCTCTTCTTCCTCCTCCTCCTCCTCTCCTCTTCTTCCTCCTCTTCCTCCTCCTCTCCTCTTCCTCCTCCTCTCCTCCTCCTCCTCTTCCTCCTCCTCCTCCTCTTCTTCCTCCTCCTCCTCCTCTCCTCCTCCTCCTCTCCTCCTCCTCCTCCTCCTCTTCTTCCTCCTCCTCCTCCTCTTTCTCTTCTTCTTCCTCCTCTCCCTCTTCTTCTAATGTATACCTTGCCTGCATGTATATCTGTGGACTACATCTCTGCAGTACCCATGGAGGACAGAAGAGGGCATGTGTGTGATCTCAGGGCTGGGGAATCCTGAGGCCTGCTGGCCAACCAACCTAGCCTAATTGGAGAGCTCCACATGTGCATAAACACACACACACACACACACACACACACACACACACACACACGTGCGCATGCGCACGAGGCAGTGCATGCACATAAAAAACCCCACAAACCCCAACACCAAAATCCCAGCAATATCATATTCTAGTATTAAGTAATTAAGAAAACATGCACACCTATTAAAACCAAAGAATCTGATTGGTCTGTAATTGCAATTGGGCGTCTCAGAAAAGAAGATGAGCATGCAGACTATGTCCATTAAGGAGCATCCATGGATGGATGGGAGGGAGGCATGTTGGGCAAGGGAAAAGCTGGACTCAGTGCAGCCTCGAAGAAGGTCCAAGAGCACCTCTGTGGGAGCCTTGAAGTTGGGCAGCTCCAGAGAATAAGCACTCAGAAGCAAGGGCAGTGTCTGGAGGCAGCTGCCAGCACTTCAGCACAGGGGAAGGTAAGCCCTCTGACCTAAGACTTCTATACTGACAGTCCCTGTTGGCTGTTGACACAGTGGCATGTCTTGGATCAATTCTGTGCAATCTCTACAGAAATTTCCCTACTGGAACTCTCCTTCCAAGGCACTTTCACTCTTCTCGGCTAGTACGTGCTGTAGTCCCACACAGACAAGAGTATTTCCAACGGTATTACCATCCTTACCCACCCCAGCAGGTCCTGGGATGCCAGTCCGGTTAGAACAATGAGATCCAGAGAAAATCATCCGAGTCTGGGTCCCATGAGTTTTCTTTAAAATAAACAAAATTAACTCTCTTGTCTGGTTGATGTCAGAAGGGCTAATTATCCAGATATGCATGAGGGAACACAGATATTTGCTGTGCCTTCATGGTTGTGGGCTTTACTTCTCAGCCTGGCCAGTGGAGACGATATTCCACCGTGAGTTCTTGCCATGTCAAGTTTAATCCCTGAAATAAGACTCAATTGCTTGTTCAGCATTCTGCAAAGCATGAACATGAAGAAGCAAGTTTCATTTAGTAAATTCTGCTTCCTTCTGACCCAGCATGGGGTGAATCACAGGTTCTTCAAAATGATCTTCTTGCCAGAATATCTAATCTTGATGTCAGGGTGAGGAGTTGTTACTAAATGCTTCCTTGCTCCAGGCTTCTCTCTGTGTGCCTCCCTAAGCATCTGGAGCTGAGGATAGAGGTTAATTTTCTTCCATGCAGCTTCTGTTGTTGCTGTCAGTGTTGTGTTTGGATGGCACTATGGTCCACTGGCTCATCGCATGAACACTCAAATTTAGTTTTATCACCTTGTAGCTGAATGAGCATATGTATTCTAAGCCTGTGCTCTGTCTTCCTTTCCAACTCTGAGTTAACAACAACTAAGCCACCTAATCCTGGAATGCTAACGGGTAAAATTAGGAAATGAATATGGGGAGCTAGTAACACATGGTAAAGCCAGCTAAAAGCTTGGTCTTTATCTGCTATGGTTGAGCTTAGAGAGATAGGATGACATCAACAGACGCTTGTACCATTTCGGGGGCTGAGGTGGAGCGTCCATCCTTAGCTAGTCTGAAAACATTTTGAATTTATATACAACTAAGCTAATAAAATAATAACTGAGAATAGATTTTATGTGAATTGAAACCAGTGATAATTCCCTCTTGGCTGTGTCCATTGGAGCTGAAGGTAGCAGAAATTGGTCCATGTAATTTAAAGAAAGACACCTTCTCCATGACATACAGTGGGCAGGTGAAATGGCAAGAGGTTACCCAGAAGGGCTGCCTGTGAGTGGATGCTTGTAGCCATATGGACACAAATTTTCAAAGTACAGTTCCACCTTGGCACATACCATCAGGAATTTCTTAGCTAGAGGATATCAAAACGTGGTTTCAGATTTTAAATGAGCAAGTTCACTCTCTGGTTAAGGGCTGATGCATCTGGTAAAGTTGAAACCCATGCTACCTACCATCTGAATCTCCAGTCTCCTAAGAGTTACAGGAAATCAATCTGCCTGTGCTCTGGAAACGAAGCCCACAACCTGCATTACTGCTCAGTGTTTATACAATGTTGCGGTTCAAACAACAATGTCCCCCATCGGCTCAGGTACTTAACACTTGGTCCCCAGATGGTGGCACTGTTTGGAGGTTTAGGAGGTGCAGCCTTGCTGGAGGAAGTGTGTCACTGGGGGGGGGGGACTTTAAGAGTTCCTAATCTTGCACCATCTCCACTTTTCTCTCTCTAATTGATGGTTGAAGCTGAGATGTGATGTATCAGCTTCCTGCCACCATGCCTCTCTGCTATGATAAACTCTTATCCCCCTGGACCCATAAACCTGAACAAAATATTTCTTCCATAAGTTGTTTTTGTCATGGTATTTTATCACAACAACAGAAAAGTAGCTAATATACACCATATTGACTATTTGTGGATCGTGGTGGGGACATGCTCAGAGGAATAATTTCTTTCAAATCATTACTGCTTACTGAAACACACATGGTTGGTGGCACAAGAGCTTTGACAGAGATGTAAAATGAAATTAATATTGTTGTCAAGTCTTCCTGCATACTGTCCATTCTTCATTCTACAGCTCAAGAGAAAGTTTACTTATTTAAGGTATGTATTACCCATTGAATCTTAGCCCTTTGAATCATACCAAATTAAAAAGTACATTTCATGAAGCCATAGCAGCCACAGGAGGGACTCCTCCCATGAATCTGGACCTTCTAGGAAGAGTCCCCCATTGTAGATTCCTCTGAGGACATGAGGCACAAGATTCGGATGTCTTTGTTATTGTTCTGTTGCTGTGGATAGACCCCATGAAAAGGCAACTTACAGAAGAAAGCATTTAATTGGGGGCTTGTTCACAATTAAAGAGGGTGAGTCCATCACCATCATGGCAGGCGGGCGGGCAGGCCGGCAAGCATGGTGCTAGAGGAGTAGCTGAGAGCTCACATCTGACCTATAAGTTACACATAGAGAGCAAACCTGGACCTGGATTCTGCTTTTGAAACCTCAAAGCCCACTCCCAGTACCATACTTCTGACAACACCACACCTCCTCCAATGATGCCACAGCCCCTGATGCTTCCTAAACAGCCCACCAGCTGGGAACAAAACCTTCAAACACATGAGCCTATGAGAGCCATTCTCATTCAAATCACTACAATGGAGCAATGGGGTTAAAAAAAATCAACCATATTTTAGTTGTTTGTTTGTTTGTTTAACTGCAGTCTTCATGGGTGACTTTGAGAGGCTTAGCAGATGAAGTGACTTCAGATGTGAAGGAAACAGCAAAAGAACTAGAGGTGGAGCCTGTAGATGGGATGGGATCAGGGCGACCTATCATAAAATGGCTCAGGAAGAAGAACTGAGCTCCTAGACAGAGAAAGTGGTTCTCCTGGGGTGAGGTCTCCTTCTGAAGATGCTTTGACCACTGCTCAAATGAGAAGCTGTTTGGAAGCACACATACTTAGTTGATCAAACAGTGGCAGGCTTTGTGTGGATGGACTCCACCCTTGCCAGTGAGGATAAGATGCTATCTGATAGTCTTGCATGTTGCAGAGGACTATTTTATGAAGGAATAGGTAACCATCCTTACCATTTGATTCTAAGAAATTGTCACACACAGCCTTTAAGTCTGTAGCCACCAACATTAAGGCAAGACTGTCTACTATCAAAAAGATATAATATAGTAAAAGTACAGATGTTTTTAAGTTAAGCTGTGTGTGTGTGTGTGTGTGTGTTTAAAATCAGGGACTACACTATGTCCCCAGATGATCTAGAACTTTCTGTGTAGACCAGGATGGTCTAGAATCAGAGGTCTGCCTGCCACTGCCTCCTGTGTACTGGGATTAAAAGTGTGTTCCACCATACCAGGCATGTACATGGTTTTTGGACACACTGTTAATGCATGCAAGGAAATCTTATTATACACAGAGCAAGAATGACCTTGATCTCCTCTAGGAAGCAAAGCTGTGTGTGTGTGTGTCACTGATGATGCCAGCCTCTTTATTCCATTGGTCTATATCCAAACCTATAGTGTGTCCACAAGGTGCCTATAGTAGAACTGGGTACTCGGTTAAATGTATCCAATCTCAGGCGAATTGAAATTATGTCTTTAGAAGCTTTATAATCTCACATTTTAAAAGCGATCTTAAGAGTAAAACCAAACAAATCCATTTAGTAAACAACTGCAATAAATGTAAATTTTCTGTGCACTAAAAAGTATCTTAAAGAAAAAATATATGAGCCATGGTGTAGTGAAACAGACCTGTATGTCAGGGTTTAAAATTGTCTCAAACTCAATACAGAACTGACAGCAATTCGATGAAGGTGGTCCAGTCATTCTTATTAAAATATGCAAAATGGTATCACATGTTTTAATTTTAGTTATCATCGTGTATGAGTGTTTGATATGTGTGTGAGTGCTAGAACCAAAGGTGTCACCTCTATGCCTCATTGGCATTTAAGTTCCAAAATCTAAAATATATATGAGCTATAATATTCTAGAGGAAATAGCAATACTGTTTAATTAGATGAGCATTAAAAAGAGATTACAATGGTTTAAGTGGAAATCAAGACTGATTTTGTGGTTTGCTTTAAAACAGTAACATTTGTTAACTAGCTCAATCAAGTCCAAATAAAGGCAAAGTAAGAGAACACAGGAAAAAGCGAGGGCTGGGGAGATGGCTCAGAGGTAAGAGTGGGTAAGAGCATTGGTTGTGAAAGTACAAAGACCAGAGTTCAAATCCCCAGTACCCAAATAAAAGCTGGCACAGCTAAGTGTGTCTGTGTCAGCAGCACCAGGGAGCAAGACAGAGGCAGATCCGGAGAGTTTACTGGCCATCCAGCCTTGCCTACACAGCATGCTTCCAGCTCTGCAAGAGACCCTGTCTCAAGGCTACAATAAGACTGGAAATGGTAACGTAAGTCCCCTAACCTCCTGCTCTGGCCTCCACTTGTGTGTTTCAGAATGATAGGCACTTGCACACTCACATTCCTGTACAATCCACACATCACACATGGAGTCAACACAGAAAATCAAAGATTAAGGCAAGTGTGCTCAGACAGGATCAGACTCCCTGATATATAGCTTCAAACACATAGAAACTGGTGAAGAATTTCACAAGACCACTGTCAGTTTACAGAACTCTGTAATGCCTGTGGAGGTGGGGGTGGGGGTGAGGGTGGGCACCTGCACAGCCACTGTTTGCAACAGCAAGATCTGAGGACTTGGGAGTTACCATTTGTCTATCAGGCCTGACTCCTTGCCTGGAAACCTCTTGGGAATGCGTTAATTTACAAATCTTAAAAACAGTGTTGAACTTAAAAACGAACATGAGTTGATGCAGATTACAATCTGCCAGTGGAATCTCATTTTCTTCTGTGATGGGGCCGCTAAAGGGCAGCCACAGTGTAATTAATTGCTTGAGGCTCAGAAACCCAATTAGTCTGTGAGCTGACTTTTATTTCATAGAATGCTCATGCTAGGAGAGGCCTCAAGGATCGTGTAACTCACACTCTTCGTTTTATAGAGGGGCGAACAGATGTTAGAAAGGTCAAACGACTTGTTGAAGGTCAAAGCCATTGTCTACCCTTGCTACTGGACCCTGCAAATTGATTCATCTCTGCACCCCAGGGCCTTCATGAGTGCTCCATTATGAAATACTGCCGGAAGACTTCATTGTTATTGTTTTTTTTCTTTCACAATGCTCTTACTTGTGTAGCTCTAGATGACCTCAGACTCACAGAGATCTGCCTCTGCCTTCCAAGTGCAGAGACTAGCAGTGTACTTCCAAACATGGCTACGTCTTAGTTTCTTTTGTAACTGCCTGCCTTCCTTCCAAGTCACCCAGGAGTTCATCTCATGAATGTTGCTTTGCAACGGTCCAAGCATCTAGTTTTAAATTTCAAAGGCTTTTCCATTCTAATTGTGCAGCTCGGTTACAAAAGGCGAGTGGAGAGATAGTCGAGGCTACCTCAAATTGCACATCCAAAGGGAAACTCTGGGAACAGAAGAGTGGCTGAAGGCAGACTCCTGGAAAAACAGGGGTCGTGAGTTGTCAGCATGAGTGGTGCCTTGACCTGATGATACATTGCAGGCTGTACTGTCCCTCGGGGATCCTACCAACCTGCTTGTGTGATGTGAGCGGAGAAAACTTGCCCACGCGGTTGTTTTAGAGCAGCAGTCAGTGAGGCATCAGTGAAGATGACACACGAGAAGATTAGTGGAAAGGCAGCCACACCTGTGGGAGCATGGCAGCCGGCCGTGCCACGCGGTGTTCCCTGGAACCTCTAGCTGCCCCCCAACCCCCCACCCCTTTTGATTCATTTCCATGTTCATTTGGAGACCAGACTCTCTCTGAGGATTGCCAGTCCATGCTCACCACCAGCAGTGAACCTAAGTGGGACCCCTCTAATAGGAAACCACTAATGAGGACTTACTGGTGGCCCAGCAGGGTCTTTCCCAGAGCTGTGCTGTGGTCTGAGGCCCCTCCTCTTATTCTTCCCATCTCCTGTGACAGATGTCACCCATACATTATGCTGAAGGCTCTTCCTGCCTCCACCTGCTTTCTCTCTCTTTTTAGCCCTGACAGGCTTAGGTTAAGAGTACCTGCTGCTCTTAAAGAGAACCAGAGTTCAATTCCCAGCACCCACCTACAACACACAGCCACCTGTAATTCCAATTCCAGGGTATCTGATGCCCTCTTCTGGCCTCTGCAGGCACTGCATTCACATACCCATTTGCAGACACATAAATGCATAAAATAATAATTGGACATGTAGCAAGAATAAACATTGATATATTATTTGAATTTTAAGGCTCACTAAAATAACTCAGGAAGCAATACCTAGCTTACAAACTTGGATACCCTGTGCTATTTCCCAGGCTCCTCTCCTCACCTTTTTAAATTCTGTTTGTGATGCTCATTTGGAAATCACTGAACTCTAGGAAATATTATGAGCTGAGGACACTAGTGTGTGATGATGGTTTGTTCTTTTCCCATGAGCGAGTTTGCCTCATGTAAAGTGGGTGAGCTTATTCTGATGAGTAAAGGCATAATGTTATATACAAAGTGACTTCAGGCATGCAGTAGGTACACCTTACTGTATAATAAATGCTAAAGTAAGATGATAACCAAACATCATTCACTCCTTTCTGCATGTGTTGACATCTGTTATTTCCTTTACATTCTTATTTGTTGCTTTAGTTAATTGACTCAGTCCCTGTCTCTCATACCTATCAAGGATCAAAGCAGGTAGTGGGTCTGAAGATGATGTAAGCAGCTGGTGTCAATGTCTTGCCTCTGTGCTCTTGGTAAGACTGGGACCTTTCAGACCCCTCAGTTAGAGTCACTTTATCCATCTGCTTTTCTTCCCAGAGAGTCACTGCATCCTTCTCTTCTCCAAGGACCTTAGAACTGGGGCTCCGCTTCTGGGTGTCCAGCAAGCCTCCCTTCCCGTGACAGACTTCATCCTGGCATCCCAAGTCACTGCTCCAAGGCTTGTCCCCTGACCCTGCAGATGAATGGTTCCTAGTCACAGGGCTCATGTGCCATAACTGGCTTAGCCAGTCCCTACTTACTTCATCCCCATTTTGCTAAATAATAAAATTCCACAATAAATACAAGTTTATACTTACTAGCTTAAAATATTTGGTCTGGTTAATTTTTCATTAAAGAAAAATATCATAAACAGATCAATTTTTCTTTATTTGGGCATTTGCTTAGAAAGAAAAAGAAGGTATATATGACATAATTTTTTTTTTTTTAACCATTAGGAATTTTCCTAGCACTTATGAGGCAGAGGCAGAGGCAGGTGGGTTTCTGTGAGTTCCAGGCCAGCCAGAAATCCATAGTGAGACCCTATCAGGAGGGCTTTGGAGAACATGCACAGTTCAGAGGTGAGCAGTTTTGCTCTTCACAATAAATTTAATCAGACAACCCACACACACATGGCTATCAGTCTCTAGCACAGTGTGATGAGTCCTGTATCATCTGAAACTGGCCAGAATGGGCCACAGCCTGGGTGTAAATGTGTAAGGGGCATGAACGTGTGTAAGGGGTGTGAACGTGTGTAAGGGTGTACTTGTCCCAGCGTTCCTACTCACTCGGAGCTTCTCAACTCCCTTGTCTGTACCTGTTGTGTCTTCACTCTGTGTCTTTCCTCCGTGACTCCGAATATACAAACTGGACAGCAGAGACAGCTGTCTGGAATGAGGATGCTTTTCTCAGTTGCCTGATATTTTACATGAAAGTGGCTCTTCACAAACTTACTCAGATAAATTTATATTCCTATTCTTGGGATGCCAGTATTCTTTCTGGGTGGCATACCCAGGTCCTCGCAATTCTATCATTCATTTTGAATCATAAGATTTGTTATTTAATTGGGGGGGGGGCATACATGCACGTGTCCATATCTGTAAGAAGAAAGTGTCAGATTCCTTAGAGCTGGAGTTACAGGAGGTTGTGAGCAGCCCCCATGTGGGTGTTTTAACCACTGAGCCATCCCTCTAGCCCCCATATCTAATGTAAAGTCAGCAATCCCCAGGTGTTTGTCTGTTATTTGGTAGACAGGATCCTTATGTAATCCTGGCTAGCCTGAAACTTGCTGTGTAGACCAAGCTGGCCTCTCATGTCTTGTAGACTTGGTTCAAATGGAGAGAGAAAGGACACTCAAGATAGATAAGCCATTTGCTAGTGTCCTCTCACCCTCTAAGCAGGTAGTTAGCACTGCATCATGTCATCATTATGTGACCAAGCTGATTTCCAGATCACTGCAGCCGAGATACTCAGGAGCAGAATGAAGCATTCTGGTTCAACGTGGGAGAGTTGGGTAATCCCAAACCAATCAGAAAGTTGTCGCATTGGAGCTGCAGCTCAGAGAGAAAGCATAAAAGGAAGTTATGTGCGAGGACGCCATTAAGTGTGAATTTGCCACGAGGCACAATGGTAATGTGAGAACATTATGAAGTGCGAAGTCTGCGCAAACACATTATATTTTAAACACTTCATCCATTTAACAAATTTCGTATGCTCTTCAGCTAAATAAGATAAATTGAGATTCCAGAGGCAGCGCCTCGCTGGCAGGCTCTTCCTAAAGGCGTCCATTAATATAAATCAGCAGCAGCAATTTGGTTTGATCATTTATTTGCAAGAATCATTAAGGCTTATTAGCATAATTATTCCCTGTGGGATTTCATGTCGAGGAAATGAAAAATGGCATTATCAATATTTAGAAGATAAGTGTCTGATGTTCAGAGTGCTTTAGCTGTCCTCGGCAGGTGGGGGTCCAGCTGCAGCAAATTAGATCAGACTTGGGCATTTTTCTGAATGAAAGAAAAACTGTTTTGGTTCTAATTGCTTCCTTTAAGAAGGCAATGCAACTTCAGAAATGCTTTTTACTGCATAGTACCAATTTGTAGGACAGACCTACTGGATTGCTTGATCTCATACCTGTGACTCTGCTAAACACAACCCTGCTATGCTGTTACTATCGGGAAGTGCTAATCAATGCAATCTGTCATTGGTTATTGGGAAAAATCTCTGCAGGAGTCTAGACCTTTGGTGCAAGTTTGTAAGTGAAAAGCTATTTTCCTTAAAAAGGTAACCAAAAACTTACTTTTTAGGCTAGGAGGATATAAGTCATCCTTAATAATAAATAACATTTATAATGGTGATTGTCACTAGAAATCATCTTTAAGTGTTTTTCCTTTTATTTGTGTGTATGTATGTATGTATGTATGTATGTATGTATGTATGTGTCATGGCACATGTATGGAGGTCAAAGGTCAATCTGCAGGGGTCCATTCTCTCCTTCCATCATGTGGGTCCTTGAGGGCTCAAACTAAGTTCATCAGGTTTAGCAGCAAGTGTCTTTACCTACTGAGCCATCTTACCTGCCCCATAAC
This sequence comes from Rhynchomys soricoides, assembly GCA_019843965.1. Lineage (NCBI taxonomy): Eukaryota > Metazoa > Chordata > Mammalia > Rodentia > Muridae > Rhynchomys > Rhynchomys soricoides. The sequence continues at coordinate 4,469,395 of JADRCH010000036.1, read as the reverse complement.
TGTTTTTTAATGGTATACAATGGAATATTATTCAGTGATAAGAAGAAACAACCTACCAAGCTCCCACAAAATGTAGAAGAACCATATTATTAAGGGAAAGAAGCCAGCTGAAAAAGACTACATACTCTTTGGTTCCAATGATACCATCCTGGCAAAGGCCAACAGCTGAGATGGTAGAAAGTCATGCGGTTCCCAGGGCTTTGGTAACAGAGAGGGAGGAAGGCTAAATAGGTGGAACATGGTGGAATTGGATGATAGTGAGCCTCTCGCTCAGCACAGTTAATCTGGAATTTGACCGGTGTGTGTTTGCCCCAGAGCTTGTGGGGTTTCTCCTCCTCACACAGGTGCCAAGAGACCAATACCAACCTAAGGGCAGTTCCTAGTCAACTCTAGAATTGAATTAACAATAATGGACCAGTAACAGTTTATCAAGTACAAACTATATCACACCAACATATGGTACGAGAAACTGTGGGCAGAGGGCCCAGGAAGGTTACACACATACCACCCACTTTCCTGTTAACCCCAAGCTACTCTAAAACAGCCCATTAACTTGAGAAAATACAACCATTGTTTAGACATCTCCCCAGAGTCACTTCTTGGATGGTTCAAGTAGTCCACAAATCCTTCTGTAATACCCATGGGTATTTAGAAGTAAGCAGCTATGATAAGCTCCCTTTTAGAGCTGCAGGTCTTCAATGAGAAAGGCAAATACTGATGGAGAGCATGTTTGCTAAAATGCTTTGCGGTGCTGCTGTTTGGTGGTTAGGAACTAAATTCCAAGTCACTCTACCTGTCATTCCTGAACCTGGGCTCATCTCCCCCACTCAGAGCCTCCGACCCTTTGGGGAGAAGGCTGCAGCAGGCTCCACCCTGCATCATTTCACACAAGGGGTGAACGGTGAGTTCAGAAGAGGCAGAGAGACCCCCAGTGCTCAAGGCTCTCAGAGCTTGTTCAAAAGCCCAGGTTCAGCCTCGTTGCTTAACAGCCTTTCCCCTTGCATCTTCACCCTGCAGCCCCTACAACCTAAACACAAAGGCACGTTAATGAGCGCATTCATGTGCTCCCTGAATTGCTATGACCGTACCTTTAGTGCTGTCTTCTTTCACATATATGTTCTGAGTGAGTGTGTGTGTGTGTGTGTCTGTGTATGTCTGTGTCTATGTGTCTATCTGTATGATATGTG
>JADRCH010000036.1:4445784-4467805 GCA_019843965.1 Rhynchomys soricoides | reverse complement strand
CTCCTCTCTTTCTCTTGTCTCTTGCTCTCTTGCTCCCTCTTGCCTCCACTCTCCCCATTCCCTTCCCCCTTTCTCCCCATGCTCATGGCCGGCCTCTACTTCTCTCCTCTCTCCCTCTCTCTGCCTTTCTCTGCCTCTACTACACTCTTAACTCCTCTCCCCATGCCCTGAATAAACTCTATTCTGTACTATACCTTCCAGTGTGGCTGGTCCCTCAGGGGGAAGGGATACCTTGACATAGGCCCACTGAGACATCCCCTTCCCCCATACCTCACTACACACCCATAAAACATTTTATATTTCTTTATCTTTTTATAAACGCATCAGTATGTGTCGTGTGAGTACATGTGTGTGTGTGGTTATAGGACAGCCCTGCCTTCCACATTGTTTGAGCCTCTCTTTGCTGTTTTCCCACTGCAGCTGGTCCTGAGCTTGTAGGGATTCTCCTGGCTCTGCCCATCTCCCCGTAGGAGGGCTTGGATTGCAGCTGTATGAACTTGGCTTTTTTTTTGTGGGTTCCAGAAACTTGAACTCAGGTCCTCGTGTTTGGGCTTTCTTCCTGGTCTCACACTTCTTTATGTAATACCATCATTTCATTTTGCTGCTGCTACTGCGAACCCTCTGAGACCACCACTAGCTCAGACCCTCTGGGCCTTCTGGCTTTCCTCTCCGTGGCTGTAAATCCATTCTGTAGGTCAGCCTTTTTTAATTTCTTCCATCTTTAGTTTCATAATGTCCTTCCTTCTTCCCACACCGACTCATCTTCTGAATTTACATCTCTGAGCATCCTAATATGCAAATTACCCCATTTTAAATATATAGGCAATCTTTCTACTTACATTTGTCAAGAAATATTATCCTAAGGCTCTGTGCTGAGCATGTTTTGAGAAATTCAGACTGTTAGCAATACAGTTGAGTTATTGACTATTGTGTATAGTATTCTAAAATATTGACTACATATTTTTACAAGGGAACTGTTATGGATATATTTAATTGCCTGGCTCAACTGATAATCTGTGTATTGATGAATGAAGTACATTTGTACATTTGATTAATGAACCAGTCTCTAAGTTATAACTATTTCCTGGCAAAAATAGCACATCAGTACCCCTCAGATGTCTATTCTTCCAGGTTAACAATCTTAGTATCACAATATTTATATGGTGTTGACTTTTCTAAAAAGACATTTATATTGGTCTGTGAATATTTTGAAGATCAGTGGCAACTTGACTGCATGTAGCCAAGATGAGAGATTATTTGGTTGTCAAGAAATCAATTGGATCTTGTTAGATAAAGGATATTAAGAAACCTTGACTTATCTGGGCTTTGGAGAAGTTTTTGTTGTTTTTTTTTAAATCCCAACGAAATCTTACGGAAATATTGGAAACATACTGTGGGAGGCAAAGTATCTCCTGACTGAGCAGACTCAAGAGCTGTTGGTCTGTTTTTGTTGGCAGAGATGCTTCCTGATGTAGGTCAAAGCTGTTTCTTTCAGACCTGGTCTACCTTTTCTTATAAGGCATGTGAAAATGTAAACGTTTGCTTGTCCAGTTTGCAAATGGCATGACTCTGGGAGGTACCAAACTACTAGGAAAGCATGGTAAGGAGATATTTGGGAAAGCAAAATCGAGCATTATTAGTTCTAGAGCAGGGGCTGTAGAGATGGCTCAGTGGTTAAGAGAACCTGCTACTCTTTCAGAGGGCCCAGGTTCTCTGCAGCCACATGCAGCTCACTGGCACCTGTAATTCTAGTTCTACGGGATCTGATGTCGTTTTCTGGTCTCTATGGGCACTGAATGCACATGGGGCACATACATATATGCATGTAGGCTAATGTTCGCACACATAAAGTAAAAATAATTCAATATTTTTAAAAATGTTAATACATATTCTTTGTCAGGGATTAAAAGAAGGAAACTGGATTGTAGCTTCTGGATAAAGAAGAAGGAAGGGGAGAAACGGGAAAAAGAAAGTGTAGGTTTTTACCCAGTGATTAAATCTTTATAAGGATTGAGTTTAAAATGATGCTGCAGATGCTTTTCTGGTCACCTCACCCAGTAGACTGAGTATCAAGAGTGGCTGAACCAAGTCATAGCTGTGCCAGAGCAACAGAAAGAATGATGCAGAGGTGCCATGAAGTAAGCTTTTGCTTTTCCTTCAGGTAACTGTTGGGAGTGAGCTGGGCACTGAACGTCTGCTTCTTCGATCTACTTCTGGTAGTATGCGTTACCTCAGGGACAAATGAAGTGTGCTTGGGATTTCAGTCATCACTTTCTCCTATGACAGAAGGGAACAAGGGCTGGAGAGGTGGCCACACAGTTGAGAACACGTTCTAGTCTTACAGAAGACCAAAGTTCAGTTCCCAGAATCCTCATCAGACAGCTCTCAAATGCCCAAAACTCCAGCTCCAGAGAATCTGACACCTTCTGCTGGCCTCCATGGACTCTCACAAGTGTGTACACATACAGAGACGTACACTTATACACACAGTTTAAAATAAAAGTACAATTTATAAAATGATCCTTTAAAACTCACAGGGTGGGGGAGGGTGGAGAAAGCTAGAGAGCTACTGCTGAGCAGACAGACTCACAAGTACAGAGGTCTTGTGGCAGAGATGGGCTCAAAGAAATCCACGGCATCTGAAGACTGAAGAAAAAAATCTGAGCAGATGTACCCATGTATTTATACATCAAGGTAAGGATCTTGAACTTTCTTTAAAGCCGACAAGAAATGGTGAATTCTTGTTAACATTTCCACCCCTACCCCCAGGACTCTGTACCAGGGCCTGTCTCCTATTGAGACTGGGCCAGGACAACAGAGAGTTGTTCTCCTTAACTTGGCTGGTGAGCCTGCACAACCAAAAGTGTTGGTTGCTGCTAGGAGGAGTAGCAAGGTGGAGAGAGATGCTCTGAGGTGCAGGAGTACAGGAAGGCAGAGATTGGAGATGGGATCCAGACCATGAGGGGAACACCTGGAAAGCCCCAACTATTGTAGGTTAAAGGTGACACTGGAGAATTGGAAGGTAGAGATATGTGGAAAGTAACCACGGTAACAACATCACTCAAACCCAGCCTCACTTCTAGCAACACTGCCTCAGCCTGCTACACTAGCAGTCTCTAGGGCCAGAAGCCTGCTCTTTCCCTGTGTAGCTCTGGTCTGCGGTGGTCTGCTTCTGCCTTGCACATGATGTCTAACATTCAATACAGAATCATAAAACAGAAAACAAAAATCAAAATGTAAAAGTAAAAAATATAACCAGCATATGAGCCAGATAATACAATCATCAGATAGAGGAAATTTAAATTGTAGAATGGAATTTAGCAAATAGAATATCAGGACCTTTGGAGAGGTCTGAGAGAAAAGGCAGACAGACAATTTATGTGAAAAGATGAGCAAGTTCAGCTGTGAAGACAGTAACCACAAGAAAGTGTTAAATGGAAACGCTAGATAAAAAACAAAACTGGGGGCTGGAGAGATGCTCAGAAGACAGCTGCTCTTGCAGAGGACTCAGGCTCCATTCCCAGTACACAAATGGCAGCTCACTGACTGTATTTCCAGCTCCAAGAGATACAAGACCCCCTTCTGGCCTCTGTGAACACTGGACACACATGTTGCACATATATACTTACAGGTAAAATACTTATACACATAAAATAAGTCTTGAAAATAAAACTAGCAAAGGCTCATCATAGGTAGAAGGCAAGTACATTTGAATGTGTGCATAACCTGGGAACTTCCAGATATAATCCGATAATCTAACATTTGTAGAAACAGATATTTGGATTTATAACTTATGTAGAAGTCAAATGTATACAGCAGCAAAAATAAGATGACTCAGAAGAATTAGAAGTACTTTGTCTTATGGTTTACACAGACAAGTGAAGTAGAATTATGGCATTGACCAGTAAAAATTTAAGGAAGTGACATAAGGCAAAAAGAAAACAAAATGGAACCATAGAAATACGAAAAATGAGCAAAGAATAGATGCAACAATTTATTTCCAATGAACTATTCTGCATTCATTGTGTGTTCACGTACACATGTGTGCACACGCATGTGTCACAGTGTGCCTGTGGAGGTCCGAGGACAGTTTGTGGAAGTTGGGTTCTCTCCTTCCATTATGTGGGTTCTGGGACTCAAACTCAGGTCATCAGGCTTGGTGGTAAGTAAGCCTGAGCTAGGAGCTCAATGCAGTGCATTAGGAGTTGTGGCCTTGGAGGAGGAGGAGGTGTATCACTGGGCATTGACTTCCCACTATCCCAGTGTGCTCACTATTCCTCCTGTTTACAGACCCAGATGTGAGCCCCAGCTGTTCCTGCTGCTGTGCCTCTACTTCACTATCATAGACTCTAACCCTCTAGTACCATAAGCCAAATTAAAAGCTTTCTCTTATAAACTGCCTTAGTCAGGGTGTTATTTATCATTGCAACAGAAAAAAATTAATAAGACACTCAATGATAAACTAATATTTTAAACAAACGAGTGTTAAACACAATATATATGTGTGTGTGTGTGTGTGTGTGTGTATATATATATATATGAGAGATCACTAAAGCTTAGAGAGAAATTGATATTATTTGCTTGTATTAAAACAAATGTCTCAAATATTTAAATATTTGCATTAAGAAACTGGAAAAAAATAAAGCTACACCAAAAGCAAACAGAAGGCAGGAAATTAAGGTGATAAAGCAGAAACTAAGGGAGTTGAAATGGAAAAACGAAACAAAAAGTTTGTCCTTAGAAAATAGATAAAATTGCAATCAGTTTTATAATTTTAGAATTCCACTGGGCTACTGAAGATCAATGCCTCTGCAAGGTGATTTCTAAGTAGCGCTGTCTCCACATGCAAAGCAGTAATATGACCTCAACCATCTGTTCAACTGAGCAAATACTTAAGCCTGACCAATGCCAGGAACTGCTTTAACTGTCTGGAATTCATCAAGGTTGAAGAGAGTGTTTGCTGCTGATGGACCAGTGAACACATTTTAATTAGACACTGCATAAGCCACAGGCACAAGGAACAAAATGAAGAAAGCATTGTATCCCTGGCTTTCAAAATGTACTAAAAAGCTGCTTAATCAAACGACATGGACTTTTCACTTGATGCAGCTTTACAGACCAATGTGACAGAACAGAAAGCCTAAGATAAATTCACCATCTGCAGACCCCTGCTGCCCAACACGAGAGCCTTGAACACCCACAGGGCAAAGGGCAGCCTTTTCAGGAGGGGCTGCCGGGAAACCAAAGTCCACATGCAGAAGATTATGGCTAGACTACTGTCACTCACCAGCTTGAATATCAGCTGAAACTGGGCTGTAGATCCAGATGTGCTTAGATCGTGATGGTACCAAAAAATAAATAAATAAATAAATAAAAATTAAGAAATGTTTTAAGATTTGGGGAGAAACAAGGATTTTGGTGGGGGGAGGGGCAAATGCTACATGATTGCCTTATACATAGGAAACCAAAGCAAGGGGCAAGTGCTACATGATTGCCCATATACATAGGAAACCAAAGCAAAATCAGACAAATGGCCAGCAAAAGAAAAATTAACGAAGCAGTTTTCAACCTTCCTAATGCTGGGACCCTTTAATACAGTTCCCCATGCTGTGGTGACTCCTGACCATAAAATCATTTTGGTTGCTACTTCTGCTAACTGTAATTTTGCTACTGTTATGAATTGTAAGTGTCTGTGATTTCCAAAGGTCTTAGGGGTCAGGTCATTGGCTAAGAACCACTGAATTAATGGAACCAGAATATAGATACAACCTGCAAAACAGTGTCTTTTAGGGGGACAATGTTCAAATTATGCATCTGGCAAGGCGTTGAGAACTAGTACAAATGTGTCTATTTTTTGTTTGTTTTGTTTTGTTTGTTTTTTAACTTGGATAATCTAGAGTCACTTGGGATAAGGGAATCTCTCCTGAGTGTCCTGCGCTACCGTCTCGCCAGCAAGAACAACGCGGCACACAAAGGATCCTTCTGCAGTAAAGCTTTAATGCATCTTGGGAGAGCATAAGCTTGCCAAGAGTGGAGACCCCGAACAACAGAACACCCGTCCCTTATATAGGCCACAGCGCTCGCCTGGGACGTGGAGCTTCCCCATTGGCTCCCCGCACGTCAGGCCAGATGACGCCACGAGAGAGGCTGAGACTCTGAGGTGGAAAATTACCAGGTACATGCGCACTAGCCTGTTTACAACTTGTCCTCGGCGGATGTAGGCGCCATCTTGTAATGGTGAATGTGGGTGCGACTCGGGCGGCTCCCCACACCTGAGGAGTTGTGTCTTCACATTGGCCTGTGGCTTGTCTGTTAGACTATCCCTAGCAGGGTTTGGGAAGTAGAGCAAAAGTCAGTAAGCAAGCCAGTAATCAGCAGTCCTCCGTGGTCTCTCTTAAGTCCCTGCCACCAGCTCCATGCTGTGAGTTCCAGTCTTGGCTCTCCTACAGGACTGACTGTAACCAGTAAGTCACACACTCCTTTTCCCCCTCAACTTGCTTTTGATCAGTGTTTTATCACAGCAACAGAGACCAAACTTGGATTATACAGAACTCCAGAAATTAATAGCACACACACACACAAAACCTGATTTGAAAATAGGCAATGGGTCTAAGCAGACACTTCAAACAACAATAAATAATAAAAGATAATATGAATAAAAAACAATAAAAGAGGCCAACGTTAAAAGGTATCTCTCTCTTTCTTTCTTTTTTTTACAGTGAAAGATCTGTATGACAAGAACTTCAAGTCTCTGAAGAAAGAAATCAAAGAAGACCTCAGAAGATGGAAAGATCTCCCATGCTCATGGATTGGCAGGATTAATATAGTTAAAATGGCCATCCTGCCAAAGGCAATCTACAGATTCAATGCAATCCCCATCAAAATCCCAACTCAATTCTTCATAGACTTAGAAAGAGAAATTCTCAAATTCATATGGAATAACAAAAAACCCAGGATAGCAAAAACTATTCTCAACAATAAAAGGACTTCTGGGGGAATCAGCCTCCCTGACCTCAAGCTGTACTACAGAGCAGTAGTGATAAAAACTGCATGGTATTGGTACAGAGACAGGCAGGTAGATCAATAGAATACAATTGAAGACCCAGAAATGAACCCACACACTTATGGTCACTTGATCTTTGACAAAGGAACTAAAACCATACAGTGGAAAAGACAACATTTTCAACAAATGGTGCTGGTTCAACTGGCGGCCTACATGTAGAAAAATGCGAATTGATGCATTCCTATCTCCCTGTACAAAGCTCAAGTCAAAGTGGATCAAGGACCTCCACATAAAACCTCCACATAAAACACTGAATCTAATAGAAGAGAAAGTGGGGAAAAGTCTTGAACAAAAGGTATCTCTTTCAACATCGCTAATGATTAATGATCCAGGACACAAAAGTCAAACCTGCAATGAGTAGATATCACTTCACCCCAGCAAGAATGATTTTCAAAAATATTAAAGATAATAACCATTGTTGGGAGCACAGAGGAAAGGAAACATTTATATGCTGCTGATGGAATGTGAATAAGTATGGCCATTATAGAATACCGCAGTAAGGTCCACCAGAGTTAAAATAGAACCACTGCCTGGTCCACAGGAAAAGGAATCAGCATGCTGAAGAAGGCCTCTGGACGCACATGTTGGTTGCAACACCATTTACAATAGTCAAGTCGGAGTTATATCCCATGTTCATCAACGGATAAATGGACGAAAGAATAAGATTCAGCCACAGGGAAAAATAAAATCTTATCATTTCTGACAGTGTGGATGGAACTGGAGGTGTCAGCTGAAATAATCTAGGTGCTAGAGACAGATACTGCACTACTGGAGTGAAGCTAAAGAGATGGCTCAACGGTTTGGAGCACTGTCTACTCTTGCAGATTACCTGGAGTTTGGTAACCAGCATCCACATGACAGCTCCAGTAACCTAACTCCAGTAATTTCTAACTCCAGTTCTAGGGGAGCTGATAACATCTTCTGGTCTTCGTGGGCATCAGACACACAACGGTGCATAGACACACATGCAGGAAAAGCACCACTTTCACAAAATTAAATCTCAAAAAAAATCTTATCAAGAAAAAGAGATAAAGCATGGTTGTATGAACCTGTAGAGCCTTTGAAAATGTCGATTTCATAGAAACTGTAAGTGGACTGGTGATGACAGAGGCTGGGGGAATAAGGGCGGGGAGAAATAGGGAAAGACTAGACGGCAGTTAGCAAAATATAGTCAGAAGTACAGGGGTGCGCAACACGGTGGAGGTGTATAATGGTAATATGCTGTACGTTATGGAAAGCCAGAGAAAAAGATTCTGTTTCACCCTGAAGAAACAGTTTGATGTTTACTAATTAAAATATTATACAATGCGTCCATGCATCGGGACATTACATAATATTCCATAACACACAATTTTTGTTTTATATATTAGTTAAAATTTAAAATTATGTATACATGAACCACATTCTTAGTTGAGTTCTTAGGAATTGTTAGTTGCATCCTGAGTCCAAGAATGTTTTGCATTAAATGTGCCCCACAGTCAGTTTCATATATGATATAACGTCCAATCTATTTTTTAATTGAAAAAAATTTCTGATCACTCATTATAGACTATCTTGTTTGTTAACTTGATACACCTGGGGAGGGGGCATCTCAGATGAAGAATTGCCTCCATCAGATTGGCCGGTAGGTCTTTTCTAAAATTATTATTGTTAACTGGGCTTAGACCACAGTGAGTGGAGCCATCCCTCGGCAGGTGGGCCAGCCTGCTAGAAGAATCACTGGTCCTGGCCTTGGAGAGGACTGGGATTGCAGGTGGGCAGCCACACCATTTTTCATGTGTTCTCCATTCTCACACTGGTCTCTTGGGGTTTCTCAAAATCACTATGTGTTTTCAGTAGCTCCACTAGCGCTCCAGTGGCTTCTTCTTCTTCTTTTTTTCGAGACAGGGTTTCTCTGTGTAGCCCTGGCTGTCCTGGAACTCACTCTGTAGACCAGGCTGGCCTCGAACTCAGAAATCCGCCTGCCTCTGCCTCCCAACTGCTAGGATTAAAGGCGCGCACCACCACTGCCCGGCGATCCAGTGGCTTCTATTCCAGGTAAGTAAATAGATCTCGTTCGTGTCTCTGAACTCTCAAAATACATCATCTCTAAAATGAGTGTATCCTCGGTGAGGAGCCCTGCTGTTCTTCCGGAGAGCATGAGTTCAAGGCCCAGCACCCACGTTTGGCAACTTGCTACCACCTGACCACCCTCCCTTAGTCCACTGCAGTGACAAGTCGGAGCTTACTGGGGTCCCTTGGGGCTTTCAGCTGGCCTCCAGACCGCAGAGATAAGCTCCCTTTGGATGTAAAGGGCTCCCGCTAGGGCATAGCATCTGAACATCGCGCTTTTGGCTTGGTCCTATAGATGGAGCTCTCCTGCCTGGCAACGAAGACTCTCCGTGATGATTGGATATTGTGCCAGCCAATGGGAGGCCGCGTCCCGCTTGGGCGGGCGGTGCATTTTGGCGGTTGCCGGGACACAGCATAAACTTAACCCAAGCGTGCACAGGGTTCGGGCGGCGATAGCTGCTGCTCCGGAAGACGGGTTTGCAACTGAGGGAGAGGCTCATCCTGCCGGTGGAGATTTAAAGCCAACCGGGATGGTGAGCAGCTCGGAGGCCGGGAGAGGGGTCGGTCAGGGACCTTCAAACTGCATGTTTGTTTATTTGCAGTCTAGAGCTCTCTACCTCTGAAATATAATTTGAAGTGTGCAGTCCGAGAGGTCCGTAAGAAACTTTGATTTGCTTTCTAGAAGGTCTGGGCTTTGTGAACGCTCCAGGCATTTCTGCACCTTTTATTCTCTCACCGAAATAGATACATCTTTAAATCCGCTCTGTTGTGGGTGGGGGAAGAGGCTGCTGTCTAGTGGTGGTAAAGCTGCAGCTGGAGAGCGTCCCTTTCGCCCTCACTGGTGCTGTTGAGTTTTAATTTACTTTAACTTTTCCTGCTTCCACTAAAAAACAGAGAATATTAGTAGTACTCACTTTATCCGTACCCCGTTATGTTTACTTTATCACATTTAAATTTTAATTAATATATCCTGAATTCAGGAGGGGGACCAAAGACCCTTCAGACTGTTGCCTATTTTTACATTGTTTATTATGGGGATTTTCAGCAGTATCTTTTGAAAGAAGAGAGTGGAATACTTATTTATGTGCATTTCCCTTCCCCCCACACTGTAGGCGACCAAAAGAAGAGCTTTGAGCATTAGTGAAAAGCATCAGAAGTTAGTAGATGAAAACTTCCGCAAATCATTGCACGTACAAGTCTTGAATAAGTTAGAGAGTCAAGCCAAGAATCAAGTCGTGCAAAATGAAAACGACGAGAAGGTTGAACGCCAGAGATTCCTCAGAGTGCTGCAGAACGAACAGTTTGAGCTGGACATGGAAGAAGCCATCCAAAAAGTAAGTCTCAGGATTCCTTGTATAGTTTTCTTCATTTGGAAAAATTGAAAGATGACTGCCAGCCCTGCCTGGAGTTGAGGAAATACAGAAAACTGGGGACTGACTGACTGACTCCTTTGGAGTACTGGTTATTTTAGCTGAAGAACTTGGTGTCAGTTGGTCGATTTGTATGCTTTATCTGTCTCGTCACCTAGGATTGCTTTAATAACGAGCAAATCTGAAGACTTTAGCATTTGGCAAGAATAAGCATTCTTGTTTTTAAACATAAACATGAAATCCATAATTGTTAATGTCACAGGTTTGTTTATGTGAGTACAACTGTGTTACCTTCTGTAAGTTTCTAATAAGAAATTTAAGAATTTCTTTTCTTTTTAAAAATCATGACATTAAACATAGACATTATTAAGTGGTAGGAGATGAACATGTGTGAGGTATACATTTATTTATATTTTTAATTTTTTAAGAACTCAGGTATTGAATGCATGTGTTTGCATCCTGATATGCTAACTAATTTCTAAATGTTTTTAGGAGATTGTAGTAGAAAAGAGGAAACAGACAGGAAATGAGACAGGTGAATTTTCCTAAGTGTGAAAAGAATATCCCCAGTTTTGTTCCGGTTTGAACACCAGCATATGATATGTCCAGTATTTTGAGGGTGGATCTGGTGATAGCAAAAGACTTAAAGGTTTGGCTTCCTTCCGTCCTAAGTTCCAGTAGCTTAGACCCATCCTTCAGCTCTGAGCAGGCAACTCCTGGCCTTCCGTCTTTTTATTCTGATTTTGTCTTTAAGGAAACTCCGATATACCCCAGCTCTGCCTAGCAACGACTGGTGTTTATCTGATGAAGCAGGGATGTTTTCTTTCGAGTGCTGTTCAAATGCCATCTTTTCATGGTAGATGCCTTTGAGCAAAATTCTGTACTATGTGGAAATCTGCCTTTGTGGTTGGCTTCTTTTAGTCAGGACCAGGAAAGGTTCATGCGGCAAGTTTTTATGGCCTCGGCCCTGTTACTATGAATCCCACCCGTCTTTCGTTAGCCCCCGTGTGTTTAACCTAATGGATAGGTATCAGCCCTGTTGTTTCCTAGACGGGGGTACGTTTTGTATCTGTCTGCTTGGATTCTTTGGTGTGTCCCTTTATCTTTTCCATATTCTGGAAAGGCATGGAAGACATGATTACATCGCAATTCAGCTTATTCTGGGGAGAAAATAGTGACTTTTTAATGAACTTGTTGGGGTTATTTTAAAGTTTTGTCCTCTTTGATTTTTTATTTTCTCTTTAAAAATATGTCTTTATGGGCTGGAGGGATGGCTCAGGGGTTAAGAGCACTGGCTGCTCTTCTAGAAGTCCCGAGTTCAATTCCCAGCAAGCACATGGTGGCTCACAGCCATCTGTATTGGGATCCAATACCCTCTTCTGGTATGCAACAGTGTACTCATAAAATAAAGAGATAAATCTTTAAAAAAAAATATGTCTTTATGAGACTGGAGCAATGGGTCACCAGTTAATAGCACTTGTTACTCTTGCAGAGAACTCAGGTTCAGTTCTCAGCACCCATGGGGCAGCTCATAACTGCCTGCATTTCCCATACCACACCATACCCTCTTCTGGTCTCTGTAGGCACTAGGCACACACGTGGTGCATATACACAAATGCAGGAATAACACGATACACATAAAAATAAGTAGTTTTTAAATCATGAAGTATCTTTATGAGATCAGAACTCTTTATACATGTATAATTGCATTGTTTTCCCTGTCAGTACTGGGGATTGAACCTAGGACTTCATGCATGCAAGGCAAGCACTCTACCACTGAGCTACAGCCCTAGCCTATATTATTTACCTTCTTAAGGAAAACGTTCCATTTCTTTGTGTATCTCTCTCTCGTGTGTGTGTGTGTGTGTGTGTGTGTGTAGGGGAAGGAGGACTGAGTGAGAGTGTGCATGTTGAAGTCAGAGGACCATTTGCCGGAGTCCGCTCTTCCTCCTATCATGCGGGTCCTGGGATTGAACTCAGGTCTTGGCCACAACTGCCTTTCCCCCCTGAGCCATCCTCTCAGTATTTCTTTGATCCTCAGATCATTCTGTCCTTGGCCAGTTGGTACTCCTGTGTTGCTTCTGGGCTTTTTTGACAAACAACCTCTGATCTTTGAACAAAGTGTATCACAGTGGTTGATGTTGTGTTGGCTTGACTGGGCCCTGAGCTGACCTTTTCTGGGTGTTTTCAGATAAGAGTGAATTTAAGTCCGGCTGAGTAAGCAGTTTGCCCTCCCTAATGAGGGAGGACCTCACCCTGTCAGTTGAAGGCTTGGTAGAACAAAGAGGCTGATAGTTACCAAAACAGCTAATTCTTCCCGCCAGACCCCTTCAGATGAGATATCTGCTTCAGGGCTTTTGATTTCTCTTTCTTTCTTTTTTTTTTTTTTTTTGCCTTGGACTCTGATTGTAACGCTGTCTCTTCCTGTGTCTTAAGTTCACTGGTCTTAGTTTGGACAGGAAATACAGTATTTAATCTACTGGGTCTCAAACATAAGATGAAGAATAGAATGATATGGTGGCTCTTCTGCTTGTCGGCTCCATCTGAAGCTCCTGGGGCTGCTAGCTTGCTCATTGCTTCCTCTGGAGCAGCTGGCTGACACAGGGCTCATCTTGGCAGGTCTTGTGCCACACCTGTTATGGCAAAGTCAGAGTGATCATTATTTCCAGATTATCATTGCCTCTAGGGCCTTTTGGTGAACAGACCTGGGAAATATGCATATTATAGCCTTTTATTTTGAGGCAAGATGGGATTGATCAAAGAGATAAAAAATTGTATAGAGATTTCATAAATCTCTCACCTGGCTTCTTATGCCAGAGTCTTACATAAAAGATGAAAACCATGAAATTATCACCACAGAGAAATTCACCTTCCTACGACTGAACTTCAGGATTTACTAAGTACATGGGTTTTTGTTTGTTTTTGTTTTTCCTTATGTTCTTTTCGTTCTAGCCTATGATAACAAGTTACCAATAGTGTCATGTCTCCTTGGTCCCTCCAGTCTTGCTCTTCCAGCCTGAGTTTCTTCCTGGCACTTGTAAAAAGTATAGTTTGTTGTCAGCTTTTTGCCGTGTAATACATTACTGCAAATTTAACAGCTTGTAGCAACTCATGTTTGCTCACAGCGGCTGGTCAGAAACACAAGTGTGCTGGATTCCCTGCTGTCTCACAGGCTGAACCAAGTACTGGCTGGGATGTGTTCCCACCAGAGTCAAGGTCCTTTTTAAAAGCTTAAGTTCTTGGCAGTTTACCATGAAGATATCACATCGAGATCCTCCTGCCCCACAGGTCACTAATCTTTCCTGGCCAGATGGAGTTTGCTTCCCTAGAGCTCAGCTGCTTGTTATGGTTAGGCCTCCTGACCAGGTTGGACCCATTCAGGGTATGCTCCCTTCTGATTAACTCAAATCCAACTGATTTCGAACCTTAATGCCCTTTGTATGCATGGAACCAGGAGACAGGTAGTGTCAAATAAGAGTTTCTGTTTGGAATCCTATCTTCATAAAGATTTCTTAAATTTGTATTTTATGTTTTATTTCTATGGATTACTTCCTTTTTATTGCCGTAGTGTTCTGTAGTGTGGATGTACCACAGTACACTTGACCCTTCACCTGATGAGGAATTTCCAATAGTGGATATTATACATAAATTTGATGTAAATATCTAAATACAGATTTTAAATAAACGTGTTTCCTTTTTCTGAGACAGGTGTTCAGAGTGTATGTTTTATTGTATAGTAACTGTAGGTCAGCTTTATGACAAACCACAAGGTTGATTTCCAGAGTGTCTAGCAATGTGTACATGGTACAATTTTTCACTATTTTGTGTCACCTGTGTGTGTGTGTTGATGTTACAATATAATTCTACTGTGATGTCCCAATGTAATTTTAATTTGCCTTTTTGTTGTTTTGTTTTGTTTGTTTTTCAAGACAGGGTTTCTTTGTGTATCTCTGGTTGCCCTGGAACTCACTCTGTAGATCAGGCTGGCCTTGAACTGAGAGATTCACCTGTCTCTGTCTCGCAAATGCTGGTATTAAAGGTGTCCACCACCACCACCTGGCCTTTAACTTGCTTTTTAAAAAATATTTATTTTTATTAATTATATGTAGATTCTGCTTGTATGTGGATATGTTCACGTGAATGTGGGTGCCCTCAGAGACTGGCTCTTTTGGATCCAGGTAGTGGTGAGCCAGCTGAGGTGGATGCTGGGAACCAAACTCAGGTCCATCTCTCTGATGACATTGGACATTTTTCATGTGTTATTTTTTGTTTATTTCTTTACTTTTGAGGCAGTCTTAATATGTAGCCCTGGCCTGGAACTCATTATGAGGCCAGGCTATGCTTGACTGTCTGGTGGTTTTCTTGCCTTGGCCTCCTGAATTCTCTGGTATAGGCCTGCACTACCATGTGCTTCCTAACTCAGAAAGGAATGAAGCCTCCAGATCTGCCCTCTATTTTACAGAAAACATAAGAGAGGCTAATCTAGGAAATTCCTAAGAGATGAACAAGAAAACATAGGACACAAATAGGATAGTTTTATGTTAGCATGACACAAGCTGCAGTCATTTAGGAAGAGGGAACCCCAATTGAGAAAGTGACCCAGAATGATCTGTGGAAAAGCCTGTGCTATATTTTCTTGATTCATGGTTGATGTGGGTGAGTCCAGCTCTCTGTGGTCAGTATCATCCATGGGCTGGTGGTTCTGGATTTTATGAGAAAGCAGGCTAGGCAAGCCACAAGGTTCAAGCCAGTAAGGAGCACTCTTCCTTGTCCTCTGCATCAGCTCTTGACTCCAGGTTTCTGCCGTGAGTTGCTTTCATCATGGACTATCATGTGGAACTGTAAGCTGAAATAAACCCTCTCCTTCCCAAGTTGCACTGGTTATGTTTTAGCACAGCAAAGAAATCCTAACTTAAACAGGTTGTAATTACTACAAACCATTGGCTTAGGGGATAAAAAAGCATGTGTGTGTATTGAGGAGTGACTAATTCATAAAATAAAGGAGACTCAAGAAAGATAATTAGATACAATGTTGTGGATCTTGTTTGGTTTTGAAAAAAGTGTCTTTGAGACAGTTGGGAAATGAGTGTGGGTAAGACCTTAGACCTCACTCAGGAAATATTGCTAATTTATGGTGTGGTTATGAAAAATAAATTCTTGTCATGTAGATCCATACCAAGTTGTTTCCATGGTGGACAGCATTATCCAAGGCTGTTTTATTATCTGGGTTTTTATAGCTATATTTATTTGTATGTGTAGACATGCACTGTATGCATGTCTGGTGACAAGGAAGTCCGAAGAGCATCACATCCTCTGGAACAGACAGCTCTGAGCTACCATGGAATGTTGGAACCAAACCTGGGTCTTCTGCAAGAGCAGCCAGTGCCCTAAATCTCTGAGCATCTCTCCAGCCCCCTAGGATTTGATTTAAATACTGTGATGGAGTAAGAAAGAGTGATGGAGTAAGAAAGAGTGGAGTCAAATGCCAGGTTAGGGAGGAGTTACAAATACCGATGAGTTTTTAAAAGAATTAATATATAGCTATATTATTCACGGCACTGGCAATATTTACATTTTTTCTGTGGTAAAATATTTGAAATGTATTTGTTAGAATATGTTTTTATTTTGAAGTAAACAGTGGACTATTGCTGTCAGAGCAGTCAGTTTGCTGTTGTAGAGCACATGCAACTTTGACAGTGTCTGATCTGGGGACATAGGTAACTAAAGCTTTACTTCTCTCCTCAGGCAGAAGAGAACAAGATGCTGAGGGATCGACAGCTTGAACAGGAAAAGAGGCTTGCAAACGAACTGGCCAGACTGAAGCACCAGAGTCTGAGGGATGAGAAGATGAGGCAGCAAGTGAGAGAGAACAGGTATAGTGGTTTCTGCCGCTTGCATGTGTAGTCTCCATCACTGCGCTGTCATCCTTAGCACCTGAACGTGAGCCCCTTAGATTGTGGCACTTACAGTGCATAGTCTTCCTGGAAATACAGCGTTAGCTTACAGATACTCATTTAAACTATCATCATGGGGCTGGTTATTGAGCCCAGGGCCTCATGCACGCTAGGCAAGTGCTCCACCAAAGTCAGCCTCAACCCACAGAAATAGTTGAGAAAGTCAGCTGCATTAGTAGAAGTAAGTGTTCGTGTTAATAGTAAAGACTATGGATTGGTCCCTTCTTGTCTTTTTCTTTAAGGATAAATTTTTAAATGATTTCTAATTACAAAAACAAACAAAAAACAGACTTGTGGAATCCCACAATACTCGACTTTTGTTGTTGTTTTTTGTTTGAGCTGGGGTCTCACTGTGTAGCCCTGGATGGCTTGAAACTCCCTGTGTAGAGCAGGCTAGCCTCAAACTCAGAAATCCACATGCTTCTGCTTCCCAGGTTCTGGGTTCTAGGGCATGTTCCACCATTCCTAACCTACCATAAATTTCTTAATGGTGCTTTAGGTCGAATTACTTAAAGCCAGCTATGTCTTAGGGGCACCAGAACTGGAGATTCAGTTTCCAGAGAATTACTAAGCCTTTATGAAGACAACCAAAGATAGAGACTACTCTAGGATAGAATAATCGGTGGTAGGCAAGATAGTTTAATACTAACCTGCTGCCAAGCTTGAAGGCCTGCATTTGATCTCCGATGCACTGGGCAGAAGAACAGGAATCCCACAAATTTAAGTAAATAACTACAAGTAAAGGAAGATTAAACTAGAGAAGAGTAATCCCTTCTCAAGCATAAGGTTTAAGGGCTAACCTTTACAATGTCCATTAAATGAGACGAGTTAACTATGGACTTGAGTGATAGCAGTTGAGTACTTTCTTTGAGTAAATAAGAATTCACCACACTTTCTGTGAAGCTGAATTCTTTTATTGTCCTTGAGTTTAAAGTTGCATTTCCCCCACAGTATTGAGCTCAGAGAATTGGAGCAGAAACTGAAAGCCGCTTACATGAACAAAGAGAGAGCAGCCCAGATTGCTGAGAAGGACGCCATCAAATACGAGCAAATGGTAAAGCTGACTCTGGTCTCTGTGCAGTCGTTTGAGCGTTGTTAGAGACTAGACAGGCCAGGTTCCGGGAGCAGCTGCCCCTGGGAAGAACTTGTTTGTCCATGTTCCCCAAGCTGTCATGTTTAGACCCTTAGGTGATTTCCACTGTGTCTGCCTGAACACTGGAGCCCTCAGGCCCAGATAACTCACGTATCCACTGTGTTCCTGAGCCTACTCCCATGACAAGTGAACTCAGTACAAGCTGTCTGCATCCTGACGTGGTGACTGTGCTTTCCCACTGTTAACCTATGAATATGTATAGCCTGGCAGTGTATGCGGAAGCTTTCCTGTTCTATATGCACCCCTTTTCCCGGGTTTCTCGTTCCATCCCACTTTCTAAGTCTTGTTCTCTATAGTAACCTCTTTTCCCTGGGTTTCTGTTTTCATCCCTGTCCAACTCTTGAGGGGAAGGTTACTGAGGTTGAAGTTTCAGGAGCTGCACCAGCAGCTGTGCCATGCACTGTGAAAATAAGGTTTGCTAAGTTCACTTATAAAACTAAGGTAGGTGCATGGCATCTTAGCCATCACCAAGCTCATTATCACAGAGAAGCCAAACAATTACATACATCTGTATGCTTATACATGTAGGTTGTGAATACTATCAAACATGCCTATACACATAGGATTATAGACACAACAACAACATTTAACCAGTGTGGTGCAGCATGGACACAGGCCACTGTTGTGGAACATGCTGCTGACAGCAACAGCCTAAGGAAGATGGGGAGACCTGTTTGTGAACTGTATAGTCCTGTTTTTCCAATGATAGAATAGAACATAATGCACAGTTTGTTCTGTGTTTGTAGTTTTGATTACTCTGGTAGATAAGGTCATCGTGTAGACATTTGACTCCTAAAATTGCTACTTTCTTCTAAATCAAAATTGACTCACAAAATTAGAGCCATATATTCCTAGGACTTGACTTAAATGGAAGGATATCTATGTACTTGTTATGTTTGTTTTGTTTTGTGTATGTGTGTTTACTTGCCTTTCTACATGCACCACATGCATTGCAATGCTCATGTGGCCAGAAGAGGGAATTGGGTTTGCAAGTGAGCTGCCTAATGTGGATGGTGAGACCCAGGTCATGTGAAGAGCAGCAAGTGCTGGTACTGACTGAGCTATCTTCCAGCCTGAGCTAGTTTTCTTATTTGTAAAGTTAGAGCATTGTATTTCTGGAAGTCTGTGGGATCTGTATACATTTTTTGTTATCATACATATATCTTACATTCCAGAAGAATGTAATACAGCATGAGCAAAGATAAGAGAACTTGGGAGTAAGTCATGGCAACCAGGCATACATGACATGCATGAGCTTTAGGAATGACTGCATTTGTCTTCCCCTCTGCTCCCTCTTTTTCTTTGCTGCTAACTGATCCTACATTTGGGGCGCAGTCACAACAGGTAAAGGTAGTTTCCCTCGTTGCTCCAGTGTTTAAACTGAGCACGGGCTTTAGCTTATGGAAAGGCTGGTGAGTCTGTAACTCGGTGGGAGTGGCGCTTCGTGAATGAAACTGAAAACAGAACAGCCACAGTGATGTGTGCGACCTTTTAGTGGAAATCACCACGCTGAGCTTAGTAAATAACAAAGAAGGGTGGGGGGGGAAGAACTGCGCTGGAGGAACTGGAGAAGTTGCTCAGGACCCTTGACAAGGAAGGGCAAGAGCGGCGCTCAGCAGCTGGTAAACAGCGGCATTAGAAACGGACACTATGGTGATCCACTGCAGAGGAAGTAATAGTTTGGTGGCTGAAGTGGCTAGAAACAAAATACGTAAACCTTTACTTTGTATTTTATTATCCTTGCCAGGTGTTAACCTACGAGCCGCTGGAAAGAGTAGGAACACCCCTTTAGGGTCTGACTCCGCATTTACACCTCCAGCTCACAAAGACTTACTCTTGTTTTTTACTTAATAGGTAGAAAATATTTCACGTAGCAGGTTTTTGGGGGTACAACTGTTTATAGTGCTGTGATAAACTGTGTCCACTCCTGAACGTGGAAGGATTAATTTTGTTTCAATGCTAGAAACGTGATGCGGAGATAGAAAAGACCATGATGGAGGAGCACATGAGACTACTGAAGGAAGAGAGTACCAAGCAAGAGCAGCGGAACAAGGAGAGGGCTCAGTACTACCTGGACCTGGAGAAGCAGCTCGAAGATCAGGAGAGGAGGAAGCAGGAGGCGTATGAGCAGCTGCTGAAGGAGAAACTCATGATTGACGAAATTGTCAGGAAGATCTACGAGGAGGACCAGCTGTAAGTCCACCGGAGGACAAAACCCACTGAACCGTCTACCCCGGATGTGCTCACCCAGCGGGAGCACTGTCGTGACTTGTACAGCTCTTCCTCACCTTGGTCAGCACGAATAGCACTAAGTGATCTGAAAAATAATAGATGTGTAGTTAAATGACCTGAAACATCTCATGTGTATTCTCTACATTTCATTTGCTGCACGGCTTCTGTGGACACATGGTCACCTTTCTGAAATCAGATGCTTGAAATGTCACCGTTAGAGGAGAGCCTGGCAGTGTGCATGGAAAGTCCACACCAGAAAGTTTGCTGCATTAGTGAATCGATAGACTCTGAACAGTCTATTTTTTCGTTATTTTATTATTTCTGTAACTATAAACCATTCTCCTGATTGCTTTTTTAGGGAAAGACAGCAAAAATTAGAAAAAAAGAATGCAATTCAGAAGTATATTGAAGAATTCCAGAGGGCGCAAGAATTCTGGAGACAAAAGAAGCGTGAGGAGATGGAGGAAGAGAACAGGAAAATCATAGAGTTTGCAAACATACAGGAACAAAGAGAAGGCGAGCGGATGGCCAGAGTTCAGGAGAGCGAGGAAAAGCGGGTCCAGCGTCAGAATTTGGTATAAAAATACTACTTTTTAAAGAGCGCTGAATTCCTGAAACAATGGCCCAATCCAGGTTTTCTAAACATGTGTTTTACTAACAGCTGATCAAGAAGCTGGAGGAAACTCTGCGGCAGCGTGAGGACCTAGAGCAAGTGAGGCAGGAGCTGTACCTGGAGGAGCAGGCCGAGATCATCAAACTGAAAGTGAAAGTAAGTCTCAGCCGGGATGGGTGATGGGGAAGACTTTGGAGATGAAGCTGCAGGAAGACAGCAGAGGTAAACTCAGCCACAGTGAGGGTGCATTGAGTGCACACGGCATCAGTGCAGCAGTTAAAAGACTCCAGTTCTCCAACTTGACAGTAATAGAGCGTCCTGAAGAGCATGATGCCGCTGTGTCAGTCTCAGTCCCACGGCTTAAGTGAGTGTACATGCAACCTCAAAGCAAGATGGAGGAAGACACAATGCAGCTGCAAAGCAGACTGGAGTGTGTGTGTTAATATGAGTAAAAGTCAACTCTGGGACAAGGAAGTTTGTAGTCAAAATAAATTCATCGAGGTATGTGCCATAATCCTAAGGCCTGTGACCTTTGACAACACAGCTCATGACACATTTGGGAAAACTGATGGGTGTGAAAGGGGGAAGTAGGAAGATCCAACCAGAGTAGGAGACCTCAATGCTCCTTTATCATTAATGCGCTTGAGTCCCCAGAAACAGTATGCTGCCTAATGACAGCCTGAAACAGTGATCCAGCTGATGTTAAGAAGGACTCCACCCAACAAACACCAGCACAGAACAGATTCCATCCATCCACACAGAATACACACAGACAGCTCCTAGAGCACAAAGAAAACCTCTGCAAATTCATAAGATTTTAAGTCAGATCAACTGTTTTCTCACTCCAGTAGAAAATCCATAATAAAAATGACTATATAACCCTTAAATGTGCCACAATGAAACCATGTATTTC
This sequence comes from Rhynchomys soricoides, assembly GCA_019843965.1. NCBI lineage: Eukaryota > Metazoa > Chordata > Mammalia > Rodentia > Muridae > Rhynchomys > Rhynchomys soricoides. Next base: position 4,446,455 of record JADRCH010000036.1, on the reverse strand, counting down.
TAATGAGCAAAAGAAAGATACTTCAAATTGAATGATAATAATTTTTAAAATATGTGGGACACAGCAGAGTTTAGTGCAAAGTATTATCTTTACAGTTTTAGAAAGGAATAGTTGAAAGCCAGTAATCTTGTGTTTGCACATGTATTTATAATAGCTAAACATGAATGTAGCCTTCATGCCCATCAGCCGATGGGTATGTAAATAAGATGGTATGTGAGCCTTTAGTGGTACTAAGAAGTACTCAAGAATGCTCTGTGAATGGACAGCACAGTGGAGCTCTGTGAGGTCAGCTGCTTTCCCAAGGCAGACAGACATCTCTGGAATGCACCTTTGTCCTTTGGGAACAGCTGTGGGGCACATTTGTGAGAGCTTAGATTAACTGTACTGGCAGCTTCTCCACAGTCAGGGGAGAGTTGTGGCAGCAAGAAGCAGACCTCGCTACCCACCCCTCAGCAACTAGAAAGTTGCTGATGGGTGATCGCTCCTTCTGTCCTTCTGGGAGAAGGTCCTGAGAACACAGCTTCAGTGAGCACGGTGTGACCATCTTCCCAGCATGCCCTGGGTTGGCTTTTCTTCTTTCCTGCTGCGTTCTGTTCCTTACTGCTGTCTCCTGAGACTGTCTCTATAGCACAGTACTGTACACATGTCCACTGTCACCATAGCACAGTACT
>JADRCH010000036.1:4378148-4445774 GCA_019843965.1 Rhynchomys soricoides | reverse complement strand
ACAGTACTGTACACATGTCCACTGTCACCATAGTACAGTACTGTACACATGTCCACTGTCTGTCACCATAGTACAGTACTGTACACATGTCCTTGTTTAAGGCTGCAATGCTGGCAGACTCTAGAAAGTTACTGGGGTCCTAATGCTGTACAGCAAATGATTTGAAGATTTCAAGACCATGTAACAGGTTTTAGAACACAGGAAAGGGCAGGAAATTTGGTAGCCCATACTTCTCGTTACTAGTGTATTCCTTATGCAGACCCAGCAGAGAGAGAGTGGACATTTTCACAGTAAAACAATTCTTTGGCCAAACATTTCCCTCTTTTTCTTTCTTTTTTTTTTTTTTTTTTTTGCAAGATGTCTTCACTGTTGCATTGACTAAAAATTTTGCCTAGGTGGTAGATTCCCAGGACTGCATATATACAGATAGATAGATCGATAGATAGATAGATAGATAGATAGATAGATAGATAGATAGATAGGTTTAGTACTATATAAAGTACATTACTGTGTGCAGATGTTATAAACTCAAGAAACATTCAGACTAAATGTCACAAACTATTCTGTTCTCCAAGCTCTTGATGTCTGTGCAATTACTTGGCAAGTACAAAATATGCAAGATAAAACATCATGTACCCAGAACATAAAAGAAAAACTATGTCTTTGAGGGGCCTGATTATTTTCAGGAGGGGATGAATGAGGCCCATGTCCATGGAGTGAAGCGAAAGGCTGGGGTAGCTCTTAGGATTCAGATGCGAGCAGCCACTGGCTTCCCAGAGCTTGTGCTAGGGTCCGGCAAGGATGATTGGACAATGTAAGTTTAAGTGTGTGCTAGTTCCAGGTGAGCAGAAAAATGATGGATCAAGAGTAGCAAGCTCTGGATAGTAGAGTTTAGCTGTTGGGAACATGGATGATTGCTATAAAAGATTTCATATTTTTTGTATATGAACATCTTAATGTGTTTAGAAAGTAAAAGATTACAGGAAAGGAATTTAGTTGTGTCCAGCACATTTCTATTTCTCCGAAAAACTTCTAATTTTATTGCTAGATGACTTATTTTTTTAAAACTATTTTTACAGTTTTGCAGGTGTTTTGTTTGTTTTGTTGTTGTTTTGAGAATTATCGGAGGGTTAGAAACTGGAGTGGGTACATGCAGCATGAAGGTCACAAGGTGAAGAGGTTGCTGTGGACAGATGACTTAATTGTCCTTGGTTCAAGATCAGTAAACTCAGGTGTCTGCAAAGAAAGGCTTTCACAGTGGCTCCTTCCTTTCTTTCTTCCTTCCTTCCTTCCTTCCTTCCTTCCTGCCTTCCTTCCTTCCTTCCTTTCTTTCTTTTTTTGTTGTTGTTGGGTTTTTTTTGTTTTGTTTTGTTTTTTGAGATAGGGTTTCTCTGTGTAGCCCTGGCTGTACTGGAACTCACTCTGTAGACCAGGCTGGCCTCGAACTCAGAAATCTGCCTGCCTCTGCCTCCTGAGTGCTGGGATTAAAGGCGTGTGCCACCACTGCCTGGATCACAGTGGCTCCCTTCAAATCAGTTACACATAAATTCTGAGCCTAGAAACAAGATGGCACTTTTTTTTTTTTCATATTTTATTTACATTTCAAATGTTTCCCCCTTTCCAGATCTCCCCTTTGGAACCTCCTCATTCCCTCCGCCCTCCCCCTACCTCTATGGGGATATTCTCCAACCCACCTCCCCACCCCACCCCCCACCCACTCTCGTCTTCCCTCCTTGACATTCTCCTATCCTGGGGGATATAACACCCTCAGGCCCAAGGGCCTCTCCTCCCCTTGACGGGTAACAAGACCCTCCTCTGCAGTCTTTGTGGCCAGCACCATGGGTCCCTCCATGTGTATTCTTTGGTTGGTGATCCAGTCTCCGGGAACATCAGGGGGTCAGGCCAGTTGACCCTGTTGCTCCATCCATGGGGCTGCAAACTCCCTCAGGTCCTTCAGTCCCTTCTCCAACTCCTCCATCTGGGACCTCGTACTCAGTACTACTGTTACTGCGAAGTGACTCTTGGGTATTCCGAACTTTTAGGCTAATAACCACTTAACAGTGAGTACATACCATGTTCATTCTTTTGTGACTGCGTTACCAGGCTCAGAATGATGTTTTAAAGATCCATCCATTTGTCTACGAATTTCATGAAGTCATTGTTTTTAATAGCTGAGTAGTATTCCATTGTGTAAATGTACCACATTTTCTGTATCCATTCCTCTGTGGAGGGACATCTGGGTTGTTTCCAGCTTCTGGCTATTATAAATATGGCTGCTATGAACATAGTGGAACATGTGTTCTTATTACATGTTGGAGCATCTTCTGGGTATATGCCCAGGAGTGGAATAGCTGGGTCCTCAGGTAGTATTATGTCCAATTTTCTGAGGATCCGCCAAACTGATTTCCAGAGAGGTTGTATCAACTTGCATTCCCACCAGCAATGGAGGAGTGTTCTTCTTTCTCCACATCCTCTCCAGCATCTGTGATCACCTGAGTTTTTGATCTTAGCCATTCTGACTGGTGTGAGGTGGAATCTCAGGGTTGTTTTGATTTGCATTTCCCTGATGACTAAGGATGTTGAACATTTCTTTAGGTGCTTCTCGGCCATTCGAGTTTCCTCAGTTGAGAATTCTCTGTTTAGCTCTCTTCCCCATTTTTTGATAGGGTTATTTGTATCTCTGGAGTCTAGCTTCTTGAGTTCTTTGTATACATTGGATATTAGCCCTCTATCAGATGTAGGATTGGTAAAGATCTTTTCCCAATCTATAGGTTGCCGTTTTGCCCTAATTACAATGTCCTTTGCCTTACAGAAGCTTTGTAATTTTATGAGGTCCCCTCTGTCAATTCTTGACCTTAGAGCACAAGCCATTGGTGTTCTGTTCAAGAACATTTCCCCTGTGCCCAAGTGTTCGAGACTCTTCCCTACTTTCTCTTCTATTAGATTCAGTGTAACTGGTTTTATGTGAAGGTCCATGATCCACTTGGACTTGAGCTTTGTGCAGGGAGATAGGAATGGATCAATTTGCAATCTTCTACATGTAGACCACCAGTTGATCCAGCACCATTTGTTGAAGATGCTGTCTTTTTTCCACTCTATGGTTTTAGCTCCTTTGTCGAAGATCAAGTGACCATATGTGTGTGGATTCATTTCTGGGTCTTGGATTCTATTCCATTGATCAACCTGCCTGTCACTGTACCAATACCATGCAGTTTTTCTCACTACTGCTCTGTAGTACAGCTTGAGGTCAGGGAGGCTGATTCCCCCAGAAGACCTTTTATTGTTGAGGATAGTTTTTGCTATCCTGGGTTTTTTGTTATTCCATATGAATTTGAGAATTGCTCTTTCTAGGTCTACAGAGAATTGAGTTGGGATTTTGATGGGGATAGCATTGAATCTATATATTGCTTTCGGCAGGATGGCCATTTTAACTATGTTAATCCTGCCGATCCATGAGCATGGGAGATCTTTCCATCTTCTGAGGTCTTCTTCGATTTCTCTCTTCAGAGACTTGAAGTTCTTGTCATACAGATCTTTCACTTGTTTGGTTAGAGTCACACGGAGATATTTTATATTGTTTGTGACTATTGTGAAGGGTGTCATTTCCCTAATTTCTTTCTCAGCCTGTTTATCCTTCGAGTATAGGAAGGCTACTGATTTGCTTGAGTTAATTTTGTATCCAGCCACTTTGCTGAAGTTGTTTGTCAGCTGTAGCAGATCTCTGGTGGAGTTTTTCAGGTCACTTAAGTATACCATCATATCATCTGCAAATAGTGATATTTTGATTTCTTCCTTTCCAATTTGTATCCCTTTGATTTCCTTTTGTTGCCTGATTGCTCTAGCTAGAACTTCAAGTACTATGTTGAATAGATAGGGAGAGAGAGGGCAGCCTTGTCTAGTCCCTGCTTTTAGTGGGATTGCTTCGAGTTTCTCTCCATTTAGTTTGATGTTGGCCACTGGTTTGCTGTATATTGCTTTTACTAAGTTTAGGTATGCTCCTTGAATTCCTGATGTTTCCAAGACTTTTATCATGAAGGGATGTTGAATTTTGTCAAATGCTTTTTCAGCATCTAACGAGATGACCATGTGGTTTTTTTCTTTGAGTTTGTTTATGTAGTGGATTACATTAATGGATTTCCGGATATTGAACCATCCCTACATCCCTGAGATGAAGCCTACTTGATCATGGTGAATGATTGTCTTGATGTGTTCTTGGATTCGGTTTGCAAGAATTTTATTGAGTATTTTTGCATCGATATTCATAAGGGAAATTGGTCTGAAGTTTTCTTTTATTGTTGGGTCTTTGTGGGGCTTTGGTATCAGAGTAACTGTGGCCTCATAGAATGAATTGGGTAGTGTTCCTTCTGTTTCTATTTTATGGAATAGCTTGAAGAGTATTGGTATTAGGTCTTCTTTGAAGGTCTAATAGAATTCTGCACTGAACCCATCTGGTCCTGGGCTTTTTTTGGTTGGGAGACTTTTAATGACTGCTTCTATTTCTTTAAGAGTTATGGAACTGTTTAGATGGTTTATCTGATCCTGATTTAACTTTGGTAATTGGTATCTGTCTAGAAACTTGTCCATTTCCTCCAGATTTTCCAATTTTGTTGCATATAGGCTTTTGTAGTAGGATCTGATGATTTTTTTTTTAATTTCCTCAGAATCTATTGTTATATCTCCCTTTTCATTTCTAATTTTGTTAATTTGGATACTGTCTCTGTGCCCTCTGGTTAGTCTGGCTAAGGGTTTATCTGTCTTGTTGATTTTCTCAAAGAACCAGCTCTTGGTTTTGTTGATTCTTTGTGTAGTTCTTTTAGTTTCCACTTGGTTGATTTCAGCCCTTAATTTGATTATTTCTTGCCTTCTACTCCTCTTGGGTGTATTAGCTTCTTTTTGTTCTAGAACTTTCAGATGTGCTGTTAAGCTGTTAGTGTATGCTCTCTCCAGTTTCTTTTTGGAGGCATTCAGAGCTATGAGTTTTCCTCTTAACACTGCTTTCATTGTGTCCCATAGGTTTGGGTAAGTTGTACTTTCATTTTCATTGAATTCTAGGAAGTCTTTAATTTCCTTCTTTATTGCTTCCTTGACCAGCTTATCATCATTAAGCAGTGCATTGTTCAGCTTCCATGTGTATGTGGGCTCTCTGTTGTTGTTGTTGCCATTGAAGACCAACCTTAATCCGTGGTGATCTGATAGGAGGCATGTGATTATTTCAATCTTCTTATATCTGTTGAGGTTTGTTTTGTGACCAGTTATATGATCAATTTTGGAGAAGGTACCATGAGGTGCTGAGAAGAAGGTATATTCTTTTGATGCAGGATGAAATGTTCTATAGATATCTGTTAAACCCATTTGGTTCATAGCATCTGTTAGTTTCACTGTGTCTCTGTTTAGTTTATGTTTCCAAGATCTGTCCATTGTTGATAGGGGGGTGTTGAAGTCTCCCACTATTATTGTGTGAGGTGCAATGTGTGCTTTGAGCTTTAGTAGAGTTTTTTTTTTATGAAAGTGGGAGCTCTTGCATTCGGGGCATAGATGTTCAGAATTGAGAGTTCTTCTTGGTAGATTTTTCCTTTGATGAGTAAGAAGTGTCCTTCCTCATCCTTTTTGATGAATTTTGGTTGAAAGTCAATTTTATCTGATATTAGAATGGCTACTCCAGCCTGTTTCTTGGGGCCATTTGCTTGGAAAATTGTTTTCCAACCCTTTACTCTGAGGTAGTGTTTGTCTTTACTACGGAGGTGCGTTTCCTGGATGCAGCAAAATGCTGGGTCCTGTTTATGGATCCAGTCTGTCAATCTATGTCTTTTTATTGGGGAGTTGAGACCATTGATGTTAAGAGATATTAAAGAATAGTGATTGTTATTTCCTGTTATTTTTGATGTTGTTTATATTGTTTGTGTGGCTATCTTCTTTTGAGTTTGTTGAAAGATTACTTTCTTGCTTTTTCTTGAGTGTAGTTTCCCTCTTTGCGTTGGCATTTCCCATGTATTATTCTTTGTAGGGCTGGGTTTGTGGAAACATACTGTGCAAATTTGGATTTGTTGTAGAATATTTTGGTTTCACCCTCTATGATTATTGCGAGTTTTGCTGGGTATAGCAGCCTGGGCTGGCATCTGTGTTCTTTTAGAGTCTGTATGAGCTCTGCCCAGGATCTTCTAGCTTTCATAGTCTCTGGTGAGAAGTCTGGTGTACTTCTGATAGGTCTGCCTTTATATGTTACTTGCCCCTTTTCCCTTACTGCTTTTAATATTCTTTCCTTGTTTTGTGTATTTGGTGTTTTAACTATAATGTGACGGGAGGAATTTCTTTTCTGGTCCAGTCTATTTGGAGTTCTGTAGGCTTCTTGTATATTTATGTTCATCTCTTTCTTTAGGTTAGGGAAGTTTTCTTCTATAATTTTGTTGAAGATATTTACTAGTCCTTTAAGTTGGGAGTCTTCACTCTCTTCTATACCTATTATCCTCAGATTCTGTCTTCTCATTGCATCCCGGATATCTTGGATGTTTTGGTTTAGGAGCTTTTTGCATTTTGTGTTTTCTTTGACTGTTGTGTCCATGTTTTCTGTGGTATCTTCTGCACCTGAGATTCTCTCTTCCATCTCTTGTATTCTGTTGGTGATGCTTGCATCTATGACTCCTGATTTCTTTCCTATGATCTCTAATTCCAGGGTTGTCTCCCTTTGTGATTTCTTTATTGTTCTATTTCTGTTTTTAATTCCTGAATGGTTTTGTTCATTTGATTGATTGTGTTTTCCTGTATTTCTGCCCATTTGATTGTGTTTTCCTGTAATTCTTCAAGGGATTTTTGTGTGTCCTCTTTAAGGGCTTCCAGTTGTTTACCTGTGTTCTCTTGTATTTCTTTAAGGGAGTTATTTATTTCCTTCTTAAAATCTTCTATCATCCTCTTGATAAGTAATTTTAAGTCTGAGTCTTCCTTTTCTGGTGTGTTGGGGTATCCAGGGCTGGCTGTGGTGGGAGAGCTGGGTTCTGATGATGCCTAGTAGCCTTGGTTTCTGTTCCTTGTGTTCTTGCCCTTGCCTTTCGCCATCTGGTTATCTCTGGTGTTAGCTGGTCTTTCTCTCTCTGACTGTGGCTTGTCTTGACAAGCTCAGATGTCAATATTCCTGGGAGACCAGTTCTCTCTTCCAGCTGTTCTTCAGACCCTTCGTCTGGAGTCCTCCTGCTGCTGGCTCCTCAGCGCAAGTGGGCGGGTAGCTTTCTCCCTGAGCTACTTGTACATGGAGAGGCCTGTTGGCCCAGGCGGGGTTTCTGGCCACAGGTGGAAGCAGGCAGGCTCTTACCTCCTGGCTTTTCCTCAGTCCCTGCCTCTGGAGCCCACCTTCCGCTGCCTCCTCAGCACAAGTGGAAGATGGCACTTCTATACAACTTAAAATTTTAGAATAAATGACTGCCATGTTATAGATCCAATAATTTGGATTTGCTGCTCTTGGAGAGGACCCAGGGCATCCAACATCCTCTTCTGTCCTCTGCACACACACACGTAAAAATAAATTTTAAAAAGGAACATGTCATTTTATTCAAATAGTCTTAAGAGGGTGGGACAGAGTGTTACCATGGAAAGGCTTAACTCTGTTTCTGTGATTTCATATTGCAATCTGCAGCATACCTGAACTCTGGCTTATGCATTTGTCTTGTTTCCTGAAACAGCATCTCACTGTAGCCTAGGCTGGCCTCGAGCTCCTTCCTGAACCTCCTCCTGGCTCCCTCTTGGTGAGGGACATGCTTAACTCTAGCTCCATTGTTGTGCAGGAAGAAGCAGAGCAGAGACTGAGGAGGCAGAGGGAGATGAAGCAAGACTTTGAAGACCAAATGGCACTGAAGGAAGTAATACTACAGGCTGCCAAGGAGGAGGAAGAGACTTTTAAGAAAGCCATGCTGGCCAAGTTTGCTGAAGATGACCGCATAGAGCTCCTGAATGCCCAGAAACAACGAATGAAGCAGCTGGAGCACAAACGGGCCGTGGAGAAACTCATCGAAGAACGCCGGAGCCAGTTTCTTGCAGACAAAGTAAGGAAAGCGCTGGGTTATTTGGTTATTCTCATTGAACGGCCACCAGCTCATGTATTCAGAGTGTGTATGTGTGTGTGTGTGTGTGTGTGTGCTTAAGTGTGCATATGTGTACCCTAGCGTGTGTGTATGTGTGCATGTGTGCGTGCTTGAGTGTGCACATGTGTACCCTAGTGTGTGTGTGAGTTCGCTTAAGTGTGCATATGTGTACCCTAGTGTGTGTGTGTGTGTGCGTGCATGTGTGTGTGCTTGAGTGTGCACATGTGTACCCTAGTGTGTGTGTGCATGTGTGTGTGCGTGTATGTGTGTGCTTGAGTGTACACTTGTGTACCCTAGTGTGTATGTGCATGCTTGAGTTTGCACATGATTACCCGTGTGTGTGTGTGTGTGTGTGTGTGTGTGTGTGTGTAGCAGAGGACAACCTCACATTGCTCCTTTCCTTCAGTTTGTTTAAGGCAGGGTCCCTGTAGCTCCACTGCAGTTGTCCTAGAGGCTGGCTAGGCCCTAGCTCCTTGGGATTCTTTTATTGCTGTCTCCCATTTGTCAGAACCTAGAATTACACACCTGACTTCACCTGAGTTCTGACGATATGAACTTAGGTCCTCATGGTTGTGTGCCAAGCACTTTATCCACTGAGCCATCTCCCCAGCCCACTGAAAACTATTTATGTGTCATACAACGTTATGTATTTGTTTACTGATCATATGACCTATACGTTTACTGAGTGATCACTTACTAAAACATCTAAAAACTGATTATTGGGGCTTTTATGTGCTGGACTTGAGAGTTAACAATTTAGTCTTGGTTGAGAAGTATATAAAAATAAGCTATAAGTGTATTTTTGTGTGTGATGATAAGGGTGTGGTGACATTGGTGTAGCAGAGAGCAATTACACACCATGATACCATTCAATATTAAGATTGATTTTCCCCAAGAGAAGTCACTGAAGAATTAAGGAAATTGCATCTTAAGTTTGGCACAGATGGTTCAAGTAGTATCATTGAGAATAGATGTAAAAGGGGCGAGGCTGGAGCTAGAGAGGCCAGTAAGCAGTGTACTGAGTCTCGGTGATAAGAGGTGGTGTGTACAGATGGGCAAGGGGCACCTCAGATGCCTAACATGTAGAACTGATGATACTGGGGACCAGTTAAATCTGGTAGGTGAGGACTTAAGGTAGCTACTGATTACAAATATATTCGCTTCTTTCTTAAGTGGGCAAGCCATGTCCACTTAAGAGTATGTAGAGGGGAAAGTAGCTTTTGAAGGAATGTGGATTTGTTCACATTGATTTTTGTGACCAGAAGAGAAGGTTGATTGTTGGAAATGTTGATTTTAAAGTCAGATAGGGACCCAGGTGGTATGGCACATGCCTTTAATCCCAACAGTCAGGAGGCAGAGGCAGGCAGATCTCAGCGATCGAGGCCAGCCTGGTCTACAGAGTAAGTTCCAGAACAGCAAGGGCTACACAGAGAAACCTTGTCTAGTAAGGAAAAAGAAAGTTGGACAGGGAACCAGCTTGTGAGTTTGACATACTGACTTAAATATTTATGTTTCATTGACAAACTAAAAGACTCTTCAAGTGATCTGTGTCACTGAAAGGGTATTTTTAAGAACCCAATACAGTCTTGTGTGAAAGCTCTAAAATAATGAAAACTCTAAATGTGATGAGAGTGGCCTCGAGACGGCCAGTCAGTACCATAAATAATGTAAGTGGCAGGCCTAGCTTTTACAGGCCATAAACAGCAGCAGTGGAGGATGTCAGAAGAATTACAGAAAGTAAATGAGACTGTGATTTTCCCCTTAGCATATAGAGTAGAAGAAGGAAGGAATCAAAACATTTCAAAGGTTTCAAGTATGAGAGACTCAAGGAACACATTTTGTTTGTTTAGTTGGTTTGGTTTTCTTTTATTATTTATTTATTTTTTGAGAAGTGCTTACCCAGAATTAAGCAGCACCAAGAGATTTAAGTGAGATATCGGTGTTATAATGAGAAAGCATCAGGAGTCTAGGATTGAGTCTTGGAGAACATTATGATTTAAGATGAGGAGAAAAAACACCAGACTGTAAATGGTACAGAAGACCAAGAGATGGCCCTCCTGCTCCCTGACATTTCAGCTTGGTTCCCTTATAACTGGTCAGTCTGCCAATCAGTGATTTTTATAAATCTCGTGTCATTTCACACTTAAACCTCAGTGAACTCTTAAACAGATCAAAGCCTCAATTGCCTAGGCCTGGTGTAAGTCAGTGTTGGCCTGACTCTATCCTTCAAGGGAGATAATGACTAGAAAGTACAATTTGCCTGATATATGGTATTTAATGTTGAGTTCATGAAGGCAATGACTGTTAAAGAACGGAGAAAACTAGAAGGGGTTGGCATTGCCTGTATGGCCTAAGAATGAGCTCTCCTGTAGAGGGTGGGCCAGTGGACTGCCTATCTAGGGGTAACAGAGCTGATCAGAACACTCAGAGAAGCCAGTAACACATGCAAACATGGAGATCACTAAAACCCACTACTAATACATGCTACAACGTATGTTTTAGGTTTAATAGTAAATATTCCCAGTATGAAGAAGTTGGCATAGATGCCAGTGCTGTAAGACAAGTCAGCAGTTTTGTTTTGACCCAGGGGCAGTGGATGCCTTTAACAGAACTTAATAATTCATAACACTGTATAGCCTTAAAAGCACTAAACTGCCTGCCCATTTATATTTTAGAGACATAAGTAGCTGTCTATAATACTGTCTCCCTCTAAGAATGTATATGGTTTAAACAAAATCCTAAAAAGGAGTTTCTTACTACCAGTTTATTCAGGCCTTGACCCACACCTTTCTAAACCACTCGACCTAACTTACAGTAGAATTATGTGGCGTGGGAGTAAGCACTTAGTGTGGGGTAGCACAGCATGTGAAGGAAAACCCTTTGTTATGCCCAGATTAGAGAGGTTATGTCATCTCATAAAATCACAGTATTTGGGGCTAGGTTGGTGCTCTGTGGTAGAGTTCTTACCCAGCCTGTGTGAAACCCCAGATTCCATTTCCACTTCTACAGATCCTACTCAAGAGTCTGGTTTGGGTAAAGTTCTCTGTTACCTAACACTATGGAGACATCACATCCACATTCCATAGCTCAGAGTAGCCACAAAATTCAGAATTCTCCAGAAAGGTGCTAGAGCTTCTGTGCTGGGACTCTGACCTCTACAGTATGCTCCACTTAGGCCTTTAAAGATACATTTGGGAAAATGTATCTTCAGATAATCGTGTTATGTTTCATGCATTAGGATTTTTTCTTTTTGTCTTACACTATAAAGTGTTTTGGGTATCTTGAGAACTGGGTATATGGTAGGAACTCCATAAATGTTTGCTGAATTTATTAGGAAATCATTTATTTGAATACATTTTTTCCTTGAGGTTGAAGATTTTCCTAAAAAATAGGTTCTTTAAACTTCTTGTCACAGGGCTGTAGCTCACTGGTAGAGTACTTGCCTAGCAGGTGCAGGGCCCTGGGTTCAAGCACCAGTACCACAAAATAAAGAAAACAGAACTGTGGGTGGGATATAACTTGTTCTTAAAACTTTAAAGAAATAATAATGATAAAAATACAGGTATGTATATTTATATATGTAAAAGACATACACTATGGGCTGGAGAGATGGCTCAGTGGTTAAGAGCATTGACTGCTCTTCCAGAGGTCCTGAGTTCAATTCCCAGCAACCACATGGTGGCCTACAACCATCTGGAATGGGATCTTCCACATATGTATAATAAATAAATCTTTTTAAAAAGATACACACTATTATCTTCTAAACTTATAATTAACCCATCAGCCTTACCATTTAGTTTTATTTGTAAACTTCATTAGAGATTAATGTATTTTGTGGCAGTTAAGACATTTTGATTTCATTTCCAGCAACGTGAGCTGGAGGAATTGCAGCTACAGCAAAGGCGGCAGGGCTGCATCAATGAGATTATTGAAGAAGAGAGGCTGAGACTCCTCAAAGAACATGCTGCAAAGTTACTAGGCTATCTGCCCAAAGTAAGTGACACTTACCTTAGTGTGTGAGCTTCATCCTAACCATACTATAGAAAACAAGAACAGCGCTGGAGCGTGATTCTAGAATGTCAGAGGAAGCAACTTCATGTGACTTCATGCTGTTGACGAAGCATGGGGGTCCTGGCAGTATTGAACCCCATAGTCCTTTTGAAAAGCCTCTGTAAGGAGAGCTGGTCTTGGAGCATTATTAGTGATCTGAGCTAGAGTTATCAAACTTGCTTGTTTGTTCATTTATTTATTTATTCAAGGTGTAGCCCAGGCTGGCCTGGAACTCCCTATGAAACTGAGGATGACCTTAAACTTTTGGTCCTCCTGCTTCTCCTGAGGGCTAGGACTACAGGCTTCTTATGTGGTGCTAAACAAGTGCTCTATGTAATGAGCTCCATCCCCAGCCCCAGCTGCTTGGTGCATGGGGAATCTGAAAACAAACTACCCTAGAGCAACTATAAAAGGGTAAACATGAAGATAATGAGAGACACGAAGCCTTGCCATGAGTCAGGCGAGTCTGCTCTGTAGGAGACTGATTGTAAGTAGGTACTAGGCAGCCTCAACTTTTGAGAGTTATTCCAATAGGCAGTGAATTCTCATGTTTATCTGAGGCACATTGTGACTGTTAATAATTAGCTTCCTTATGATGTAAACATGGAGATTCATAAAGCCACAGTCCTTCAAATAATGAGTCATGTTGCTTGAGGTCTTTATTGACAATGCAGAATCAAGTGTGTTCAGTCCCTAACCAATGAAAAGAAAAGAAAATTAAAAGTTGCTAGCCGTAGGGTATTACAGTCTAATTAGTTAGGTAGATTTAAATACACAATAGCCCGATGCCAAAATCCACCCGTGACTGGTATATTTAATAAAACAGTCTATGAATGCTGAGAGGGTCTTTGGATTTCAACATTTGAGTGGAGAAGATGCTTCTGGAGGGCAGACAGGACCTATTAGAGTTAAATTCAGTGTCCCACAGTGAGCCACAAACTGAAGCAGAAAGAATGTGTCCACAGAGTAATCTAACCCTCTCTCAGATACTCTGACAGCTCCTTAGACGAGGGTAGAAGAGAGCAGGTTCTGAGCTCCATGCCTTCCAGGCAAGGTAGGCAGTCACAGTTGTAGCTGGAGCATAAGGCACAACAGATCGCTAGAACGATCTGATGGTGATTAATCAGGACATGGGAGTAGCAGAAGAGTATTCGGGGTACACTTGAAGCCACCATAGTCTTTGGAAAGTTTGGACAATAGATCTCATTATCTTGGCTAACTTCATTAGCTTCATGTCTGTGTGTGTTAGTCCTAAGAGAATTCGGTGAAATACTCTAATGTTCAAAAGTAACCAACAAAATGCTTTTTTGTAGGGAGTGTTTAAGAAAGAAGATGATGTTGACATGCTTGGTGAAGAGTTCAGGAAAGCATACCAGAAAAGGGGTGAAGTCTGTGAAGAGAAGGGGTCTTCATAGCAAGACTGGGCGAGACCTGGAGTTTCCAGATGCTGCCACTAGATGTCAGCGTAACTGCTGTTTTATAGTTGGTGACAGTAGGCCCTGGTCTGTCTGCATGTTCTAAAACATCCTCATATTTCATCATTTATACAGTTTGACAAAAATTAAACACTTTAGTACTTTAACTGAAGAATTAGTCACTTTTATTCACTATGCATTCTGTGATGCCATCATGTCAGAATTCCACAGAACCACATAGGCCAGAGAAGCTAACTACTCAATGCTTCTGGTACTACTGTTCAGAGACTTTTCAGTATATTCATCCTCCAGACAGTGCAGATGTGTCTTCAACACACAGCTTTTTAAAATGTATATATTCCTGACAACAGGATGATTATCATCATCACAAGAAACCCCTGTACTGGCTGTTTTCTATGATGTGTGTGTACTCATTACATTCCCACCATTAGCCCTTAATGGTTCCTTTTTTCCCATACATTTCCAAACATTTGTTATCTTCTAATTTTTTTTAAGGTTTTTTTTTTTTTTTTATTTTGTGTATATGGGCATTTGTCTACATGTTTGTATGTGCACCACATGTGTGCAGTGCACAAGGTGGCCAGAAGAGGGTGTCAGATCTCTGGAATTGGAGTTAGAGACAGCTGCTGTGGGTGTAAAGGATCTACAGGAGCAGCCAGTGCTCATATGTCTCTCCAGTCCTCACCTCACATATACATTATACAGAGATTACGTGTGCGTGTGTGTGTGTGTGTGTGTGTGTGTGTGTGTTATTTTAATTTGGCTGAGGTGTATTCTCATTGTGGTTTTACTTCTTATTGCCCTGACAGTAATATTTTAACGATTTTTTTACATACTTACTGATTGGTTCCACATATGCAAGAAATGTTTATTTAGGTCTTTTTGTGTTGACTGTTTGTCTCTGTCTCCCTCCCTCCTTGCTAATGAGTTCATACTTGGTTGGTTTTCTCAATTTTTATTTGTTTGGGGTTGTTTGTTTGTTTGTTTTGAGACAAGGTTTCTCTCTGTAGCCCTGGCTGTCCTGAAATTTCCAAAGCTCTGCTTGCCAAGTACTGGGATTAAAGGCATGTATCATCATGCTGAGCTTATATGTGTTTTTGGATTTTAACATTTTTAAAAACATATCCTGTATTTTGTTCTCTCTCTTTGTTGTTTCCTTTGCTGTGCAGCTTTTAAATCATTGCTTCTGTGGTCATATCTTTAAAAAAAAAAGTAAACAAAAACTCTGCCTAGGTCTGTAGGCATACATTTTTTGCAACCTACTTTTAATAAGGGTTCCACGTCTCCTCTCGCCCACCACCCGGCAGAGGGAGTGGAAGGGACAAGTTATTAGGACGTGGGGGAAGTGGACCTGTGCAGCAATGGTTCTTCGTGGGCGAGCTCGATCTTCTTGGGCAGCAGTTCAGTCCCAGAGCAAACACCAAATACGACTCAGCAGCTGCAGACCAGTCCTCTAGGCAGGCAGACACCAGGCATGAACTGGCAGCTGTATGTAGTTCAGTCCTGAAGAAACTGCCATGCTCACCAACTGGCCTGAGGTGAGGCTGCTGAAGCGGCAAGCAGGAACCTCATGAGCAGTTCTTGGGCGAGTTTCTCTCAATGGCAGCATCATCACAAGTTGAGCTCAACACAACTATGTAAGGTGAACCAATACACACGTGTCATTAGAGAAGAATAGTGAGGCGGAGCAAACCAAACCTCAAGCAAGCAAACAAATGCTCAAGTGCTCGTTTCCCACTGTCTATGGGGTCATATTGATATTCCTTCATCACAGGGTCACATGTTTGCTATATCAAAACATCTTTTCACCTGTATCTGCTTCAGGAAAACATTCTTTCACATGTTTGGTTTATCAAGATATTCTTTCACCCTCATGCCCCAGCAAAACATCATTTGACATAACTAATTTTCCAAAAAACTAGAAGTTTCTACTTCATAGGTCAACATGGTGGCCCTTTCTACTCTCTTCTAGTATCCCCTTTGCTAGTACCACAATTAGTACAGCTTCTTGTACAGCTTTGAATTTAACACTTTGGTGATATATGCTCTTGTGGTCCCTTGTGAATTACAGAATTGTTTTTTCTATTTCTAAAGAAAGTTCTGGGTGTTTCTACAGGAACTACATTGAGATTACAGACCTCTCCGGGCAGTATATAAAAATTTTCTAATTCATAAACATGAAATAGCTATTTACTTCTCTCTAGTTTCTGTCATCAATATTTTATAGTTTTCAACACATCTTCAATCTCCTTGGTTAAATTTAGTCTAAAATGTCTTTGTTAGATACTACAAATGGGATTACTTTAAATTTTCTCTGATATTTTGCCATTGGTGTATAAAAATGCCACTACTTTGACTTGTGTTATGCTAGGGATTGGACCTGGGGTTTCATATATGTTCTGCATGTGCTCTGCCACTGAGCTACAGCTCAAGCCTGTGATTTTTGCTGTTGGTGCTACTGATTTGTATGTATTGGTTTTGTTACCTTGTAACTTTACTCAATTGATTTGATCTGAACCATTTTTGATGACGGACAATCTGACTTGTTTGTTTCCAGTCTTCATGTTTTTCTTTCTCTTGCTGGTTATCTCTGATCAGCATTTCTGCTAAGATTTAAAAAGTATTTTACGTGTGTTTGCCTGCATATATGTGTACTAGATGTATGCAGTGCTCAAGAATGCCTCAAGAAGGCATCATATCCTCTGGAACTGGAGTTACAGATGATTGTGACCATATGCATGTTGGGAACCAAACCTGGGTACTCTGCAAGAGCAACCAGTGCTCTTTTTTGGGGGGGGGTATGGGGGGGGGGGGAACGGGGGGGGGGGGTACGGGGGGGGGGGGTCGAAACAGAGTTTTACTGTGTAGCCCTGGCTGTCCAGGCTGGCCTCGAACTCACAGAGACCTTCCTGCCTCTGCCTCCTGAATGCTGGGATTAAAGGCATGTGCTACCATCTCCCAGCCTAGCTAGTGCTCTTAACTGTCTGATTTTAGGTCTTATAGGGATGGCTAACCTGGCATGTGATCAGGATAGCTATGAATGTAGACCAATATAAATAACAAACTTAAAATGTTATACAAATTTTGGTTTTTTTAATTTGTAATTCTGTTGCATAGTTTTTCAGTATGAACTTTGTAGGTCACAATATCATGTCACAATATGAAAGGTTTGGATACACAAATATGTGAGGCTAAGCTTCAATTTTCCCCCGTTGAGTGTGTTGGCTGTGGGTTTGTCCTGCATGACTCGTGTTACAGCATATTCCTTCTGTAACCTACTTAACTGACAGTTCTTGTCATGAAGTGTCGCTCAGTCTTGGGCTTTTTGCTCTACTGAATTTACAAACCTTTTCTTCATTCTGTCAGTGTGACATGTTTATTGATTGAATGGCAAATCATCTAGGATGAATCCCACTTCATCATGATGAAGGATCTTTTTATGTATTGATGTTGTTTGCTGGTGTTATGATGAGCATTTCTGCATCTGAGTCGATCAGGGATATTGGGCTATGGGAGTTGTTGGCTTGGTTTTGTTTACTTGTTTGTTGCCCTTGCATGATTTTGGTATCAGGATGAGCATACTTGAATTTGGGAAAGTATTTATGTCAATGTTTTAGAGTAGTCTGAGAAGAACTGCTAGTCTTTAAATGTTTGGTAGAAGCTGGCAGTGAAGCCGTCAGGTCCTGGGTTTTTCTTTGAAGAGACTTTATTTTTTAAGTATTTATTTTTATTTTATGTGTATCCCTGAGTGCATGTCTGTGCATCATGTTTGTGCAAGAGCTGATGAAGGCCAGAAAAGGGCCCAGAGTCTCTGGAGCTGGAGTTACAGGTGGCTGTGGGCAGCCATGTGGGTGCTGGGACTGAATTTGGGTCCTCTGCAAAGGCAGCAATGCTATTCTTACCCACTGAGCCACTTCTCCAGCTCCCACAGAACTTACTGTTGATTTGATTTACCTGATCTCCTTTCTCACTATGGGTGTGTTCAGATTTTCTGTCTCAGTTAACTCTTGGTAGTATATCTCCAGAAATTAATTCATTCTGTTATCTAAATTATTCATAATCACTTATAATACACTTATGACCCTTTGTGTATAGTACAATGGGTGTGTCCGATTCCATCTCTAACTAGGTCTTTTCTCTGTTAGCTAAAAGTTACTGATACTATTTTTGACAAAACAACTGTTTCATGTGGATTGAGTGTATGCTGTTTCTGTAATTGCCTGGGGATAGAAGTTGGGTTTTTTGTTGTTACTGATGTTTTTATCTTGGAATATTTAAATACATATAATAAGTCTTAGGAATGGGAACTAAATCTAAATGTGAAATTCAATGGTCTGTTTGTTGAGACAATGTCCCCTGTCACTCACACTGGCATCAAGCTCCCTGTCGAACATCATACTGTTGACCCTCCTGCCTCTGCCCTGCATGCTAGATTTACAGGGACAAGCCACCATGCCCAGCTAAGATTAATCATTTTATTTTTTAAATTAAACAGTCTTTAATTCTTCATCTTAGTTACTATTTGTGAGTATAGATATGACCTGTGCTTGTCATTGTTGCATTTGAGAATCAAGACAGCTTGCAGGAATTAGTTCTTTTTCCACTGTGTTCATATGTCCCAAGGATTGAGTCAAGGTACCAAGTTTGGTGGTAGCTTCCCTTCGTACTGAACCATCTCCCTGGCCTTCATTTATTTTCAGGAATACACGTTTTACTTAGACCCTGGGGGTAACTGTACACATTACTTTTGGTGAGCCTGTGTTTTGCCTGCAACTTGTCACATGAAGTCAGATGTGTCAAATTAGTGACCAAAACAGATTTTATAGTATTTGGGACTAGACTTTTCAAGTTATTGTAATTTTTGTAATGTATTCCTTCACTGATCTTTCCTGTTTTTCTTTTATTGACAATATTGGATTTGGTTTTAGATATTATTTCCCTCAGAAATGATTTTATTGAATTGAATGTCCTCAATCTGTGTAAAAAGTCTAAAATTTACTTTATTCTGATGAACACACTGGTTATTCAGGAACACTGTGTGTAATTTGCATGCTTGTAAAGCTTTCAAGTTCCTCTTGTTGGTCTAGTCTTTTATACCATCATAGTCCAGAAAGATCTATGGTATAATTTGTCTTCTTAAATTTAAGACACATGATCCATCCTGGAGAATGTTCTATAAATTCGAGAAGATATAAATATATCTGTTGGGGAGACTGTTCTGTGTCTTTTAGGCTCATTTAATATAAAGTGTAAATTAAGGTCAGTATGAATGTGTTGGGTTTTTTTGGGGGTGTGGGGGACAATGTGTTATGTATCCCAGGTAGCCTTGAACTTGTTATTTGGCTGGAAATTACCTGAATTTCTTACCCTTTGACCTGTGTTCCTCAGTGCTGGGATCATGGATGTGGACCACCAAACTAGATTATGAGGTGTGGGGGATTGAACTTGGGGCTTTGTGTATGCCAGGCAAGCACTCTTCAAACTGAACCACAGATAAGTTCAGTGTTTCATTTTTCTGTCTAATCTGTTGTTGAATGTGGTGTAATAACTGTCTTCTACCATTGTAATATCGCAGTATGTCATTCCTTTTTACAGATGTTTATTATTTTAGCTCTGTAGTAGATACATGTTCACCGCTGTTACTGTTGATGACTTAAAACTTTTACCATTATGTAAGGTTTTCTTTGCCTGTTTTTATAGCTTTTGACTTATGTCTGTTTTAAGTACCCATTTTCTCCTGGTTTCCATTTTCATAGAGTATCTTTTGCCATCACTTTACATTCAATCTCTGTTCTGTTACATGAATCTCTTAGAGGCATCATATGGATGAGATTTGTTTAGTCTGCCTTTAACTGGTGAATTTAATCCACTCACTATAGGCTTAGATTTTCAAAACCTACTTTAATAAAGGTTCTCATGTGTCAATCTCCCTTATAGGTTATTGACCAAAGGTAGGGTAGGAAAATGGTTAAAAGGACAAGAGCGATGAGAACCTGTTTAGAAGTAGTTCTTTGTGGCAACTCCAATTTTCGTTGTCAGCAGTCCTGTCCATTAGCAAAACACCAAACACAACCAGTAGGAGCAGCTCAATACAGAAAAAAATGCAATGCTCCACCAACTGGCACGAATTCACAGAAGGTGACAAGCAGCAGCCGAAATATCACCAGAAGTTCTTTGGTGCATTTCTCTCTACAAAATCATGACAAGCAAAGATCAGGAAGAAAGCAAGGTGAACCAATGCAAGAGCATCATCCACTGTCAGATCACATGTCCTCTCAAGCATCTGCTCCAGCAAAACATCACATGACACAACCAAGTCTCCAATGGAACCAGAAATTCCCACTTTGTGTAGTACTGAGCCGTACTGCTTTCTCCACCATTGTGTTTTCTACTTGCTTTGCTGATTCTTTTCTTCCTCTTACTTTCTTCAAAGTTGAGTTTTTCTCAAATAGTATGCTTGTATCATTGTTTTTTACCCCATGTATCTGTTACAAGTTCTTGTTATTTTATACTTTTCATCTACACTCTATTTTGTGGTTCACAGTTACATCTTTTATATTATATATCCTTGACTAAATGTTGCCACTTTTGTTTCAACACTCCCAACTTATTAAAGATGAGAATGACTTTCATGCCTCCATCAGTGTCAGAATACTCTGACTTCATGTTCCTTATTAGCATCCTTTAGCTAATAGCATTCATTAGCTTGAGGAACCCCTCTCAGTGTTTCTTGTAGGGCAGATGATGAACTCACATTGGTTAGTGTGAGAAAATGTTACCCAACTATCTCTGAAGGATGGCTGAGCTAGATACATTATTCTTGTATATATTCTTGAAGGTTTTACCCTTCAGAACTTTGACCAGATCATTCTACCTTGTTACTGTCTAAGATATAGGAGCTGCCAGGTGTCCAACTCCTTCAAATAGAATCCACTCTCTTTTTTTCTTCATGCATTTAAGATGTTTGTCTCTTTGACAGGCTGATACTATGCCATGGGCTAATGTTACTTGGATTAAATCATTAGAAGCCACTGATCTTCCTGTACTTGAATATTTTATGTTCCAGTTGAGAAGGCGTTGTTTCGTTAGTCTTTCGTCTTTTTTCTCCTGTCCCTCTTATGTGCCAGCTTCTCGTGTGTTTACTTGTGAAGCTGTACTCTTCTTTTCTTTCGTGAGTCTATATTGCCTGTCTCCAGGTTGATAGATCCTCCTGTTAATACTTGACACTCTACTGCATTTTCACTGATTCACTGATCACTGAATTGTCATTTTAAAATAAAAAGTCAAAGCTGTTTTGAAACATCTCATTTGAATCATCAGTCAGTTTGTATATGTTCATCTCGTTGGGGTCAGTCAGTGGTACCTTAGTTTACTTGGCAATGTTCCCAACATTTTTAATCCTTGTGGGCAGGCATCACCATCCATGCATTAGGAAAGCAGGCATTTACTTCAGCCTAGAATGTCCATCTACTCTTGTCAGAACATCTTTAGGTCTAGATCAGTTTACTGCAGTACTACAGGGTGACTCAAGCCTAGGGTCATCATAACTAGTTCAAAATGGACTACAATACCATGGTCTTCTATGCTGGTATGAGATGGGAGCTGACAGGGTATGGGAGCACAGGCACCAGAAGCCAATGGCCAACCAAGGCCTGCCAGCTATGGAGGTTCCTAAGTTCAGATACAATGCAAGGCAGTTGGCCAGAAGTGATGTGCGCTGGAACTTCAGTCTATCTTGCAGGAACCATGGGTTCCCGTTTGGCATCAAGGTAGGCATATTTACTGGTCTGGAGTTAAACCAAGAGTCTGCTGAGTTTTACTGTAATGAGCCCAGTGCTGGAGACCAATCTTTCCTTTGTTTTTCTGTGCTGTGCTACAGGAAGTGTAAAACTGCCCTCACCCTCCTCAACACAGCTTTTCTTCTGCTACAACTAGGTGCTGTCACTTCTTACCTAGGTGTTCCCTGCCCCTGTTTTCAGAGTATCTCTCTGTGAGCACAATCACTAAAAAAGAGAACATACACACGGCCCCTGCAAGACAGACTCTGGTTCCAGCCCACATCACTGCTGTTTGAATGTAGCAGCCTGGTGTAACATGCAGACCTCCAGGCAGACCTCAGTAGCTGTAGGTAGGGATCTCTGGAGTCCTGCCCTGTCATCTTCTCTGTCCTCTCCCAGGTCTAGTAGGTCGTAAAAAGGAATTAAAAGTCAAAGTCTTGCTTCTTTATTTCACGACTATCAATGAAAAAGGAAGTAAGGCCAGAGTTGCAGTCTGGCCTTGTCTTACAACATCCTCCTAAACGTTCTGTTTATTTCAACAGGTTATTATCTGAACTTTTTATTTCACAAATGTTCTCATTACTTATGAACAGTAAAGAAGACTACAATTTGATGTTAAATAAACTAACACAAATAAGCATCAAATTGAAATTGCTCACTCATGAACTCCCCCACTCAAGAGCCTTCATAAACTCCTCCTCACTGAAAGACAGCATCTTGGCAGCTTCAATATGCATCTGTTTTTTTAAAAAAAAAAAAAATATTGTCCAATTTAGAGAAGGATACACAGCAACAGAAAATTTATGTTTGTGTTAATATGCTATCAAAAAATAAGCCCTATTGTTGGATTATTATGCTAATTATACAAGCGTAACACTTTGAACGGATATTACAAGAGAGTAAGAGGGCTGTGGATTGTCTTTTTTCATGTTTCAAGAAAGATACAATGTGCTTTGGAATTACTTCTTAAAGATTGAAGAGGAAAGTAAGCCACTAAAATTAGTCATTCTCATGTATGGTGTTTTCTGTAGTTGGGAGGGACTGTGTGTGTGTGTGTGTTTTAAACCAGTGAACCTCACTATGTATAACAGATGTGACTTTGCATGTATACAGTGCATCTTTAGATATAATTTTATGTGTAAGATTATAAACAAAGTAAAACCATAAACTTTTTGGTAGAAAGGTCTGTAGCATATCTGATATATAGATTCTGTTGTTAGACTCACCTTCTGCCTTTTCAAAATGTCAATTAATTTCAACTGTTTCTTGAACCCTATCATTAATTCTCCTTTTTGTCTTTCTAGTTTCTTATTTTCTGATTTCAACACTTCAATTTTTTGATGGTCTTCATTTGTAATATCCTATAAAATAAAATAAAAAATTTAGTTGAAATGTAAGATTGTTCTTTATATTACTAAATAATTTAATTGCAGTCAGTTCCCTCATTAAAACAATTTTCAAAATATATTTTTAAAATTAACTTTCAATTCTAAAAATAAAATCTAAAAATCTAAACCTGCCAGAACATAAGAATTTTCAGTAGCAGAATTTGCACATGGTGTTCTCCTTTGAGGAAAGAGCTACATATTACACTGTCATTCCTCACAGGACTTTCCAATGTACAGGTTCACAGTGGAGTCCTGCTGGGCTCAAGACAGAGAACAGGACTGATGAGATACTGCAGACTTCCAAGTTGGAAATCCAAGAAAGAGCCTCAATTTTCCCCACACATTTTCTTTAAACAACTGGCAGACAGAAGTACCATGTCCAGGGTGAAAGTCCCAGAAGCCTGTAAAAGACTTATTCTAAAGAGCTGATCAGAGAACTCATCCACAGCAACGACAAGGACACCAAATCTGAACTCTGAGAAAAGATGTAACAGTAGAAGTTACTAGGTCCAGGAAGGTTCTATGCTTGTAGTACTGAAGAGAAGGTTTCACAAAAGGAGTAAGACACCAGAAAGGGCTAAGATTCCACACACACTTCTTAAAAAGGAGAAAACCAGGGCATTCGGAAAAACCGTAGTGAATATTAATCACCATAAAGATTCTCTTCTTAAGGGAAAGGTCTTAACGGTGATGTTATCAATATGGCACTGAAATTGCAAGCACAGACAGCCACTTTGTGAACTCTAGAAAGCAAAGAGGCAGCAAGACAGTTAACACATCAGGCAGGATGAGTTAACCAGGTACCACAGACGAATGAGTTTACATAATCTGAGTGAAGGGTGACATGACAGGGAAGGCAGAACTGTCAGTGTGGTTTGCAAAGGTGACATTTAATCTGCTAAAATCGCTTCCTTTAACAGGTAACCATAAAGCACACCAATGACAAGATAGCCAGAGAGCATAACTGAAAGGGAAACAAAAACTAGTTAACGGCTGTGAGGTAAGAACGACACATAGAGGACAACAGAATGTCATAAGAAGCCTGTCCTTATCAGCAGTTACTACAGAGTCAGACAACTAAGAGTGTACAAGCTGGAAAAGATGGAATAAAACAGAGCAGGATCCAATTACATTCTGCCCATAGGTGAGCAGGTTTAGCTCTAAGGACACATGGGGTGGATGGGAGAAGCGAAAACGAACAGCTGGTTTGGGCCTGCTGCTTGATACACATGTAACTGTCATGCTTGGAGGACAGGCCCTTCCTTCTGCGGTTATGTAATGTTCCTGCCTTTTCATAATCCTGACTGAGGAACAACTGTACACACATCAGACAGAAACAAACTGATTTTTTTGGCTACTGTTTCTGTGAATTATGTCCTCCCACCCACCGCACACGTCTTTAGAGCTAAAGATGCTCACAACAGAGACACAATGAAGATCAAATGATCTCAGATCAACCTAACCTTTCCTAATAGGAAAGAGACAATCTGAAGCTGGCAGGAATGGAAATGGTACACTTGAGAGCATATATGAGTGAGTTAATAGATCAAAGAAACAGAAATTAAAAAGTTTGTTCTGTGACTATCAACAAACTTTTAGATGCAAAAAAAGGAGGACTGAAGTATCTCAAACCAGAAATCACAGAGTGGCCATTTCAGCTAGTTTCACAGAAATAAAAAGGATTATATGATTATAACATTATGTGATATAGAGGAAATTAATTCATATAATCTTAATTCATCAAAACTTAATAAAGATTTCAAAGATTTAGGAGTTGGATCACTAATCAAACTCTCAAAAAAGTAGAGAACCAGAAGGCTTGACTAGTGAATTCTACCATATCATTAAATACTTGACACCATTCACTCACAAGTACCCCAAAATAAAAATGACAGAATACTTCTGTATTAGTATTTTGTTAGAACAACAAAATTCTTGAGGCTGAGTAACAGTAGAGAAAAGAGGTTTTTTTATAATTAAAAATATTTTTATACCAATTAGTTATCCAATACCAAATGGCCAGTCTGGTCCTCAAAACATACCTACAAGTAACAGCATACAGTCTGAGAAGGTTTAGGAATATCTATTTATGTACACATGTAAGTGCAATGTATGAACAGAGGCCACAACGTTGAAAGAGGGCAAGGAGGGGTGTATGGGAGGGTTTGGTGAGGGACATGGGAAGCAAGAAATAATGTAGTCATCTCATAATTCTCAGGGAAACACTGCTCATAAACCAAAGTCAAATGGAAGGCATTTCAAGAAAACCTCAGATCTGTACTACTGATAAAATTTGATGGAAAGCAAACTCAACAGTACATTAGGAAATGACAGATGACCAAGTGAAATCTACTGCCAGGACAATGATGGTTCAACACAAAAACTCAGTGTTGATATGCTAATATCCCACATGCACAGGATAAAAGAAAAACCACATGATTATCTCTGACGATACTAAAAAGGGAGTCAATTACTTTTTCATGAGAAAAAATATTAAATAGAAGGAAACTACCCCAGATAATAAAGGCCATACACAAAAAGCCCCCAGCTCACACACTTAAGTGGTGAAGACTGAAAGCTTTCACTGTTGGTCAGGATCAAGGTAAAGGCAGCAGCTTCTGTCACTTCTGTTGAATGCAGCACTGGAAGTCATTGCCCAAGCAACTGGGACAGAACAAATGACATCCACCCTGGAGAGGAAGATGATTCCTCATAGATAACAAGACTGCGGAAATCCCTAAGGATTTCTAAGAAAACCATGATAATCAAGAAATGGATTCAGCAAAGCTGTAGGCTACAAAAGCAACAGACAAAGGGGTTCCTTTTACAGACTAATATTGTGCAGCCCAAAAAATCAAATATTTATATATTTAGAATAATTATAACAGTGTATCACTGGCAATAAACACACACGCACACACATGCACACATACACAGATTGCGGGGTTTCCTAGCACCATTTTCAAGAGACAATCTTTTCTTGATTGCTTGATACCTGTGTAAAAATCGTGTATGTGAGGGTTTTTGAAAGGTCCATGCCATTTACCTGTATTTAATTTTCTTTTGTTTTCTTCTGTTTGTTTGTGTTTTTAGTGTTATTTATATGTTTGAATGTTTTGTCTCCATGGAGTCTGTGTACTGCATACACGCTGGGTGCCAACAGGTCAGAAGAAGGTGTCAGCCCCCCTGGAACTTGAGTTATAGCTGGTTATCAGCTGCCATGTGGGTGCTGGAAACTGAACCTGAGTCCTCTGCAAAAACAGCATATGCTCCAGATGTGTGTGTGCACGCACACGTGCGTGTGTTTGTGTGTGTGTGTGTCACACGTGCACTGAATGAAATAAAGACTTGAGCAAAACAGGCTGAAAGTATAAAACTCTTAATGACCCAGGATTTCTTGGATGACACCAAAGGAAAATAAATTGGACTGTATCGCACAAAGGCCACAGAGAACACAATAAACGTTGAAAAGGCAGTCTACTGAATGTGAGAAAACATTTGCAAGCCATACATGCACAGGCTTAATGCCCAGAATATGCAATAAAATATAAAAATTAACAAAGGACTTGACCAGATGTTTCTCTGAAGACAAACAAATGGTTACAAAATACAAGATGCTGAACACATTACTTATAATTAAGGATGTGGACATTAAAACCTCAATGAAGCAATCAAAACCCATTAGGATGACTGGTATCAATAAAAACTACAGTAACTCATGTTGATAATATGTGAACACTTGGTCATTTCTACAAGTGGGAATGTGAAATGATACAGTTGCTACTGAAGCCCAATGAACCTCACCTCTCATACTGCAATTCTACTTCAGAGAATATACCCCAAACAAAAGCAAGGCCTCAGATCTAGGCCTCTCTCTTCCTAGTGGCACTCCAGATACTACTCAATAATACACAACCCACGTGCCCATCGAGAGATAAAAAACAAAGAGCAGCATGGAAATATGACAGATTGTTATTGAGCCTTCAAAAGAAGTTAAATTTGAAATGATAGATCAACCCCGAGAACACTGTTTTAAGCTATTAAAAAAAAAGCTAATCAAAAAGAAAACTATGTGCTTCTACTCCTAGGAATGAGGCACACACAAAGTCAGATAGATGGAATCAGAAATGGAATGGTGGCTGCGGGCCTGAGAGTGGGGGGCCACTGAGTTTCCATTTCTCCATGATGGAAAGTGTAGACACACACTGCAAAACCGTAATAATGGCTTTATACTTAAAAATGTGTAAAAAGAGTGTAAATTTTATTCGTAGTTAACCATAATAAAAATTAATGCAATAGACGAAGAGGTTGTGATAGCTGCTAAAAGGTTTGTAGGTTACCTGTGAAGTTCTGTTATCTGAATATAGATAGTGGTAAGTTAAAGGTGCCTAACAAATACTGACGTGCACACAAAGAAGTGCAAATGAGCCAGTAAAAGAAATCCTGTGGTTGGTAACAGACAGGCCATCCACATAAGAAATAATATTAAATGTAGTAAAAACATCCCCATTAAAGGGAGATTGTTAGGCTGAGTCATAAGAAGCCAACCTCAGCTATATTATCTACAAGTCATAAAGCAGTAAATAGGAAAAGGACTGAAGACACAGCAGAGGGAACATTAATTGAGTAGAGTCCGAGCTGCTCTAACACCAAGGCTTTGTCAGGGCACAGGCTATGTCTAGGAAGAAAAAGAAAGTTATTTTCAAAGTGGACAATCACCAAGATGATCCCAGCGCTAAGTGCTCTCTCTAGCAACATCCTTGACAAACAGGATGCAGATGCAGATAAGGCTGAAGAGGAAACTGACAGGCCACAGTTTCATTTATAGTCCTCTTTTACTCACTGATGTAAGTACACAGAAAATATGTGAAGGAGCCACATACATGAGCAAATGTCACATAACTTCACATGGCTGACATCTGAGGATGACTTCGCCCAACCAAGGTAGAAAGCAATGGAACTAACATTCACCAACTTATGCCATATTACGGATCATAAAACAAGCCTGCCCAATCTGTGAAGATCATGTATTCTCTATCCATGGAGGGATTAACTTGCAATTTCTTAAGAAAGATATCTGGGGGGGGGGGTGTCCTAATATGTGGAAAGAGTGTGGCAAACTTCTAAATAATGTATAAGTGTTATATAGTGTATAACAGAAGGAAAAATCAGTGTTTTAAATAGAATAATGAAAAATTTTAAAATAATCAAATTTGTGGGGAGTCAACAGAATACACACAGTAACATTCCCAGGTAAGTTTTTAGATTACACCGAAGGAAAAGTTTCAGTGCAGCAGTTTCCATGTCCATGTGAAAAAAAATTAGCAAAAGAAAAAAATTTGAAAAAAGAAATTGAACCCAACATAGAGAATGAAAGAAAGAAAAAAAAAAAGCAGATTGGATATCACTTATATACTTTTTAAATAACTACAGAAAATGGAGTTCCAGAGATGGCTCAGAGGTTGAGATCTCATGCACAGGATCTGGGTTCAGTTCCCAGAATTCATATGTGGGCTCACAACCACCTGCAACTCTAGATCCAGGATATCTGACACCTTTTTCTGGCCTTCATGGGCACCTGTACACACATGGTATATACATACACCCAAAAATACATAAAATTTTTCTCAGATCCAGTCATCTAATATCTGAAAGGGGAGGAATATCTAGAATCTATAAATAATGCAAAATAAAACTTAAAGACCAAAATCTCAAATCATATTATTATGAAGACTACACTGGGATTCCATCTCGCCCCAGTCAGAACAGGCACGATCAAGATGTGCTGGTGAGGACATGGGGAATGGAAGGGCTTATTCACTATCTGGGGGGAATGGAAAGTGGGAAGTCAATATAAAGGTTTCTGGAAGAAACAAACAAACATATTTACCATGTGATTCACATGTACCACACTGGGTATCCATCTGAAAGAATCTAAGTTGGCATGCCAGGGCAATACTTGCACATATGCGTTTAGTGCAGTATGGTTCACAATAGCCAGGTTATGGAACTTCCCTAGAGACTCCTCAACAGATGAGTGGATAAAGAAAATGGATGCAACTGGAGGTCGTCATACTAAGTGGACGACACTGGAGGTCGTCATACTAAGTGAAACAGACCAGACTCAGACAATATTGCTGTTTTCTCTCATGGAGAATCTAGGTTTGCATATACATTTGTATGATATTAAAGCAGAGAGGAGGCTGCTTGAGGGGAGGCAGAGCAACAGTAAATGAGGAGGAACAAAGCAATAGGAAGGAGACTGAGTAAACTGACACATGTGAGACTACAGGCTAATGGGAATGTCCTAGTGAATCATCATGTGTGCTGCCTGAACATGGCAACTCCTGTCTCAGTCCCAAGCTGTAACTGTCAAAAGTCAATCACATTTACTCCAAGTATGTGCAAGCTTATTATACAATAGTTATGTCTTAAAAGTATGAAAAATATACTTAAAACAGGCCAATTATTGTCAGACATATGTAGAGTATCATTTTTAAAACAGATGTAGCTTTAAATGCTTTAGAAAACAAAATTTAAAATCAATGCTCTAAGGTTCACCCTAAGCTAGAGACAAAAGAGCAAATTAAAACCCAAACAAGAAAGCAGAAGTGAAAGGGAGCTGTCTGGGAAACAGAAAACAGACTGTGAAGTAAAAACAAAAGCTGATTCTTTGACAAGAGTAGCTGATAACCCATTAATAAGATGAGTGGAAGAACAACGCTCCCAGCATGGGTCAGTCCTGACTCCTTGCTCAGGGCATCCAGTGAATCCCTGATTTGTGTTTAGGTCAGGAAAGGAAGTCAGTACAGTGGGAGCTATTGGAAGAACCTGGACAAGACACAAGGATCGTTCTGGGCAATGAAAATGTTCTATTTGGGAACTGAAGCTATGGTCCTGGAAATGTGTAAGAGCCAAGATTCAAATTACACATATGCAATCCACATTTTACCATGTTTAAATTACATCATTAAACAAAGTCAACTTTATGTTTCCCTCCAGATCTACTTTTGTTGTGTCTGGGAAGAATTACACACATGCATTTACTTGTTTCCTCTTTCTGCTCACTTTTAATCCCTTAGGGAACATGGCCTCCTCACTAACCACCCTACACAAGCATGTCTAAGGTGATGCTCTGCTATGGACTCCGTGCACATGCTCAGTTCTCTCAGAACCACACCTCAGCGATACTCAACCGCAGTGGACACTTTATGCCACACCTGTGCCTCTCACTCATCTGCTGCTTCTGCAGACTCTTAAATCTCAACAGCTCATCTCAGATTCCTCAGCATCAATTTAATATTACAATGTCTTAAAATAATTCATAAGTTTTCTTCCCCAGTTCTCAAATTTGCAATCCTCCTACTTACCTTCACTAGTTGCCTATTGGCATGTACTACAACTGTCCTTCCCTAGAACTATTGAAGACTTCCTTGTTTTAGTAATGGCAGCACCACATTAAACAAACATCAATCAATCAATCCTGGGCTGGTAAGGTGGATAAGTAGTTAAGACTGCAAAAACTGCTCTTTCCAAGGACCCGAGTTCAGTTCCCGGCACCTATTTCAGGCAACTCATGACAGCCTGTAGTTAACTCCAGCTCTAGGGATCCAACAGTCTCATCTGGCCTCCTCAGTCACCTGAACTCATGTGCATATAACCCCCAACCACAGACATACACACATGCACTTAATTAAAATTAAACATTCTTTTTAAAACAATAGCTCAGGCTTCCCCCTTACAAAGCCCATACCCAGTCCTTGTGATTTTTCTCTTATTTATTTGTTTATTTATTCTTTTTTTACAGTCCAGATTTTATTCCCCTCCTGATCCACCCTCTGACTGTTCTACATCCCATACCTCCTCCCCGCCCCTGTCTCCACGAGGATGTCCCCACCACCACCCCACCCCACCAGACCTCTAAACTCTCTGGGTCCTCCAGTCTCTTGAGGGTTAGGTGCATCTTTTCTGACTGAACCCAGACCCAGCAGTCCTCTGCTGTTCATGTGTTGGGGGCCTCATATCAGCTGGTGTATGCTGCCTGGTTTGTGGTCCAGTGTCTGAGACATCTTGGGGGTCCAGGTTAACTTAGACTGCTGGTCCTCCTACAGGGTCACCCTCCTCCTCAGCTTCTTCCAGTTTTTCCCTAATTCAACCACAGGGGTCAGCAGCTTCTGTCCATTGCAGGTGCAAATACCTGCATCTGACTCTTTCAGCTGCTTGTTGAGTCTTTCAGAGAGAAGTCATGATAGGTCCCTTTTTGTGAGCACTCCATAGCCTCAGTAATAGTGTCAGGCCTTAAGGCCTCCCCTTAAGCTGGATCCCATTTTGGGCCTTTCTCTGGACATTCTTTTCCTCAGGTTCTTCTCCATTTCCATTCTGCAGTTCTTTCAGACAGGAACAATTACGGGTCAGAGTTTTGACTGTGGGATAGCAACCCCATCCCTCACTTGATGCCCAGTCTTTCTGCTGGAGGTAGGCTCTACAAGTTCCCTCCCCCTACTGTACGGCATTTCATCTAGGGTCCCTCCCTTTGAGTCCTGAGAGTCTCTCACCTCCCAGGTGTCTGGTGCATTCTGGAGGGTCCCTCCAACCTCCTACCTCCCTGTTTCCATTCTTTCTGCTGACCCTCAGGGCTTCAGTCTTTTCTCCCCACCCAATACCAGATTATGTTCCCCTCTCCCCCATCCCCTTTCCCTCCCAGGTCCCTTCCTCCTTCTCCCCTTGTGGTTACTTTCTTCTCCCTCCCAAGTGGGACTGAGGTGTCCTCACTTGGGCCCTTTAGCTTGTTGACATTTTTAAGTTCTGTGGATTGTATCTCGGGTATTCTGTTTTTTGGGTTTTTTGTTTGTTTGTTTGTTTTTTGTTTTTTGGCTAATATCCATTTATTAGTGAGTACATACCATGCATGTCTGGGTCTGAGTTACCTCACTCAGGATGATATTTTCTAATTCCATCCATTTGCCTGCAAAACTCAGGATGTCCTTGTTCTTAATAGCTGAGTAGTATTTCATTGTGTAAATGAACCACATTTTCTACCTCCATTCTTCTGTCATGGGACATGTGGGTTGTTACCAGTTTCTGGCTATCACAAATAATGCTGCTATGTACATAGTGGAACATGTGCCCCTGTGGCATGGTGGGGCATCTTTTGGGTATACTCCCAAGAGTGGTATTGCTGGGTCTTCAGGTAGATCTATTTCCAATTTTCTGAGGAACCTCCAGATTAATTTCCAGAGTGGTTGTACCAGTTTGCAATACCACCAGCAATGGAGGATTCCTCTTTCTCCACATCCTTGCCAACATGTGTTGTTACCTGAAGTTTTGATCTTAATCATTCTGATTGGTGTAAGGTGGAATCTCAGGGTTGTTTTGATTTGCATTTCTCTAATCACTAAGGACTTTGAACATTTCTTTAGTTGCTTGTCAGCCATTCGAGATTCTTCTGTTATGCATTCTCAGTTTAGTTCTATACCCCATTTTTTTGATTGGGTTGTTTGATTTTTTTGGTGGTTAGCTTCTTGAGTTCTTTATATATTTTGGACATTAGCCCTCTATGGGATGTAGGGTTAGTGAAGATTTTTTTCCCAATCTGTAGATTGCCAATTTGTCTTATTGACTATGTCCTTTGCCTTAGAGAAGCATTCCAGTTTCATGAAGTCTCATTTATCAATTCTTGATCTTAGAGCATGAGCCATTGGGGTTCTGTTTAGGAAATTTCCCCCTGTGCCAGTGAATTCAAGGCTCTTTCCCACTTTCTCTTCTATTAGATTGAGTGTATCTGGTTTTATGTTGAGGTGCTTGATCCACTTGGACTTGAGCTTTGTGCAAGGTGACGAATATGGTTCTATTTTCATTTTTCTACATGCAGACAGCCAGTTAGACCAGCACCATTTATTGAAGATGCTTTCTTTTTTCCATTGTATATTTTTCGATTCTTTGTCAAAGATCAAGTGTGTGTAAGTGTGTGGTTTTATTTCTGGGTCTTCAATTCTATTCCATCGATCAACCTGTCTATCTCTGTACCAATACCATGCAGTTTTTATCACTATTGCTCTGTAGTAAAGCTTGAGGTGAGGGATGGTGATTCCCCCAGCCATTCTTTTATTGTTAAGAATTGTTTTCTCTATTCTGGGTTTTTTGCCTTTCCAGATGAATTTGAGAATTGCTTTTTCCATGTCTTTGAAGAATTGTGTTGGGATTTTGATGGGGATTGCATTGAATCTGTAGATTGCCTTTGGTAGGATGGCCATTTTTACTATGTTAATTCCGCCAATCCATGAGCATGGGAGATCTCTCCATTTGCTGAGATCTTCAATTTCTTTCTTGAGAGACTTGAAGTTACTGTCATACAGATCTTTCACTTGTTTGGTTAGAGTTACCCAAGATATTTTATATTATTTGTGGCTATTGTGAAGGGAGTTGTTTCCCAGTTTCTTTCTCAGACTGTTTATCATTTGTATAAAGGTCCAGCCACTTTCTGAAGTTGTTTATCAGCTGGAGAAGTCCTCTGGTAGAA
The DNA here is from genome assembly GCA_019843965.1 of Rhynchomys soricoides. Lineage (NCBI taxonomy): Eukaryota > Metazoa > Chordata > Mammalia > Rodentia > Muridae > Rhynchomys > Rhynchomys soricoides. Next base: position 4,412,534 of record JADRCH010000036.1, on the reverse strand, counting down.
TTTTTGGGGTCACCTATGTATACTATCATATCATCTGCAAATAGTGATATTTTATTTTTTCTTTGCCAATTTGTATCCCCTTGATCTCTTTTTGTTGTCTTATTGTTCTAGCTAGCATTTAGAGTACTATATTAAATAGATATGGGAAGAGTGGGCATCCTTGTCTTGTCCTCAATTTTAGTGAAATTACTTCAAGTATCTCTCCATTTAATTTGATATTGGCTGTTGGTTTGCAGTAAATTGCTTTTATTATGTTTAGGTATGGGCCTTGAATTCCTGATCTCTCTAATACTTTCAACATGAAATGCTTGTCAAATGCTTTTTCTGCATCTGAGGAGATGATTGTGTAATTTTCTTTCTTTGAGTTTGTTTATATAGTGGATTACGTTAATGGATTTTCGTATATTGGACCAACCTTGCTTCCTCAGGATGAAGCCAATTTAATTGTGGTGAATGATGATTTTGATGTGTTCTTGGATTCGGTTTGCAAGAATTTTATTTGAGCATTTTTGCATCAATATTCATAAGCGAGATTGGTCTGAAGTTACCTTTTTTGGTTGTGTCTTTGTGTGGTTTAGGTATCAGAGTAATTGTAGCTTCATAGCATGAATTAGGTAGTGTTCCTTCTGTTTCTATTTTATGGAATAGTTTGAGGAATATTGGTATCAGATCTTCTTTGAAGGTCTGGTAGAATTCTGCACTAAATCCATCTGGACTTGGGCTTTTTTTTTTTTTTTTTTGGTTGGGAGGTTTTTAATGACTTCTTCTATTTCCTTATTGGATATGGGCCTGTTTAGATAGTTTACTTGTTCTTGATTTAACTTTGGTATGTGGTATCTGTCTATAAAATCATCCATTTCATCCAGATTTTCTAGTTTTGTTGAGTATAGGCTTTTGTAATAGGATCTGATGATTTCAGAATTTCCTCTGTTTCTGTTGTTATTATGATGGTAACTCCAGCTTGTTTCTTGGGACCATTCAGACTGTTGTGTCTGTTGCCCAGTTGCCCTGTGTACAAAGGAACTCCTGGGATGCTTTCAAGCTGTGGTGTCTTTAGGGGAGCAGACAAGCTGGTGATCAGTTGCTCAGTTGCCCCGTGTGCAGCAGATCTCTTGGGATGCCTCAGGCTATGATGTCAGTTACCCTGAGTGCAGTGGATCTCCTGGAATGCCTCAGGATGTGGTATCAAATGCTCTGACTGCAGCAGATCTTCTGGGATGCCTCAGGATATGGTGTCTTCCGGGGAGCAGACTAGTTAGCAGTATGTCCCAGAAGAAAGGACCAGGCTTTTTGCTACCATCAGTCAGTCCAGCCTACACTGTCTCTCATTTTGTCTGTACTCTAGTTAACAAGCCTACCTGCATCCATTTTTGCCCTCTGTAACAGTTCCCTCTCTACAGAGCAACTACAGTTGATCTGCACTGCTCTTTGAATGAGCTCCAGAAGCCTTGGGGGTGGTCCAGTGAGCCAAGTGAATGACTTCTGTCCTCTCTAATGTTCATGGCTTGTTTCCTACTGCTACCCTCACATGTATGCCTGCCTTCCTCTTCTTTCTTGCCACACAGCCATTTCTACACACTACTACTTATGTTTATAAACTTTTCTCTTGGCACCTGTCTTAGTCAGGGTTTCTATTCCTGCACAAATATCATGACCAAGATGCAAGTTGGGGAGGAAAGGGTTTATTCAGCTTACACTTCCACGTTGCTGTTATCACCAGAGGAAGTCAGGACTGGAACTGAAGCAGGTCAGGAAGCAGGAGCTGATGCAGAGGCCATAGAGGGATGCTGCTTACTGGCTTGCTTCTTCTGGCTTGCTCAGCTTGCTTTCTTATAGAACCCAAGACTACCAGCCCACAGACTACTAGTCACAAGGGGCCCCTCCCCCCTTGATCACTAATTGAGAAAATGCCTTACCGATGGATCTCATGGAGGCATTTTCTCAACTGAAACTCCTTTCTCTGTGATAACGTCAGCTTCTGTCAAGTTGACACACAAAATTAGCCAGTCCAATTGACCCCTTGTCAACTTGACACACAAACACATCACCAATAAGCCTTGACCCTTACTTCTTTATTCATTCCCAAGATCTAAATAACTTTAAAAGTCCCACAGTCTTTGCAAATTCTTACATATTAACATTTCAGTCCCCTTTAAACATCCAATCTCTTAAAATTCAAAGTCTTTTAAAAATTGAAAGTCTCTTAACTGTGGGCTCCACTAAAATACCTTCTTCCTTTAAGAGGGAAAAATATCAGGCCACAGTCACAATCAAAAGCAAAATCAAATTCCAACCGTCCAATGTCTGGGATCTACTCACAATCTTCTGAATTCATCCAAGGGCTTGAGTCACTTTTCCAGCTCTGCCCTTTGTAGCACACACGGCTCCAGATGCCTGTACTCCACTACTGCTGCTGTTCTTGGTCATTTCATGATACTGTCATCTACAAAACACTGCTGTCTTCTGCTGCAACTAAGCTTTACCAACAGCCTCTCATATGCTCTCTTCATGGTGCCAAGCCTCACCTCCTTTGCATGACCCCTTCAGTCCTGAGACATCAATTGCAACTGAGGCTGCACCTTCACCAAAGGCCTTCCTTGGCCTCTCACAGTGCCCAGGCCTCAGCTGTTCTTCACAACTCCTTCATGCCTTCAAAACCAGTACCAACTGGGTGACTCTTACACATTACCAAGTCCAGCCACAGCACAAGATACAACCTTGGTTATCTCTAGAACACAGCCTCTGTGCTCTCAGAAAACACTTTCCAGAAGATGTCACCTCAATGATGCCGGTCTCTTCTTAATCACCACTAATTTCTTAGCTCCAGCTAATCAGCATCAATAGTCTCAGCAATACAATGGTTGTGCTTTAGTAGTTCTGGTATCTTGTCAATCACAGCTGATTTCTTCAGCCCCAGCTAACCAAAACCACAGAATCTTAAATCAAACAAGCAATGACCCTGATAAGAGTCTTTAATCTTCCCTCTGAAACTTCACAAGCCAGACTTCCATCTTCTGCACTGTTCTCAACATTATCTTCTAAGCTCCTACACAACATCCACAAAGCTCTTAACACTGAATGGATCTTCTAGCCCAAAGTTCCAAAGTCCTTCCACAGTCCTCCCCAAAACATGGTCAGGTTGTCACAGGAATACCCCACTACACTGGTACCAATTTGTCTTAGTCAGGGTTTCTATTCCTGCACAAACATCATGACCAAGATGCAAGTTGGGGAGGAAAGGGTTTATTGAGCTTACACTTCCATGTTGCTGTTATCACAAGAGGAAGTCAGGACTGGAACTCAAGCAGGTCAGGAAGCAGGAGCTGATGCAGAGGCCATGGAGGGATGTTCCTTACTGGCTTGCTTGCTTCTCCTGACTTGCTCAGCCTGCTTTCTTATAGAACCCAAGACTACCAGCCCACAGATGGTACCACTCACAAGGGCCCCTCCCCCCCCTTGATCACTAACTGAGAAAATGCCTTACCGATGAATCTCATGAAGGCATTTTCTCAACAGAAACTCCTTTCTCTGTGATAACGTCAGCTTCTGTCAAGTTGACACACAAAACTAGCCAGTACAGCACTTAACTGCTACTGATTATTCCAGTATAACCTTCCATTACATTTAGAAAACAAATGCCATGGTCTGGCTGCCTGCTCAGAACACCATGTACCCTCCACAGCATTCTGCCTTGTGGACTAATTCAAGTGCATCATTAGTGTTGCCTGACTGATAACCTAAGTATCCAATTTCTGCACTCAATCAACTTGGGTATATTAATGCAAGGACTACATTTGATTCTTAACTTTATCTATCTATAACCTCCAATAAACCTCTGGGTGGTATAGTACCTAAAAGGACCTCTAAAATATTTCTAAATGAATTGATAAAGAATCAGAAATTATCATGTTCTAAATGAAGTAACATGGACTTTGTTTCCAAATTTCAAACAACCATTTCATCAAATATCCTGTTTCTAATACTTCACAACTCCTTCCCTCAGCAGGATCCACATGTGACAACTGTCTAGACTTTGAGCACACAACCATAAACAAGACATTTAGGAACAGTTAAAATTCCAGAGAGGCTGGGCATGGTGGCAAACCCCTTTAATTCCAGAATTTGGGGGGCAGAGGCCAGCCTGGTCTACAAAAAGGAGTGCAGGACAGCCAAGACTTGTTACACAGAGAAACCCTGTCTCAAAAAAAAAAAAAGAAAAAAAGAAAATAAGAAAGAAAGAAAGAAAAGAAAAGAAAAAGAAAATGAAGAAAGAACGAAAGAATAAAACAAAGAAACAAAGAATGTAAAATGAAAGGAAGGGAAGGGAAGGAATCCAGAGAAGTCCTGGATAAGGGGTCATTGGATAAGTATGTGGACCAGAGTTTGTATCCCTGGCACCAATGTAAATGGCATTGCCTATGTGTGCAATCCTGGTGCAAGCTATTTGGATTAATTAAAGGAACTGGGCAGTTCTTGGTTCAGTTCAAGACCTTCTCTCAACAAATAAGGTAGAGTGATTGAGGAAGAACAAGTGTAAACCATGGTCCCAGTGTCAACCTCTGGCCTTCAAAACACGTGTATATACAATTATACACATATATAGACATAACACACACACGCACACACACAACACAGCCTTACACTTAAAAAAAAAAATTCCTGTAACCCTTCATCTAGTTTAGGCTGACTGACATCAGTTCAAAAGGTTACCTTTACTTTAAAGCCCAGTTTTTTGTTTCCTAATCTCTGTGGAAAATAATTTACTTTATCATTATTTTAAAAAAAAAAATCTTTGCACCTGTGCTGAGGAGGCAGCAGAAGGAGGGCTCCAGAGGCAGTGACTGAGGAAAAGCCAGGAGGTAAGAGCCTGCCTGCTTCCACCTGTGGCCAGAAACCCCGCCTGGGCCAACAGGCCTCTCCATGTACAAGTAGCTCAGGGAGAAAGCTACCCACCCACTTGCGCTGAGGAGCCAGCAACAGGAGGACTCCAGACGCAGGGTCTGAAGAACAGCTGGAAGACAGAACTGGTCTCCCAGGAATATTGACATCTGAGCTTGAAGGAAAGACAAGCCACAGTCAGAGAGAGAAAGACCAGCTAACTCCAGAGATAACCAGATGGCGAAAGGCAAGGGCAAGAACACAAGGAACAGAAACCAAGGCTACTAGGCATCATCAGAACCCAGCTCTCCCACCACAGCCAGCCCTGGATACCCCAACACACCAGAAAAGGAAGACTCAGACTTAAAATCACTTATCAAGAGGATGATAGAAGATTTTAAGAAGGAAATAAATAACTCCCTTAAAGAAATACAAGAGAACACAGGTAAACAACTGGAAGCCCTTAAAGAGGACACACAAAAATCCCTTGAAGAATTACAGGAAAACACAATCAAACGGGCAGAAATACAGGAAAACACAATCAATCAAATGAACAAAACCATTCAGGAATTAAAAACAGAAATAGAAACAATAAAGAAATCACAAAGGGAGACAACCCGGAATTAGAGATCATAGGAAAGAAATCAGGAGTCATAGATGCAAGCATCACCAACAGAATACAAGAGATGGAAGAGAGAATCTCAGGTGCGGAAGATACCATAGAAAACATGGACACAACAGTCAAAGAAAACACAAAATGCAAAAAGCTCCTAAACCAAAACATCCAAGATATCCGGGATGCAATGAGAAGACAGAACCTGAGGATAATAGGTATAGAAGAGAGTGAAGATTCCCAACTTAAAGGACTAGTAAATATCTTCAACAAAATTATAGAAGAAAACTTCCCTAACCTAAAGAAAGAGATGAACATAAATATACAAGAAGCCTACAGAACTCCAAATAGACTGGACCAGAAAAGAAATTCCTCCCATCACATTATAGTCAAAACACCAAATACACAAAACAAAGAAAGAATATTAAAAGCAGTAAGGGAAAAGGGGCAAGTAACATATAAAGGCAGACCTATCAGAAGTACACCAGACTTCTCACCAGAGACTATGAAAGCTAGAAGATCCTGGGCAGAGCTCATACAGACTCTAAAAGAACACAGATGCCAGCCCAGGCTGCTATACCCAGCAAAACTCGCAATAATCATAGAGGGTGAAACCAAAATATTCTACAACAAATCCAAATTTGCACAGTATGTTTCCACAAACCCAGCCCTACACAGAACAATACATGGGAAATGCCAACCCAAAGAGGGAAACTACACTCAAGAAAAAGCAAGAAAGTAATCTTTCAACAAACTCAAAAGAAGATAGCCACACAAACAATATAAACAACATCAAAAATAACAGGAAATAACAATCACTATTCTTTAATATCTCTTAACATCAATGGTCTCAACTCCCCAATAAAAAGACATAGATTGACAGACTGGATCCATAAACAGGACCCAGCATTTTGCTGCATCCAGGAAACGCACCTCCGTAGTAAAGACAAACACTACCTCAGAGTAAAGGGTTGGAAAACAATTTTCCAAGCAAATGGCCCCAAGAAACAGGCTGGAGTAGCCATTCTAATATCAGATAAAATTGACTTTCAACCAAAATTCATCAAAAAGGATGAGGAAGGACACTTCTTACTCATCAAAGGAAAAATCTACCAAGAAGAACTCTCAATTCTGAACATCTATGCCCCGAATGCAAGAGCTCCCACTTTCATAAAAAAAAAACTCTACTAAAGCTCAAAGCACACATTGCACCTCACACAATAATAGTGGGAGACTTCAACACCCCCCTATCAACAATGGACAGATCTTGGAAACATAAACTAAACAGAGACACAGTGAAACTAACAGATGCTATGAACCAAATGGGTTTAACAGATATCTATAGAACATTTCATCCTGCATCAAAAGAATATACCTTCTTCTCAGCACCTCATGGTACCTTCTCCAAAATTGATCATATAACTGTCACAAAACAAACCTCAACAGATATAAGAAGATTGAAATAATCACATGCCTCCTATCAGATCACCACGGATTAAGGTTGGTCTTCAATGGCAACAACAACAACAGAGAGCCCACATACACATGGAAGCTGAACAATGCACTGCTTAATGATGATAAGCTGGTCAAGGAAGCAATAAAGAAGGAAATTAAAGACTTCCTAGAATTCAATGAAAATGAAAGTACAACTTACCCAAACCTATGGGACACAATGAAAGCAGTGTTAAGAGGAAAACTCATAGCTCTGAATGCCTCCAAAAAGAAACTGGAGAGAGCATACACTAACAGCTTAACAGCACATCTGAAAGTTCTAGAACAAAAAGAAGCTAATACACCCAAGAGGAGTAGAAGGCAAGAAATAATCAAATTAAGGGCTGAAATCAACCAAGTGGAAACTAAGAGAACTACACAAAGAATCAACAAAACCAAGAGCTGGTTCTTTGAGAAAATCAACAAGACAGATAAACCCTTAGCCAGACTAACCAGAGGGCACAGAGACAGTATCCAAATTAACAAAATTAGAAATGAAAAGGGAGATATAACAATAGATTCTGAGGAAATTAAAAAAAAAATCATCAGATCCTACTACAAAAGCCTATATGCAACAAAATTGGAAAATCTGGAGGAAATGGACAAGTTTCTAGACAGATACCAATTACCAAAGTTAAATCAGGATCAGATAAACCATCTAAACAGTTCCATAACTCTTAAAGAAATAGAAGCAGTCATTAAAAGTCTCCCAACCAAAAAAAGCCCAGGACCAGATGGGTTCAGTGCAGAATTCTATTAGACCTTCAAAGAAGACCTAAAACCAATACTCTTCAAGCTATTCCATAAAATAGAAACAGAAGGAACACTACCCAACTCATTCTATGAGGCCACAGTTACTCTGATACCAAAGCCCCACAAAGACCCAACAATAAAAGAAAACTTCAGACCAATTTCCCTTATGAATATCGATGCAAAAATACTCAATAAAATTCTTGCAAACTGAATCCAAGAATACATCAAGACAATCATTCACCATGATCAAGTAGGCTTCATCTCAGGGATGTAGGGATGGTTCAATATCCGGAAATCCATTAATGTAATCCACTACATAAACAAACTCAAAGAAAAAAACCACATGGTCATCTCGTTAGATGCTGAAAAAGCATTTGACGAAATTCAACATCCCTTCATGATAAAAGTCTTGGAAACATCAGGAATTCAAGGAGCATACCTAAACTTAGTAAAAACAATATACAGCAAACCAGTGGCCAACATCAAACTAAATGGAGAGAAACTCGAAGCAATCCCACTAAAAGCAGGGACTAGACAAGGCTGCCCTCTCTCTCCCTATCTATTCAACATAGTACTTGAAGTTCTAGCTAGAGCAATCAGGCAACAAAAGGAAATCAAAGGGATACAAATTGGAAAGGAAGAAATCAAAATATCACTATTTGCAGATGATATGATGGTATACTTAAGTGACCTGAAAAACTCCACCAGAGATCTGCTACAGCTGATAAACAACTTCAGCAAAGTGGCTGGATACAAAATTAACTCAAGCAAATCAGTAGCCTTCCTATACTCGAAGGATAAACAGGCTGAGAAAGAAATTAGGGAAATGACACCCTTCACAATAGTCACAAACAATATAAAATATCTCCGTGTGACTCTAACCAAACAAGTGAAAGATCTGTATGACAAGAACTTCAAGTCTCTGAAGAGAGAAATCGAAGAAGACCTCAGAAGATGGAAAGATCTCCCATGCTCATGGATCGGCAGGATTAACATAGTTAAAATGGCCATCCTGCCGAAAGCAATATACAGATTCAATGCTATCCCCATCAAAATCCCAACTCAATTCTCTGTAGAACTAGAAAGAGCAATTCTCAAATTCATATGGAATAACAAAAAACCCAGGATAGCAAAAACTATCCTCAACAATAAAAGGTCTTCTGGGGGAATCAGCCTCCCTGACCTCAAGCTGTACTACAGAGCAGTAGTGAGAAAAACTGCATGGTATTGGTACAGTGACAGGCAGGTTGATCAATGGAATAGAATCCAAGACCCAGAAATGAATCCACACACATATGGTCACTTGATCTTCGACAAAGGAGCTAAAACCATAGAGTGGAAAAAAGACAGCATCTTCAACAAATGGTGCTGGATCAACTGGTGGTCTACATGTAGAAGATTGCAAATTGATCCATTCCTATCTCCCTGCACAAAGCTCAAGTCCAAGTGGATCATGGACCTTCACATAAAACCAGTTACACTGAATCTAATAGAAGAGAAAGTAGGGAAGAGTCTCGAACACTTGGGCACAGGGGAAATGTTCTTGAACAGAACACCAATGGCTTGTGCTCTAAGGTCAAGAATTGACAGATGGGACCTCATAAAATTACAAAGCTTCTGTAAGGCAAAGGACATTGTAATTAGGGCAAAACGGCAACCTATAGATTGGGAAAAGATCTTTACCAATCCTACATCTGATAGAGGGCTAATATCCAATGTATACAAAGAACTCAAGAAGCTAGACTCCAGATATACAAATAACCCTATCAAAAAATGGGGAAGTGAGCTAAACAGAGAATTCTCAACTGAGGAAACTCGAATGGCCGAGAAGCACCTAAAGAAATGTTCAACATCCTTAGTCATCAGGGAAATGCAAATCAAAACAACCCTGAGATTCCACCTCACACCAGTCAGAATGGCTAAGATCAAAAACTCAGGTGATCACAGATGCTGGTGAAGATGTGGAGAAAGAGGAACACTCCTCCATTGCTGGTGGGAATGCAAGTTGATACAACCTCTCTGGAAATCAGTTTGGCGGACCCTCAGAAAATTGGACATAATACTACCTGAGGACCCAGCTATTCCACTCCTGGGCATATACCCAGAAGATACTCCAACATGTAATAAAAACACATGTTCCACTATGTTCATAGCAGCCATATTTATAATAGCCAGAAGCTGGAAACAACCCAGATGTCCCTCCACAGAGGAATGAATACAGAAAATGTGGTACATTTACTCAATGGAATACTACTCAGCTATTAAAAACAATGACTTCATGAAAATCGTAGACAAATGGATGGATCTTGAAAACATCACTCTGAGCCAGGTAATGCAGTCACAAAAGAATGAACATGGTATGTACTCACTGTTAAGTGGTTATTAGCCTAAAAGTTTGAAATACCCAAGAGTCACTTCATAGTAACAGTAGTACTGAGTACGAGGTCCCAGATGGAGGGTTTGGAGAAAGGACTGAAGGAGCTGAGGGAGTGTGCAGCCCCAGGGAGGTAGCAACACTGGCAACTGGCCTGACCCCCCATACTTCTGGAGACTGATCCACCAACTAAAGAATACACATGGAGGGACCCATGGTGCTGGCCACAAAGACTGCAGAGGAGGGTCTTGTTACCCGTCAGGGGGAGGGTGTTATATCCCCCAGGATAGGAGAATGTCAAGGAGGGAAGACAAAACTGTGTGGGGGGTGGGGTGGGGAGGCAGGTTGGAGACTATCCCCACAGAGGCAGGGGGAGCGCGGAGGGAATGGGGAGGTTCCAAAGGGGAGATCTGGAAAGGGGGAAACATTTGAAATGTAAATAAAATATGAAAATTAAAAAAATAATAATACAAAAAAAAATAAAAACAAATCTTTAACTTTCTGATGACTGTGAGAGAATCTTGTTCTATTTTAAGGAGACCTTACTATTTTCTTGTCGCGTTTTAAACATAAGGACTTCAAAGTTTTAATTTACCTAATCACATGTCTAAAAAAAAAAAAAAAATAAGAAGAATACATAAAGGATTAAATGGATTACCTTCTCACCAAAGAAAACTTACACACAGATTAGATGCTAAGAAAAAACAAAACCGTTCTTCCTGTAAGAGGCCAGAGTCACTAGATGTTGTGTTCACAGGTGACGTGTGAAGATGGTTCGCCACTCTCTTGACCCAGAAAACCCCACAAAATCATGTAAATCAAGAGGTTCAAGCCTTCTTGTTCATTTTAAGTAACCCCTCCCCTAGGAAACTGCCCATGCCATCAAGGGTATGCATATCTGCAAAGCCACCAAGTATCTAAAGGATGTCACTTTAAAGAAGCAATGTGTGCCATTCCAGTGGCATAATGGTGGAGTTGGTGGGTGCGCCCAGGTCAAACAGTGGGGCTGGACACAGGGACAGTGGCCAAAAAAGAGAGTGCTGAATTTTTGCTGCACATGCTTAAAAATGCAGAGAGTAATGCTGAACTTAAAGGTTTAGACGTAGATTCTCTAGTCATTGAACACATCCAGGTGAACAAGGCACCTAAGATGCACCAATGAACCTACAGAGCTCATGACCGGATTAACCCATTCATGAGCTCCCCCTGTCACACTGAGATGATCCTCACTGAGAAGGAACAGATTGTTCCAAAGCCAGAAGAGGAATTTGCACAGAAGAAAAAGATATTCCAGAAGAAACTGAAGAAACAAACACTTATGGCACAGGAATAAATTCAGCAAAAATAAATGCAGATAAAGTTAAAAAAAAGAAGAAAGAAAGAAAGAAAAGAAAAGAAAAAACAAAACCACTGTGGAGCCTAAACATCCATAGAGACAAATCCTAAAAATATGCAAATAAGTAAAGAATTTGAAAGTGTGACGAGTCACTAATATACCACTTTCTTTTTTCTGGTCTTTGAGATGAGGTCTCACTAAAACAGCTTTTGAAGTTTGAAATAAGTTGTGTCAACATGCATCCACGTTGTTCATATACCAAGTTGTTATTACTTGAATTTTCAAGACTGCTAGATACAAAGAGAGTTACCTTTTGCCAAGAAACAAGTTTCCCTTTCTGTTTCCATGTGTGTGGCAATCAGAAATCAGATCAACAACTAGAGCAGCAAGTCCTGACGTAGGTACTCTCCTTTCCTTTCTTGTCTGAACAGTGTGCTGTGTGGGTATGTGAGGATAACTTATCTCCATTAGATCATCTCTGATGGCCTTTGAACATGGAGGTCACACAGCATTTGGGGCCTCAGATGGACACACTGAAATGCTCTAATTATCATGTGTTGGCTCCTGCTACTTGTGTTAGAAGACTAGACAAGGTCTCTGTTTCTAGCCAGTATTACTGAGAAAATTCAGAATGTACCATCAGTTATGAAAGAAGGTGGTTCCTAAGTCATGGTTAAGATGCTAAATGTTGTCCTAAGAAAGCAATTCCATCAGATTGATGCAGAATTCATTTTATAGAACATAAAAAGGCCTTTATGTCAGTATCCACCTCCACTCACTCAACAGATATCAAGGCATTGACTAAGTACTCTGCTGACACTGGAGGTTTAAGGGTGGACTTTACACACCTGTAACAGTTACCACCAAAAGTAAGAGTGTGATCTTCAAGCCTCACCCCGACCTGAGGAGATGCTCCTAAGCTAGGGCCCAGGGGTCCGAATTTAACAAAGCCTCCTTGTGCTCAACCTCAGAACTGTGGCCCCATAATACAGCCCCTCCCTATGCATGGCAGAAACCTGAAGTTCAGAGAAGAAGGTAGCGGGTGAGATACAAAAGATGCTTTCTTTTCCCATTGCTTATCAGTGAGTTCAGAAAGAATCTAACATATAACATGGGCCACTCTAAAGACATGAAGAAATGAATAAACCATCCAAAGTTGTGCAGTCACCCAATTACAACAACAGCCAAAACATAAAGTCCTAACTAGTGGGAATGTACCTACTATTAAAATAAACATTCATCATGACATGAGGAAGTTTAATTCAAAAGTTCTGTTTTCTGGGCTGGTGAGACAGCTCTGTGAGAAAGGCTTAGCATGAAAGCTTTGCCACCTAAGTCTGATCCCTCAACTGCAGAGAAAAGGTGGGAGAACCAGCTCCATGAAGCTGTTCCTTTGACCTCCCCAGGAGTACCATGGCATGTGTGCCCCAGCCTACCCCCACCCACCCACCCTCACCCCATTCATCCCCCTCCCCTGCAATGAGTAAACAAATGATGTCTTCTGCTGCTTCTTGAGGGTGAGCACTCCCGAGGTGAGCACTCCTGGAGCAGTGTGGCTCTGCATACCTTGTTAGTTTGCCTGAGTTTACTCAGCTCTACTTTATACTTTTCTGTTTCTTCAAGAGCGCGATTCAGGCGGACCTCCGTGGTACTCTGACTTGTGGCAGCCTGTTTTTGTAATCTTCTTTTATTTTCTAATTCCTGTGAAGTTAAAAAAAAAAAATGGGAGTATTGAAAGATCATCAATTCCCTTTTGTATCTTACATTATTTCATTTCCATGTTTCTTGCTTTCATTCACACTGGGCTGCAGGCTAGGCTGAGCATCTAGAGACCCAGTTCTCTGAGGATTCTCACCCAAAACTGGTATTAGAAAAAAGACACCTAAAAATGTAGCTGTGACTGCCTTTATAATTTTTGTAAATTTTTATCCTTTTATTTTTGTGGGGGTAGGGGTGTTTATTTGCATGTATTATGTCTCTGCACCACGGATATAACTGGTGCCAACAGAGCCCAGAAGAAGGCATCAGATCTGGAGCTGGAATTACAGATGGTTGTGAGTTGCTGTGTGGATACTGGGAATTGAACCTGAATCCTCTGGAACAGCAGCGGGTGCTCTTAACCACTGAGCGATCTCTTTAGCCCCAATGAATATTGCTCTTTTTGTTTAGTATTTTCTGCCTCCTTCTACTGATTCAAAACACTGTATAATTATCCTCCTTATCTATTTTAGGAGTACAACTCTTAAAACTTAATTTTTCTAGAGACAGGATCTTGATGTATGTATAAGCCCAGGAGGGGCTGAAACTTTTAACCTGTCTGTGTCTGCCTCCTGAGTGCTGGAATTCTAGGCATGCACCTCCAAGTCTAGCTCACTCAAGGCCTTCTGGAAACCCTCCAAAAGATCAATGTAAGATACCATTTGCCCATGGATAGTGCTCTTGTAGACCTGACAAAGTCTACTGCTGGAAGAGACAATAGATAATGGAGGACTGTACATTACCCCCACTGGGAATTCTCCAACCTGAGCAGAAACAGCATATCTTCCAAAGTATGGGGGCCTTGTATTTGTGCAAATATTCTAAGATATTGATCTGCTGCAAGTGGACAGTTTGCATTTGAAGAAACAATAACCCACCTCATAAACTATAAACTCAGTGGTAACCAGCTCCCTCCCCTGCCACACATGTTCTATCAGGGGCTTCAATAGCACTGCATGATCTCTCCCTGGTGGACATGGACTTTTCTGCCTCCCACCCTAATTTGATTTGATACCTTTTCTTCGGGGCTTCTAGAGAATCATGATAAAGCTTTAGCACAGCATCTGCTACAGGTGCTAAAACCATTTCTTTGCTTGTTTCTCCCACTGCAGTGCAAACTTTTAAAATTATCAACTGTTTTCATTTCTGTAGTCCCAGCACCACAGTTGCATGTAAAAGGCACTAAGAGTATCTTCACAAAGGCTTGAGAGATTGTTCAGTGATTAAGAGCATTTGCTGCCAACACTCATTATTAGGCAGCTTGCAATGGCCCATAACTCTAGTTCCAGGAATCTGATTCCCTATTCTGGCCTTGGACACCATATGCACATGGTGTACATACAGGCATGCAGGCATACACATGCACATAAATAATTAAATATTAAAAATGACTCGGGCTTGTCTTATACCTCTATTGACACCTCTATTGTATCCCAGGCTGGCCCAGAGTCTCTGAAGAGCACTCAGCAAACCCAGTAATCACTATAGAGCTGGAGCTCACTTTAATGCGACACTTGTCTTTTTAAATATTTCTTCCTTGGCTATATCCCATCATCTTTGAAACTCATCTTGGTGGCTTTGAGTAATTAAAGAGAAAAACAAAACAAAACACATGCTGCTCCTTATGTAGGTCTCTAAACAAATCAAGCTGCGCCTGACTGCCATCTGCTGCACAGCCTTCTGCACAGCTTTGTGGGAGGCAGCTATGCCGGGAACTTGTCAGCTCTCTCACTGTTCACATTGTAGAGTTGCCTCACAGCAGTCTCAATAAGAACGCCATGAACCTTTGCCCTTCAATTTGCTGGTGACTTTGTAACTTCCTTCTCAGAAGTTTGAAAAGGATAGCAAAGAGGAAAAACAGCAAAGGAACAAATGACATGTCCCCATGTAAGCAAAACCACTAAAGAAAGAGAAAACCTGGGTAAAATCTTTGAAAACATTTGTTTTCTTTTTTTTTTTCTTTTTTAAATGTTTTATTACAAAGCTTCTTTTTAAAAAATGCTCAGCACTTTAACTCAAACTGGAATGACAAACGTTAAGATGACAAGTTTGGGGCAGAGGCTGTGCCTTGCTATTTAAAAAATAACAGGTACATCAATGCTCATTTTAACAACTGGCATAAATTCCCACTAATTGGCTAATAAAAACAGATTACAAACACAGAACATTTAAAGTAAGAACAATTCAAGTGCTGGGCTTTTTACCGGAGTGAAAGGAAAGAAATAAAAAACAAATTGACTGCCAATGGGTTCATGTAAAGGAGATGTTAAGGTTTGCTGTTATTTTAAAAAAAAAAAAAATCAGAAACTATGTGAGATGGGCTGCCAAACGCGACCCCTCAGTGTTTGATTGAAAACAAACCCTTTTTTTTTTTTTTTTGGAATCAGAGTCTCACTATGTAGACCAGACTGACCTCAAACTCACAGAGATCCATCTGTCTCCACCTCCCAAGTGCTTTTATCCCCAGGGATAAAAGGTTGAACTATCAAGTCCAACACTATGTCCTGGTAACTTTGATAGCATGCAGCGAAGACACACTGCTTCCTGAAAACAGATAAAACCACTGCTGTTCCTCCAAAACAAAACAAAACAAAACAAAAAAACCAAATTCACATATTGTCAGACAAATTTTATGGAAAAAAAACTTCAAGGTTTCAATTTTACACTTGTTTTAAAAGTTATACTTGAACTGGGCCTGACATGGTAATGAAACAGGTATAAATCAGTATTTCCTACAGTGTTATTACCTTCATACTACACATAAACTCAACTTGAAATAGATCACATGTATATGACTCATATGATGCTGATTTATACAGACTCTGTAAAATACTTAAAAGAAAATTTCTCATGTCTTTGGGGTAGGCAAACATTTCTGGTCATAATGAAAACTTGAATATAAGGATATATACAATTTACCAAAAATTTAAAACTTCTGCCTTTGGAAACACATGCTAAAAAAGGAAGAAGAAGGAAGAAGGAAGAAGGAAGAAGGAAGAAGGAAGAAGGAAGAAGCAAAGTTGCATTACAAAATACTAGACACAATACTCAAGGAGATTGAGGAGGAAGCATGAAGAGCCTTAGAGCTTGGTCTTGTCACATGTACAGACAGACCACAGAGGAGCACACAGCACACGGCACACGACAAGATCAACAGCTGCCTCTGAATCCCAAGTGCTGGGATTAAAGGCATAGGTCATCACACCCAGCCAATAAAGATGATTTTTATTTAATATTTTTATTGTATATGTGGAATTGTGTATATATATTCATGCCAGTGGGATGCTGTAACCAAAAGATATCTTAAGAATAACCAATGGATATCTTAAGACAAACTGGTAAAGGTATAGAGAGACTGGATCATCGAGCTGCTGGCAGGAAGTGAAGTGAGTCAACAGCATTAGAGACCACCTGGCAACTGTCCCTGGGAAAGGCACTGGATTCAACCCAGCATTGTAAGATAAATAAACAAATACATAAACAA
Organism: Rhynchomys soricoides; assembly: GCA_019843965.1. Classification (NCBI taxonomy): domain Eukaryota; kingdom Metazoa; phylum Chordata; class Mammalia; order Rodentia; family Muridae; genus Rhynchomys; species Rhynchomys soricoides. The sequence continues at coordinate 4,395,847 of JADRCH010000036.1, read as the reverse complement.
ATAATAAATTACAAAATGTATTGTAAAAAAATAGAGTATACACCACAATTAAAGAAGAATGAAATAATTAGTGTTGTAATATGGATGAACAGTAGAAACAAAGACAAAAACCATTGTGTTCAATAAGAAATCAATCACAATGACTGTATATTATTTGAGTCTATGTAGAAGGAAATTTCCAGAACAGACAGATCTACTAAGATAAAAAACAGTACAGTAGTTGAGTAGTTGAGCGCAAACTCCTCAGCCAGTCCCACAACACCCAGAGGAAGCTCCACTCCCAGGCACTCTAACACGCCCAGGATCATAGGATCACAAGATCCCAGGAGCTTGGTCACACCAGGATCTCAAGGTTGCAGAGGCAGCTTGACTCCTAGGATCTCTGTCACACCCAGGATCTCAGGGTCACAAGATCCCAGAATCACAGGATCCCAGAGACAGCTGGTCTCTGAGGAGTTCTGACACAACCAGGATCACAGGAAGGACAGGCTCCAGTGAGATAAGGGGAGGGCAGGTAGCACTTGAGATAACCAGATGGCAGGAGGAAAGCGCAAGAACATAAGCAACAGAAACCAAGGTTACCTGGCATCATCAGAACCCAATTCTCCCACCATAGCAAGTCCTGGATACACCATCACACTGGAAAAGCAAGATTCGGATCTAAAATCACTTCTCATGATTGATGATAGAGGACTTTTTAAAGGACATAAATAACTCCCTTAAGAAAATACAGGAGAACACAGGTAAACAGCTAGAAGCCCTTAAAGAGGAAACACAAAAATCCCTTAAAGAATTACAGGAAAACATAACCAAACAGGTGAAGGAATTGAATAAAACCATCCAGTATCTAAAAATGAAAACAGAAACAATAAAGAAATCACAAAGGGAGACAACCCCAGGAGATTGAAAACCTAGGAAAGAGACCAGGAGTCATAGATACAAGCATCACCAACAGAATACAAGAAATAGAAGAGAGAATCTCAGGTGCAGAAGATACCATCGAAAACATTGACACAACAGTCAAAGAAAATGCAAAATGCTCCTAACATAAAACATCCAGGAAATCCAAGACACAATAAGAAGACTAAACATAAGGATAATAGGAAGAGAAGAGAATGAAGATTCCCAACTTAAAGGGCCAGTAAATATCTTCAACAAAATTATAGAAGAAAACTTTCCTAACCTAAAGAAAGAGATGCCCATGAACATACAGGAAGCCTACAGTACTCCAAATAGACTGGATCAGAAAAGAAATTCCTCCTGTCACATAATAATCAAAACCCCAAATGCACAAAACAAAGAAAGAATATTAAAAGCAGTAAGGGAAAAAGGTCAAGTAACATATAAAGGCAGACCTATCAGAATTACGCCAGACTTCTCACCAGAAACTATGTAAGCTAGAAGATCCTGGGCAGATGTCATTCAGACCCTAAGAGAACACAACTGCCAGCCCAGGCTACTATACCCAGCAAAACTCTCAATTACCATAGTCAGAGAAAACAAGATATTACATGACAAAACCAAATTTGCTCAATATCTTTCCACAAATCCAGCCCTACAAAGGATAATAGATGGAAAACACCAACACAAGGAGGGAAACTACACCCTAGAGAAAGTAATCTTCTTTCAACAAACCCAAAAGAAGATAGCCACACAAACATAAAAATAACATCAAAAATAACAGGAAGCAACAATCACTTTTCCTTAATATCTCTTAACATCAATGGATTCAATTTCCCAATAAAAAGCCATAGACTAAGAGACTGGATATGTAAACAGGACCCAGCATTTTGCTGCATACAGGAAACACATCTCAGTGACAAAGACAGACTCTACCTCAGAGTAAAAGGTTGGAAAACAATTTTCCAATCAAATGGTCCCAAGAAACAAGCTGGAGTAGCCATTCTAATATTGAATAAAATCAACTTTCAAACAAAAGTTATCAAAAAAGATAAGAAAGGACACTTTCTATACTAGTACTATACTAGTACTAGTCAAATAGAAATATTTAAGGGGTAACTTCAGCAAGTGTTATAGGTATCTGATGAATCTCAATGTGATGGCCTTGGGAAACACAAAGGAATGTTGCTCTTTGCTGAGAGTGAAGCTAACATATCTTCAAGGGAGAACATTGGAGTTAATTTTTTTTTACATTTTATTTACATTTCAAATGTTTCCATCTTTCCAGATCTCCCCTTTGGAACCCCCCGATCCCCTACCCTCTCCCCCTGCCTCTATGAGGGTATTCCCCTACCCACGCACCTACTCACTCTCATCTTCCCTCCTTGGCATTCCCCTATATTGGGGCATCTAACATGCTCAGGCCCAAGGGCCTGTCCTCCCCCTGATGGCTAACAAGGCCCTCCTCTGCCACATATGTGGCCAGCACCATGGGTCCCTCCATGTGTATTCTTTGGTTGGTGATCCAGTCTCCGGGAACATCAGGGAGTCAGGCCAGCTGACACTGTTGCTCCCTCCATGGGGCTGCAAACTCCCTCAGGTCCTTCAGTCCCTTCTCCAACTCCTCCATCTGGGACCTCACGCTCAGCCCAACAGTTGCTGTGAAGTGACTCTTGGGTATTCTGAACTTTTGGACTAATATCCACTTACCAGTGAGTACATACCATGTTCATTCTTTTGTGACTGAGTTACCTCACTCAAGATGATATTTTATAGTTCCATCCATTTGCCTGAGAATTTCATGAAGTCATTGTTTTTAATAGCTGAGTAGTAAGTACTCTATTGTGTAAATGTACTACATTTTCTATATCCATTCCTCTGTTGAGGGACATCTGGGCTGTTTCTAGCTTCTGGCTATTATAAATATGGCTGCTATGAACATAGTGGAGTATGTATCCTTATTACATGTTGGAGCATCTTCTAGGTATATGCCCAGGAGTGGAATAACTGGGTCCTCAGGTAGTATTATGTCCAATTCTCTGAGGGTCCACCAAACTGATTTCCAGAGTGGTTGTACCAGCTCGCAATCCCACCAGCAATGGACGAGTGTTCTTCTTTCTCCACATCCTCACCAGCATCTGTGATCACCTGAGTTTTTGATCTTAGCTATTCTGACTGGTGTGAGGTGGAATTTCAGGGTTGTTTTGATTTGCATTTCCCTGATGACTAAGGATGTTGAACATTTCTTTAGGCCCTACTAGTTTCCTCAGTTAAGAATTCTCTATTCAGCTTTGTTCCCCATTGTTTGATAGGGTTATTTGGATCTCTGGAGTCTAACTTCTTGAGTTTTTTGTATATATTGGATATTAGCCCTCTATCAGACATAGGATTGGTAAAGATCTTTTCCCAATGTGTTGGTTGCCATTTTGTCCTACTTACAGTGTCCTTTGCCTTACAGAAGCTTTGTAATTTCAAGAGGTCCCATTTGTCAATTCTTGATCTTAGAGCATAAGCCATTGGTGTTCTGTTCAGGAACTTTTCCCCTGTGCCCATGAGTTCAAGACTTTTCCCCAATTTCTCTATTAGATTCAGTGTATCTGGTTTTATGTGAAGGTTCTTGATCCACTTGGACTTGAGCTTTGTACAGGGAGATAAGAATGGATCAATTTGCATTCTTCTGCATGTAGATTGCCAGTTGAACCAGCACCATTTATTGAAAATGCTGTCTTTTTTCCACTGGATAGTTTTAGCCATTGGAGGTATTTTTATTTTAAGTTCACATTAGGGAGGTGAGTCCTATATATTTTAGAAGACTAATATTTATTTTTTCTGAATTTAGTCAGGAGTTGTCAACTTATTTCTAGTTGAGTGTGACAGTAGTAAGGTTTTCAAAACCCACTAAAAACAAGTAACAATAAACATGTGATTTATGAGAAAAAAAATACAGTAGTAACCCAGAGCTGGCACAGATGGGAGACATGGGGTGTGAGGACTGAAGGGTAAGAGACATCTTTTCACCTTTTGGAAGCTGTGAATATGTTCTACATGGGATCATAGCTACATGAACTCATGAATATACTAAAAGCCACTGACTTTACTAGTAAAGTATACTTTACTAGAAGGTGAAATACAGTATATGTACCTCAAAAAGTTGTTAAATATTCTATTTAAGTAAATATTAATAAATGAACAGCTAATAAGAGTGTAGCTCTAACAGTTTCAGTGTGTCCTGGGAACTGGGTCAGAAGACAAGGCAAAATGTTTACCCGTTCTACTGATGACAGCTGCTGCTGTAATTCATCACATTTTTTATTTGCTTCTTCAAAAAGACTCTTATATTTTTCTATTTGGGATTGCTGGGATGTAACTGTTCGCTGTTGTCGTACACAGTCTTCTTCCAAATTTTTCACCTTGGACTTTAAGTCCTGAATTTCATCCTCCTACAACCAATGATATTATCAATTATATAAAAATGTACAAGATCTGCTATCAAAACACACAGCAGAAAACAAGAGCCTGAGATGGTTTTGGATGAGATATCTTCATGAATTGCTGAGAAAAATAAAGCCCATTTCATACTCACTATCAGAAATGGAAGTCATTTATATTAAATTATTTATATTGAATAACATATCTAGCAAGTCTAAAACAATGAATTCTAATTTTAACAATTTTGAGATATTCAAAAAAATTTTTTTTATAAGCTTTGTGGTAATTCAGGATTTCAGAATAAAGTTTTATATATATATATATATATATATATATATAACTTTTAAATCTGATATTTAACTATAGATTATAATCTAAATAAGACTATTCAAAATATAATAAGAACTGCCCATCTCGCCTTCAGTAGAGCACTCCTGTCAGAGGCCATGCAAGCTTACCTTCTTATTGCATTCACACACAATACTGTCCAGCTCCTCCTGCATCACATGGAGTTTGGCCTTAAGAAATCGGATCTGAGCCTCTGTGAAGTCAAATCATTACATAACTGCTTTTTAAAAATAAAACCTAAGATATTAATTACCAAAAGATCATATTTTATGAGTAAAATATGGCCAAAGTAGACAGTCTAACAGGAGACCATGACAGGAACACTGTAAACATTAAACACTCCACATGTAGGAAACTAAAACGAACAGCAACAGGTGGCCCCATCAACCATGGAGAGTGAGTAAAGGCAGAGGGAAACCCTTCCTCCTAAGAACTACCCCTACAAACTGGTGTTCTTGCACATTATAGACCGGACTCACATCTACTACAGTGATCCAAAATACATCAACCAGAATTGATAGCAGGCTCAGGTTAGCAATGTCCAAGAATTTGACAGAAACAAACATCCTCTCTAGAAAAATGAAGTTTTGTATCTTACAATCTGGGCTCCCAAACTGACTCCAGATCATTCAATTCAACCCATAACCCAGACATTCCAAGCAAGCATCTGGAGTACAAGGATACTCTCCCTGGTCAAACACACTGAGGAAGGAAGGTACGGAGACAGTGTTACTGTGCTGTACATGGTAAAGGTTCACAGTAAAGCCTGTTGCTGGTCCTGGATTTCTACACCTCTGTCCTGTAACAGGGCATTGGGTGACTGTCTCCAGGAACAAACATCTGCCCAGCACATCCTGGAAGCCATCTGAAGAATAACAACCAACTTCCTGATTCGTTTTCCACATTCCAGTTACACATTCCAATAGTTCTGGGTTTTGTTCCAACAACACAGGTGCTCCTCATAATTTCAGTAATTTTAGAGGCACTGATGCTAACGAATACAATGCTTTTAGATGATTAAAACTCAGCCTTTTTTCTAGTTACATGCACAGTCTAAGTTAATCAGAAAGGAAATTATATTCATTTAAAAACTCATTTGATTACTTATCTGTTGCTAATCAATGCGATTATCCTTTTCAAATATGTATCAATTTAACATATAATAAACAATATAGTAAAAATAAATGAAAGGAATTCAGAGAAACTTCATTCCAGTGGTAAGCTATATGACATTTTAATTTTACTTGAAAACTTCAAAAAACAGAAAACAATTCTATAGTCGTGACTTTTTACAACACAAAATATCTGACAGAGATGAAAGCAGAGCAAAGTTCAGTGAGCTCACGCCACTGCCCTTGGTCAACAATTACTGGTGGCCAATTTACTTCATCTGGATGCTCCATCCTTCCTTCCATTGTCTACATTACTCTACACTATTATTACCTAGACACAAATCCATAAATTGTGATAAATTTTTAAAGAAATAGTTCCCCCAAATCTCTTTTCTTACTAAGTAGCTGTAATATTAAGAGGAAAACTACCTGTCCCGATGTCCTCACTAACTCCACAGAAGCTGCTGTCCTCTGCACACTTGGTCAAGTCTTCCTCTTCCAGCTGCCCTTCAATCCTGCTAATTGTCTTGGCAAGGGAGAAGTCTGAGAAATCGTCTGGAATGGCCACATCATTGGCAGTCTGCACGTCAGGATATTTCAGTTTAACACTAAGAAATAAAACACACAGACATACGTGAGCAGAGACAGAATGGTGGTAAGGAGGTGGGGCTTTGCTCAAACAACCACCAGATAGACCTGTTGTAAAACTGAAACATGATGACATCTATGGTGGAGACTTGAGGACTTTGTCCTAAGAGTCTTAGGAAGCACTCAGTCTTTATGATGGGTACATGCAGGCCTACTGGTCCCATCCAGCCTACAGTTTTAATTTTGCATGCTGCTAAAGAACTGTCCAGGTGATGCTGCCCCATCCTGAGAAAGAATTATCAGGTCCTCAGGGCCATCAAACCTAACATTTGCTGAAACACATTCTGACAAGAATCAGAGTTGACAAAAAAATGTTGGATTTGAGCCGGGCAGTGGTGGCACACGCCTTTAATCCCAGCACTTGGGAGGCAGAGGCAAGCAGATTTCTGAGTTCGAGGCCAGCCTGGTCTACAGAGTAAGTTCCAGGACAGCCAAGGCTACACAGAGAAACCCTGTCTCAAAAAAACAAACAAACAAAAAAAGTTAGATTTGACTTTTAGCATTAAGTGGAGAAAGAATTAGAGAATAAAACTCACTTCCAAAAGCACCGAAGACTGGACCAGGTCAAATGCATCAGGATGTCACCAAGACTGTGATTCTGAAAGCCCAGATTACTTTTAACACAACAGCAAATGCTTCTGAATTCTTGCAATAACTGCCCTTTATTTAAACAATGATTGTGAAGCCAGGACAAGGGAATTCTGCAGTGATACATGCAGTTTAGCCAATTATCTCTTCAGGCTGTTTTTTATTAATTTAATCTTCTGCCCCTTCAATTCTATTTTTTACCCTTTTAAGCAATTAAAAGACACAAGAGTTAATAAAGATTTCCGCATTATTATAATGTAATTGCCAGCCTGGGTTGGTTGTAGACACAAAGATTTAATAGCTTACTAGTTGGTACATCCAAACTCTTTTCCTTTTATAAAAAAACAACAATTAAAAAAAAAAACAAATAAATCATCATAGCCAGTCTCATGAAAACATGTTTATGATGTTAAAGGTAGTCTTGTACTCTTTAAAAAAACAACAAAAACCAGCAGAATATAAATTATAATTTTGACACAATCTAATTTATACCATATCAAACTATTCCTATCTCACAAACACAATAACATTTGGCATCTGTCAAAAAGTCAAAAACTAGAAGACAATTTAATCTATTTACAAGAACCTGCAGAATACCTCAAAAACTCAGGGCCCAAGGGCACTTGTTGTTCTTGTAGAGGACCCAGGTTTGGTTCCCAGTACCTAAATGCAGCTCACGACTGCTGGTAACTCTGGGGAATCTGATTCCCTCTTCTGTTCCCAAAGGGAACCTACACATACATGGCATACATTCATACAAACACATATATTTCTCATGTAAACATATATTTCTAAAAAAAAAATCTTTAAACAAGCCCCAGATCTCAGTCCCAGTTTCAATAGTGTCTCACTAGAACAGCAATAAAATTTATGAAAAGGTAGTGATTTTGTTTTAGAGAACACAAAATGGTTATTAACTGCAGTAAAGAGTTCCAAAACTACTGAATATGAGGGGATACACATGGGAGCCTTATATTGGGAGCTTTATGAAAACCAGGAGAAAGAGAAAGTTTATAACTGAGAACGCAGACACTGTGGACTGTAACAGAGAAGAGCAAACCCATACTTGTCAAACTGTACTGTACCTTGAATTTCTTTTCCTTTCTTTATCCGCAGAGTGGAGTCTGTTTTGAATCTTGTTTACAGAACCAGTGTTTTTGGTCTTTGGCTAGAGAAAAAGAATTGAAACTACAATTAACTAAAAGTCTAATCATTTCTCCTCTTAAAAATGATGTTTAAAAAAATTTTATTTCGCCAGGCAGTGATGGCGCACGCCTTTAATCCCAGCACTTGGGAGGCAGAGGCAGGTGAATTTCTGAGTTCTAGGCCAGCCTGGTCTACAGAGTGAGTTCCAGGACAGCCAGGGCTACACAGAGAAACCCTGTCTCGAAAAACCAAAAAAAAAAAAAAAAAAATTTATTTCTTCTGTGCATCATTAGTGTATCTGTGTGAAGGTGTTAGATCCCCTGGAACTAGAGTTAAGATAATTGTGAGCTGCTATGTGGGTGCTGGGAATTGAACTCAGGTCCTCTGGAAGAACAGCCAGCACTCCTAGTCACTGAGCCATCTTTCATTTCCAGTGCCCAAGTCTAATCTCTAACAACAGAAATTTTGTTTGGATTGGTTTTGGTTTTTGGTTTTCCTGGGTATGAGTACCTTGCTTGCATGTATGTCTGTGTACCACATGTGTGCTTGGTATCCTTGGAGACCAGGAGAGGGTACCAGATACCCTGAGAATGGAGTTACAGACAGCTGTGAGCTGCCATGTAAGCACTGGGAATTGCACCTGGGTCTTCTGGACAAACAGTGCTCTTAACCACTGAGCCTTTTCTCCAGCCCCAACAATTTTGTAACATAGGCAATTGTTATTTTGCTACAAATAAGAATTGGTATTTTTATTTTATTAATTCAACTGCATTTTCAGGAATCCCAGAACTATGCAAGAAAGACCTAGACAGTACCCAGACCAAGAGAATCAGGAACAGAAAATGAGCTCCAAAGATGCAAGTACAGCCAGCCAGGAGGTGACCATTAACGAAGGGTGCTTTGAGTCACACAATTCAACTCTCCTCACTAGCCAACCATGTGGCAAGCAGGCCTTTCCTGGCACTGAAATCTACAGTTCCCTTGTGGATAGAAACTTGGAGATCCCAGGAAGCTCAGTTTCCAGACCGATCTGTGTCCCATGCTTTTTTGGATGAAGACCTTTCTGATTTTATAGGACTATGATTCATGGAAAAATGAAGAGCCTAATTCTATAAAGTCTTTTCTTTAGAACTTTGTTCAACTATCTCCAAATTATTCAGTGAAATTACAAGGCAGAAACTGTCCAAGATCTTTTATAAACAATGCTGAGTAAGGGCGTGTACCACAGCTGATTATTAAGGTTTACATCCTATCTCATATTCTGAATCATATTCTTTCCCTACTTGTCTTTAAAAACAAACAAACAAATCAACCCTAGGGGCCAGCAAGAGAGCTGATAAGATGCTTGTTAAGTGTGATGGCCCTGAGGCTGGAGAGATGGCTCAGAGGTTAAGAGCACTGACTGCTCTTCCAGAGGTCCTGAGTTCAATTCCCAGCAACCACATGGTGGCTCACAACCATCTGTAATGGGATCCGATGCCCTCTTCTGGTGTGTCTGAAGACAGTATACTATATATAAATAAATAAACCTTAAAAAAAAAAAATAAAAAAAAAGTGTGATGGCCCAAGTTCAATTCCCAGATTCTACATGACAGGGAAGGACCAACCCCCACAAATTGTCCTCTGACATCCATATGCATGAGGTGGCACAAATAAAATTTTTCTGTTTTGTTTTGTTTTGTTTTTAAGTTAAAAATCCTTACCTCTACAGAATGTAATTGCATTTATGGAAAGTTTGATTTCATACCTTGGTTTCTGACCATGGATGAGCCATCCCTTCAGATGACAACAGATCTCTACAAACCGAAAGTAAGCACTACATTAAAATAGATGACATTAAGCTGAAAGACCATGAAATTCAACAGTAATTATATCCTAGAGAAGAAATATTGCTCTAATTCCAGCTAACCATAAGTTAACTTGACATGATTTATAAGTTGATTTCTATATGTTATATCTAGATGTATGCATATATTTTAATAATTATATATGCACACAGAATTACATTTCACTTTGATTATAGTTCCTAGATATTAGTTTACTTTGAATAATGGCAAATAAAAAGTGCTCAGGTTAAGTAATTCACTCTAGAGAAGGTATGACAGTATTTTTTTAGGAGAATGTACAAATTTTTATTAATGTAAATTATAACAAGGGCTATCCACTTCTTAAATGAGTCAGAGCTGGCAAGATGGCTCAGCATGTAAATGCACCAAGCCTGACCACCTGAGTTTGATCTGCAGGACCCACATGGTAGAAGGAGAAAACTACTTCCAACAGGTTGTCCTCTGATCTCCAACATTGCATGCAGACACTTGCATGCACATGCACACAGGCATGCATGTGTGTGTATGCACACATACAATAACAACAAACCAAATTAACCCACTGCAGCACTTTTACTTGTAAGCATGCTCAGCACGACCATTCTAATGCAATTGAACACCCGGTCAGAGTCTCTCTTCCCAACATTATGAGCTCACGACAGTAGGGTCCAGCCTGCCTATCTCACTGCTTAATGCTTTGAACTTGGCACAGCATTTCACATATAAATGTTTAAACTAACATTAAGTAACGGGCATCAAATAAGTGAAAAGATAAATCTAAATCCATTTTATTTCCTGAACTTTTTATCTTGGGTTTACAGTTATGTCTGAGGTTTAGAGCAAGGTGTATATATACTCTGGTTCACCAGTGGCTGGGTCTATGCACACCCACTCATGACCTACTGCCTGTGCTGGTTTCACTCTACTATAGACTTGAGTAGTTGTGACAGAGACTATCTAAGCCCATAAATCCTAAAACATTTGCTATCTGGTCCTTTCCATGGAAAGCTCACCTGCCCCTGACCTGATGTCAAGAGCGTCAGTATTAATATCACGGACCACACTGTGATATTGCTGCATGGGGGAAATGCCATCATATCCCCTAGAATGACTGGCCACAGTAGAGGACACACAAAATAAAACGACTTTCATCAGACATTACCTAGTGCCCTGGCCATGTATAGGTTTCTTGCAATTTAAGATAAAAGTATATACTTAGATAATATCTACTAGAAAAGTAGCTTTCAAAATATCTCAAATTTATGGAAAATAATCTTTTTCACAAACAACACACAAATCTTTCGAAAATTATATGTAAGTATCTTGAAGTGTCCTTATTTCAAGTATATGCCTACCATTTCATTAGACATCAACATGTTCCTGCACTGTCCACCCCATTCCACATCTCCCAAACACACACATGTGTACAACTGAAAACATCTACCAGGGTCTACAGGGAAAGCTCAGTGGCTAAGAGCACTAGACCAGCTCAAGTTGAGCGACTCCAGTCCCAGGGAACCCAACCAATGCCTCTGGTCTCCACATACAGTGACATTCACATGCACAGACCCACATACATAGTCAAAAATAATAAACATAAAAATAAAGAACATTTTAAAAACAGCTGCCCATGACCGTGAGGTATATGTGCTACCTCTGCTGGCCACTCCCTCCCACGATGTGCAGCAGTGCAGTACTCTGACTCACGTTAAATGTTTGTCTTGGTGGTCAACCTTACTTCCAGCACACTATAGGAGTTGGATGTTAAACTAAATCCTGTTTTCCTTACTATATTTCTGACAGAGCAACCATAGGTGTTGAAGACCTATCATAGAACGCACTGCCTGCCTCTTTAAGGTTATCTGAAGTGCAATAGATGGTCTCTTTACAGAATTGTCTTTTATCTTTAGTAATTCCCAATAATAATCAAATGCCATGTTTCACATGATAAAAGCCACCTATTGAAACAGCTGCATTAAGACAATATTCTGGGTCTGACAAGATGGGTTATGAGATAAAGGCACCTGCTATTAAGCCTGATGACTTGAGTTCAATCCCTGGGACTCACATGGTGGAAGGAGAGAATGTGAGGCCTTGAGAGACAAAAGGTGGCCAATGAGCCAGGCCGGGAGACATTCCAGACAGTGAAAGGGCCAAAGATAACCGTTATAAAATGAGAAAGCAGGACCAGGTGCAGATATGCCTCAGGCCCCACACAATGGACAGAATTCTCTGTTGTCAAAAACAGGTTGAAGCCACGGGTGGGTGGTAACAGACTGACGTTATGGCCGGCCGTCAACATCACCCCACCGCGGGCCTCCAATCATGTGAAAAGTCAAAATTAACCACCAATGCAGGCCTACACTTTCATGCTGCTGCCAAGCTCTGCCCCAGAAAAATGTATAAAAAGTGTGTATCTTACTAACCTGGGGTCGCCATTGCCCTGCTGGTAGAGCGGCCCCAGTGCACTGGATTCAATAAACCTCTTGCTTTTTTGCATCATTCTCAGCCTCTGTGTCTTTGTGGGGTGGGCCGCCTAGGCGTTTGGACTGAGTCCAACAAGAACAGGTTATCTTCTGATTCCATACTGTATGCATGTGAGCACACTAACATGTGGGCACACAGAGACACACACACACATAAATAAGTGTAAAAAAAATCCACTTGTAGCAGGTAAACAGAGACATCACCACTTTGGACACAAGAAAAACTTAGTAAAAGATCAGCAGTTTATTTTTATAATCGTAAAATCAGTCTTTTGCTTGCTTCAGCAGGAACTAAGGACCAGCTGCAGACACATCATTTTGATTCTTTAGTTTTCTGGATAAAAGCCAGGCCCAATTTTATCTGTAATCCTAATTTTGGAATTTGGGTAGTTACTGGGTATCTTCTTTCATAAAACACCAGATAGAATCACATAAGATACAGATAAGTGATTTATTGTTGTTTGAACATATGCACATGCCAAATAATGATACAAACTACACTTCTGATTTACTAGAGAGTATATCAAAGTGATAGGCAGTGACAGTCCCCAGACAGCCCATGTCTTGAAGCTGTCTTCTGAGAACCCACAGTTGTTTTGAGAATTACACAGTGTACTTCTGGCCACACACAATTTCTGTGCTGTGTGATTCTCTCTTCCTTGGTTCTAGTGAGTGCCACACTACTACATACAGAGTTCTTTCCAAGGCTTGTTCTTCACTGTATAGAGGACCCCAGTTACAATAGCTATGTTGCAGAGAGTCTTGCATGAAAGTGCACGAGCAATCAGTACTGTGCACTTCACAGTAATGGGCAGCTGGCAGGTGGTTTTTAAAAGATCTTTGATACTTATTTTTTTAAGGAAGTGTGTGAGTGTGTGTGTGTGTGTGTGTGTGTGTGTGTGTGTGAGAGAGAGAGAGAGAGAGAGAGAGAGAGAAAGAGAGAGAGAGTGAGTTACTGCTCAGGATGTCAGAGGTGTTAGATTCCTTGGAGCTAGAGTGACAGGTGTTGTCAGCCAAGCAACCTGGGAGCTGAAAAATGAATCAGGGTCCTCTGCAAAAGCAGCTAGTGCTCTTGACAGAAAGGTGTTTATAGAGATAATCTTTTGTACTGAATGGAAGCATTACCTGTCAATAAAGGCTGACTGGCTAATGAGCTGAGGCAAGATCAGAAGGTGGGACATCTGATAGAGAGAGAGGAATTCTGAGAAAATAGTCAGGCACAGGAGATTCACCCCAGACACAGAAGAAGACAGTAATATGAAACTGAGGACCAGGTAACCAGTTATATGGCATCACTTAGAATAAAATAAATGAGTAATTACGATAAGAGTTAGTTGGTGAACAGAAACAAAGCTGTTGGCCTAAGCATTTATTCATATATAAGAAGTCTCAGAGCCGTTATTACTGGGAACAAAGTGGATGGGTGGAAAAGCACGAGATGGCTTTAATTGCAGGTGTTAACTTTCTGAGAGCAGGGAAAGGCCCAGTTAGTCATTATTGTGACTGGGGTCCTCTGTATACTGAAGAACAAGATTCATAAAAAACTGTAGACTCACTTGTGAAATGTGGTGTTCACTGGAACCAAGAAGAGAATCCCACTGAACGGAAACTGCAGGTGTGGCTAGAATTTCACTGTGTAATGCTTGAAACAGCTGTGAGTTATTAAGAGACAAAGTCACAGTATGGACTGTTTGAGGCCATCACTGCCTCTCCTCCATTAAGACTATAATTTTACTTACATAGAGCCCACATTTCTGCTAAATGTATTACAAATATTTTATAGTTGACTAATTTCTCGATGTGCTAAAAATGCACAAGTTAAAAAATAATATATGTGTATCTATACTAATTTATCATTACCTAATCTTCACACATAACTTTAAAAGAAAGGCAGTAGAGTGTGTGAGAAAGGGCTGTGGTGTGAACCCCAGGACAACTACTCTGTTTGACCTTTACCCATCACTGACCTTCCCTAAGCTACAGTTTTTCAAATGAGGGCAATAACATCTATTTTAAAATAATACCTAGAGTTACATGAGATAAAACAGGTTGACAGCTTGCCTTGTATCTAACTAATAAGGCCCCAACATACACATTATATTCTTCTTTGAATTATTAACATTTTCAAAAATATTTTATACATTAAAGATTAACAAGAATCACTGAAAGAAAGCCATAATTGAAAACTGAAATCACGTACCTCGGACTGTAACCATCTTCCTCTTTGCATGATGTAATTAGTGCTGAAAAAGGCCTAGCTCGCACTTCTTGCTGTTCTCTCTAGTTAAACAAGATAAGCCATGAATACTCAGAACAACACTGACAGGACTGAGTTTAACTGCCCTCCGAACACACATCATTCCATAACTGTCCAGGTCGCTACAGTATCAGGAATGCTATGCCATAACAAATGAACACTGATTGTTATGGTTTCACTCTTTTGTTCCAGAGTAACAAAATCTCTTTGAAGATAAAAACATAAGAGTAGTAAGGCTGTGATAGCCTTTAAACTCTACCAGTCAATGTGAAGCTAGGGAGTGGAAGCTGCTGGTGAGGAGCCAGTAAGTGACAAAACAGAGTAAATGCAAACTGACGAATGCAGACATTTACATCCAGTTAGCTTTTGGGAGTAGCTCTTCCAAATCTCCCTCAGTTTTTTGTTCTGTTCTTTCTGGGGTAGAAATAAAGGTTCTCTGTAGGGGACTCCTTAAGCATATAGAAAATACACCTCTCATTCTACTGTGACATGCTGTTCTCCTGGAAAAATGTTTTCCTTCTGTTCAGATATAAGATTGTAAATTAAAGTTAAAATATTTCCAGTAAAATATTTAATTATAAATGTAAATAGCATTTTTTGTGATTATTATCTATTAAGTGAAATGTTCTAGATACTATATTTCTTAATCTTCAACTAATAAATAATTATGGATTTATATGAAGCATCAAAATAAAATATTGACAGTGAAGAATGGCTCAGCTATTAATAGCAGCTACTACTCTTGCAGAGGACCCATATTTCATTGCCAGCACATGGGCTCCTCACCCACGTCGTGAAGCTCACAGTCAATCACCTGTAAGTCCAGTTCCAGAGGATTCAACATCTCTAGTGTCTGTGGCTCTCATGTGAACATACTCACACATAGACACATCCACAAAATTAAAAGTAAAAATAAATCTTAACAAGTAATAAAATATTATTAGAATTTCTTCCTTGTGCCCCATCAACTCCATTTTGGGGAGCAATGGGATTAAAGAAAGAATCAGTAAAGTCAGGATACCTCAGTTATATTCAACTACAAAGGGTAAGAAACTGCCTAGTGTTGGAATCTCAGTGTCTGCTCTCACTACTCAGCTTACACCTTGAGCCCTGTTACTTCTCACTCTACTCAATTTTTTGGTGTTAACTTAATTATTGCTACCTGTCTAGTCATAGACACACCCATCAGTCTGTGAATGGGATCTGGCAATTTCTTCCTTTATGAAGTCAAAGGGTAAGCCTGGGTCAGTATTCCTCAAATTTGAGAAGTCAGGGACCCAAGAACACATTAGAACTATATGATACATGTATTTTGGTACTGGAGAAGATTACTGACATTAATGTTCTTATTGGTTATGTGACTGGAGCATCTGAATAGAAAGTACTGTTATCACACACATTGGAACTACACCTGTACACACATTCAGGGTTAGCCTGTCACTCATTGAGCTGATCATTGATGCTTTGGGTATTTTTAATACACATGTTATGCATTAAATTTAAAGTTAAAAATTAGCACTTACAGGGAAATCTGTACATCTACTTACTATCACTTCCTCAGCTTGTCGAACCAGATTAGCAGTTTTTGCCTCCAATTCTGCATTTAAACGCCTAAAATCAGAAAATAATGTGACAGCTGGGTTATACTCAAATTATAACAACAATAAAATAATTACACTTGGGCAACTGCATCATAGTCAATGCATGCCAAAGCACACACAACATTCTTAGTCTAAAATGAACTCAGCTACTACAACACCCACCTCTTCCTACCTCTGATAGGACCGCAAGCACTGCCCTGCCTGTCTATGGCCCTTACAGGCATCTTCCATGAAGTAAGTCATCAGACTAGTAAATTAGACAAGAGCAAACTGGGTGAGTTCAGCTCAGCTCCAGGATTTACCACTAAAGAACACAAGTTCCAACCCTGCGACTTGAGAGACAAGTGGGCCCTGCTCTCCTGATGACTAGAGTGGCCAATACTAATACCATCAGAAATATGTGATTCATTTGTCCTCCATTTGCAATCTAGCAAAAAGCATGACAACTACTTGATCCAATTAAGCCTGCAAGATTGATTATAAGGAAATGTCTCAAAGGGAAACATTAACTATTATCAGTTAACCTTCTTTATTTTTAATATTCCCTCCCGATTATCATCTATAGCACACACACAGGTTTGTATTCACCCAGAAACAGGGAAGAAATACATTTATCTCCACATGGTCAACATCTCAACTGGCTTCACAACAGTTCAGAGGGCACATTTAGCCTAGTGCACTAAGTTCTATTCCTGTCTATTTCCCTTTTAAAGAGTCACTATAATATATGTCTTCTTCTCCCACTGAAGGGCCCATTTCCAACCTTGGCCCTTCTCAAGTTCTATGGTGGAGTCCTCAAGAAGACTCATTGGTACATAACCCTAAAGTAACATGAAACTCTGATCCCTAACCAAGGAGGGTGGGGTGGAGGAAGGGAAGCACAGACAGCACCATATCCTTTCTTAAAACAGTCTTACTTTTAAGAAATACGTTCATGTTTTAGGATTACTTGGTTAAGAAAGAAGTCTCTAAGAAATAGATTAATTATGTTTAAAGTGACTTTTAACTTTTTCTTAGAATAATCAGGAGGACTTAAATTGAAACTTAGAGTCAATGCAGGTCAACCAAGAGGATTAAGCCTATTTTTCTACTCTAAATTCATTAAAATGAGAGATAAAATGTAACAAAAGAAATAATCACTAAGCTCAAGCTCAGGGGAAATGGCCTTATACTAAGAAAGACTCGAAATTCTAAGTGAGAGCCCCACAGAGGAATAGAAGCCTAGCAGTGAGAACTGGGTGTGCACGTGAGTCATAGGCTTCAAAAAACAGGCCACAAAGACTCCACAACAACCTCAGGCGATGAGGGGGAGGACCACTCTGTAATAAACACACTGGGGAGGGGTCCAGACTCATTTC
>JADRCH010000036.1:4365024-4378138 GCA_019843965.1 Rhynchomys soricoides | reverse complement strand
GAGGGGTCCAGACTCATTTCATCAGACAACTCACAGACACTAGGCCAACCTTTTCATACAACTTTAGTGTAGTAGGGGAAACTCAAAGCCAGGCTACAAGGACATTTTCTCATCTAGAATGTAAGGGCTCTGAGAACTAACCCTGCTGAAGACGACTTTAAAAAATAACAAATCGCATTAGCCACCACAGGAGAATAGGCAGACACAAGAAGGGAGAGGAGGGATTTATACTATAAAAACCAGACAGAAATACAATAAAAACTTTTTAAATCAGAATTCTAATTTGAAAAAGGGGGAAAGAGCAAGAACAGAGACTGTTATGGTTTGAGAGTTAACTTCCCCACAAGAGGTCCCCAGCTGGTGCCCTGCCTGCCATAGACCCCTCTGCCACACACATTATGACCTGAATTAAATTGTGGGGAAAAGTTTTGATAGATGATTTTTAAAAATTATGTTTAGTCAAGTTAAGAATCAAAGCAAACAACTTTTTAGAGCCTGTTTTAAAAGGAATCTACCCAATCCCTGGAGCAAACCTCAAATAAAATGATGAATTACTAAAAGTGAGCTCCTCAAAATTACAGCTGCTTGTGGTTGCTGTTTGTATCTCACTTTGCATTGTCATAAACAGGGAAAGGTGACACACAGAAAACAAACTATCATAATTAGCAGATGGCGGTCTGGTCTCCACCAGAATCCATGGACCTCTACAGCATGAATCACAGTGGAGCAGCGCTGAAGGTCTTCACAGTACTTAAAATCACATCTTCTTGTTGTTGTACTTGAAACAAGTTAGTTTAAATGCTTTAAATTTTAAAAGTTAAAATACAGTTTAAAAGGAGGGGTATATCAAATGGCAAATAAAGCAGACATCTCTGCTCTGGTAGAGTTCAGAGTCCCAGAGAGGAGGCAGAAGACAGGAAAGTAAACTATTGCT
This sequence comes from Rhynchomys soricoides, assembly GCA_019843965.1. Lineage (NCBI taxonomy): Eukaryota > Metazoa > Chordata > Mammalia > Rodentia > Muridae > Rhynchomys > Rhynchomys soricoides. Next base: position 4,377,204 of record JADRCH010000036.1, on the reverse strand, counting down.
AGGTGTGGTGGTGCAAGCTTTTAATCCCAAAACTCTACAGGCAGAGCAGATGGTTCTCTGTGAGTTCAGGGCCTGGTCTACATAGTGAGGTCCAGGACAGCCAGGGCTGTGTAGAGTGCCCCTGTCTTGGGGAGAAAAATAAGCGATCAAGTGAGTTTATTTTAACCAAATATGCTAATTGCAAAAATTATTAAACAACTAAGGCCCTGATCAGCATGGTCAAAGGCCCCTCTGAGTTTTACAATCCAAAGGCAAGTATGATTTCCCTCAAGAAGAGAGAGGGGAGGAATGAAAGACCCATGTCCCTTGTGACCTGAGAGTTCCACACTGTATGTATAAGAGAGAAGGAGCAGAAGGTTAAATAAAAGAACCAGAGTTGCTAAACTTTGCAAGTGCAATAACAACAACTAAACGCAGTTCTAAGCAGTGCAATGAAGAGGTGAAATGAAAATGAAAAAGTTGCTCTGGCCTCTGCAAGAAACTCAGGAAAGGAGCTGGGGATACGCAGACATCGTGAAGCCTGTGTTTTCAAGAGCTCTGTAATTACCAGGGAACAAGACAAGGAAGGGATATATCATCCTTCTTCCCTCCGACTGTAGACAAGACTTTCATTTGGAAAACAAGCCTCCAAGAAATGTGAGCAAAGTAAACACTAGTACTTCGAGAATTCTCTGTGCTTCTACTCTGGGAATTTCTCTCTTGGCAATTCCTGCTCTCCAAGCCACTGCCAAATGAACCCTCCAGCTGCTCAACACGGTTTGGGGCTACATTTTTGCCCCTACAATTATTTTCTCAGGTTACTCCTGTGAAAGAGCTAAGGCTAAAGGGAACTGAGAAGAGAGGGGGTTCCTATATGCAGCCACCCTGCAGGAAAGGCACCCCAGTAACTTCCCTGGAAATATGAGAGATGCTCACTTGTACTCTTGCTCACGGGCGAGGAGGTCCCGTCCAGCTGCAAGCTGCCCGCGCGACTGAGTACCTGCGGCACCGCGTCTCTGCAGACAGAGTTGCAAAGCTCAAGTTCAAGTGGGTCTGGTGTCCGTCCCTCACGCCCGCCCGCCCGCCAGCCCGCCCGCAGCCCAGCCACTGTCAGGAGTCTGGGATTGAACTCACCGGCACTCTAACACTCCGCCCCGCCATCTTCACCTACCTCAGGGCGATGCGGTTGCCATAGTAACGACACAACTTCGCGCGAGAGTTCTCAGGTCTCGGGCAGCCTCCCGCCAAAGGGCGGACTCTTTTCTGTCTCCACCTTGAACAGCTTTTCCGTAGGCTTTGACCAGCAGCCCTTTAATCCTCAAACCTGCGAGTTCTCTGCCTAGAGATGGGAGGGTTTCTGACCCCACCACGCGGACAACAAGCAGGTATAAGCCCCTATCTGGAGGTGTTTCTCCAGCACAGTAGGCCAATCTGACTCACAGTAGTTTTTGCTAAAATGGATTCTTCAGTGCAGTTCTATACTTCTGACTGCGAATATTTATTCACGCCACGGCTGAGAGCTCAAGCAGTCAATTTAGGCGCAAATTTGAGTCCAGACATACCATTCACACAGCTAAACCATTTCCTCTGCAAGGTGGGACTAAGAATAGTGTCAACAGCACCTAGTAACTGAGAAGTAAATGAGCTCATGCTTAACATCCTGCCTGCAACACAGGTCAGGATCCGATTGTTTGGGGATAAAACTGACAGTCTAGAAATAAGCCTCCAATTTACAATCACTTGGCCTAAGGACGTCAAGGTCATCCAAGAGGGAGAGTATTCTGCAACAATGGAAGACAACTGCATGTCCACACATAAAAGACTAAACTCCAGTTGATATTTCACACCAGATACAAAAAGGAATTCCACATCATAGCTAAGTGAAAAACTATCCATAAGCACCATATATGTGAATTGTTGAGCCTCTGAATTAAGAGGTTGTTTGTTTGTTTGTTTGTTTGGCTATGCCCCCAGAAGGATAAGCTACCATGTCTACAACAAAGAACGAGTAGAATAAAAAGAAAAGAAAAAAACCAAGAGGTCTTTTATAGGCTTTTATCCAAAGATAATACACAAATAACTAAAACATATTAAAAGATGCTCAGTAGTGTGGGTCTTCAGATAGATGGAAAGCAGTGTAAGATACCCTTTCATATCCACTAAGGTCACTGTAATAAAAGGAGACAGTGAGGGACTATATGGAGATAATTGAGCCTTATGCTGTCAGTGAGCATGCAGTAGCTGGGTAAACAGTCTGGCAATTCCTTTCAAGTTTATCCAGGTATCCTATAATCCAGTAGTGCACAGTAGATGTGGTGGTTTGAATGAGAAATGCCCCCAGCCCCCATATAGGCTCACTATTTGAATAACTGGTCCTAGTTGGAGCTGTTTGGGGTTTAGCCTTCATGAGGTGTAGCCTTGCTGGAAGAAGAATGTCACTATGGGTAGGCTTTGAGAGCTCCTAGCCTCTCCACACTTCTAGCCCTTTTCTGGGGCTTCATGTTTGCAGTTCCAAGATGTGATCTCTCAGCTTCCTGCTCTGGCTGCCTGCTGCCATTAAGGCTCTTTCTAGACCCATCAGTCAACATACACTCTTATCTCCTTAAGTTCTTATTGGTTATGGTGCTTTCTCACAGCAACCCAAAAAGCAACTAGTGAACTAGGAATATGCCAAATAATAATAATAATAGTAATAATAATAATAATGACTACCTGAAAGTTATATATAAAAGTGTATAGAAACATTATTCATGGTAACCAAAAAGTGAAAAATACCAAAATGAGCATAAACTGATGATCAGATAAATTAAAACCATTATTTATATAATGGAACATACTCAACAAAAATGAACAAAATGTCTGATACTTGCTACAATATAAAGGAATCTTGACAACATTAAGCTAAGTAAAAGAAAGTATTTAAAATTACATCATATAATATAGTAAAAATGGCCATCTTGCCAAAAGCAATCTACAGATTCAATGCAATCCCCATCAAAATTCCAACTCAATTCTTCATAGACTTAAAAAGAGCAATTCTCAAATTCATTTGGTATTGGTACAGTGATAGGCAGGTAGATCAATAGAATAGAATTGAAGACCCAGAAATGAACCCACACACCTATGGTCACTTGATCTTTGACAAAGGAGCTAAAACCATCCAGTGGAAAAGACAGCATTTTCAACAAATGATGCTGGTTCAACTGGAGGTCAACATGTAGAAGAATGAAAATTGATCCATTCCTATCTCCCTGTACAAAGCCCAAGTCCAAGTGGATCAAGGACCTCCATATAAAATCAGATACACTGTGGGGCTAGAGAGATGGCTCAGCGGTTAAGAGCACTGACTGCTCTTCCAGAGATCCTGAGTTTAATTCCCAGCAACCACATGGTGGCTCACAACCATCTGTAATGGGGATCCGATGCCCTCTTCTGGTGTGTCTGAAGACAGAGACAGTGTACTTACATGCATGAAATTAATTAATTAATTAATTAATTTTAAAAAACAGATACACTGATTCTAATAGAAGAGAAAGTGGGAAAAAGTCTCGAAACATGGGCACAGGGGGAAAGTTCCTGAACAGAACACCAATGGCTTATGCTCTAAGATCAAGAATCGACAAACAGGACCTCATAAAATTACAAAGCTTCTGTAAGGCAAAGGACACTGTCAATAGGACAAAACAGCAACCAACAGATTGGGAAAAGATCTTTACCAATACTACTATCCGATAGAGGGCTAATATCCAATATATACAAAGAACTCAAGAAGTTAGACTCCAGAGAACCAAATAACCTTATTTTAAAAAATGGGGAAGTGAGCTAAACAGAGAATTCTCAACCAAGGAAACTCGAAAGGCTGAAAAGCACCTAAAGAAATGTTCAACATCCTTAGTCATCAGGGAAATGCAAATCAAAACAACCCTGAGATTCCACCTCACACCAGTCAGAATGGCTAAGATCAAAAACTCAGGTGACCACAGATGCTGGCAAGGATGTGAAGGAAGAAAAACACTCCTCCATTGCTGGTGGGATTGCGAGCTGGTACAACCACTCTGGAAATCAGTTTGGCAGATCCTCAGAAAATTGGACATAATACTACCTGAGGACCCAGCTATTCCACTCCTGAGCATATACCCAGAAGATGCTCCAATATGTAATAAGGATACATACTCCACTATGTTCATAGCAGCCATATTTATAATAGCCAGAAGCTGGAAACAACCCAGATGTCCCTCCACAGAGGAATGGATACAGAAAATGTGGTACATTTACACAATGGAATACTACTCAGCTATTAAAAACAATGACTTCATGAAATTCTTAGGCAAATGGATGGAACTAGAAAATATCATCCTGAGTGAGGTACTCAGTCACAAAAGAACAAACATGGTATGTACTCACTGATAAGTGGATATTAGCCCAAAAGTTCAGAATACCCAAGATTCAATTCACAGACCATATGAAGCCTAAGAAGAAGGAAGACCAAAATGTGGATGCTTCAATGTTTCTTAGAAGGGTGAACAAAATACTCACAGGAGGAAATATGGAGATAAAGTGTGGAGCAGATACTGAAGGAAAGGCCATGCAAAGACTGCCCCACCTGGGGATACATCCCATATACAGACACCAAACCCGGATGTTACTGTGGATGTTGGGACGAGCTTGCTGATAGAAGCATGATAAGCTGTCTCCTGAGAGGCTCAGCCACAGCCTGACAAATGCAGAGGCGGATGATCAGGTGATTGAAGCCAACCATTAAACTGAGGGTGGGGTCCCGGTTGGAGAAGTTTGAGAAGGGACTGAAGGAGCTGAGGGGATTTGCAGCCCCATGGAGGGAGCAACAGTGTCAGCTGGCCAGAACCCCCAGAGCTCTCAGAGACTGGACCACCAACCAAAGAATACACATGGAGGGACCCATGGTGCTGGCCACATATGTGGCAGAGGAGGGCCTTGTTGGCCATCAGTGGGAGGAGAGGCCCTTGGGTCTGAGGGTGTTCAATGCCCCAGTGTAGGAGAATGCCAGGGAGAGAAGACAGGAGTGGGTGGGTGGGGGTGGGGAGTACCTTCATAGAGGCAGGGGAAGGGGGAATGGGATGGGGGTTTCCGAAGGGGAGACCTGGAAAGGGCAAAACATTTGAGATGTAAATAAAGTAAATATCCAATCCAAAAAAAAAAAAACAATGAACTGAACAGAAATGTTATTATATCTGCTATGCATTTTTCTAATTGAGGGCAATTGTTTATGCTGTGTTTTTAGCATTGGATAATATCTTTTTAAAAAAAGATCTGTGATTCTGAGCACATTAAAGCTAACCTTATGTAACCAAAGAAGAAAAGGCCTTTTGATGCAACTGGATATACTATTATAGCTTGGATGTGTGTCTTTGTAAGTATACACACACAATCACAGACACAGCAGATTTTCCAAGCAACCAATAATCTGTAACATTACCTTCAAGTTATGTAAAAATAAAGCACAATACAAATGTGGGAGGTATCTAGTTGACACAGGAAAACTGGACTAACCTGGCAGTAATCTTGATTTTGTCCCTTCTTCATGGAGATAAACAGGCTACATAATGTGTGAAAAAATGACTATAAAAACGGAGCAGAAAATTACACAACATGGAAATTAAATTTTTTAAATGGATGTAATAATTTCTGTTTTCAGATTATTGTATCAAATTAAAAATAAATTGCTGGAATTAAAAAATAAATTAATTAAAAAATTACACCAATTATATAATCCAATTTATAAAAGACTACAAGTATGTGATTTCATTCCAATGTGATGATATGACCACAAAGTGTCCAGAATAGCCAAAACCACAGAGAAAGAAAGTAGATTAATGTTTGCCTATGTCTAGCAGATGGCGAACAGTGTGAAAGGGTTTTGTAGGGTACAAAAGTACAAAAATATATAATAGTGGCAAGGTATAATGGCACTTTAGATTAGAGAAAGGCAGGCCATACTTAACATTAACCAAAACTAAGCTGTAGTATCCAATTCACATTAAACAAAGATGATCTCAGAATAATTATTAAGAACAAAGAGGAATATTATACAGGGAGGAAAAACCTCAGCTCTTTGAGGAGATATACTAATCCTTAGCATTTGCTTGCCTAATGCAGAATTGCCAAGCTGCACACAGCAAGACTACAAACCACAAGGGGAAACAGTCATTCATACCAGTACTGCAGATGACAACTCCAACTTGCCTCTTACAGTACCTGACGGGGCACACGACAGAACACAGTAAGGGCACGGGAATCCTAAATAGCACTAGCAACCAGCTTTTAAGTCTGTCAACATTTATAGAAAACTCATCCAAAATCAGCAGAATACTCCCTCTTCACAAAGCCATTGGGATGAGGTAGGTACATTCTTTAAAAGAAAAGAAATTCTGGGCTGCTTTAACAGGTACTACTAATTGGTGGCTGACTACAACACAAATGTCTCATAGTCCTAGGGGTGAGATGTTGAAAAGATCCTGGAGTTGGCAGGGACATGTCTTTTTCTAGGCCTGTAAGCAGGAGGAACTTGATTTGCCTCCTGGTTTTTGCTTGTGACTCACGGATTTGATTCCCTTGTCTTGCTCTCTCCACACACATCTGGGAGAGACGCCTTACTCCATGCCCCAAATCCCAACGGAGTTTCTTTGAGTGGAGTTTGTTTTTAGAAAACTAGGGCAGGTGTCCTGCTGCTGCCATACATGGCCTTCTAACCATTTTCATGCCTGGTGCGTTAATCGGTTCTCTCTCTCTCTTTCCCCCATTTCCCTCCATTTTTGCATGTTTTTACATGTTTCCATCTGTGTGTGCATGCATATGTGGTTGTCTGTGCACAGGGATGCACATGTATCTAGAGGCCCAAGACTGTCAGGAATCATACTCTTTCACCTTATTCACTGAGGCAGGGACTCTCAATCAAACCCAGAGCTTTCTGATACAGCTAATCTTGCTGGTCTGCTTGCTCTGGGGGATACTTGTCTGTGAGACTGGAATTACAGGTAGGCTGCCACACCTCCCCAGCATTCACATGGGTTCTGAGGATCTGAACTTTGGTTCTCAAGCGTCTGGCAAATGCTTTAACCATTTAACTATCTCCCCAGTCCCTTAGGGCCCTCTAAAGAAGCAATCTAAAGGAAGGGTGGGTAGGAAGGCAGACAGACAGATGAAGTTGGCTTAATCAGATTCTGGATGGTCCCATGGTGGAACTATAGGCCAGAAAGCTAGAGGTGCTTAGTCTAAGAAGCTAGAAACCTCAGAAAAAGAAACCATTGAAACTCCTGAGATGCTGGTGTGAGTTCAAGTTCAAAGGTGATGAAGCTGGCCCACTGGTGATGGCAGCCACCAAGTCGAGGTTCACTCATTCATTGGCCAGCTAACTCCTACTTTTTAAAATTTTATCCCTACTTCCAGACTACTGCACAGTGCCATCCCCAGTCGGCTTGGGATTTTGACCCTCCAGTTGCTCGATTATTTGCCAGATGCCTTTGCAAACACCCACATGGCCCCAATGAAAAAACTACCTAATACTGCCCAGAAAGTATTTTCCTTATTCATAGAAACCTGCTTAAAATGTATTTTTTATTTCATGGGTATGCACATTTTGTCTACATGTATGTATGTATGTATGTATGTATGTATGTGGGTGGGTATTTTGTGCAGTGCCTAAAGAAGCCAGAAGAGGACATTTGGTCACCTGGAGCTGGATTTATAGTTGGATGTGAGCTTCCTGATGTTCATCCTGGGAACGGAGTCTGGGTGCTGTGCAAGGTCAGTCCTATGCCTGCTCTTTGGTTGCCAGTTCAGTCTCTGTGAGCCCCTATGGGCCCAGGTTAGTTGATTTTGTGGGTTTTCTTGTAGTGTCTTTGATCCCTCTGGCTCCTATAGTCCTTCCTTCCCCTATTCCAGAGGTTCCCCAAGCTCTGCCTAATGTTTCTCTGTGGTCTCTGCATCAGTTTCCATCAGTTGCTGGGTGAAGCCTCTCCAATGACAGTTATGCTAGACTCCTGTCACATACATTTGTTTTAATGTACTTTATTCATTTAAAAGATGGATCTAAAATGAGCCAAATGATTTTTCTAAATATGAAAATCTATGGCACAGTAACTAGTCTCAGAGTATGCATATTCGAGTTAGAAAAAGTAAACAATGCATTAATGAATACTTCCTTTCATTTTCAAATTTTGTAAAAAACTAAATTAGATGGATAGAGTGTTAGGTACTTACAATTAGAAAAGTCATTTACTGCAGTTGTCACTATATGGGTGCTAGGAATCAAACCTGGGACCTCTGGAAGAGCAGTCAGTTCTCTTAACTGCTGAACCATCTCTTCAGCCCCAAAACATGATATATTATTACATCAACAGATGCCCTTCCACAACATATGACCTAATTTTAAAAAATCCTAGTTTTAACTTCAATAGCCTACTCTTGCCTCTTCATTTCCATGTTCATCTTCTATCTCTGTAGAGCATAGTATACAGAAAGAACTGGGTGGATATAGTCCACTCCAGCCTAATGCTTGGGCAGTTCTGCCTCCCTGTTCTTATTACAGAATACTGCAATGATCTTTCTAAACCATTATTTTCTTTTCTACATTTCTTTTTTAAAAAATTCTCCTTCTTTGCCTTTAGCAGATAATCCAACAGAGATCTAAAAATTCCCTTTTTAACATATTTTTACTCTGCTGTTGAATTGTTCTCAGGCCAATGACTTAACTTCTGCACATCTGTGTTCAACATACAAATTTGCTAAAGATGAATGGGGTTCAATTTAGCTTTCTTTCTCAACCTAGGAAAGCACCAAAAAGGGGGGCAATCCCGATTTAATTTTTTTTAACACAGCTTCATTATTTTGATATGAATTCCCTAGACATCAGACTCAGACATATTCAAATCTAAGGGCAAATGCACTCCAAAGATAAATATAAATTACTTTGCAATTACTCAACTTCTTCCTCTTTTAATACAGACAATTGCGTTGACATATTTTACACAGTGAAAAGGGATACAAATTTTGGCTAGCAATTAACTTTTTATATAACTATGAGATATTGTAGCCCAAAGAGATAGGATATAGACTTATTAATAATTCTTTTTAAATGTTACATTTAAAATTGGGTCATAATTAGTGATTCCTGAAAAAAAATCCCCAGCTAATTTTAATGCCCTAGCTTAAATAATGCTTGAACACAATGGCTACATCTTGAAAATTTGACAACCAAATTGATACTAATTAAAGCAACTTGAGCAATTTTCCTAGCGCGCTAAAACAAAAATGGAATCTGAAGCTCAGAAACCAATTAGTGTCTGTCATAAAATCAGGTGATTAGGAGATTTTAAAAGCACACATGTAATGCAGCACAGAGCCGAAGTTCTTCAGGGCCTTAAATAGGAGCCTGTTTATAGAACTGAAGCTGGTGGGAGCTTTGTTCTGAGTGCTACTGGGAGCAGAGACCCGGGTGGGTCAGGAGGAGAAACTGACCTAGTTACAGGGTTGTGTCACGGGGTAGCAAGCCAGAGTTCATGTGGCAAATTCACCAATTCAGATTGACACTGAATCTGTTCCAGTGGGCCTGGGTAGAAAAAAATAGGAGATTGAGAAAGGCCAGAAGTTTGGGGTTTCAGAAGCAGAAGCCTAATAAAAGCATGAGTTTGTGGAGCACTGGATTCAGCCCCTCAGGAACAAGCTGTTAGCATCCCCTACCACATGCCTTTGTTTCTCTGTTCCTATCCCCATAGGGAGCTTGAATTCTGAGTAATGAACTGAGGCAGAAATCCTATAAACATGGTCTGGGATGATATGGAGGGATAAGAAGCCATGTGAAAAGCCAGGAGTCTTAGTTCCTGTCCCCCCAAAAAAGCAACTCAGGGGGATAAGGGTTTCTTGGTCAAGTTATAGTCCATCACAGTGGGAAAGTCAAGCCAGCAGGAGCATGAGGCAGCTCGTTACATTGCTTGACTGTCAAGAAGGAGAGAGTGATGAATGCCTCTTAGTGCTCAGCTCGATTTCTCCATCGTACACAGCCCATGATCCTCTGCCAGGGGAATAGTACTGCCAACAATCATGATGGATCTTGGAGCATCAATTAACGTAATCAAGATAATCCTACACCATCATGCCCAGGGGGCCATCTCCCTGGTGATTCTAGATTCTCTTAAGTTGACAATTAACCTAACCATCTCCCCAGGCATACAAAACTTAGCCTTAGAGCAGAAAAAAATTAATATCATGTTGAAACAGCTCTGGTTTCAACTGGTAAAACACTTCCAGCTTAGGGAGAAAGACAAAAACCAGTGTTGGCAAGATGGTCAGAAACAAGAAAGCTGAATGTTTCTCACATAGACCAAGGAAAGTGGATGCCGGTAAGCAGCTTGGTCCTCAAGAAGTTACCCGTGACTTAGGGAGAATGGAGAATACCCCAAATGGAGTATTCTCTGCACCTTAATGATCAGACCCAGGGAGAATGCCAAGACGTGCCCCTTTAGGATACTTAATGTGTTGATTTTTTGAATCCAATTATGAAAGCTATTTCATAAGAGCTACATTTACTAAGCACTTAATTTGGGTCAAACATTTTCTCATAGATTATGTATAATACTCTCATAGCTATAGAAGGTAGTAATATACAAGAACTATACATATTTCTGTTTTACAATAAGGAAACCAGCACTTAAGAGTAGTAAAATGTTCATACACACTTGCTACCAAACTCTACTTTATATGATGGACGGCAAATCTTAGTTATCTACTTGGCCACATCTGGAATTCACTAAAACCTACACAGCTGGGCACACCTGTCAGGACTTTTCTTTTGGCTGGATTATTTGTGGTGGGAGACCCACCCTCAATCTGGATCATTTGAGGTCAAAAGAAACATACTAAATCTGGCTCACACACTCCGGAGAAAGGTAAAAGGATGTGGAAGAAGGAAGCTTGTGCTTTCTGTCTGCCTTCACTCTCACTGCAACTTCACCTATCCTGAGCCATTCCTTCACTGGCGATAAACCATACCTCTTCAGGATACCAAGGTGGATTGAAAACTGCCATCTCTCTAGGATAGTGGTTCTCAGTTGAGGGTTGACTCCCCTTTGGGGGTGTTAAATGACCCTTTAACTGGGGTCACATATCAGATATTTACGTTACAATTCATAACAGTAGCAAAATTCCATTTATAAAGTATCAATGAAAATAACTTTGTGGTTGGGTGGTCACAACATGACCCTGTATTAAAGGGTTGCAGCATTAGAAAGGTTGAGAACCACTGCTCTAGGACCTCCCTGGGACTTTAGCACTAGACGGGCAATACTGAAAAATCCAGTCTCCTGGATTGAATAACTATTGGGTCCTTGGCCTTTCCGTCAGGAGAGAGTCATGTTTGGACTACCACAGCCTGTAAGCCACTCTAACAAATCCCATTTTAATATATAGTTATATGTTCTTCCTATCAATCCTGTTCCTTATAGAGCTCTAATACACACAGGGTCTAGGGATTTAAACGTATGTCCTCATACTAGCAAGACAGGCTCTTTATCCCCTGAGCTACCTCCCCAGCCCATCTTGGTTTCTCCATGTCTGCCCTTTTTACCTTCCAGGTTGGCATATATATTTCCATAAAGGTTATGTGTGTGTGTATCCATATATATAACAGCCAGAGGGTATCTCAGGAGCCATCCTCAGGAATAAAACCCACCTTCTTTGAGACAGGGTCTCTTTTAGCCTGGAGTTTATCAATTAGGGCAGACTGGCTGATTAAAGCCCCCAAAGAGTCTCTGTCTCTGCCTTATTGGTATTGGGACTACAATCAAATGCTTTTAAACAAAACAAAACTTAGATTCTGGGAGTCAAACTCTGGTCCTCTTGCTTGAAAGGCAAACACTTCACCACCAATGAAGCCATCCTCTCAGTCCCAGTTTTCCTAGTTCTTAAGCTATACCTTCCTGGAATAGAATGTGTGGTTTGAATCTTCTAGTGTTCAAATTCCAATTTATATTTTCTCTGAGCATTTGGATTATACCCAAAGGTTGTCATGGTGTTCCCTCCAAGTTACTTGCAAGCACTTGGCCCTGACACATTGGGCGGAAGCTAACAAATGAGGCAATGGGATTAACTAGGCTGATGGAAACCTATATGAAAATTACCAAAGACCTCATAAGACAGTGGCAAGCACCCTTACCTGCTGAGCCATCG
>JADRCH010000036.1:4271309-4365014 GCA_019843965.1 Rhynchomys soricoides | reverse complement strand
CTGCTGAGCCATCGAAGACCTCATAAGTCAGTGGCAAGCACCCTTACTGAGCCTTCTCAGTAGCCCATGTCTAGAGAATTTTTTGTTTTTGTTTTTTTGTTTCAAGACAGGGTCTTCTGTGTAGCCCTGGCTGTCCTGGAACTCACTATGTAGACTAGGCTGGCCTCAAACTTACAGACATCTGCCTGCTCCTGCCTCCCAAGTGCTGGGATTAAAGACATGAACCAACACCATCCAGCTATGTCTAGAGTTTTTAATTATGCCAAATGGCCATTTTCCCCTCAAGTCCATCTTATAGGCAATACTGATAGTACATGGTGAAAACACTCATCGTAAATCACTTCTAGTCAAATGAAGGCACACCTAACAGAGAGGATATTCCAGGGGTCATCTCCTGGTAGGTGAGGGAAAATGCCTCACCTATGCTTGGAAAAGGTTTATTCTATGCTACATACCAAGCAAGTACATATTGTTCCCCTAGTGTTCTTTGTAGATGGAGAATGGACCTAGAAACAGCCAGACATTGGATTCTGATGCAAATGATTTGTTGATGTGTTCTTGGGAGAAAGCTTTCAGGATGGGACACAGCAAGCAGGTAAACAGCAGGCAGGATAGCACCATGGAAAAAGGTGAAACAAAGAAATATCTAAAAGCTAAAGTCTAGCCATAGCCTAACCTGACAGGAAGCTCTTAAGCATGCCTGAGCCTTGGAATTATCCTCCTAGATGAAAGGGGCTTTGTACCCACCTATCTGTGAGCCATGAGCTGTGGATCACCATGGGGTATAAATCAGTGATAGGATACTTTGCCCAGGTATTTCTGGGTGAGGCAGCTAACATCCAAATGTAATTCCATGAGTTGAATGCAGCTATGAGACAACATGGACCACTCTGTGGTAGCTTGGGATTAAATACATTTTCTTCTACCACTCATTCTGCAAGTATCTTTTTCCTGACAACATTCTCTATGGTCTAGGTTTATCTGATAGCATATCTCAGGTCTCCAATACTCAGAAAGCTTAGGCCCTCCAAGGTTGTGATTACCAAATTGTTAAAACTGGGCATAGAAATAAGAACTATCCCAGTAGGTTCCCTGAATACAATTCCATTTTTTCACGACCCTGTATGTATGAGCATCACCTCTTCATGATGACCAAGATCAATGACCCCTGCCATTGTGCTCATTAGTTGATTTCTCTTTTAATCTGACAGCTGCTATAGAGGGAGAAGATGTTCAAGCAACTATAGTCTTAAGTTTAGAAAATATCTACTTTCCTTTGTAAAAAGAACCCCTCCCCCCAGAAGTCTAGGCCTTTCAACCCACGGACTCTAAAAACTACAAAACTGGAATACTTTCTCCAAGTGATTCATGTGGGGAGTGATGGTTAATAGTATCAAGTTGACAGGATCTAGAAATACCTAAGAGACAAGACTCATGGAACATCTATGAAGGGTTATCTAGATTAGGCTAATAGAGGTGAGAAGTCCACCATCTTAACTATGGGCAACACCCTCCCTAACCCTCCCACAAGCTGGGGCCTAGACTGAATGAAAAGGAGAAAGTGAGCTAAGCACCAGCTTTATTGGTCAGTGCTTCCTAACTGTGTATATGATGTAACCAGCTGCTTCCAGTTTTTGTCACCTTGCCTTCTTACCATGATGGAAAGTATCCTCAAACTGTGAGCCAAAATCAACCCTCCCTTCCTTAAGTTTCTTTGTCAGGTATTTTGACACCACAACAAGACAACTAACAAACAAGGTTATGCTATGTAGGCACACTGCTATTTCCATCTGTTGTCACCAAACTTAGTATTCTAGTTTCAGGGGACAAATGCCATCCATTAATCACAACCTGAAGATGTATACAACATGCTAAAGAATAATTGTTTTCTCTCCTGGAAGTCATCTATAAGCCGCCAGGGTAAGGCTTCCAGTAGTCATGCCACTTCACGCTTAGGTTGACAACCTCTTGGGTTTGCTGGTGGTAGGTTGTGTAATAGGACCACTGGTTTTCATAGTCCTAAGAAAATTGTCTCATCTCCTCTGAAGTGAGTCTTTTGATCTAGGGAGATGTGATATGAGATCTCATGTTACTAAATCACAAATTCTATGCACCCACAGAGGGTATAGCTGCCCAAGGCCCTGTGAGAAATAAAGATTCACCATACCCACAGCAGCCACACTGAGAAAGGATCTTTGATCTGAGGTGAAAGATTTTGGGGAATGGGAAGATGTCAAAGGACAGAAAAATTTCAGTTATACAGGAGGAAAATTCTAGAAATATGTGTGTCATGTTAACTATAGTTATACTACATTATAGTATACTACATTCTTCTAAATTATACAATAGACTGTATGTGTTGTCCACAAATAAATAAGTGTATAGGTAATGAATTATAAATTAGCTTGATTAAGCTATTCATCCACATCTGTCAAAACATAAATCCACAAAAATTTTACTCATCCACAGGGTGTGGTGGTGCATGCCTGTAATCCCAACATCAGTTTCCCAATTCCAGGCCAATCTAGTCAACGTAGTGAGTTCCAGGCCAGCCAGGACTACATTGTCTCTGTCTCCAAACATTTTTTTGCTTGTCAATTAATAGTACAAATAAAGAAAAACATAGAAGTTAATGCAGATAGCCAACTTGCCACAAAGTAATTCATGGGCTTATTCAGGTAGCATCAAGACCCTTTTAGCCATCTAAGGATGGTCTGAATGTAGTGGTACATGCTTGTAATTTCAGCACTTTGGAGGTGAGACAGAGAACAAGTTCCAGGATAATAAAAGCTACACAACAAGACTCCCTTCTGAAGGAGAAAAGTCACTCACACATTGTTAAGCTTTCAAATCCTTGCCACTCTGAACAGTCACAACAGAACCACCCATACTGCTTGACCCTGCTCAGATCAGCAACCCCTCTGACCTAGAAGTGTCTTAACAGACGTCACAATTGTTATAGATGAAGAATTTAAATGTATCTGGTTCTTCAAGGTCAGTTAAAACACTATCAGTGACTTTATTTCTCTTTCTACTTCAATTAGTTCAATCTTTGAATGATGTTTGCTAGGGGAACAAGAGTTACATAATCTTATCTTCTTCAAGCATTCCCTAGCCATTCTAAAATGGAGAAAGTGAAATTTCAGCTCTGTTAATTCAATAAACTATAGACTTTTTTTAAAAAAAAATGGGAGAAGGGACACTTGTGATCCAATCTCCCCCATACTCCTGAAGATCCCTTCTGACTGTGTGGCTTCTCTTAGTTACATTCCCCTCCTTCTACAGAGGTCCTGGCACATGTAGCCAACTTTGGTTCTCTATATCCTAAGCATTTGACTTTTCTTAGTAAAATAATTACTGCGTGGCTTTATTCAATTACATATTTCAAAGAATCACTTACATGTGATGAACTCTATCCCTTTATGGATAGTCTCTTTACCATAACTCATTTTGATATGTTTAAAGTAAATGACTGACTGCCATTACCATTGATGGGTCTAAATTTAGAGAACAAGAAAATTTATGGTCTCTTTAGAGGTTTCAGACTCAGACAATATTGTTGCTCTTTAGAGACAAAAAATTTCTCAAGGATAATTTGTATTTTTCGAAGTCACTTTCTTTTCACAGGATCACACACAAAAGGTGACAGACAAGTCAAGCTATTTTAACTACTACCATTAAATTTGACAGAGTTTCCCCCCCAAAAAATTAATTGTTCTCCTTAAAAATGTACAATCTGGGGCTAAAGAGATGGCTCTGGTGAAGAAACCTGGATGCTCTTCCAGAGGACTCAGGTTCAATCACCAGTACCATCATGGAAGTTCACAGCTGTTAACTCCAGTACCAGAGGATCTGATGACCTCTGATGGTCTCTTTAGGTACTGCATATATTGGGTTCATCATGCAGGTAAAATACCAATACATATACAAATATTTAAATTAATTTTAAGATGTATAATCTGTTCTGAATTTTTTATTTTCTAGACGTTTTATAACATTATAATTGAACACTATAAAGGTCTACCCAGGCCGGGCAGTGGTGGCGCACGCCTTTAATCCCAGCACTCAGGAGGCAGAGGCAGGCGGATTTCTGAGTTCGAGGCCAGCCTGGTCTACAGAGTGAGTTCCAGGACAGCCAGGGCTACACAGAGAAACCCTGTCTGGAGAAACTAAAAAAAAAAAAAAAAAAAAAAAAAGTCTACCCAGATCAAAATACTCTGGTATTCAAAAGTGATCTAAACTGGAGAGAAAATTACTTTGTTTTAAGTAATTAAGTCATGGACTTTATAACCTATCCATGGTTAAGGACTGAATGAAGAAACAGCTCAGGAAAACTGGAAGAACTAGAAAAAAACAATATTTTCAGGTAATTGTGAGTGAGCTAGTTTATCTGGAGGGCTTGGAAAAAGGCATGTAAGGGTGAAATCTGAAATGGAAATATGGAAGATTACAACTAAGCTGAGAGCTGACACATTAGATAAAGTTAAAAGGAAGACAGGATAGATTCTCACCAAGAAAATCAACGTAGAAAGGCAATGAATGAGAAAAATGTTAGTGGTGGTGAAGATGTTTTTTTAATTTTTAAAACTTGTTTATTTTTAAGTTCATATGCAATGGAATTTTGCCTGCGCATTTAGCCTGATGCAGCATTTCTATTGTTTATAAATTGTAGTCTAAGACATTTTGGGTTTTTTGTTGGTTGGTTGGTTGGTTGGTTGTTGTTTTTTTGAGAAAAGCTATCTCTGTATAGTGCTAGCTGTCCTGGAACTCACTCTATAAACAAGGCTGGTCTTGAATTCAGAGATCTGCCTGCCTGTGGCTGGATGAGTGCTGGGTTTTAAGGCATGTACTACCACCGCCTGGCCTGAGACATTTTACTGAAGAAATCTGAATCGATTTACTATAAAACAAAACAAAAATTGTTAACTATCTACCGGCTGAAAATCTTAGGGGGAGAATACTTGTGTTGCTATCATTCAGCGCACAGTTAACTGGAATACCAACAGTACACTGGCATATGTGGGCTACGGCTCAGGTGAACTGCAACAGAGTACCATATGACCATGCTGGACAAGGGAAAACAAGGAAGCCCAAGCAGGGTTGGTACTGGAGACATCTAAGAAAACAGGTAAGATGATGGGATTTGGAATCACATCATTCACCATAGCTTTTTTAGAAAGGCCACTATCTCTGATGGGGAGGGAAATATCTCAATAGGGATGATGATCAGTGAAAATAAATAGCATAGCTAGACTGATATATCTGATATATCTGCATATGGGTTCAAGGACAATGAGTTTCTGTGGCTAATGCTAACCTGGATGGATGCTGTAAGAAGAACATGAAAAGCTGAGAGCAACTGACAAGCAGTTAAAAGACAAGGGAAAGCCACAGGACCCCTGAGCAGCATATGAAGTGGCCCTGTTTCCAACTAAACTATTGGTGATTCTGTCCAAAAACTGTCCAACTTCCAAACAAGAAACCTATAATCTACTAAAATTGAGTCCCTTTGTGCACTGAATGTGACACTTGGAATATTTGAGTTGATATCCCCAGGAATCTTGAATTCTGAGATTCACTTAAAATATATGAGTCTGCCAAAGTAAGGAGACCATCCTTATTGAGAGCTACCACTTTCAACTGCTTTAAGAAAATAAAGCTTTCCTCTATAAGACAGTGTATGTTCAACTATTCCCCAGAAACAACAAGGTAAATACTTGAAGGAGGATTCCGATGAAGGTCAGAGCATAACCAGGGTGGTGACATGGGGACCCAATAAGAAGAAAAGAACATATACAGCTCAGCCAGCAGTGCTGGAAGAGCCAGAGCAGTCTGTACAAGACTGAATCTGCAGTTCCTCATCAAAGGAATGAGGACAGAAGATTGGAGATGTGTATTAAGATTTTTAAAAATCTTAATATATAGGATTAACATCCATAGCAAAGAGCTCAAGAGACTGTGAACTTGTTAAGCAGGTATCAGACAGAAGCATGAAAAAAGAAAAAAGTAAAGCAAAATGTCAGGATTCCTCTATGGCAAGTGAAAACAGCTCAAGAAAGATACACTGTGTAAGGCAACAACAAACAAATTAAAACTTACTGCATGATTATGTGCCATGGAGGATTGGAGGATTCGTGAGGGTAACCATAAGGGAAGTGCTGGCAAAAAAAAAAAATCAGGCTTTGGGGGGATGCTTTACATTGGTTCCTTTGTAGTAAGAGTCACTGATGGGAAACACTACAATACTGTCTCA
The DNA here is from genome assembly GCA_019843965.1 of Rhynchomys soricoides. NCBI lineage: Eukaryota > Metazoa > Chordata > Mammalia > Rodentia > Muridae > Rhynchomys > Rhynchomys soricoides. The sequence continues at coordinate 4,358,761 of JADRCH010000036.1, read as the reverse complement.
GAGCAATGAAGATGAGTCTTAACTGTAACACCCATGTGTACAAGTACTAAACTGAATAAAAGCTCAGATTGACAAAAAAGATTCTGACCCAAACCAGTTAGGGAAATGTCAATGTAAAGGGCTGGAAAATAATTTTCCAGGCAAATGGTCCCAAGAAACAGGCAGGAGTAGCCATTCTAATATCAGATAAAATTGACTTTCAACCAAAAGTCATCAAAAAAGATAAGGAAGGACTCTTCATACTCATCTCAAAGGAAAAATCTACCAAGAAGAACGCTCAATTCTGAACATCTATGATCCAAATGCAAGGGCACCCACATTCATAAAAGAAACTTTGCTAAAGCTCAAAGCACATATTGCACCTCACACAATAATAGTGGGAGACTTCAATCAGGTAGATCAATGGAATAGAATTGAAGACCCAGAAATGAACCCACACACCTATAGTCACTTGATCTTTGACAAAAGAGCTAAAATCATCCAGTGGAAAAAAGACAGCATCTTCAACAAATGGTGCTGGTTCAACTGGCAGTCTACATGTAGAAGATTGTGAATTGATCCATTCCTATCTCCCTGTACGAAGCTCAAGTCCAAGTGGATCAAGGACCTCCACATAAAACCAGATACACTGAATCTAATAGAAAAGAAAGTGGGGGAAAGTTCCTGAACAGAACACCAATGGCTTATGCTCTAAGATCAAGAATCGACAACAAGACCTCATAAAATTGCAAAGCTTCTGTAAGGCAAAGGACACTGTCAATAGGACAAAACAGCAACCAACAGATTGGGAAAAGATCTTTACCAATCCTACATCTGGCAGAAGACTAATATCCAACATATACAAAGAACTCAAGAAGTTTAGACTCCAAAGAACCAAATAACCCTATTAAAAAATGGGGAAGTGAGCTAAACAGAGAATTCTCAACCGAGGAAACTCGAAGGGCTGAAAAGCACCTAAAGAAATGTTCAACATCCTTAGTCATCAGGGAAATGCAAATCAAAACAACCCTGAGATTCCACCTCACACCAGTCAGAATGGCTAAGATCAAAAACTCAGGTGATCACAGATGCTGGCAAGGATGTGGAGAAAGAAGAATCCTCCATTGCTGGTGGGATTGCAAACTGGTACAACCACTCTGGAAATCAGTTTGGCAGACCCTCAGAAAATTGGACATAATACTACCTGAGGACCCAGCTATACCACTCCTGGGCATATACCCAGAAGATGCTCCAATATGTAATAAGGACACATGCTCCACTATGTTCATAGCAGCCATATTTATAATAGCCCTGGAAACAACCCAGATGTCCCTCCACAGAGGAATGGATACAGAAAATGTGGTACATTTACACAATGGAATACTACTCAGCTATTAAAAACAATGACTTCATGAAATTCACAGGCAAATGAATAGAACTTGAAAATATCATCCTGACTGAGGTAACTCAGTCACAAAAGAACAAACATGGTATGTACTCACTGATAAGCAGATAATAGCCCAAAAGTTCAGAACACCCATGCTTTAATTCACAGCAACTGTTGGACTGAGCGTGGGGTCCCAGGTGGAGGAGTTGGAGAAGGGACTGAAGTAGCTGAGGGAGTTTGCAACTCCATGGGGAGGGATCAACAATGTCAACTGGTCAAGCCCCCAGTGCTCCCAGAGACTGGACCACCAACCAAATAATACACATGGAGGGACCCATGGTACTGGCCACATATGTGACAGAGGAGGGCCTTGTTGGCCATCAGTGGGAGAAGAGGCCCTTGGGCCTGAGGGTGTTAGATGCCCCAGTATAGGGGAATGCCAGGGAGGGAAGACGGGAGTGGGTGGGTGGGTGGGGGAATATCCTAATAGATAGATGGGGATGGGATAGGGGGTTCCAAAGGGGAGACCTGGAAAGGGGAAAACATTTGAAATGTAAATAAACTATCAAAAAAGAGGCAGAAGTAAAAAACAAACAAGCAAAAACCAAATACAACATGGATAGTACCTCAGGCATGACAGCTGAGGTTAATCTCTGGCTTCTTACATGCACACACAGAGAACCAAGATAGAAATATTGTTTGAGTTTACAACACATGGAAAGATGAAAGGCACAGAAACACTAGACCTGCAGATTGGAGGTAAGAACTGGGAGTAACCTGCCATGAAGCTCTGTGTAATACATACAGCAATGCAGCACTTCATGGACAAAAACATGGATGAACTAACATACAGTAAGCAACTCAAAAATTAAAAAGAATAAGCAAAAAGTAGAGACAAGATTGAATTTCAGAAAACAATTTAATAGGCAGTAAAATGACAACAAAATTATGAAACAATGAATTAGATGGCAAACAAAAAAGAAAGATGCTGGACTTAAATCAGGGACTGGTAAACATTATTGTAGACTGTCTAAAGATATTAAACAAAGAGATTTTAGATTTTGTATAAAATCAGACCTATTAAGAATAGAAAATGATGTAGCTACTGCAGAAAACAGTTTGGTGGCTCCTCAGAAAGTTAAAAACAGACTTTCTATGTGACATAACTAATCCACTCTTGAGTGTACTTTCCCAAGAGAATTGAAAATGCATATTGAACCAGGTGTAGTAGTGCATATATGTAATCCCAGTTCTAGATATAGGCAGAGTAATTCTAGGCCAGCCTGTCCTACATCATGAGTTCTAGAACAACCAGGGCTACATAGAGAGATCCTGTCTCAAAACAACAAAAACCATGTTTGTGGCTGTTTGAATGAAAATGACCCCACAATCTCTTGTATTTGAACGCTTGATACCTAGTTGGTGGAATTGTTTGGGAAGGATAAGGAGGTGTGGCCTTATTGGAGGAGATCTATCACTGCAGGCAGTGGGCCCGGAGGTTTAAAAAGCCCATGCTATTTCCTATTAGGTCTCTCTGCCTTGGGCTTGTGGATTAAGACATAAGTTCTAAGCTACTTCTCCAGCACTATAACTGCCTGCCTGCTCCATGCTCTCTGCCATAAGGCTGACTCTAAACTTCTGTAACTGTAAGCCACCAATAAACTCTTTTTTCTATAAGTTGCTTTGGCTATAGTGTCATATCATAGCAATAGAAAAGTAACTAAGACAATGTTTATATAAAAAGTTGTACACAGACCACACTAGCAGCATTATTTATAATAACCAGAAAAGGAAAACAACACAAATATTTATCAACTGATGAATTTCAAAGTAAAATGTCACATCTATCCATGCAACAGACTATTATTCAGCCATAAAAGGAATAAAATAATATAGGCTATAGTGTGCACATAAAAGCATGATAAACATAATAAACTACATATTGTATGTTACACTTATGTCAAATAAACAGAATATTCAAATCCATGGAAAGAAGAAATAGATGAACAGCTATGGGGAGTTAAAGAAAAAGGAAAATAATATTGACTACTAAAAGGAAATGTTCTGGGGTTAAAAAGGAAGGGATATAGACCAGTTTTATAGGATTGTTAATGGTCTAAAAGTCACTAAACTTACATGGTTACAATGGCAAACTTTATATCATGTTAATAGTATCTCAATTTAAGAAACCATATCTTCGTAAATCTAGAAGTAACCCTGATAAAAGACATTCAATATAAATAAACAGAAAACTACAAAATGCTCTAGGGAAATTAAAGAAGTAAATAAGTGGATAGGCACTCAATACTGCAAAATGTCAATTCTGCCAGAAGCAGTTTTTTCTATTTTTAGACTTTATGTGTAAGTGTGTGTGTGTGTGTGTGTGTGTGTGTGTTACATGTGCTCACATATGTACCAAGACTTGTAGAGGCTAGAAGAATGTATTGTATTCCCTGGAACTGAAGTTATAAGTGGCTCTGAGCTGCTGATGTGTGTGTTAGGAACTGAACACATCGCCTCTAGAAGAGCAGTAAGCTCCCTTGGAAAATTAGCCATCACTCTGCCCCTCACACCATTAAGTAGTTTCTTGATTCAATACAACCCCAATTGAGGACAGCAGGTTTTTGTGGAAATTTATTAAGAAATTCTAAAATTTGTATGAAAAATGCAAATGACCTATCATAGTCTAGAAATTGCAGAAAGACTTACTACATCAGATATCAAGACTTACCACAAGGCCACAATATTTCACATTGGGTAAATATTAGTGCAATGAGAAATAGCCTAGTATAACAGAAAACAGTTCCAAATAGGCCAACTCATAACAGTAACCTGTGATGCAATTAAAGTACCATGGCAATCGGAAGTGATTAGGTATTAGTACCATGGCAATCTGAAGTGATTAGGTATTTTTCTTTTTAACAAACAGAGCTATCACTATACTGATATTAATGCACTGACAAGAAGAGGGTCCTCATGACCTGAGAGCCTCTCAACACCAGTGTTGCAACACTATTCTTGGGGGATAAATTTCTATCACACCAACTCTGAAAGACATTCAAATTACAGCCACTATTTCATAAAATTACAAAATTACTTCAGTTAGACATCATGTGTAAACATGGTGGAAGTGATATTTTAGAAGAGCTCATAAATCTTTTCTCTAATGGGCCACATTCAAATGACATTCAGCCATATGGTCTTGGACTGTTAGCACATTAAGCAACCACACACAGCTCATAAATGAATGGGAATTGCTAAGCTCCCATACAAATTTATTTACAAAAGAAGCAGCAAGCCACATAGTTCCTACACTTCTGACTTATTCAATAGAATAAGCACGCATCAAGTCCTTCAATAGGATTTCACCAAAAGCATGAGCCGTAAAAGTCTGCTAATCTGAAATTTTGTAATTTGTCAAAAGTTACCATTAAGCAGTTTGGTTCCCAGCACCCACATCGGGTGGTTCATAACCATTTGTAAATCCAGCTCCAGGGGATCCCATACCTCACCTCTGTGCCACCTGCCTCTGAGTATACATATCCATGTGCAGACACATATACCTATACATAATTAAAAATAGTAAAAATAAATCTTTTAAAAGACATCAAGAGAAGAAAACAGTCTAGTAAAGAATATTTGCTATATACATGTAAATACATACATATCTTGTATGATGCAAATATATCTAATAAATAAGCTCACATTGAAAAATGCCTACAAATCAATAAAAAGATGAACAAAACAACAATTAGCCAAAAGAGAGGATGTTTTACAAAGAAAAAGTTAAAATAAGCAAAAGTACATGGACACTCATGACTAGGCAGTAGGAAGCATGAAGTGGTAGCCAATCCAAGGACCACCTTACAGGTGAGGCCCTGAATTACTACTGCTATTAGCACCCTTCTAAAAGACTCCCAAGGGAGCAGGGTCACCCTACTGCCACTGCTGCCAGATTCCTGAGTCATTGTCTCATAGTTGAAAGGAGAACAGCAGATGGACAAACACGTGTTTACTGAGAAGTAAAGCAACAGCTGATGAAGGACAGGAAAGATGTGTTGGCAAGTAGCAGTTTGGATTGTTGTTTTAATATCCTGGGAAACAGGCCAATTGGCCCTTCCCATATGTAAATTAGCTATTGAATTGTGATGCATATGGTTAGATAATTTAAATGTACACGGGAGATTCTGATTGTTTGGTGGGTCAGAATGAAAGACTGTAGACTCTGTAGGAAAAAGATTCTCCAAAAACTCTAAGGTGTTGAGTGGAGAAAAACCAGGAAGTAAAAAACACAAAGGCTGGTGGTTAGCAGGCATTTTGATGAGTTGGGGCTCACTGGTTGTCAGAGTTCACACTTCAGTGTTCTAGGATTGATTATGGTTTTTATACTAGGATTTGATCATCTGTTTTCCTTGGGCCTATAACCCCATTTAACTGCTTATAGGATGGGGCTGCCTTGTTCATATCACTGCATAAGAACATGGATAACAAGTGCTGCATGTGAAGGAGAGAAACCTTCAATAGGCATTGGATATGCCTTGACCTCAGACTTCTCCAGAAATATAAGCAGTATATTGCTTCATTTCTAAATCACCCAAGGTTTCCTTACAGCAGTGGCTAAGATTTGTACTCCCCTTGGTTCAATTATATATATATATATATACTTAGATATAGATGTTTTGCCTGCATATATGTCTGTGAATCACATGCATGCCTGGTACCCAAAGAGGCTAAAAGAAGGTGTTAGATTCCCTGGACTGGCATTACAGAGGGTTGTAAACTGCCATGGGGTGCTAGAAAACAAATCAGAATCTTTTGGAAGAATAGCCTGTGCTCTTAGCCATCTCTTCGGGTCCTTGGTTCAATTCTTATCAACTTGAGTATTATGTTTTATAGAGATCATTTTTATCTGGACTTTAAAAACTGTGAGTTTAAAGCATGGGTGTGGTGGCTTACATATTTAATCCCTGCACCCTGGAGGCAAAGGCAATCAGATCTCTATGAATTCCAGGACAGCCAGGGCCACATAGTGAGACCTTATCGCAAAAACAAAAAATCATGAGCTTACATTTAATATCCATTTTGGACATTTTATAATCTATAATTAAGGCTGATTTTTTGTCCTGACTCTATCTTCCTCTCTCTTGGACAAATTCTACTCTTTCTGGCATTTTTTGGCCTCTTTAAAGAATCATCTTTTAGCTTTATACAAACTTACTCTACCATTTCATCCTTTTCAACACTTTTTAAAATAACATCTTTTCTCTCAGTTATATTTTAACTTTGTTTTTTATTAGCTTCTTGAGCTATATTCATAGTTCATTTATATTTGTATTTATTTTATGATATATCCATACCTGGATCTAAACCTCTTCTGAACATACACATGCACACATACATGTGCACCACAGTGCATGAGTGTAAGTCAGAGGGTAACCTGAAGGAGTTGGTTCTCTCCTGATACAGCATGTGAGTCAGAGGATCCACCTCAGGTTGTGAGGCTTGGCAGCAAGTGCCTTTGACAACTGAGCCATCTTGCTGGCCCTCTATTTAGATTTATATATGAACCCTGTGATTTATGACTATGTGCCACTGGACAGATTATTTAGCCCAGAGCTCTGTGTTTCAGCTCCTCATCTGTGAAAAGATTATTGTGAAAATAAAGTCAGTTCACTTAGATCACTTAGCAACATGCTAATTGTACAAGTATATGCTGTAGTGTTTGTGTGTTATCATTTCTTAACAGTCAACAGTTTGCACATTTCTCTTTTTTATAACTTATTTATTTTTAATTTATAATGTGGATTGGTATTTTGCCTGTATGTATGTCTGTGTGAGGGTGTCAGATCCCCCGAAACAGGAGTTAGAGACAGTTTTGAGCTGCCAGTGGTTGCTGGGAATAGAACTCTGGTCCTCTGGAAGCACAGCCAGTGCTCTTAACTGCTGAGAGACATCTCTCCAGCCCCATGCACATTTCTTTTATCCTTGGTTTTAGAGGAGGTTATGAGATGAGGTCTCACTCTGTAACCCATGTGGCCTCAAAAGAATCAAATCTTCATGTCTTAGGTTCCTGGAGAGCTGGAATTTGAGGTACCATGTCTGGCGATAAAACTTTAGCTGTTTGTTTGTTTATTGGTTATGTCGCTTTATCACTATTATTGTGATAAAATGCCATGATGAAGGCAACTTATAGTAAGAGTTTTTTTCAGCATATGGTTCCAGGGTATTAGTAGTCTGCCATGACAGGAAAGCATTACACCAAGCAATAGGCTTGGCAACTGGAGCAGAAGTTGAAGACTCACATCTGAACCGTAAGCATGAAGCGGAGTGCACCAGCTTGGAATGGTACAAAGCTCTGAAACCTCAATCCCCCAAACACACACTGTACACACACTTTCTCTAGCAAGATCACACCTCTAAGACCTAAGCCAACTAGGGACAAAGTACAAATACAAGAGCTCTTGGGGGGCATTCTCATTCAAATCACTACAGTGTTGTTATGAGACAGAGTCTCACTCTGTAGCCTACGCTGACATAAAACCCACTGTATTGCCTAGGTTTGGCTCAGACTATAGGTAATCTTCTTGCCTTGGCTTCCCAGGGACTGAGATTAAAGGCATGAGCACCATACTCTGTTTTTTATTATTTCCAAATTTTATTGCAATGTAATCAAAGACTGTAACCTAAATGATCTTTTATCTGGAACTTTATTAACATCTTCCTTGTGTTTTAGCAAACTGGTTAATGTTTCATATGTGTTTGAAGAGACTAGACATTCACTGTTTAATGTGGACAAAGTCCTTTACTCAAGCAAGCTGCTTTGTTGTGCTGTTCAAATTCTGTCTACTCCAACAGTTCTCCTACCCGAGCTGTCAGTTTCTGAGGTACATGTTGGTTTTCCAACAGTTACCAAGGGTTTTGTTCTTACATTTCTGTAAATTTTTACTGTATACAATCTGTGATAAAGATGATTTTGATGATATAGTATGTGATTTATAAAGGTTCACTGCTAGCAAAATTTCTCATGAAATTTATTTTCATCAGTAGGAATGACAAATTTTTTCTTTCATTCATTTTATTTGTTTAGTCACACTGTTACCTTGTTTCTTTTCTTTGAGTGGTAACTACATGGTATTTCATTGTATGTTAGTTAGTTGAAATAGCCTCAAACAACTCCTTTTAAAAATTATTTTCTCTTATGTTTATGAGTGTTTTGCCTGCCTATGTGTATTTACAGTATGTGCATGGTGGTGTCCATAGAGGTCAGGAGAGGGTGTTAGGTCTCCTGGAACTGAAGTTACAGATAGCTGTGAGCCATCATGTAGTTGCTGGGAACCAAACTCCAGTCAATTGAAAGAGCAACACGTGTTCTTAAGCCATGGAGCCATCTTTCTCCGTTATAGACTCTTTATAATATTATTTATATTCTAAATAACATAGCTAGATATGTTGCTATTCTTTCTACCAACTTTTTTTTCCTTTTTATTGAAGATATTTCATCCATTGTCACTGAGTGACAGATCAACTTTCTTTTGCCACTTTATGTTGTGTATTTACCATACTTTCAGAATTTATATATGTTCATCATGGCTTTATCCTGACACTCTTATGTTGCAGTCCTCTAGAATAGGAATTGATCTGTTCCCTCCTTTTGTAAATAAAGTTTTATTAGAACACAGGCATGCCATTCAGGTACTAATTTATCTACGACTGCTTTCACAGTTGTGACGAACGACCATATGGATCATAAAACTGAAATAATTACTGTTTGGCCTGTTCCTGAGGCAGATCTGTGAAACTCTAATCTAGATTTTAATTTTAATTACATTGTAGTTAGACAAGTACAAATTAACTAATTTTGCCACTCTTTATTGATTCTTGAATCTTGTCTTCAATCTTTCTTGGACTCATTTTGTTGAAGTTTATCATATAGTAATCATTTCAAAAGATTCTATTGTAGATACATATCTATTAATATTTTTACCACAAAAAGAACATTTCAGGGCCTGAAGATACAATTCAGCATTTAAGAATCATTGCTGTTGGGCTGGAGAGATGGCTCAGCGGTTAAGAGCACTAACTGCGCCTCCAAAGGTCCTGAGTTCAATTCCTAGCAACCACATGGTGGCTCACAACCATTTGTAATGGGATCTGATGCACTCTTCCCGTGTGTCTGAAAATAGCTGCAGTGTACTCATATAAATAAAAACTAAATAAATCTTTAAAAAAAATCATTGCTGTTATTCCAGAGACCCAAGTATGGTTCCTAGTACCCAGATCTGGCAACTCACAACTTCTTGGGTCTTAGACTCCAGGGAATCTGATGCTCTCTTCTGACCTATGTGAGCACCCATACATATGGTGTACCCTCCCACAGACATACAAATAAAAGGAACAAAATCAAAAAAGTTTTTGAGACAGAGTTGATGTAGCTCTGGCTACCCTAGAACTTACTATGTAGACTAGGTTGGCCTTGAACTCACAGAAATCTGCTTGCCTCTGCTTTTTGAGTGCTGGGACTAAAGGTGTGTACCACCATACCAAACAAAAATTAAACTTTTGACAGGCATAGTGGTACCTGCCTATAACTGAGCACTCAGGAAGATGAAGGAAGAGGATTGAGAGCTCAAAGTCAGCTTGGCTACATAGGAGACCCTGTCTCAAAAGAAGAGAAGGGTAAAAGTAAAAGAAAATCACTGTTTGCTTCCCAAATAGCACAGCCAGCATGAACGGTAACTGAAGGGACACACCTTCAGACACATGGTTTACTTACATACTTATGCTTTTCTTAAAATTATAAATTTATAAAATAATCTTACCCTTTTCTTCCATTTATCAACTCTTTATGTGCTGCATCTTCTATTTGTTGAGTTTGGAGTTTCCATAAATGTGTATTGTATTCTACTCTGTAGACGAGACTCTCTTTAGTTTGAAAGAGGTGAACTGGTGGGCAATGTGACAGGCTTGCTGAGAAACATGATGTTTGTTTGCAGAGGAACCTTCTCTCCTGGAGTCCCTTGTGATTGCTCTGTTCCTTGCCTTCCAGGATCTGTGAATGCACCTTAACTATGGGCACTACAAGTAGATGAAGGGAAGGAAGCTGGCAGCATCTTTATCAATCACTCTGCTTATTACTGTAGGATCTGCTATTCACTAAGCCCCATATTTCTTCTACCTGGAGCCTGTATTTGTGGTACAAATGTTCTAGTTTGTTTTTCTAAAGTTTGATACCATTGCCAAAAAGCATCTGCATCTTTGCTGGCACCTTGATCCCCGATCTGTTACCTATTAGTTGCTCCAAATTCCCATCTCTGTCTTTTCTATGAGTTCCTAAATGTGTGTAGAGGGAAATGTATTCCAGTCTTAAAACCCGATTTAACTTTTCCTACCCAGGATCTTCAATTAAACTCTTTTCAGAACATTGTGAAACATCATTTATGAGTGACAACTTATGATCTGCCATTTTTATTTCCAAATATTTTAAAAGAAACTGTATATCTCCAACACAGAAATAAAATTTAAGCCCACCTTCTGTGATATTTCTGACAAGACTAAAAACAAGATAACTTTCATCAACATCAGTAGAGAGGGTATTTAGTCTTGAGTTACTTGCCTTTCAAAACAAATTGGGTAGTATCTTTAGTTGTCCTTTTTTAAAAAAAAAAAAATCTTTCTTATTTATTGATTGATTGATTGATTGATTGAATAAATGTCTTACTGCTTGTACACCCAGATGCCAGAAGAGGGCATCAGATTCCCTTCTAGATAGTTGTGAACCGCCATGTGCTTGCTGGGAATTTCACTGTGTATTCTTAATCACTGAGCCATCTCGCCAGCCCCCTCAGTTGTCCTTTTATAAAAGCATCCTTTCACAGGGGCAAGAGACACTGGCCACAGGACTGTGATTTCTAACGACTTTCCCCATCTCTAACACTGACTAGCAATCACTGACAAAGTTAACATTTTTAGATAGAAAAGTTAAGCTAACAAGTTATCCTGTTTTAGAATTCCACTCCCATCCCTGCCATATCAATATCTACCTACTGATAAACCTGTTTAGAGTCCACTGGGAACTCTTTAACAGTTTTTAACACTAATTAGGCAAAACCTTCCTAAAATAGCTAGAAAGAACAAGCCCTTATCTCCTACATTTTGGGAGCTTTTAAAGACCTTAATATGAATGTTGATTTCAGTCTTCTTTAGGAACCTCAGGAGAAATACTGCTTTAGAGTTCCTATAAGTAGTCCTTGAAGTTTACCAACTGGTTATGAATGCCTTCCCTTCTGTTCTCTTTGGTACTTATTATTTGGAGGAATTGCTGTTGTACACCCCTATAGACTCTTACAATTCTCTGAGATGGGGTATTAGTCACCTCTGCATGTCTGTGACCTAAGTACCTGATAGAAATGACTTAAGAACTACAGGGGGATGTAGTTCAATGATAGAGCATTTAACCAGCGCACATAAGGATCCTAAATTCAATCCTTGGTTTAAAAAAAAAAAAAAAAAGCATGGGTGTTGGGGGAGAAACACTTATGGGAAGAAAATATTATCTTGGTTCACAGATTCAGAGGGTTTCAGCCTACCAGAGCAGAATGGCTTAGTCCATGGAGCATGTGGTAACTGATCACATGGCAGTGGACCAGGAAGCAGTCTGGAGCCAGAAGCAGAGATCTATTCAAGACCCACTCCTAGTGACATAATTCTACCAGGTAAGCCCATCTCCCAAGTGGAGCCACCAGCTGAGAAACAAGCATTCAAACAAATCCTTGGAGCTGGCAAAATGGTTTAGTAAGTAAAAACTTGCCACACAAGCCTGTTTAATCCCCAGAGGCCATGTAAAGGTAGAAGAAGAGAATGCACTCCACAGAGTTGCCCCCTAACCTCTGCACAGGTTATGTGGCACACACAATCCCCTCTTTTTTAATAAGCAATAAATAAACAATAAAGACGTGAGCTGTAGGGGATATGTTAGAGTCAACCAATAACAGATGGTAACTCTGAATCTCTATGTTTTCTCCTTGGTGTACACAAGTCTACTCCTTGCCATCTATCGTTGGGCTATCTTGATGTCTGTTGGCAGTGTTTGAATGTTCTTCCATGCTCTGATCAAGGACTCTCTAGAAGCAGCTACTTAGGAGCAGTGTGGTAAGTATCTATACTTCATTAGATTTTAAGCAATGACACAATAACCAGGCTGTTGTCATTTTTGTTTGTTTGTTTCTTGGCTAATTTTTGTTTTTCTTTCCAATTTCTTTGTATAAGCTCTTGTTCTGTAGCTCAGACTAGACTTGACCTCACTCTGTAGCCCAGATTGGCCACAAACTCATCATCCTACTTTAACTTCTCCACTTTGCTTTTCAATACTCCTGCCTTTGTCTTGTCTTCTACCATTATCCTGCTCTTCACCTCTCTTCTCTCTCTGCCAGAAGTAGAAAAGAAGGAAAAATCACAAGTATCTAGCTCATACTACCATAAAGTATTGAATGGTATTTTCATGAATGGTTTTCATTGAATCCATAATGTAGTTATGCAAAGGAGTTTTTATAATCGCCACTTCTACCAACTGGGAAAAAAAGCCGAAGAGGTAAAGAGCTCCTAAGGCATAGGGCTAAAGTCAGGTGAATGTGAGCCTCTGACACCCACACAGCCCTTTTGAGAGTGAGCCTCAGTCCTAGCCCATCCAGAGTGTGGTTCTGTATCCACATGAGAAATTGGACATAACTGATTGTTTTCTTTGAGAACAATGAGGTGGCCTGAATTCCTTCAGCACTGAGGCTCCAGTCTCAGCACCAGATGTCAGCCTAAACAGATAAAATCAGCTGCTGAGAAAAGCTGTTCGGTCTCACAGAGAGACGAACTGTAAGTACAAATTAACTAAATCCTCAACTCACTATTATATAGATGTGTTCTCAAGCTTTCTTGCTAGCCCACATCCTTTTCTTTTATTCAAGCTTTTGTTTCTTAACATGTTTTAAATTCAGTCACTCAATTCAGCAACATGGACTGTTTAGCTACTCTAGTATGTTTATGTTGCAGGTACAGAGAATAAAAACACACTTCAAGATAATATACGATTTACAGTATACAAAGTCACAATATAGGAAGGCTACAGGAAACAGGACCCAAGAAATACTCCTATTCTGATACAGTGCTGACATAAGGCAGTGCAAGGTTCTATAGGAGACACAGAAAAGAGGTGGAGGTGTGGGCGGAGTGGGGAGTGGATAAAGAAACTGTTGAGCTACATTGTGTGATGGTGTGTCTCTGTATATTCAATTGTTAATTCTGTACTGGCAGAAAGCTAAATGCTGGCAGGATTCTGATATTGCTGTTTCTATAGCCCATTCCTACGCTTTCCATTTTGTAAATATCCGTTATTCCTCATCTGCCTAAGGTAATTGAGAACGTATCAGATACACACACACACACACACACACACACACACACACATGCTTGGAGAAGAGATGAGATGTGGGAGATTTGCCCAGCTGACATGGAGGTGAACAGATGGACCAGAGCTGAGCAGAGAGGTAGAACTAGCCTCATGGCCAGACTAGTTAGTCAGGTTACACTTAGAGGAGCTAGACTACCCTAGCTGAAAGGCCCAAGCTATAAAATATTAAAAAGCCTCTGTGTATTATTTATATTGTTGGCAGGTCCAAGAAAGTCCCACTATAGGAAACACATCAGAGAAGATGCCATTCTGAACCAATGGGAACACTCATATGATCAAGAACATCTTTGTATGTAGACGATTCTAGTAGAAGAAGACAAGAGTCACATCAAATCTGCTCCTGAGCTCTGAGAAGGCAAACTTGTTGCTAGAGCTGCACTGGAAACTGGATTAGTTCCTTTTCTCTTGACTATAACCAAATACTTGACAAGAAGCAACTTATGGCAGAAAATACTGGGCCTGAAGATATAGGTCAGTTAGTAGAATACTTTCCTAGCATGTATGAGGCCCTGGGTTCAATCCCCAGTACCACACAGAAGCAGAAGGATCAGAAGTTCATTGTACTGATAGCCAGCTTAGAATAGATGAGGCCCTTTCTAGGGTGGAGAGATTTATTTTGGCACATGGAGTAATCTATCCATCTTGGTTAGGATGGCCGACTGGCAAAATCCATGGTACAGGCATAGTGGTGAAAATTGCTTAAGACTGCTTGGTAACATCTAAACGGATCAACAAGTAGAGCAAGACAAATACTGGTCCTCACCGGGCTTTCTCTTTTTCCCTACTTTGTTCAGTCTTGGATCCCAACCAATAGGACGATGCTACCCACATTCCAAGTGGGTCTTCCCTGCATCACAGACATACCTTTAAAAAGTACCTTATTAATGTCCAGGTGTTTCTTCCTCTAAGCAAATAGAAATGAAAATTAGCCAATGTAACATCCAAGTGAACGTATCATTCCGTAGTGCTTTCAGTATATGAGGTCACTGTGTGATTTTGGTTCCCCCAGTGTCAGACTATTGATCTCTTTCTCCTCATTTGTGCCCTTCTTCCTTCAGTGCATCTAAAAATCATTGTAATCCCATCAAGCTTCTACCTTTGCTAAGCAACTATCTTATCTTCCATGAGCCCTTTCAGCTTGTCCTCTCACAGTTCCTGCTTATTCTCTGTCTCTACTGGTCACTGTTGGCTAATGGTTTCTGAAGGAGGCCTTCTTTTGTGTTTCAGCTACTGGTTTTACTGCCAAGTGCCTTTTCAAGTAGCCCCTTCTCATTATCATGGTCATGTTCTATAAAAAAAGAAATCAATTTGCTAGTTCACTTCTAACCTTTTCTTTGGACCAACCTCTTATACAAATTAGTATGTTGAAATACAAGATAATATAATGTATGTGTGTGTATAGTCTCATATGAGCTGCTTTCTGGTGGACTTTTGTCTTGTCCAGTGAATTTGAAAAAACAGATCCCAGGGAGGCAGCAACAGTGGCAACTGGCCTGACCCTCCCCCCCCATACTCCTGGAGACTGGATCACCAACCAAAGAATACACATGGAGGGACTCATGGTGCTGGCCACATATGCGGCAGAGGAGGGTCTTGTTAGACATCAGGGGGAGGAGAGACCCTTGGGCCTGAGGGTGTTAGATTCCCAAGTATAGGAGAATGCCAATATGGAGGAATACCTCCATAGAGGCAGGGGAGGGGGGAGGGAATAGGGAGGTTCCAAAGGGGAGATCTGGAAAGAGGAAAACATTTGAAATGTAAATAAAGTAGCAAAAAATAAAACAAAAACAAATCAGAAAAAAATAAAAAAGGTAAATAAACTGTATTCTTCACTTCAAGCAGAAAAAAAGAAAAAGAAAAAAGAAAAAGAAAAAACACACCCAAAAAACAAAGAACAGACTCTTCAGAGCAAGTTCAAGAGGCTTATATGGTCATCTCACTTTAAGAAAAAAATAGATGGACCACATCTATTTTTAATCTCCGCACTTGGGAGGCAGAAACAGGCAGATTATGAGTTTGAGGCCAGCCTGGTCTACAGAGCAAGTTCCAGGAAAGCCAGAGCTCACAAAGAATCACTGTCCTCACCAGCCCCCCCGACAAAAAAAAAAAAAACAGAAAAGAAGAATATGTATGTTAGTGTTCTCTTGAAGGTAAGAACAGTATCCTTTTTGACACCTGTGTTTAAATTTTTGAAGGTCCCAGAATAATAATTTGTATACTGTTTGTACTTCAAAGTTCCTTGAACTAGAATACTTTGTGGACTATTGGTTAGGCTCCCTCCAGTTCAGCCTACACCTGCACTGACTTCCTCATTGTATGTAGGACTGACTCTTGAGGTCTTTTCATTGTAACTTTGAGAATTAGGTAAATACACTTTTACTTACTTGTTTCTGTTCGTAGCTGCTGCTGGCCTGAATTTCTGAGGTATTAGATTTCTACTTGGGACCTTTTTGTTCACAAGTAAAAGTAAACACTTCCTTTAAAATTCTGACAGTTGATATTGAAGCCTCTTTAATATAATTTCAGGTCACCATGAACATGTATGTACTACTAAACTGGCAATGTTTTCTAAGTGAAATCCAAGCAGTATTTGGCATTCATTTTTATACCTTTCATTTGAACAGCTAAGTACATTATGTGAACTTTAGCCCATTAATCCTTAAAGATAAGTAAGCTTGAAAGAAGTGAGTGCATCAATAGGTCTCATAGCCAGATAGCATTAATAGCCTTACTCAGTATTTGGACAGGTCGGCTGCCTTGCCCTTAACAGACAGACCATTGTTTTAATTGCAGAATAAGGTGTGTGTCCTGGCAGAACTCACACTTTTATGTTGGCCTTCTTAGCACAGAAGACATTTAGAAAGCCTATTCAAATTTGCCTCTATTCACTTTTAAACTCTGCAACTCGTCTCTTCCGTAATCTAGTTTCATATCTTACTTTCTTCTTCCCACTCCCCACGTTTTCCCCTCTCTTAATACAACGAAAGGCAAGACCGTGTACTATATTACAGCAGTGGGACTTAACATAGCGCTCCCTAGGTCTACACGGAATTTGGGAGACAAGCCCAAAGAAATACTCATCAGTTTCTAAAATGAAAATATCAAAAATTGGGCAAGGAAGGGACACAGGGTATAGGAGGCCTTCTTTCCTGGCTCTTCTAAACGACATGGGGGGGCTTATTACTTTCTCCCTTAAGGTCCTAGAGGGAGACATTTGGGGTGGAAGAAGGCAGAGGATAGGACAGTAAAGGGGAAAGAGGGTGTTCATCTGTTTAAGGTGAGAAGAAGAAGAATGGGATGGGACTTTTATCACTTCTGCGCTAAGCTACCATTGTTTATGGCACTCCATATTTATCAATGATGAAACTAACTTTGGCCTTATTATCTTTTGACAAAACAATCATAATTAGCAATATAACACTGTTTTCTAAGGTAGACTGGCAATAGTCTTCTTAGGAGACTGAATTTAAAAGTTATGCCTTTAAGAAATCTGAAACAGAAAAACCACATACTCAAGTCGCCTAAAAAGAAAACACCAGAGACTCCCCACCACCTTTGCCCTCTCTTATATCCCACTAAGGATCTGGCCTCAGACGGTCCAGGACTTTGTATTATTCTTTCATCACACTGTGTCCTCCAGTGATCATGTTACCTCCTTTACCTGAAATCATCTTTCCCCAGTATCTTAGTCAGGGTTGCTATTGCTGTAATGAAACACCATGACTAAAAGCAAGTTGGGGAGGAAAGGGTTTATCCCATCATAGTCCACCATTGAAAAAAGTCAGGGCAGGAACCTGGAAGCAGAAGCTAAGGCAGAAGTCACGAAGGGATGTTGCATGGCTTTCTCTCCGTGGCTTGCTCAGCCTCCCATCTTATAACCCCAGGATCGCCATCCCAGGGGTAGCACTACCCACAGTGGATTGGCCGGATCGCCATCCCAGGGGTAGCACCACCCACAGTGGATTGGCAGGATCGCCATCCCAGGGGTAGCACCACCCACAGTGGATTGGCCCTTCCCACACCAATCACTAATTAATAAAATGCCCTATACGCTTGCCTACAGCTAGTTCTCACGGAAGCCTTTTCTCAATTGAGAGGTTCCTTCCTCTCAGACGACTATAGTTTGCTATGTCAAGTTGACATAAGCTAACCAGCACGGTTGACCCCTTGTGAACTTGACACACAAACACTTCCCTGTCAAACCACAGCCTTTCCTTTCTTGTTTACCCCAACAATTGTACATTAATATCAACATCACAATATAAAACATTTTCTTTATGTTTGTTTTTGTTTTTTCAAGACAGGGTTTCTCTGTGTAGCTCAGGCTGTCCTAGAACTCACTCTGTAGACCAGGCTGTCCTCGAACTCACAGAGATCCACCTGCCTCCGCCTGTGTGCTGAGGTTAAAGATGTGTGCCACCACTACAGGCTAATTGTAAAACATTTTCAAACCTAAAAAGTTTTACAAGTCTTACAAATTCAAACACTTTTGAATTTCAATCTCTTTTAAAATCCAAAAATCTCTCAACTATGGACTCCTATAAAATAAAAACTAAGTTAGATACTTTCTTATTTCAAGAGGAAAGAACCAAGACACAGTCATAATCAAATCAAAGCAAAACCAGACTCCAACTGTGTAAACAACCCAATATCTGGGATTTACTCATGATCTTCTAAGCTTCTGAGCATTTCCACAGGGCCTGCATCACTTCTCTTGCTCTACCTTCTACAGCACACTAGCTTGTCTTCTAGGCTCTGACTGGCTCCACTCCACTGCTGCTGCTGTTCTTGGTGGTCATCCCATGGTACTGACATCTCCAAAGTTCTGAGGTCTCATGCAGTAACTGGAAGCACTTTCACCAATAGCCTCTCCTGGGCTCTCTTCTGGGACACAGCACCAAGCCTCAGCTGTTCTCTATGATCCCTTCGTGTGTTCAAAGCCAGCATAACCTGGGTGACCAGTTTCAGATGCCAGCACAAGGTACAACTGTGGCCACCTTTGGAACACAGCTTCTGTGTGTTGACTATGAGGAATTCCTTCCCCAGAAGATGTCACCTCAGCAATGCTGGCCTCTTCTCCTCCTCTTCTTCCTCTTCCTCCTCCTCTTCCTCCTTTTTCAAGATTTATTTATTTACTTTAGGTATGAGTGCTCTATTTGCATATACAACTACTGGAGAGATGGCTCAGATGGTTAAGAGCTGGTCTCTCTATTTTTGTTTTTTTTTTTTGGGGGGGGGAAGGTTTATTCAGCTTACATCTCCACACTGCTGTTCATCACCAAAGGAAGTCAGGACTGGAACTCACACAGGGCAGGAACTTGGAGGTAGGAGTTAATGCAAAGGCCATGGAGGGGTGCTGCTTACTAGATTTCTTCCCCTGGCTTTAAGAGCTGGTCTCTTAATCACAGGAGATACTTCAGCCCCAGCTGACCAACATCATTGTCCCCCAAAAAACAAAGGTTCTACTTTAGTGGTTCTGCTCTCTTGTTAGAGCTGATTTTTCATTTCCAGCTGACCAGACACCACAGATCTTCATACAAATGACCTGGTAGAGCATTCGCTTCCCTATGAAGCTTCACAAGCCAGGACTCCATTATCTGCACTGCTCTCAACATTCATATACTCAAAAATCCCACAGAACAGCTCACTGAACTCTCAACACTCAATGACTTTTTAGCCTAAAATTACAAACTCTTTCCACAAAATCCTTGCCAAAACAACCTGGTCAGGTCTGTCATAACAATATCCCATGATTCTGGTACCAATTTCTGTCTTAGTCAGGGTTGTTATTATTATGATGATGTTGATGGTCATGAAAATGAAACATCATGACCAAAAGCAAGTTGAGAGGAAAGAGTTTATTTGGTGTACACTTCTACATTGTAGTCTACCACTGAAGGAAGTCAGGGTAGGGACCTGGAAGCAGAAGCTGAGGCAGAGGCCACGGAGGCCTCAAACACACAGTGCTGGGGTTCAAGGTGTGCACCAACACCACCTGGCTCAGCCTGCTTTCTTATAGAATCCAGGATCATCATGATGCCCAGTGGTGGTATCACCCACAATGGGCTGGACCCTCCCCAATCAATCACTAATTAAGAGAATGAAGTACAGGCTTGCCTAGAGCCCAGTCTTACAGAGACGTTTTCTCAGTTGAGGTTCCCTCCTCTCAGATGACTATAGTTTGAGTCAAGTCAACACAAAACTAGATAGCACACCCAGGTTCTCGTCTCCTATTCTTTTCAAGGATACCCAATTCACAGGCCGGCCAAGAGGCCTTCTCTAGATAGTTCTTCTAACTTCAGCAGACCAATCTCTCCAATCTGTCTCTACCATTAATAGACATTGTTGTGGTGATTTAAACAAGACTAAACCCTACAGGCTCATGTGTTTGAGGACTTAATCCTTAGTTGGAGGAACCATTTGGGAAGTATTAGAACCTGTAACCTTGTTAGATGAGGAGTGCCACGCAGCATGCCTCTCTGCCCCGCTTGAGATAGGAGTTCCCGCCCACTCCTACTGCCATGCTTCTCTCTGCCATCATGGACTCTAACCCTCTGAAATTATAAGCCCAATTAAATGTTTTATTTTATGTTACCTTAGTCATAGTGTCTCATCATAGCAAAAGAAAAGAAACAAAGACAAATATATTTTGGAATTCATCTCATATACTTCAATATGTTAATCTCACTCTACTTCACAGAATATAAACTACTTTGAGTTGGGCATATGCCTTATTACATTTTCTGCACCCAATAATATTATGTGGTATTAATTTTGCTCATACCTTGTAAATTATGTGAGCATTATCTCATTAATCCTTAGAGATAAGTGTATAATGTATCATATTTCATATATATACATATATACACACATATACATACATAGTGTAAATATCTGGAAAGTTTTACAAGGGAAATGAAGTTTTCATACATAAGATTACTAGAAAGGCAGCTGGAGAGATGGCTTAGTGGTTGAGAGCAGTGTCTGTTCTTCCAGAGTACCTGGGTTCAGTTCCCAGCACCCACAAGGCAGTTTACAACTGTCTGTAACTCCAGTTCCAGGGCATTCGATACCCTCCCACAGACAAACATGCAGGCAAAACACTCCAATGTACATAAAATAAAATTTAAAAAATCTTTTAAAAAAAGAGTACTAGAAAAAAGTTAATAACTGAATTTAAATGTTATTTACTAAACACCTAAGAGCCAGGAATTATGTCTTAGGACTACTAGCACAAATTAGTCTGCTTCTGAGGTATCCATAGTCACTTTGTTAATTCTCTTGTTAGAACATTTTAGTGGTTTATAGCTTACTCTCCATGCTGTTCCTGACTTTAAAACCAGAGTTTTCCTCCCCATTCTATTGGCATTCCTCAGATTGTTTTTTCCCATTGTCATACAACCTCAAGGGGAAATAAGCTTACACTTTCTGAGACTAGGATGTGCTCAAAATCAATGCTATCTTAAAAATTCATATTCACTAAAATGTTTTCTATTCTTCCATGGGAGTGAACTGAAACTGAGAAAATGAGTCACACTGATCCTAAGTTGACCTTTACTCAGGGTCTCTGGGTTTAGCCTGAATTCCCACCCAAGTTTTTAGGTAACTTTACCCTTATTTTTTTCAAGTTTCTTAAAAGCATAGTTTATTTAAATTCAATCTCCTATGAAAACTGTAACAGAGCCTAAATTCACGTCTCAGATGTTAAGTATGAGCAATGACCCTTCTTTTCCTGAAAGGGTGTCTCATTCTGGCAATAGGGTCTCTTCAGTCCGATGCTATATGAAAACCCTCTCATGGGTGGTTGAACCTAATGCTTCCAGATGTCTGCTACAACTGCCATGCTGCCAGGCCCCCAAAGGCCCCAAGTCTGCATAAATGCACTCTGTTCAGAATCACCGCTAGAGGGCAAATCGGGGCTGTAACTCTGCTGAGCCCTCTAGTGACTGTGGGATGTGTGGCTCTTTATGGAACCTATTAAAAATTGGAAAGTTGAGTGAGTTCCAGGGCAGCCAGGGCTACACAGAGAAACCCTGTCTCGAAAAAATAAAAAAAAAAAAACCCTGAAAAGTTGCACTCGGGAAGCCAGCCTGTGTGACACCAGGTAGTGAAGTTATTTTAGAGACATCTCGGTTCTCAACTTCCTTTTCTTAAGGTCTTTAGCAGGTCCCAGTTACCTTTCTTTGATGATTCTCCCCCTCAGGATGTGGCAATGTGAAGCCATCACTCTCTCTTCAGGTTAAAAAAAAAAAAAAATTAGAAAAAAGGGTCTGGGCCACTTTTCCCATTGTCTTTTTATACCATCTTCCCCGTGGCTACAGAATTATAAATGTGCATTCTGGAACACAGTCTGGATCCTCATGAAGAAACTGCATTTTGCAAAGGTGTCCCTTCCTCCACCCATCCAGGTGCAAACACTCAGAGTCTGGGCTTCCAGTCTGTATGAACCAGGCCTGAGGCCACATGGACAAAGCAAGAGAGTTTCAAGCCAAGGCAGGGAACAGAGCACTCAAAAGACCACAGAATCCAAGCCAATCAGATTCACCACCCACTAGAAGTCTGAAAGGTGGCAGAGCCTCCTAGCTCAAAGTCCATCCAGGAAAGTGGCCAGAAAATCTGACAGGAACAAGTCTGATAGAAACACTGTCAGAAAAGTTAAGAGCTGGAAAGCTCATTACAGCCACAGGCACCGAGAAAGGTCAGTGAGATCTGCGCAGCTGTTCCTTCTGGTGCCAGAGGCTTTGGCTGCTGTCTTCTACACCAAGGCCCTTAGCCTTCCTGACCAGCCCCACCTAGAAAAACCAATTCTTCTGCTCTTCTAAGAGGAATGATTTTGTTGGAGGCCAGAGAGTCTCCCTCTCAGCCAGCAAAGCTCTCTAAGTATGAATGGGAAGAGGGCGAATGGTGGGCAGTCTCTAGCTGGGATGAGTTTAGATGGCTGCAAAGGAAGAGCTCTTGGCTGAAGCTTGTGCCTCCATGTTGTTTTACATGTGTTTGAGAAACAGGAGGGGCCTTGGCTGCCAGGGACCCTGACAAGCCGCAACTTGAGCTGTGTCTCAGAGCCTAGGCTGAATTGGGAGTGTAAAGCAGGGAGGGCACTCCTGGCACGGGGGTGAGGAACAGCATGGGCAAAGGCACCAAGGAAGAATGAATCTGCTGCGCGCTGAGGATGGCATGGAGACTTCACTGATTGGAGCCGGGAGTTCTTGCAGGGGGGATGGAGGCGGCTGTGATTGGATAGCTAAAGTGGGGCCAGATTTGGAGGGCTTTGAATGCCCGACCGAGGAGCACTTCAGCCAGCTCCTCACTTGCCATTTTCCTACCAGACCGAATTAGCTCGTGGCGCTAGCTCTTCGAAAAGCTCTCACCTGCTTCAGCACAGTCCGGTGGCTGAGAAAGGAAGCAATCCTGACTCGTTGAGGAGAAATACTCGCGAGTGTGTGGGGGGGGGGGGGGAGGGGGTGGAGTGGCGGCAGGCGTGTAGATTCGTTTCACCTTACACACTAGGAAGCAATAAATTCTCCCTTCTACGCCGCAGGGTGGCACAGGTCCACTCCCTGCCGCCGTCACGCGAGCCCGCTCCCCGCCCCCAACACGCCGTCCCCGCGTCCGCCGCAGCCACCGGACCGCTCCCTCAGGGCCCCCGCCGCGGCTTCCTGGGCCCGCGGCCCGCGGCCGCTCCGCCCCGCGCGCTCCGCGCCCCCCTGCGGCCCCCGCGCCGCGCCCGCACACGCGCGTCCACGCCCCCCGGCCGCGCGGTAGGTGTTGTGCCGTCTGCGCCGGGCCGCAGTGCGGCTGCGCGCGCTGGGCTGCTCCGGGCTGGCAGGGCAGCAGTGGCCGCGGCGACGGGGCCGGGAGCGAGCGAGGGAGCGAGCGAGCGGCGCGGGGGAGCTTGGAGGCGCCAGGCCCCGGGGGGAGGGCGGCCGGGGAGGCAGGCCCCTGAGAGACCTGTCGGGTTGGATTTTAGGGCCGAGGGGGCGCCTGACCACGGACCTCGTTCTTCAGACGCCCCCCAGCCCCGGCCGCTGACGGGGGGCTGAGGGGCGCCGCCATGCCTCTGCCGCGGTGACGCGCGGGGCCGTAAGGAGAACCGGGAGAGGAACCGTGACGAGAACCGCGAGGAGAACCGGGAGAGGAACCGTGACGAGAGCCGCGAGGAGCCGCGCGGTCTCCCCGGGGATGTCCCTCAGGCAGCCGGAGAAAGCGACTCACTCGAGCCCTAGGGTATAGGCCTAGCTTATCCAGCTTCCTTCCTTCCTCCTCCTCCTCCTCTTCCTCCCCTCCTCCTCCTCCTCTTCCTCCCCTCCCCCTCCTCCTCCCCTCGTCGTCCTCCCCCCCTCGTCGTCCTCCCCTCCGCGTCTCTTCCCTCACCCTTCCCCGCGCCCCCATCTTCCCTCCCTCCCCTCCAGCAGCGATGGCAGAGGAACAACAACAGCCGCCACCACAGCAGCTCGATGCCCATCAGCAGCTTCCCCTCAGCGCCCCCAACCCCGGGGTGGCTCTGCCAGCCCTTGTGCCGGGGCTGCCAGGGACAGAGGCCAGCGCTCTGCAACACAAGATCAAGAACTCCATCTGGTAAGAGGATCCTCCATCGCTGGGGTAGAACAGCCTAGGCACATTTCTGCTGCAAAGGGGGTGGGGGGCGGCGGCATCTGAAGAGGAGGCTAATGCATTCATTGAAGGTGGGTTTCCAGAGTCGGGTGCATGGCTGTGGCACCTCTGGAGGGGGGGAGGTTGCACCCACCCCTGGTCTCCTTAGAGACACACAGACACACACACACAGACACACACACGCACAGACACACATCATGCTTCCCTCTCCTCAATTGTAAGCAGATAAACAAGTTATTTGTGCATTTTTCCACATACAGTAAGGGAAATATGGGTCAAGATTAAGTCATTGCATGATAGTGGCATGAATTGGAAACTTGTAATGTAAAAATGTGTTGACTCCTTTTGTAGTCATAGGAAGAGGAAGAAGTGTATTGTGAATTTTGACCAAACAAGACATTGTACGTAACAGCATTAATATGCAGCACAAAACCTAACATGTCTTTTTCATTCAGTTGGATTAGCTGCTGTTTCTGGGTGGTTTTGCCTCCTTTATTCTCCCACTGAATTTCCCGTCTAGGGAATTTATTCTTTGTATTGACTGTAAAGGAAATGCTTCTTTAGCATAAAGTATTTTTATTTTTAACGTGGTAAATTTACAAGGTAAAGTGAATGTTTTGTTTAATGTAAAAAAGCTCTTGCTATTTTGTATAATTATTAAAAAGAAACTAGATGGAACACTCGTTACTAGTCCTGTATTTTCTTGTATGAGAATTTGGAATATTTCAACGTTAATTGAACTCTTAAAGACTGATAACAATATTAATATATACACAGAGTTAAGTCCATCTTCTATTAGAACCATTGCAAGTGTTCTTTAAATGTGAACTTGCCTTGCTTTGTAGGATTCTTTATTAAGTGACATTTTTTAAAGCATAGCACTATTTTTAAAATGGAAAGGAATATATGGAATTTGGTCTAAGATTGCTTTTAATAGAAATTTTAAAATAGAATTAAGTATGATGTAAAAAAAATAGCCTTTTTTTGAGCATGAATCTAGCCGGTTCATCATTTGACTATGACTACTAAAATAACAAAACTTGCGATTTGAAAACAAAGGTATCATAAAGCAACTGGCATTGAATGGATAGCATTTGAACATTTCAAGACAGTAACCAATTCAATTTTAAATACAAAATTAAAAGTTGTTATATAGTAATTTTCATTATTTTCTTAGCATGCTTCCATGTCATGGTGCTAATAGGAAGTAGGTCAGTGCAGGCTTTACTAGTTTAATACTATACAACAGTTGACAGTTGGATATCTTGGTTTTATTTTTAATTTTAATATGAAATGATTATTTTAAAAGGATTTTTTCAGGCTTTGACAATAGTTATGTGGCAAGTTGAGTAAGTCAGATATGTGAGATAATTTTATGCACATGTGTGTGTATTTGTGCGTGTGTGTGTGTGTGTGTGTGTATGTTTATGGAGATGGGGAGACCAAGCAATACCTTCATTCAATGGATTCCTTTTTCCTGTTTTAAAATCTGTAATTTAACTAAAGATACGATTAATTTTGTGTTGGGTTCCACAAAGCCAGATGTTTTGTTTATTGCTGCATAATGTAACTTAGGGTCCCTGAAATTGTCATTGAATTGAAGTAAACAATTCACTCAGTTTTTTACACTCAAATTAGGGACATCCCAGTTATGGGACTAAAATCTTTTAAGAAAAGTAAATTTTAAAGGTTGAATTAGTAAGTCTGTTTTATTATGAGAACAATGAAAGAAGAAATTTTACTGTATAATTTGACAGAAAGAGTGAGTTATATAGAACACTGAGGGTAATGTTTGCATACTGATGATCATAGAGTGCCTTTTTACTGACTTATTTTTATTAACTCATGATTTAATTCCTTCAGTGGTTATGGTATTTACACATCTGTGACAACGGTGCAGACTTGCACATGTAAAAAGTTCTGAAGTAGAGGGAGTAGAGTTCAGTTCAAACGCACACCTTGATGTCAAAATGTGCTGTTCTGTATCCTCGTTTTGTACAGACGTACCAGTACATTTTCATTTCCAACTTCAGTAATTCTGTTTGCAGAAATTATTTCTTTCTTATACATTTAAAACTTTAGGATTAACAACCATAGTGGATAATAAACATTAGCGGCCATATTTAATATAGACTTGTAACTCCTCCATAAGAACCGATTCATGTTATTCATTAAGTAACTACAAAAATGCAGATGTTAAAAAGTGAAAGTTCCATTGCTACTTTTTTTTTTAACTCTGGCAGGCCTCAAACTCAGAAGTCCTGTCTGCCTTCCTGCTTTCCAAGTTCTGGATTTAAGGGCATATTCCTCCATGCCTAGCTCATTGCTACTATCATCTTAAAAAGTAATTTAAAAAAAAAAAAAGCATAAAACTGGTTTTAATAGATATAACTACAATTCTGTATGTATTATGTTTCATATTTTTTAGGTAATACTTTCCCACCTTTTAAAAAAATCACCTGGTAATGTTTTGAAAGATTGTCAGTTTTGTATTGCTTTTGTGTCATCCTTTAATATCATTGATTATTAAGAGTTAAAATGAGATTCAAAAGAAACGTGGCATTTAAAAATTCTCAACTGGTTTTTGCATTAGGTTGATCATAGTTTCTAAATTACTGGGCTTGCAGATCACAAACAAGTCTGTACTTGTCCTCCTACTCTCCAGTTATAAATATAGTGTGTGATGTAGGCCTTTAGCTGGACAATGAGTTATTTATTATCTTGGCTAACAATTAATTTATGCCATTTATTAAACACTATCTGATAAAAGTATTTCATTGTAATTTCAAGCATTAAATACATCTCTAAAAAGACGAGTAAGTATTCAACATTAAGACCATAGTATTTAATGAGATTAAAACTATTTCTCGAGACTTGGAAATAGTATGGACTTTTAAAGTAGTTCTAGAAAATATACTGCTAACTTGATAGCGTTATGTTTATATTAATGTGTTCGTGAATATCTTAACAAGCCTATCTGCCTATTGTTGTCTATGTGTTTCTTGACCTTACTCCTTCCTGTTCCATAGACAGAGTCTAAGTCACTTGCATGCCTCACTTGAAAGGATTTTTATTTGTAGATGTAATTTAATTCTGAGTAGCTATGAGAATGTTATTTATACTTTATAAATAATATAATTTGAAGATTTTTTCCTAAACGGGAGGAAGGAATAGAATATTAAAATAATAGAAACACATAGTTTTTCTTTTTGGATATTTTTGAGCAGATTTTGATCTGTGACCCTGGCTGGCTTGGAATTCATAATCTTCCTGCCTCGGCCTCTCAAGCCCTCGAATTGTGTTCCATGACACCGGGTTACCTAAATCTCTCTCTCTCTTTTTTGTTCTTTTAAAAAGAAGACTCATGCTGATAGCTAAAACAAAAGCCATAGCCAACTTAAGTGTGAGCTGCTTTCAATTATATAGCATTTATTTCTCTTTGGCTCCTTACATTTTTCCTTCTCAGTGACTCCATGATTGAAATAAATAAATAATATGTATATATGTAAATATATGTTTTATATATAAACATATTTAAATATATGCAAATTTCTATTTAGTTTAAGCAACAAAAATTTTTACTACCCTCCTCCATTTGTTTTTTGATACAGGGTCCGTCTACATAGTCCTGGCTGTATTACAGCTTGCTATGTAGATCAGGCTGGATTTGAACTCACAGAGATCCTTCTGCCTCTGCCTGTCTAGTGCTGGTATTAAAGGCATGTACCACCACACTTGGCTCCTTTTTTTTTTTTTTTAAAAGATGTTTTATTTGAAACCATTATAGAATTGAAACTAAAAAAAAAAATACAAAATACTATATATGAGATCTCTTCTGTCTTCTTGGATGTCGTGGTGTACACCTTTAATTCCAGCACTTGGAACACTGAAGCAGGTGAATCCCTGTGAGTTCAAGGCCAGCCAGAGCTACAAAGAGACCCTGTCTTAAAAAAAAAGAAATATGTAGCTGAGGGGTAGAGCACTTACCTAGCTTGTATAAGGCTCTAAGTCAGATACTTGGTGCCACATTAAAAGGAAGGAAGGTATGAAGGAAGAAACGTTCATGAGTGGGAGTGGCTCATGTTTGCTATTCGGTTATAATCTAGATAATAACTTTCACCTTTAAAAAGGGCAAAAAGAAGCCCTAATACTTTGTTATAGAAAATATTATAATGTAATACACAGAAAATTCTGATTCTGATGGCATTACTTTCAGGTAAAATCTTATGTCTTTAAACAGTAGGATGTTCATTATTCTACCCCTTTTATGCTAAGAAACTGAATGACAGGGAAGCTGTGGAATTTATAAATTCATTAGCCAACCATGGGGCAGTGTCAGAGGGTCAAGAGTTCCTTGTCTTCATTGATTTCTAATCTGGTATATTTTAGATTTAGGATTGTAGTCTAAGAATTATTTGGATATGTTCTAGATTATCATTTATACTCAATTTTGTTTTGTTGTCTTATTGTTATGGCAATAAGCATCTCAATAGTAGATGGTAAATCTCATTTCCATTTTAGTACAATGAGTAGAGTACATTACTCTATAACATTTCCATAGTAATATCATATTAACCCTGTTTTCTGTCTTCTGGCATAGAACTCAGTAGTTCAGTTTTGTTCTTGAGCTATGCAGTTTCTATTAGTGCTATGAGAAATAATTATAGGACTGGAGAGATGGCTCAGCGGTTAAGAGCACTGACTGCTCTTCCAAAGGTCCTGAGTTCAATTCCCAGCAACCACATGGTGGCTCACAACCATCTGCAATGCGATCTGATGCCCTCTTCTGGTGTGTCTGAAGAGAGTAACAGTGTACTTACATACATACATAAAATATATTAATAAAAAAAGAAATAATTGTAATTCATCCAAATGTGAGAAACACATATTGTTAAATAGCTCATCTTTGGCCTTTTTTTTTTTTTTTGTCTTGCATATATTTTAGTGTAGTTGGTTAAATGTCACCTACCCTAAAGTCAGGTAGTGTTCTATAGACAGCACAGAAAAGACTTGGTTTGCTTTTGCTTGGTGTACTAAGGCCAGTTGTGATGTTTATATCCCAGTACTAAATTACTCTGATTCCAGAAAGAAATGTCTTCCCTGTTATCCAGAAATGTAAGTTAATCAGTTTCAAGCCTGCCAAATTTCCGGTTCTGTTTAGTTTAACTAATGTTATGTAAGTATTTAAATAATTGATCAGTTAGTTCTCCCACCTAGAAGATGTATTGAATGCTGGTATTTGCAAACTGATTTGGCTTCTGTCTCATTACTTGTTTTAGAGGTTTAGTTGGGAAATGAGCTGGTAGAAAAGACTTAAGTATCTTATTTATCATGAGAGGTGTGCTTTGAATAAAATTACATCAAGTCTCTTACCTAAATTTTTGAAAACGAATATTAAATAATGTAACTTACTAAAATTTGAACACTTAAGTAAAGAATTGTGCTCGACTGAATATCTGTTGTATACAAAGTGCTATGCTAAATAAACACTGGGTGAGGTTTTATATTTCCTTCTAAGACGAAACTGAAAACACGTTGATACTCCTTGCTGATTGAATCTGCACTTGTGATATTGAATTGAGAGGATGGGAGGTTGTAATAGTGGAAGACTGCAGTCTATTGTGCCATGACATTTAGGAAGTTAAAGAGTTAGTAGGCTCAAGCAATCAGGATGTAAAGTGAATAAATAAGTACTTTTTTTTTAAGGAGGGAGGTTTAATAGGGTGTAATTTCCCATCTTTTCCAAAATAGCCTTATGAAGAAAAAAAATTTTTACTTGAATTTTGTTGTCTTAAGTTTGGGTAGCAAGGGATCAGGTAATGTATAATATGCTTATACTCATCCCAACACAGGACTAGCAAATTGATTGAATTTGCATTCTGATTGCAAATTCAATCAGTGAATTGATGTCTGTCCAATCAGTGGAGTGATGTCTGTCCAAAACGTGGGCATAGAAAGTAATGTTAGAGATGCCTTATATTTGTTTCCTTCCTCCTTTCTGAAACAGTTTTCTTGGAATTTGAGCACTGTTGTTGATAATGCATCATAATGACTGGTTTTCTTGGAGGGCGAGGTCATCACTAGGGCTCATGTGTTGTTGACCTTTATGATTTTAATGTGTAAAACTGAGCATGGGGCTACGGAGAGGGCTCAGTCAATAAAGTGCCTGCCATGCGAGCGTGAGGATCTGAGTTTGGATTCCCAGTGCTCATGTAAAAACTGGGTACAGCTGCATGTGCACATAACCCTTGCAATAGGGTTGCAGAGATAGGCTGATACTTGGAAATCCCTGGGTGGCCACCCTATCCTGATTGGTGATTTCCAGGTTTACTAAAAAAAACCCTGTCTCAAGTAAAGGTGGCAAGTGATTCAGGAAGACAACCAATGTCAAATTCTGCCCCTCACATGAGCACATCTATGGTTTTGCACACTTGCATGTACATATGCACACCATACATGAACATATCCATACCATCCCCCAACAAGCACCCTAGAAACCTTAGCGTAAAGAGCACTGGGGTTTGTGGGTTCTTTCCTGTCTTTCCATGGCTGTCCTATTTCATACTGTCAAAGAGGTGCAAAATAAGAATAGAGGACTATTGTGCTAAGTGACCTTTTTTCCTTGCTTCTGTTACTTTTTTCTGCTTATATACACTACAACTCATGAACTATTGACTTATGAGCCTATTATGAGTTGTGCCATTTAATATTTCTTGATAATTTACACCAGACTTACTACCTGAGATAAGTCTATTTTAGTGATTAAAAAATTTTTACCTAAATGAAACTTCTTACTTTCTAATATATGAAGGCCAAAGGATTTTAAAGACTAAATAGATATGAAGCAAAGCTATTACTGCAAAAATCTTAAGTAATATATAGTATAACAGAAAATGTTATTTGTATATAGAGAGGCCAAGAACTTATATTTTTGCAATAGATGTATGAAATGTAGAAATGTAGATTTGGAGCTGGTTATGACAGTGAGCCTTACCAGTAATATAGGTCAGGAGGGGAAGATAGTGTGGGAGAAAATTTACTTGGAAAACTTATTAATGAATATAGTTCCCACATAGAAATGGTAGTACCAACCATTTATAACCTTCTTACCTATGTTTTCATTCACATAGGTAGAAGAAAAGTATAAAATAATAACAGACATGAAAAGGATGGGCATGGATGAACACTAGGCAACATAACTAAAGTACAGGTTGTTACTTTAAACTTGGCATTTTGTTTTTGTTTCTAGATTTATTTATTTTATCTGTATGAATGCTTTGCCTGCATGCATGAATTAAACTATATGCATACATGCCTAGTGCATCTGAAGGTGAAAAGAGGGTGTAAGAACCCCTGGGACTAGAATTACAGATAGTTGTGAGCCACCAAATAGGTGCTTCGAATGGAACCTAGATTTTCTACAAGAGCAATAAGTGCCATCTGTTCAGCCCTAAAGTTTAACAGCAGTCTTTCCTCTGTCCCTTGGTATCTTATAGCCTCAGTTTGCCCTTGTTTTCTGTTTATTTACTTCTTTGGATAGTGGATACCACTATATACCTTTTTTAAAAAAAATCAGTCTAGCAAATTGGTTTTTGATTATTTTTTCTGACCATGTCTATGTTCAATATTATATTTAACTAATTGACTAATTTGCAGTGTAACTTAAATTTTCTTCCTGTTTTTCTATTTCTAATGCCAAAACCATAGTTTAGTGCTTCAACTTTCTATAACTGTATTATTATGAATAGCAATAGTTATCATTTGTTATTATTTGAGTCCAAAATAACTCTCTTGGACTCATGTGCGTGGATGTCAAGTTCACACACAGCTGGTGATCCTGTTTGGAGGTTGTGGAACTTTTAGGAAATAGGGCTTGGCTCTCAGAGGTGGATCACTGCTTCCTATCTGATGCTGAGATATGAGTAGTCCTAGCCAACTGCTGCTACTACCACCATGAACTGTACCATGATGTAATGAAAACTTCTAACCCTAAACCAAAACAACCCCTTCTCCATGCATTGTTTTGTGATAGTCATGATAAATGTAATACAGGAAATTGATACTTAGAGTGGGGTCATTTCTGCCATGAACCTGACCATTTGGTTTTTAGGTCTTTAGAATTGGTTTGCAGGAGAAATGTAGAACAGTTTTAGAGGTGTGGGCTAGAGAAACTGTAGAGAACTATATGCAGTCTTTAATTCTGTTTGGAATTGGGAAGACCAGAATGTCAACACAAATGAAGACAGTAAAGACAGTGCTCATGAAGTTTCAAAGGGAACAAGGACACTTACTGGGAATTGGGCTAAAAGCAATTTGTGTCACATGATTTTTTTTTCCAAAAATGAATCTAACTGTATTCTGTCTATGTCCTGAAAAATTATATCAGGCTGAATTCAGAAGTAATGAATTAATCTATTTTATGGAAGAAATTCCAAGACAGTATTAATGTCAGGCTGTAACATGGATTTTGCTCATTACATTTACGCAGATTTATAGTAAATAAAAGTAAAAAGTAAAGCAGAAGGATATGAAAATAGACAATTTTTCAATGAAAGGAAATAATCGTATTTAGAGATTTGGCACGTACAGATGCAGTGACTGTTAATTGTTAAAGAGATGAATACCACTAGAGAAACTGACTACTTTGCATTGTCTAAACAGAGAAGGTAGCTTGATGGTGAGGTCCCATCAAACAATCGCTCAGAGATGTGAGCAAAACTGAAAATGTATTTGAAAAACTTTAAAAAGAATATGGGGAGGGAGGGCTGAAGGGGTTAAAAGATGGCTCAGCAGTTAACATACACCTCTTGCAGAGCACTTGCCTGGCCGGAGTTCAGTTCCTAGCATCAACAGGAGGTTCACAATGGCCTGTACCTCAAACCCCAAGAGATATAACTTCTGGGCTTCATAGATACCTGCACCTGTGCATATCCCTACACCTAAACATATAATTTAAATAAATAAATGGTGCCTATGAAGATACAGCTTCTAGGGAATACTGTTGGGGATTTTTTAAAAAATGCCAAAGGGAAATGTTTTTCCCCAGTGCAACCACTCAGGCATCAGAAGTTACTGAGCTGTCGTAAATGGAGGCCTGGCTAGGTCTGAAGCTGACAATAGGATTTAGACTTTTCCATGTGGTACTGTTTTACATATATGGAATAAAGTAGGCTTACACAAAGATCCCAAAGGGAGTCTTGTGAGGCCAGGCATTGAGTAGTCGTTCCTTGTGCCTTAGTAAGCTGTGTTTGACGCTTTGAAGATCAAGCCTGATCTGCAGCAGGGACCAAAATGTTATAAATACCAGGAACCTGGGATATCTGCTGAAGAAACTGCAGATACTGAGTAGTCAATCCAAGAGACAGGCCACATGTGCTACAAATAACAGGGCTATAGGAGCCACCATGTGCCCTGATATCACACAGTGTAAGTTATGATGTTTGCCCAACAGTTTTTCATCTTGCTTTGGTCCAGTCCTTCCTTGTTAATCCTCTTTCTTCCCTTTGAGGTGTGTGTGTGTGTGTGTGTGTGTGTGTGTGTGTGTGTGTATGAATGTAAATGTGTATATTATGTATATTTCTGTGGCATTGAATATTTAAAGTATATAGGTTGTGATTTAAACTCATACCCAAGTGTCTGCCTTGTGTCACAAAAGAGGCTATGGACTTTTGAACTGGCTGAAGACTGTAGGAATTCTTGAAGTTAGACTAGATGTATTTTCCATTATGAAATAGCTGTGAAACTGGGTAAATGGAGGAAACAGCAGAATATTAGAATTGGGGTGTAAAATAGGCTTACAAGTTTAAATACTAGATCACCAGCTTTGGGGGGGGGGGAGTCACTGTTTTTGGATATTATAGAACCTTAAGAAGTGGGTTGCTATGTAGTGGGCCTGACTTTGTTGCTTCTTTGCTTCAGCCCCTATTCATTCTGCCATCTCTTCCCTGCCATCCTAGATTAAAGCTTCTGAAACCATGAGCCAAAATAAACCTTTCCTCACTTAAGTTATTCCATCATTTTGTTAGTAGTGGAAAAATAATGCATTGCTCTTAGTAGTCGTCCCACTAAACCACACCATCTACTGCTCTCTAAATAAGCCTTTACAAATGTTAGTTTTCATAGGTTCCTTCCTAAAACTACACTGTATACTGCTCTCTAAATAAGCCTTTACAAATGTTAGTTTTCATAGGTTCCTTCCTGGAAGTCTATGGTAATTTCTTTTTCACTATACTGTGTAAAGATTTCCATTTGTTTTATAAGATCTACAGTTGGTTCAGCCCTATTTTGATATTCACCAGTATTCAGCATCTACTTCAGTCTAACAAGTACATTATTGTTAGCCTTGTGTGTTGTGGTCCTGATTTGTCCATGAGGAAGGAGATAGATTTATCTGCAAAGTGAGGAGTGAATGATAAAGAAAAGAATGCTAAGTTACTAAAGTGTTTAATTCACACAAAATTGACCACCTATGCTCTAAAACCTTGTCTGACATGGGACTTTTCTGGTTTTTTGTTTGTTTTCTTTTGTTTGATAACTCTTGTGTTTAAAAGACTTTTCAGGGATTGGGGAAATGGGTCAACAGTTAAGAGAATTTGTGTTCCTTGCAAAGGAGCCAGATTGCATTCCCAGCACCCACACGGTGGCTCACAGCCATCCCTGGTTCCGGTTCTAGCAGACCTGGTGCCTTATTCTTCCACAGGCACCAGACACTCATGTTGTGCACATGCATACGTGGAGGCAAACCATTTGTGTACATAAAATAAAACAAATTTAAATTTTATTTTAAAAAGCAAAAAACAAAAAACCTTTTCAGCTGTAATTGTTCTTCTAATCTGCTTGGTTTGTTAAAGCAGAATTTCTCAAATTATGATTATATTACATTGAGAATTTGCTGACAAATTTCCAAGCAACACCCTAGATTTACTTGAATGAAAACTTGGTGGGTAAGTAGCAATCTTTGTTTTAATTAGTTCTCCAGGTGATTCAGTGTCTCAACAGTAAGTGTGTGAATAATTAGAAATTTCGTCTATGAAAAGATATTAATCCAAGTCCAGCAAAGCTATATTCTCAGTCATTCCTAAATACCTAAGGCGAACTTAATATTCTTTCTTTTAATTTTCATGGTATTTGAATATAATTCTATTTTATCTTCATTTGTACTGTGTATGTTCCCGTCAAATCAGCAATTAAAAGGCAAACACATACTCTCAGAAGGGTCTAGTTTGGGAGGCTGGGAGCTATACAATCATTAGTTATACTTCCAGGGGCATTAGCTGGAAGTAAATGAAGATGAGAGAAAAGTCCCAATATGTTCATACCTATCTGTTCTCTTTAACAAGGACTGCCCTCAAAGGAAACTGTTTTATCATAGCATAATCAACTGGATATTTACCAAAGCCTAAATGACCTGGAGGAAGGAAAATACCCAACTTCAGACCTGTCTAGTCTTTGACACAGAGAAGAGAAATAATCAGCTCAAACTCTAAAAGACTAAGAACAAATCACTGGAGAGTAGAATGTTCCCTCCCTCTACACTTCACCACCCTATCAGGAGAGCTTTTGTATAATCACAGAGGATCCTGTCTGAAGAAACTGCCAGCTTACACCCTGTTTAAGGGATCTCAAAGGAAGCCTAAATTTAACAGAAGAGACAAAAACAAGGATAATAACAACAGAACATTAGCCTATCACACCATGGAGTAACAAATTCCTGCCAGATAATGCAAAGGTTACAAAAACCCTTTGCCTCTGTTCCATATCATGGCTTGGTCTTCAGCAGAATACAAGACATGCTAAAGGCCAAAACAAATTAAGCAATGCCTGAAGAGGCAACAGAAGCATAGAGATCAAGTATTTGAAATCGATTTGAGTGATTAGAATGGCTATTTAACTGTAAGTAATACTGTACATGCTCTAAAGGAGCAAGAACGGGTAGATAAACATAGGTATAGGGAACCCAAAGGAAAAGATAGTAATAAATAGCCCTTAGAGTTAGAGATATACCTAGTTCAGTAGTAGTGCACTTAAGTGCCTAGGATGCCTCAGGCCCTGGGTTCAACCCCCAGTATGTTAAAAAATTACTAAATACTATCATTAACAATGGCTTATTGGTAAAGTGGTCGGGCATGACTGAAGCAAGAATCGAATATGAAAATATCCCAAGACATCTCCAAAACTGACATGTAAAGAATACAAAAGAAGTTACAGTTATAAAAGGTGTAACATGTATTAGAACACCAAGTAAAGAGAAAGTTGACATGATGTCTTGAAATTTTTCCAAAGTTAATAACTAGATAACAAAACATAGATTCTGGAAGCCCAGAGAAAACCCAGCAGAATAAATTTTAAAAACACTACACCTTGGCATATTTTATTCTGACTACAGATACTTCTAGGCAGAAAAATCTTGAAAAAATTCAAAGGAGAAAAACCCCAAAATAAAAACTGTATCAGGCTTCCCTTTAAAACCATTCAGGCAAGAAAGAGTGACGTGAAATATTTAGTGTCAAAAACACCAAAGTAGAAATTCTGTGCTTACCAAAATTGTCCTTCAAAATGATTGAGAACCAGAGAGATAATCCAGAAGATATAGGCATATGCCACCAAAAATTTGGACCTCAGGGGACCTCTGAGTTCAATCTCTGGGACATACACAGTAAGAGACAACTGACTCCTGGAAGATAATCCTCTGATGTGCACATGTTGTGTCATGGCATTTGTTCCCACATACATATGAAATAAGTAAAATAAAAATGAAATAAATATTAAGAGAATTTGTCACTGAAATACTTGGTTTGTAAGGAATGTGAAGTATGTACAAACAAACAAACAAACCACACACACACCAAAAAAACCCAAGTCTACATAAAGGAAGAGCAGGAAGAAATACAAGAAGGAATAAGAATCTTTATTTTCCTCAATTGATGAGCTCATAAGAGTTTGTCCAAAATAATAACAGCAACAATACAATACATTTATGAGTAGTTCTTAGATAAACCATTATTTAGTTCATGAATAAATAAATAAACAGTGCTTGAGTGGATTGTACAGAGGTCTTAGAAGTGATGCCCTGTGAGGTAATATAATATACTGAACATAGACTTGGATTAGTTTAATTACATTGCAAACTGTAGGGCCATTTGACTAAAGGAGATTAAATCGAAGGAAATGTAGTTGATACCCACTACAGTTTGAATTTAAAATGTTCTTTAAATACTCATGGGCTTTGGAGCCAATGGACCGTTTCAAAGTTGTAGCCTACTTGGAAGATATTAGATCATTGAAGGCTTAACACTGACATGAATATTGGAACCTCAAGATGGTGAGTCAGTCTCTCTCTCTCACATAATAAACCTTTTCTCTTATTAAGCTGATTACCCCAGGTATTTTGTTACAGTGATGAAAAGTCTACTAATACAGTACACCAGAAGGGTATAGAAAACTGAGTCAGTTTAGGTAGATAGCCCAGCTGATAAAAGTGCTTGCCTTAGACACCTGAGGACTGTGTTCAATCCTAGAACTCATGGGGATGGGGGAGTGGGAGGGGAAGCCAGGGACAGTAGTAGAAGCATATATTTCCATCACTGAGGAGGTAGAAACATTCAGATCTCACCTATTTGGCAAATCCCAGGCCATTGAAACTCCTGTCTTAAAAAGACAAAGATAGGCTAGAGCAGTGAATCAGGGATTGAGAGTACTGTTGCTCTTCTGTGGGACTTGGGTTGATTCTCAGGACCCATAGACAGCACACACTGTAACTCCAGTTCCAGGATAACGAACACTACCTTCTGGCCTTTGTGGGCACTAGGCACAAATGTGCTGCACAGGCATACATGTAGGCAAATGCTCAGACAGATTTGGGGAGGGTTACCACTTCCTGAAGACCACCACCACTTAAGTTTGTCCCCTGACTTCCATATGCTCTTTTACATGTAGAAACATGCTCATAGAAGAAAGTAAAAAGCTGTGCTAGAGAGATGTAGCTCAGTAGTTTATAAAGATCTGATTTTGACCCCACCATCACAAAAATAGTTAAGCTAGAAATAGAGTAAAAGATTAAAAAAAAAAAAATAGAAATCAAACACAACAAAGTAAAGAATTAGAAAATTGGCATTGACTAGTCCAAATTTGCTGATAGCTTTAATTGTTAATATTTTAAATACAGCAATTAAAAGACAGGTTGTTGAGCTTGAGGAGAAGGCTCAGTGGTTAAGAGTACTGGCTGCGCTTAAAGAGGACCCAGGTTTGGCTCCCAGCCCTCATATGGTAGCTCAGAACTATCTGTAACTCCAGAACCATGGAATATGAAGTCCTTTTCTGACCTCTGTGGATACCAGACATACATGTGGCACACAGACATGCATGTGGCACACAGACATGCATGCAGGCACACAGACATGCATGTGGCACACAGACATGCATGCAGGCACACAGACATGCATGCAGGCACACAGACATGCATGCAGGCACACAGACATGCATGTGGCACACAGACATGCATGCGGCACACAGACATGCAGGCAGGCACACAGACATGCATGCAGGCACACAGACATGCAGGCAGGCACACAGACATGCATGTGGCACACAGACATGCAGGCAGGCACACAGACATGCATGCAGGCACACAGACATGCATGCAGGCACACAGACATGCATGTGGCACACAGACATGCATGCAGGCAATACACCCATACACATAAAATAGAATTTGTGTGTGTGTGTGTGTGTGTGTGTGTGTGTGTGTGTGTGTGTATGACCCTCCCTTGCCAGGCAGTGGTGGGGCACGCCTTTAATCCCAGCAATCAGGAGGCAGAGGCAGGCAGATTTCTGAGTTCCAGGCCAGCTTGTTCTACAAAGTGAGTTCTAGGACAGCCAGGGCTATACAGAGAAACCCTGTCTCAGAAAACCAAAAAAAAAAAAAAACAACAACAACAAACCCTCCCATATGTTGTCTACAAGAATATCATTTACAGACCATACTATTTTATTACTTAGTAACAAGCTAATTGTAACACACTTCGTGTGTGTTGTCACTGAATCTGAAAACCTTTGTTACACAAGTACTAAGGTGATAAAATCATGGAGACTGTTCAAGGGAAGTTTGCTGTATTGTTTTTTTACCTAGTTTTATATTTGAACCACTTAATTTCATCTTATTTTTTCAAGTGATTGTCGAATACTGTGGTGACTTAGGGGGTTTTTTTTGTTTCTGTTTTACACAATAACTGTATTGATATGACTTACCATTAAATTTACTTTTGAGCAAACAATGAAATGATTTGTAGTATGCTTACAAAGTTGTAGAGACATTACCTTCTTCTGATTTTAGGACACATTGATTTAAAAAAAAAAATGTATGTCATCTATTGTGTTTGTGGGTGCATTCATTCATACACAAGTACATATGTGCCCATGCAGTGGCATAAATGTTGACTCCAGAAGACAACGTTCAGAAATTGTTTTTTTCCTTCTGTCATAGGGACAGAATTCACCTTGACAACAAGAGTTGTCAACCTACTGAACCATCTCAATGGCCCACACTTTGATTTTTTTTTTGTTTTGTTTTTTTAATGTGAGTATACTGTAGCTGTCTTCAGACACACCAAAAGAAGTTTTCAGATCCCATTACAGATGGTTGTGAACCAGCATGTAACCAGTTGCTCTGAATTGAACTCAGGACCTCTGGAAGAGCAGTCTTAACCACTGAGCCTTCCTCAGCCCCAACATTTTGATGTTTTAAGTAGTTGAAAGGTGTATTGTGGGAGGTTTTTTTGGGCAGGTGCAGACCCAGAGCAGAGTGCCAGTCACCATGCCTCAGAAAATTGAGGAAATCAAGGATTTTCTGCTCACAGCCCGGTGGAAGGTTGCCAAATCTGTCAAGATCCAGAAGAACAAGGGTAATGAGAAGTTCAAAGCTCGCTGTAGCAGATATCTTTACACCCTGGCTATCACAGACTAGGAGAAGGCAGAGAAGCTGAAAGAGTCCCTACCCCCAAGTTCGGCAGTGAAAGAGATGAAATGAACCAGACCTCTGCATGTGACTGTTTAAAATCCTGAAAAGTCAAAAAAAAAGTGTATTGTGTTGCCTGAGTAGCGTAACAATTAGGAGTAAAAAGGTTATCCATTTGTAATTCTAGAGTACCAAAGTATATGTGTATAAAGTAGTGTTTTTATCTAACACCTTGATATGGCTTTAATTATAGTACATAGATTTCTAGATTCTGGAAGTTCACTTGGCTCTGTTCATTTTCCTTACAGTCTTATTTATCCTCAGGGATCAGTCTTCAGGTACTTCAGATAGACTACAAAGCTTTTTATTCTTTCTATAAAAGGAGAAAAGCAAAATGTCAAAATACTACCTTGAATTTCGGTCACTGATCATGTGGTTTTTCTGTGGGAAACATCATTTCCAAACAGTTGTGCCTTTATATGTTCATATGTATACTGTATGACAACTGTCAGATTTTTTTCTTCAGTATATTTTGAACCAGTAAGATGATTACACTTTTCTAAATTAATTTTCTTATTAAGATGGACAGAACATTTTTGCTAAGATTCACAACTTAAAAATAGACTTTTATTTTAAAAATTTATTTATTTATTTATCTATTTAATGAATATGAGTACACTGTCTCTGTCTTCAGACACACCAGAAGAAGGCATCAGATCCCATTATAGATGATTGTGAACCACCATGCAGTTGCTGGGAATTGAACTCGGGACCTCTGGAAGAGCAGTCAGTGCTCTCAACCACTGAGCCATCTCTCCAGCCCCTATATTAAAAACTTTTAAAGTGAAAACTCAGATACAGCAAGCCATATAATGTATTCTAGAATTAATTTCTAGATTTTCCTACCCAAGTAACCTAACCTTTTGAAGCTGTTTTTATTTTGTGTACCTTATAGGTTATAGTACAAATTAAGTGAGATATTTCATTTAAAACTCTTAGAATATTGCATATGATAAGTACTTGGCAAGTTGTCATCTGCTATTATTTTAACCCCAGTAAAATTTAAAGAACATGCATTAATATACCATCCATATATAAAGAATATTATTTCTGGGTTTTATTGGAGTATTAAACAAATAGTGGTAAAGAGACTATGATGGTAGTGAAGGGAGCATTTCTAGGAATGTTAGACCAGTCAGTGCTCCTTGTATTTGTGGGAGATTGATTCCAAGGCTCTGGCAATTGCTCAATGCTCTTGAGTGGGATAGTATTTGCATTTAACCTACACATGTCTGCCCATATACTTAAGTCATCTTTGGTTATGTCTAATTTGTAATCCAGTGTGAATGCTATGTGAACACTTGTAAACCTGTACTAGGAAGTAATGACCAAAAAAAGCCAGTGTGTTCATTATAAAAACATTATTTTTTAACATCTGTGGCTGGTTAAACACATCTATGTGTATTCCACACCTGGAGCCCACAGGGATGGAAGCATCCCTTTAAGTGCAGAGGCTATAAGAAAGGAGGTCAAGTGGCAGGAGTACAGAGTGGTCAGTGAGTGAAGTCCAAATGTTATATCTGCTTGTCTTATGTTTAAACTCTGATAAGTAGATGGCTGTGTTTTTAGGTTTTGTTCTGTTTTGGAAATCAAGTTGTTTCAAACTTTATTTGGATCATTTAAGAAAGGTGCAATGAGGCTGATATATTTCTCTGAATTTAGTCAGGAGTTGTCAACTTATTTCTAGTTGAGTGTGATAGTAAGGTTTTCAAAACCTACTGAAAACAAGTAGCATTAAACATGTGATTTATGAGATTAGGTTATGTGCTATTTTGACTGTAGTCAACTTTCCTTTGTCATTTCAAAGGAGAAAAATGAATGGCCTATAAAACTGTAAGAGTTGATCTGTCAGAAATAATTTCCAATTGCATAATGTTTTTACAAAGTGATTTAATTTATTTTAATCATATTTATAATGTGAAATTATAAGATGATGATAATACTGGCTTCTAAACTTTTAGCCTAGAAAATAGCATTATAATTATTATAGAAATTTCTACAAGTAATTTCATAAATTATTACTTCTGTATTTAATTTTGACATGTTTCTCATAGTTCACCATTGTATATGATACTGTGATAGATATCCCACAGTATGTACATATTTCTGTCAATGTAAATTCCTAGAAATAAGTTTACTAGATAAAATTTTATGCACAATTTAAATAAAATAGATAAGCTTCCCAACCTTATTCATAACTTCAACTCTTCCCACTGATCCTCTGTACTCACAAAGACAACTGAGAGTTTACCAACCTTTGACTAGAGAGTGTCAATCAGTGAAAAGTTATCAATTTGTCAACAGGAATGTAATGACCATTAGAATGCATTCAGCAAAAAAAAATGTTTTTTATTTTTAACAGATTATATTCTAACCTCAGATAACTAGATGAAGAAAAAAACTTTCACAATAAGCTGAGATCTAGTTCAAAGATCACTGACAGGTTTGTTGTTGTTGTTGTTCTGGTTTTTTGGTTAGTTGGTTGGTTGGTTCTTTTTGGTTTTGTTTTGTTTTTACTAAATCTTTGCACCTAAATTCAATAAAGCTGCTCTTTGAATACAGAACTACTAAATGCTAACCTGCTGAAGACCCAGAGGAACTGAGCTGAAAGGGTATTTAAGGATCATTCATTCTTCTTTTGAGGATGGGGTCTCACTGTGGAACCAACTCAATTTATAGACCAGGTTCGCCTTGAACTCACAGAGCTTAGGTGCTGGGATTAAAAGCATGCATCATTGTGCCTGGCTTGTTTGTGGATTCTTGACTCTCCTGTGAGATGTCAAATGTAAATTCTGTACATTTTCAATCTTTTTGGATAGAAATATGTCTTATGTCTTGTTCTAAATACTCATATATATTCTAAATTTTAGTACTTTCTTAATAGTATGGAGTCATTTTTTAAAGTAAGCTGAAACATGTGGCAGCTCAAGAACAGTATAGAGGCTACTTGAACAGCTGGAGGAAAATAAAGATCTGAAACCTGGGGGGCAAAATAATCCAGTTTTATAGAAGATTGTCCAGGGATGTCAGCAGTGCTGTGTGTTTTTGTTTTTTGAATCCTTAAATTGGGTTGGATGTGTTTAATCTTTGCTGGAACTTAAAAAGTCAAATGGATTCTATAGTGACTGTGACAGATTATAAAACAAATATTATAGT
Source organism: Rhynchomys soricoides (assembly GCA_019843965.1). Classification (NCBI taxonomy): domain Eukaryota; kingdom Metazoa; phylum Chordata; class Mammalia; order Rodentia; family Muridae; genus Rhynchomys; species Rhynchomys soricoides. The sequence continues at coordinate 4,315,159 of JADRCH010000036.1, read as the reverse complement.
TTGGACCTATCTGTTTCACTTTAGATTGCAGTTTTTTATTATTTAAGTTTCAAATATGAAACTATTAAATTCAGAAGTATTTCATGATACAAATCTTGTTTTATAGTGGTATTCATATTCCTTTTTCTTTTACTTCATAATTATGAAGCTATCTACATTATAATACAAACAAATGTTAAAACAGATGCCATGAATCAGCAAGAGGGTGATTTATAAAATAGCATTAGTGAAATTGTTTGATTATTCGCAGAAGGAAGGGAATAAATTCAGAACCTTGACACAATAGTTATCAGCAGAATTCCAGATGCATAGATAACTTAGATGAAAACAAAAGTCAGAGTAGATTAACAAAACTCTAGAGCATAATGCAAATCAAAAGGATGGAATTTAAAGATTCTCTCTGTTAAAAGTGGTAGAAGATACCTCAAACAAAAACTAGAATTTTCTACTTAAAATGTAAAACCAAATAGCTCATATTTTTCACTTAAACCTAACTCTAATTAAAAAACAGGAAAGAATAGAATTTAGAAAATTATACAGCTATTAAACTGTTTACTGTATACCAGTTTATGAATACATTCTTTGGGTAGAATATTTTGGGGTAAAATTGGCAATATAGTTACACAATTTCACATACAAAACTAAACACCCATGCACATTGTGTGTGTTGATAATATTTGGAGAATTGATGTGAGTGATTTTTCAAAATACTGTTTTTATGTATTTTTGACTCTATAATTATTGACTTACTTTTAAATGTTTTTTTGTTTTTTGGGTTTGGTTTTTTTTTTTGGTTTTTTTTTTTTTTTTTTTTCGAGACAGGGTTTCTCTGTGTAGCCCTGACTGTTCTGGAACTCAACTCTGTAGACCAGGCTGGCCTCAAACTCAGAAATCTGCCTGCTCTGCCTCCCAAGTGCTGGGATTAAAGGCGTGCGCCACCACTGCCCAGCTAAATGTTTATTTTTAAATTGCTTACAGGACCACATGTTGAGAAATTTGTTTCTTGACTTTCTACAGTTTTCCATTACAAATAGCACATTTCACTTTACACACATCTTCATGAGAAGGCCTTCAGCATCACTTCAGCATCCACAATACGTTAAGTTCAGCTATACCACACACTTAATAAGGCTATCTTCTGAAGGAACCCTTGCTGAGTTGTTATGAAGTTACTTCGTGTACTGTTTTCCTAAAACTCTCTCTTCCGTTCTTCCATTTATTTTCCTTGACTTGAGGTGAGTAGCTCCTTTTCCCTCTATGTTGAACGACAGTTCAGGACCATAACCAGAGGCCATCTAGTTTGGACCACATGCTTTCCAGTATTCTTCAGCCTGTTTGACCTCATGCTTGTAGTATAGCATTTGTCACACTTTTCATATATGATATTTGTAGATGTATGTATATTTCCTGGTGGGTATTGAGCCCCAGTAGATAACTATAGGCTATTTATCTCTGTGTCTCCACTGTAGTGTTAGCAAATATTTAGTTTGATAATAATTTGTCCCAGTTACTGAGGGATGTTTTAGTCCATTTTTACTTTTACATATTTGTTTGGTAATCTTTTTTAGTATATTTTTTTAGAGATTTATTTATTATATGTAAGTACACTGTAGCTGTCTTCAGACACTTTTTCTTCTCTCTCTGGCCCCATTCTCTCCAGCCCCCACTCTCTGTAGCTGTCTTCAGACACCCCAGAAGAGGGCATGAGATCTCATTAAGGATGGTTGTAAGCCACCATGTGGTTGCTGGGATTTGAACTCAGGACCTTCAGAAGAGCAGTCAGTGCTCTTAACCACTGAGCCATCTCTCTAGCCCTTGATAGATAATCTTAATGCATCATCTTTTTGTAAAAGAAATTTATTTTCCCATACTGAAAAGCATATTAATTTTAAGAAATTAAAAATACTAAAGAATTTGTTTTATCATAGCACATTTGAATTACTTTAATTTGTATGCACTTTTGTTCATATGTTTAGTCAGAATTATATTATATAGTATGTTCTTTCTTAATATTCTTAAAGTCATTCAACACACACTAACTAAATATCTAATATTGGAGATATTCTTTACACAGAGATTAAACCAGTAAACAAAAATTTCAAAGACACTTGCTTTCATAAACCTTGTGTCTAAAAAAAAAAAAAAAGATATACCTTGATTATTTTAATTGTGTGTATTGTATGGTGTTGGTATGTGCACATAAATGCAAGTGTTCACAGAGGTTAGAAGTATGAGATCCCCCTGCAGTTGGGGTTACAGCAGTTGTAACCCCCCTGCGTGCTGGCAATCAAGCTCAGGTCCTCAGAAAGAGCAGGATGTGTTTACTCTTAATCACTGAGATATTTCTCCAGCCCAAACCTTGTGTCTTGGTGGAAGGAGACATGTCAAACAAACAAACCCCCTAATCAACCAAATTTCCTGTAATTAGTATCTGCTAACTTTAGTGTGTTTTCTTCTGTTTATACCCAAGTATTTGGATATATGCATGTACATTAAGATCATTTCAGTATTAGGACAGAGTCAATTTAATCAATCCAAACAATAAATAACAGTGCATACTCAAGTATGGTGGTAAAGTACGAGGAAAAGTAAAGCAGTAGAATAGGGATTACGTATGACAGGAATGGAACTAATGTTGTAAGCAGATTACTGGGTCAGGGAGGCTTGGTCAAAGTAATAGGTAAATATTAAGACCTAAATTATGGAGTGAGCTATGTGGTTTCAGAGAACAAAGCATTAATTTATAGTGGTAGAGCATCAATGTCCAAGAAAGAGAGAATGCTTATTTTTAAATTACTATCAATGTTTTATTATATTGTAGTAAAAGATCCTATTGTTAAATAATGTATAATAACTTGAATATATTCATCATGGGGAATGGGTAAAGAATATATAGAATATATATACTATAGAATTGGTCCTGTCCTAATACTGAGCTGATCTTAATGTACATGTATATATTCAAATATTTGTATATAAATAGAAGAAAATACACCAAAGTTAGCAGATACTCATTACAGAAAATGTTCTTGGTTTAAATTTCTTTTACATTTTTTTATTTCTCAATTTTCTTAATGATATACAAAAAGACTTTTAAAAGTTCCTAAAATTGATTTTAATACATATTCACTTTTAGGCCCTACCTTAATAGAGTAATGGATATTACACCTACCCTCTCTAGGATCAATTGTAAAGCTGAATAAAAAAATATATTACATATTAGTTACATTTATTATTAAATAATAAAACATATAGAATGGAAGTCTAACAGGTGTACTTTCATTGACTATCCATACTGTCATTCAGCTAAGCAGAGACCAGACCATTCTTACAAAGAGATCTAAGATGGAATAAACCGTTATTAAAGTGAACAGCTGCTAAAGCAGCTGGCCTCTACATGTTTAAATACTGGAGAGAAGGGAGCAGTTTGAGAAGTTTTAGAAACCATTTTAAAGGTGTCCCTCACTCTGCCTGGGTACTGAATGTTAGATGTACAGGGCTAATTCTAGAAAGCAGCTGTTGGGACCTGTAAGTTAAGAGGCCACATTTTGTTGAGAAACAAAGTCTCAACAAGCTAGATGTAGTATATCTTGCTGAGCATTGTTGACATTAGTTGAGGTTGTATAAATTATATGGCATAGGACTACTTTTTCTCTACAAATATAGTTATTCTAGACTGATTCTAAAAAAACGTGAAGCTAATATTAAAAGATGTCAAGTTGAACTACTAATAAACTACATAATACATTTTGAAAGACGTCCAAACTTTGAACAGCATAAAACCCTCAGTGTCCAGCTCTATGCAGTCTTCTGCAGATGAAAACCAGTGATGTTTGGTATCTATTCATGTTAAAGCTCTTCCGTAATTAACAATACAGTAAATTTTCCTTAATAAAAAGTATCAAGAAACCACAAAATATACTATTAAAGAAAAACATTTAACACTTTTTAAAATTAAAAATATTCAGAAATTTTTACCATATTGAAATGTGAGAAAAAGAAATAAATAGCAGTAATTAGAAGATAAAACTTGCCTTGGGTTAATCTATGTAGAAAGCGCCACACAAAAAAATTATGACTTGTTTTCTCTTCTACTATACGAGTCCTGGCAATCAAATTCAGGTTGTCAGGATTTGGTGGTAAGTGTCTTATTCTACTGAGCTTTCATGTTGGCCCCACTGTAATTTTTTTTCTTTATATTTTTGGGTTTGAGACAAAGTATTCCTTTGTAGCCTAGACTGATCTGGAAATCATGACCCTTCTTGCTGAGCCACCCATGTAATGGGATTGCAGTACATACAGCCACACCCAGGTTGATTCCGTACAAGTTAAATCCAAATTGTATTTTTCAGAAAGCCAGTATGATTTAAGTTTTTTGTGGATGAGTGTAGCTAGTGCGTACTTAAAGAAGGAGAAGCTCAGGAAATAGCTGTGCCACATACAAGATTGAAGAGCTACAGCATCTGGTGTTTGGTATTTATATACAGTTCAATAAGCTAGATGACGTGTGCTTTGCATAGACAGGGAAGAATGGGTTGTTAAAAGCAAAGTAAAATAACTCCTTTCTACCCTTGATCCATAGTCAATTCTTAGTTTATAAACTAAAAGAAAACCTCCAAAACAATTCAGGAAAATGTTCATAGGATACAAATTCCTGAGTAAAGAGACAAATGAACATTTCAGAACAGAAATAACTATTGCATTTGCCAATTAATTAATAATTATTAATACTTAATTTTTAATTAAATTTTCTAGTTTGAGGAACCGTCGAGTGACTCACATGCAATCTTAAGAAATGGAGAAATCATCTTTACTTTGCCTAGCCTGGTCCATTGGTCACATCTTACAGCACTTTAGTCAGATATCACAACCAAGATATTTTTTGTTGGTAGGATTAGGACAGTCTTCATTGTCCACACGTTCCTAATGGTGCCTCTTACAGCCACACCCACTGCATACTCACCTTTAACCTCCTTAACTCTCAAGTGATCATTATTCTGTTCTCCTTTTAAAAGTTCTGCCATTTTAAGAACATAGACCAAATTTATAGTAAGCTTTTGGGATTAGCCTTTTTCATTTGATATATTCTTTGATTACTTACCTATATTGTTCATTCCTCTTTATTGCTGAATACTGTAACATGACCTGATTGCACCATAATTTGTGTAGCAATTCCCATATCGAAGAATACCTTGTTGATTTTAGTTTGTACTCTTAGAAGCTAGCCTCTATAGGAATTCCTGTATAGGTTTTAATATAAACACAATCTGCATATCTCTTGGATAACTGCCCAAGAATGAAGATTCCTGTTCAGTTTTGTTTTTTGAAAGAATTATGAAACATTTCCACCAACAGTGTCTGAGTGATCCCTTTTGTTTGTTTGTTTGTTCCTTGTCAGTATTTGGTGCTGACATTCTTTAATTTTGTTGTTCTCATCGGCGTGTAATAGGCGTGTAGTGCTATGTCTTGTGGCTTCACTGTACATTTATCTAGTGGCTTAATAATCGTATGTTGTCTTTACCATATGTATATACATTTCTTTATCTGTTTCTTGTTTGTTTTTTTTTTTTTTGAGACAGGGTTTCTCTGTGTAGCCCTGGCTGTCCTGGAACTCACTCTGTAGACCAGGCTGGCCTCGAACTCAGAAATCCACCTGCCTCTGCCCCCCAAGTGCTGGGATTAAAGGCGTGCGCCACCACTGCCCGGCTCTTTATCTTTTGCATGTATTCTTACTGGCTTGTTCACTTTTTAATAGAATATATATATATTCTGAGTCTTGGTCTAAACATAATATAAATATTAATATGGGATATTTTTCTCAACCTGAAACTTGTCTTTTATAAACTGATTCTTGGATCATATTTTTAGAGCAGTTTTCAGTTTGTAGCAATGCTACACAGAACATAGAGATTGCTTGCATTCTTGTTGTTGTCCAGCATCTATAGCTGCCTCTGTTATCAACATCCTGTACCAGTGATAGATTTATTAAAATTTTTGAAGCTACTTCAACACATTCTGACCCACAATACATAATTACATGGGCTTCACTCTTTATACTGTATAGCATACATGAGGACATGCACCCATGATTACATCATGAAGAGTAGTCACACTGCCCTAAACTTCTCTGTGCCTTGACTGTATACCTCTAGTTCCTCCCCAAACTTTGGCAACCACTAATCTTTTTACTGTCCTCATGAGGCTGCCTTTCCAGATTGCTGGGAGTATGACCATACAATATATGACATTGGCTCTTTTGACATTGGCTTCACTTATTTATTTTCATCTAGTGATGTTCCTCCATGTCTTTTTGTGGCTAATATAGCTCATTTCTTTTTAATACTGAATAATACTCCATTGATGGATTATTTTCCCATGGTTTATTTAGCCATTCACCAGCAGAATGACATTTTTATTACTTTTAATTTGGGGCTATTATGAATCAAGCTGCTATAAACATGTGTGTAGGTTTTTGTGTAAACACATGTTTTCACCTCTTTTGGATGAATGCCAGGGAGTACAATTACTGGAACATATGTTAAAAACATGCTTCATTTTGTAAGGAATTTTTCTTTGAAGATGATCTCTCAGCTTCTGTTCTCACTGGTAGTAAACGCTTGCTCTTTGTCATCATGACAGTTAATGTTGCCAAGCTTCTGGATTTTTGGACATTCTAATAGATGCATAGTGTTTTCATGTGCATTTCTCTAATGATGTGTATACAAGGGGCATCTATGCACCTGCTGTTTACCATCTGTATGTTTTCTCTGCTGAGATTTGTACATAATTCCTGTTCTTTCTCCTCCTCCTCTTCTACTTCTTGTTTCCTTCTTCCTTCTTTTTTTTCTCCTAAGACGGAGTTTCTCTGTGTAACCCTGGCAGTCCTAGAACTCACTCTGTAGACTAGGCTGGCTCGAAACTAACAGAGATCCATCCACCTGCCTCTGCCTCCCAAGTGCTGGGATTCAATGTGTGCACCACCACACCCAACATTAGGTTCTTGTATTTTTAATGTTGAGTTGTAAGCTTACTGTTTTGGGGAAGAAAGATTAAGACGGAATCTTACAGTGCAGTTAACAGTTTTTGTCAGGTACATTTTCTACAGGTTCTGTCACCTAGTTTATCTTTTGTCTTTTCATTCTCTTGACAGTGTCTAATAGAACAGACATTTGTAATTTTAATAAATCCAAATCATCAGTTTTTCTTTATAGATTTTTCTGTTGATTTTACATCTGAAAAGTCACATCACACTCAGTATAAATGCAATATGAGCATACAGACTCATAGATATTCTCCTTTACTAGTACCTAGAAAATATTTTTCATTTACATTTACTTCTGCAGTCCATTTTGATAATTCAGGGTGCAATGCTTATGTCTGCTTACTCTTTCTGCATATGGCTGTCCAGAATCTACATAACCTTTTAAAACCTTCTTCATTATATTGCTTTTGTTCTTTTGTTTGAAGATCACCGAACATTCTTGGTGCAGTTTACTATGAACTCACCTAGACCTGTTGCTTTCTTCGTTGAAAGGCTATTAATTACTTATTCTATTTCTTTAGTGGATCCAGGCCTGTTCAGACTTCGTTTCCTAATTTTGACAGATTTTGTTAACGAAGATATTTTATGTGTGTTATCAAATTTGATGGCATAACGTTGTACAGAGATTTTTCCTTGTTGACCTTTTAAAGGTCATGGTATCTGGTTTCTCATTCCTGATCCTAGTAACTTGTAGGTTTTTTGGTTTTTTAAAAAAAAAAAAAAAAAAGATATGCTACTTTTCTCAGTGCTGTAGTAAGATGACTTTGTTCTTTTTCCATTTCATGTATGTAGGTATGAATACATATTTATATGAGTGCAGGCCCCTATGTGTGTGTATTCCTGTAAATGTATGCAAATGCAGATTGAGGCCCAAGGTTGATGCTCAGTGTCATTTTCAATCACTCTTCTACCATATTTCTAGTCACATAAACAAAGAAACAAGGTCTAAATAAAATTCAGACTTTGTCTATGTGACTAATCATGATGTAGTTGTCCATCTTACTTTAGGGATGCCCAGGCTCCCATTACTTGGCTGGAATTACAGGTGGACCATCGTGCCCACCCAGCATTTATGTATGTTCTCGTCCTCAGTTTTACTCTGAGCCTTCTGATACCTGGCTTTTGGAGCACCTTAAGGAAGGATTTATTTCGGTTCATCGTTTCAAGGAATCTCAGTTTATCATGGCAGGGGAAGTATGGTGGCAAGAGTGATTCTGTCCACCTTAGTAGATGTGTAAGTCTCATGTTACCATATCCTTGCAACAGACTAGACACAAAATGAGATGGGAAACCTCAAGGGCTCCTCCAGTAGCCTTTCTCTGCCAACCACACCCTTGCCTCAAACGGCTCTGCAGCCTCCCAGAACAGCACCACTAGCTGCAGTTAAGTGATTAAACACATGAATGAGCCTCATACCATAACCTTATTTTCCCCTTTTATAAGTTGAATCCTTGAGTTATAATACATGCACTCTGAAATAATTTCTCCTTAAGCACTGCTTTTGTTGCTTCCCACGTGTTTTGATGGATTGTGTTTTTTTTTTTTTTTCAACTCAAAGTATTTTAAATTTCTCTTGTGGTTAGAGAGTTGGGTCAGTGGTTAAGAACATTTGTTGCTCTTACAAAGGACCTGGGTTCGATTTTTGTCACCCATATGGGAGCTCACAACTGTCTGTAACTTCATTGTTGGGATCTGATGCCTCTTTGGCATGCACATGGTGCATATACTTATATGCAGTCACAGCACTCATATACATAAAACATTTTTTAAAAATAATGTTTTGTTTTAAATTTTTTAAAACTCGTATGTTTACAAATTTTTGGTTTATCTCTACGTAATTGGGATTTTCTAACTATCTTTATATTTTCATTCCTAGTTTATGCTATTGTACTATGAAAGAAAATTTGTTAAGGCGTTCTCTCATAGCCCAGAATGTGGTGTGTCTTGGTGAATGTTCTGTGTGTCTTGACAGTGTTGGACTAAGTACTATGCAGAGATCCATTATGTGTGCCTTGACAGTGTTGGACTGAGTACTATGCAGAGATCCATTATGTGTGCCTTGACAGTGTTGGACTAAGTACTATGCAGAGATCTATTATGTGTGCCTTGACAGTGTTGGACTAAGTACTATGAAGGGATCCATTATGTGTGCCTTGACAGTGTTGGACTAAGTACTATGCAGAGATCCATTATGGGTGATTGATAGCATTAGGGTCAAGTGTGTCCTAAACTGATTTTGTACCAGCTGGTTCCGCCAATTTTATCATTTGACTCGTGTACTGTCTTAGGGTTTTACTGCTGTGAGCAGACACCATGACCAAGGCAACTCTTATAAGGACAACATTTTATTGGGGCTGACTTACAGGTTCAGTCCCATTATCATCAAGGCGGGAGCATGGCAATGTCCAGGCAAGCATGGTGTAGGAGGAGCTGAGAGTTCTACTTCTTCATCTGAAGGATGCTAGGAGAGGACTGACTTCCAGACAGCTAGGAGGAAGGTCTTAAAGCCCACACCCACAGTGACACACTTCCTCCAGCAAGACCACACCTGGTCCAACAAGGCCATTCCTCCTAATAATGCCACTCCCTGGGCTAAGCACATTCAAATCACCATGTATACCTTATGGGGTAAAAAGTCTTTTTGCAATATGTATCTTATCTTTATCGTATGCAGTGTTATTCTATTTCTAATAGCCTTGCCTGTTTCAAATCTTCTCCATCCCACATTGCTATAGTCTCTTCTCATTCCTGGAAAGTGTATTGTGAGACATGCACTAGATGCCTGAAACTCTTGAGTCATAAACCCCATTACTCACTGTTTCATCCTAGATGTACATAACTGTGGTTAAGTCTAATTCATAAATTGCTGACAATTAACAATCAAGACTAATACTAAAATACAAAACTTAGAAATTATTTAATTCTTTCATTTAACATTTTCAGCCTTTAGTCAACTTCAGAGACCTCAGAGGAAAAAAAAATGGAGATAAGGGGAAGTTTCTTCTAGCAGTGCTAGGATCTTGTATTTGCTTTGTTCTAATAATATTTTTAAAAACTAGTCTGTTTGTACCACCAGATTTTTAGTGATTATTGATCAAGTAGATAATATTAAGCATATTTCTCTTCATTGTCTTTGTTCAATATCTGTCAATTCTATTTCTAGTTTTTTGGATCTTCATTAAGCATTTCTTTTGATTCCATTTTATCTTCTTTGTTAGCTAATTATTTATACTTCCCTTTTGGACATTTTCTTACTATTTATTCCCAAATCTTCAGTGCATATATATAATTAATCTAACCCTACTTTCAAAAAAACTACTGCTACACAGATACTGGTAAGCTTAGCCTTAAATAGCAAAGTCATATGAATTATTGCTTATAGTCTCTTCTTTTATTACCCAACTTATTCATACAGAAGCAGGAGGAGGGAATGTGTCCATAAGCGTGTATAACTGAATACATTATTATTATTATTTTGAATTAACAAGCATGTTTAATCTCTTAAAGGTAAGGAATGTAACTAGCACATTCTGTGTACTTAATGTTCTTGTTTTCTGTGTCCTTGTCAGTCTTCTCTATTCATTTCCTTCAACATTCATTTTGATATTTTTATATCAAATATATATTTTATATGGATGTCCATCATATGTGCCCACAGAGGCCCAAAAAAGATGTCAGATCCCCTGAATTTGGAGTTAGAGGCGTTTGTGAGTTGCCCAGAGTGGGTGCTAGGAGTGGAACTCGGGTCCTCTGGAATAGTAGCAAACATTCTTAACTGCTGAGCCATCTCTGCATCACTTCCTTTAACATTACTTGTAAAGTAAAACTACTGTCAACAGACTTCCTCAGGATTTGGCTAAGAAGAGAACATATTCCACCGTCAGTTTTGAAGGGTGGTGGATTTTTTGTTTTGTTTGTTTTAGTTTTTTTCTTCTGTTTTAGTGTTATAGGTTAGACAGGTTTTAGTCTCAATATTTTAGATATTTCTCCTGCACTCTGAACTTGCTGGACCTCACAGAGATTTGTGTTAGTGACTGTCATTCACTCAAGCTCAAGGGGAATGGGTCAGTCGTGTAACTTCACCCTGATAGATATAAGAGGAGATTTGTCTGTTTTTCAGTATTTTCCTTGTTGGAGGACTAAGTGGTAACTTTTAAGATTTTCTATGCTGAACCAGAAACCTGAAGTCTGGTTTTGTTTTTAATCCACTTAACAGAGTCCTTTATCTGCTTTTCCTTTTACAGATAGTGATTTGATATCAAATCTAAGAACTGCCTTGTTCTAGATCCAATTTTCTCATATTTTCCCCTCAAAAGTTATATATTTTTGTTTTGGGTTTGTCTGTGATCTATTTTGAGTTAATTTGTAAAATAAAGGATAAATAAGATAGAGCTTGAAGTTCATTTTAAAATTTGTTCTAATTATACTGAATATATAAACAAAATTTACTGTCTTAACCATTTTTAAGAATATGAATAAAGCTAAGCATGGAATTGAACTCAGAACCTCTGGAAGAGCAGAGCACTCAGTGCTCTTAACCACTAAGCTGTCAGCTCCTAGCCTGCAGGTCCAGGCGAGAGGAGAGAACCCGGTCCAGCCGAGTCTATCCGGGCTGAGCAGGGCGAGTGTTGGCGGGCCAAAAAGAAACACACCAGGCCGGGAGTCTTGTTGAATCAGGAACTCAACTCTAATGTAGCAATTTCTCTCGCTTACATAGAGAAAACAAAGGGGGTGGGCACTTAGGTATGGGGAGAGATGACGTAGGAGGCGGAGTCGCCGCCAGAGGTCCAACACTAAGGCATCTCTCCAGCCCATTTTTTTTTTTAATTCCATTAGTGTGCTATTAATATATCATCTTATCTCCCTCCTTTCCTGAGTACCTATTTATGTGGACTGTGATTTCATGTATTTATTGTATTTTATTTCTTTATAAAGTTTCTATTCATTTGTTTACATGCTTATTAATTGGTTACTTGTCTTTATTTTTGAGGCGCGGGAGCTCTTCTGGTCATCTTTTATCAGATATGTACTGCAAATATTTTCTTAATTGATGCTTTCAACACATAGAATTTTTTTTCATTTTTATAGCATCCAAAGCCCCATGTAACCCAGGCTGGTCCTTAACTCACCTAGCTGGAAAATGAATGATCTTGAGCTTTTAATTAATCCTCCTGCCTTCGCCTCTTGAGTGCTTACATTAAAGGTGTATAGCACTGCCCTCAGTTTATAATTTATTTCTCTTTCAAAGGTTATTACTCCTGCATCCTGTGAATGATTTTCTGGCTTTCAAATTGTAGAACTTTTGTATAGTTTTTTTTTTTTTTTTCCAAGATACATTATAGTTTCAGCTTTTATTTTTAGTTTTTGATCTAGCTCAAATTGTCCTATAGTATAAGGTAGTTGCTTTCTGTACAGATATATACAGTTTACATTAAAGAATTACAGTATTAAAGAATTTACAGTATACATTAAAGAATTCTCCTAGGTCTCTTGAATTTCTAGACGGAATCTCCTGATTTCCGTCTTACAGATCTGTTAACTATGTTGAAGACAGTCATTCTCACCTCATTTTTTGTTGTGTATGGCATTGCTTTTCTCTAGCTGCTTTCATGGAGTGTTTTTATGTATATGTTTTCATCCTCTGGGTTGACATATGTCTGTCTGAGAGTTTTCTCACTTCTTGCAATCTGTAAGGTTTTGTTTGTCATAAAGTTTGTGAAAAATCTGACCTTTATTAAATATTTTGTCTCATCTTTCCTGTCATGCACAGACCACCTGATCTTATGCTGTAAATTCAGAATTTCTGTATTATCTCAAGACTTCTCTTTCTCCTTTAGGTTCTGTAAGATCTATCAGTTTTTTAGTTATGATCCTTTTACTGCTATTTACTGTCCTATAAAGCCATCCAATGAGTTTTTTATTATATATGTTACAACTTTTTATATTCTCGAATTTACATTTATTTTTATTTTCACAGCTTAAATTTTTCAGTTGAGCCACCTCTATGTACACATTTATTATGACCATTCCTATATACTTGAGCATGCTTATAATTCTTAACGTTAAAAGCTGTGTCTGCTGAATGATACCTATTCAGGGTTTGGGTTTTGTACACTGCTTTTTTCCCTCTGGATTCTAGGGTATGTGTGTGTACTGCACATTCAGAGGCTACTAATTGGCCTTGGAGAATAAGTTGGTTAGTTGTTTTTTAACAGTATCTCATTGATTGAAGGCTCACTGATGAGACTAGGCTGATTGGGCAGAGTTGAGTCTCAGATTCACCTGTCTCCCTGTTCCCAGCATTGGAATTACAAGCACATAACATTGTAATTACACCCATCTTTTCATATAGGTACAAGTGACTGAACTCAGGTACTGCCTAGATTTTATATTAGTTCTAGCATCTGAACCATTGAGTAATCTCTCTAGCCTCCCATATCACCTTTTTTTTAAAAAATGGAGTTTTCTAGCCTCAAACGATATGCAACCAAAGCTAACTTTCAACTCCTGATTCTCCAGCCTCCACCTTCCCACTTCCAAAATTAAAAGCCTGTGCCACCATGCCCTACCCCATCAGGGAGGTGGGCAAGCAAAAGGCCAGTAAGATGAAAAAATATCAGAACAAGTAAAATGAAACAAGTCCACAAAAGTACCGTTAAGGCTGTTTTGTATTGGCCAACTACTCCTGTGCATGGAGTCTGGACTGGAGTGTAGTTGATATACTCAGTGACACTCCAATGGCAAAAAGCGATTTTCTTGCTTTGTCAGTTTGTATCAGTTATAGATAACTTCTTGTTTAGAGATAGGACCCCATATCCAATCTTGTCTCATAGTGCTGCAACTCCATCTGGCTTGAACCTGTGTAGGTGTTGTACATGCTGTCATAGTTTCAAGTGTGCACCAATCCTGTTGTATCTGGAAGACACTCTTAACTTGAAGTCATCCATTACCTCTGGCTCTTATAATTTTTCTGCCTCTTGAGCTGTAGGAGAAGGGTTTGACGAACATCCCACTTAGGATTAAGTACGCCAAAGTCTTTCTCATTCTCTGCACATTGTCCAGTTATTGGTCTGTGTTATTTCCCATCCACTGTAAGATGCTTCTCTGATACGAATTGAGCAAGGAATTAATCCATGGGTATAGCAATATGTCATTAGGAGGCATTTTATTGCTTATGTTCCTTTATCAGATTCATAATATTAGGTTTCCCCTATGCTCACAACCTATCTAGTCTCATCTCTGTCTGTTTTTGGTTCCTTTAACAGTGTCTTGTATGGGATCTATGTCATGGAGTAGGCCTTAAATCCAATTGAAAAGTTGTTAGCTACTTCCATAAACCAACATTATTCTTTGATTTCAAAGAATTTAGAAGAAAGATCTTTAATGTGGAAATGAAACAGATAACTGCTGTCACTACCATTCCTCATCATTGAACTAGAGATTACAGCTAGAAATAGAAAAGAAATACAAATACTGAAAATGGTCAAAATATCAATTATGCATGAAATGATTATCTACAAGACAATCTATATCCCATTAAAACTAATAATTGTACAAGAAGACTGGTGAAGATCAAGGTCAGCTATGAAACTAATAATTTGTCACATATCAGAAATCAACTAGAATATGTAATATGAATAATACCTATCACTATATCATCTATGAGATGTCACAAAATTAATCTGCTCCCCAACCCCAGTTCAGTCTCTATCAGTAGTATTAGATGTAACTCTTAGGAGAACTTCTGTGGAATTTGAGGGAAAAAAAAAGAATGGACCTGGCATGTAGTAAACACTTTCCAGTGCTGGAAAGCAGAGCCAGCCAGATCTCAGCCTGTCTAGTATACATAATAAGTTCTTGGCTAACCAAGGTTTACCAGGGAGACTCCGTATCAACTAATAATTAAATACATAAACAAAAATATTAAAAAGTTCATCTGGAAAAGTGAGTGTTCATCAATCATTAGCCATTTTGAAAATGGACAAAGAAAGTCAAATAATCAAATAACTAGACATACTGAAAGTGGTACTGCTTAGGGAAAAACAATGAGATTAATAATAAAATAGAAAAGAAAGTCCAAGATTGAAGAATATGTGAAACTTGATATAACAGTAGGGAACAATCAAATTGTCAAAAAATGTATATTTACACATACACAGAAATTCCAAGTAGAGAGTAGGATTTTTAAAAGCTGTCAGAACCCTAAAAATAGAATGTATACACTTAGCTAGATAGTTTAATTTTACGATTTACTTTTTAAATTTGTGTGTATATGTTTGTGAGAGGGGCAGAGAAAGGAAAAATATAAATATGCTATATTTGTATGCATTCCCATGTAGGCCAGAAAAAGGGTGTCAGATTTCTTGGAGCTGAAGTTACTGACAGTAGTGAACTGCTCACTGTGGGTGCTGGGAATCAAACTCTGGCCTTTGGAAGAGCAGTAAGCATTCTTAACTGCTGAGCCATCTCTCTAGCTCTAGTTCTCTAGATAAAATATATCATAAAAAGAAAGTTAATATATTTGGACTAAAATTTTTAACTTTGACTAGACACAGATGCTATTAATTAACAAAGTCAAATATATGTGAGGAGTTGGCATCTAGGATATATAAAAGATGCCCATAAAGTACTAGTCAAATCTGAGCCAGAGATTTAGCTCAATTGATAAACTACTTGTCTCTCAACATGAAGACCTGAGTTTAGGCCCCAGAAATCACTTAAAAATGCTGGATATCGTGGTGTGTACTTATATTCTCAGCACTGGAGAAGAGACAAGAGGATCCTTGGGCCAGCCTGTCTAGTCTAATTCTAATTGTTGAGCCCAAGGACAGTAAGACACCATCTTAAAGAAGGTAGAACACACTTTTGTGTGACAGCTGAGGTGGTTCTGTGGTCTCTACAACAGCAAACACATGTATACATGTACACACATAAACATAATAGAGCCACATAATTGTGTGTGTGTGTGTGTGTGTGTGTGTGTGTGTGTGTGTGTGTGTGTATTATGTATGTGCACTGCGTGCATGCTCCTGGAACTGGAGTTACAGGTGGTTGTAAGCCATCATGCAATAGTAGCAAGTGCTCAGAACCATTGAGCCATCTTCTATGCCCATGACTAGGTTTTGTTGCATCTACTTGGCTCTTAGACTTTCTGTGAAAGGTAATTTACTTTATATTATTTTTTAATACTGTGTAAAGTATCTAAATGTTTTGCATACCTTGCTTTCATTTGTACTTTAGTGGGTATTGTAACAAAATGCAGTACTTAATGAGATGCTTCAGTGTTTCCTTAGTTTGTATAATTATTATGTCTGTTTAAGAGAAGTTCTTATACTTAAAAATGCTCTATTTCTTATTAACTCTCACTTTTTTTTTCTTTTAGCAAAACTGTACAATCTAAAGTAGACTGCATTTTGGTAAGTACAATATCTTACAATCTGCCATTCTTAAATAAATATTGATTCTAAATACCACTTGAGTTTTTGTGAATAAATTTTACATTTTCAACCCTCTGGGTACATTCATTATTAACTATCTATTTTCTTGTATGTAGCTCATCAGTCCTAAAACTACAGTTGGAAGCAATTGTATTTTTGAATCTTATTGACCTTTACTGAAAGATTATTTAAACATTTCATTAAATGTGTAATTTTTAAAGTTCTAATTACTATGTATGAAAAATTTAATGAAAACATTGTGGATGTTTGGTAGATTGATTTATTAGATAACCTTTTTGTCATTGTTTTGTTGGTTAGCCTTTTGAAATTCACCTACAAGGATAGTATATATTTACTAATAAAACCCTGTAAATATTTACTTTAATAAATGCCTTTATATTCTTGATGAATTTATTTTTGTTATTATTTTTTCATCTTTGAGTTGCAGCTTTTAAGAATTTAAGCCACAATAATAGTTTTATATTGGTAGTTCCTTAGGTCTTATAAAGCTTTTATTTTATTTTTGTTTATGTGTATGTATGAGTGGTTGCCACATATGTGCAGTTACCTTCAGACCAGGAGAGGATGTTGGATCCTCTGAGGCTAGAGTTACAGAGGATTGAGTAATGCCCTGGCATAGGTATTAGGAACCAAATTCAGGTCCTCTTCAAGAGCCATCTCTCCAGCCTTCAGGTCTTTTAAATGTATAGGGAAAACCAAGCCATCTTGTCTGGCTCATAATCCCAGCACTCACAGAGATGAAGGCAAGATGGCTACAGGTTTGAAAACCAGCACAGGCTATTTAGTGAGACATTCTCACACAGGCACTCCCTAACACATACTCTCACACATGCAACTGCTGGGATAAAAGTTAACGCCATCTGCGTTTCCAGGAGCCTAGGCTACACCCTATTCACCTGAGCATACAACAGCTTTGCACTATTAAATTATGCATTGTCAAGATAGCAGATTCCTTTTTCTTGTCATTTCAGAACCTTCTCCTATCCAAATTCTGTGGGGTTTGGATCGCTTGAGGTATCTGGTGGTGTAATAAGTATATATCTTACTAGGTTTTTTCCTATTATTGTTAACATAGTAGTATCTTGAAAGTGAATGAATAGCAGTTGTTCATAGGGAAAAAATTCTATCAGTTCTATATATTTCTAACTTAATGGCTGAGGGATGGCTTTGTAGGGAAGTTTTTACCTGTACCTTTCACTTCTTGTTTTCCTTCACTGACATTCTTTTCCTTTCTTCCTTTACCCCTCTAATTCTTGTTGTCTTACAATAATCCTCTGGGATAGGCCATCTTTTTGCTTCCTTTTTACAACTAAAATAACTGATACTCTTAGATTTAGGTGTCCATAAGACATACATACTTTGGAGGATTTTTTATGTTTTTTCATCATGGAGAAAATGGGGAAAAGATAAGTAATATCTATTACAAAATACTAAATAAGAACAAAAGGTTTCACATTAAACAAATGAGCTGGAAATATCAGTTATTGATAGATGCCATCATAAAATTTGAAAAGGGCACATTGAAGCAAATAAATGATGGTGACCAGAGTAAACTTAAGTGCATATGACCAGGAAAGGCATCGTTGAAATCGTGATAGCTAGGCAAACCTGAGAAGCCAATCACGATCTGGCAAGTGGCTCAGTGGATAAAAAAGCACTTGATACTCTACCCTAGCAACCTGAGTTCTAGCCTCAGAACCCAAATAAAAAGAGAACCAGCTCCACAAATTTATCCTCTGACCTCCATAAGCATGCTGTGGTATGCACATGCACACACACACAAATAATAAACAAAAAAACAAAATCAATAAATAAATGTTGTGCAATGGCCTGCCAGCAATACATTATAGACAAAGGAGAATACACATTCAAAATTAGAAATGAGTTTTGAATATTTGGAAGATATAATGATTTCAGTAAGCTAAAACTCCTGGAAGGGAGGGAGTGATGGCAGAATCAGAGTAAGGAATACTGTAGGGAGTAGCTATGTCTGATGTGCTTAGCTGTGACAGGAAGGACGCATTCATCCTACGCTCATGAAAACCAAGTTGAAGGCTTTTAACAGGACAAAGTGCTCAGATTTTTAAAAAATATATTACTGAGCCAGGCATAGTGGCACACATCTTTAATCCAAGTACTCAGAGACAGAAGGATCTTTGCAAATTCAAAGCCAATTTAGTCTACATAGAAAGTTCTAGAATAATCAGGCTATATAGAAAAACCCCATCTCAAAAAAAAAAAATACCCTCAAATAAATAAATTTTATACACACACACACACACGCACACATATAAAGAATGTGCTATATAGATAAGGAGAACAGAATGGAAGTAGAAAACTTGGTAAATGTTAATTATTTTTAAAAATATACTTTACTTTTAAAGTTAGAGAATAAGTCATTTGGTGTCATCTCCTTTTTACTTTGAGTTTTAAAGGATAATGTTGCTGGAAATTGAATTATTGCTTAACACTTTTATTGCTATGAATGTTATTGTGTAGCCTTCCAGTCTTTGTTATTTATGATGTGAAGTTAGCAGTTAGTCCATCATTGTTTTCCTGAATGTGATGAGTTCTTTTCTTCTTAATTGCTATCAGAATTTCTTTGTATTCATTCTGTCTCTTATTTGTTAACTTGCCCACAAATGCTGGCTCTCAACTGTTGACTGTTATATGTATGGCTATTTATTACTTTGTATCGTCTGACTGGGGCCTTATCGAATTCATCTTCAGTAGATTAGTTAATTTTGGGAAGTTTTTAGGCGTTATCTCTCCAAATACTTTTCTGTTCCTTAGATTTTTTTTCACCCCTCTTTTAAAATTTTGAAGATACATAATATTGAAATCACTGATGTTATTCTGGTCTCAATAACTGTTCTTTTTTCTCTGATTGTCTTTCTCTCTACTCTGGTTTCTCTATTAAAATTTCCAAACCTAGGACTCAGGAGCTGAAACAGGAAGATTGTAAGTTCAAGGCCAACCTAGACTATTAAAAATGCTATTTATTGATTAATTAATTAATTTCTGTTATCTGACTTGTACTCAATTTTTTCTTGTTTATGTTACTAGAAAGGGTCTTGGGGATCTTTCATGAGGCAGTGTTCAGTTCTTTGTGTCTCAAAGAATTGAGCAAAACACAGAGAAGCTGTAATGAATGCCACAGAGTTAGTGAGAATGGAAAGCCAAGCATATGCCACACAGTAGAGTGGGCTCCAGAAAGCACAGTCTCAGGAGCTCCTGTTTTTACAGGACTTTTATTTACAAAGGGAAAGGAAGGTTTCCCTGGAGGAGTTAGATCCTTCTTGGACTGACATTGATGATTAGCATCTCTTGATTATGTAATATCATGTTTTCCACATATGATCTATTCTATAATCTTTTTTTTTTTTTTTTTAAATAGTCATCTACTTGAGATGCAGTCCATACGCATGAGCTTTTAAGTGGTTTGTGGTGTCCCAAAGGTCCCATTGGGGAAAATCATATCTTTAGAGTAATCTCCCCCTGTGTATTATTTCCTAGCCATAGTCAGATTCTTTGTTCTATTTGTTAGAGGGTTTGTACCATTTAAGGAACTGTCTAGAGCAGTCCAAGGAGCAGTTACTTGATCCTAAAGTTAATCTTCCTATAAATCATAGTCACATGCATCTGACCCTCCCTCCTGCTTCATTTAGACACAGGCAGCCTCATTTTAGTAGCTTTACTATAAGACCAGATGAAATGGGGTCATGGTAGCAGCCTCAAGCAAAAATAATAGGGACTCTGATAGTTATTGATGAAGTTGAGATGTTTGTAACAACAGAAGTACTTCTTTGTGTGTTGTTTTCCTTTAGTCAGTTGCCAGGTGCACACTACTGCTCTTTTTGACTGTTTTGTGTCATTTTGTAAATGTTTTAAAGACCTATTAGGAACATCTTTTTTGGTTGGTTTGTGTTTGAGTTTGGTTTTGTTTTGTTTTATTGTTTGAGACAGGGTTTCTCTTCAGCTCAGGCTGTCCTGGAACTCTTATTTGTAAAACATGCTGGCCTCTAACTCAGAGATGCACATCTCTGTCTCTCCCTCCCAAGTGTTGGTATTAAAGGCCAGTGCCGCCACCACCTCACCTTGTCAACATCTTAACCTTACTTTTCCTATTTCAGCTTTCCCATAGTAATTTAACATATTTCCTTGTAAAATTTGTATACTTTAGCCTTTTCTTTTTTATCTTTGAATCATTTTGATTTTGAATCTGTTTTTGACTTTAGGTGATTTTTAACACTTGAATGGGTACCCATTCCCAGCATCATTCATTGAGAATCCTCTAGCTTATCAAAAATCATAATGTACAAGTCTTTTTCTAGACTGTCTTTCTCTCCCCATCAGTGTCTTATCTACTATCAATTTATATGAAATCTGGAAAATAGTTCTGTAAACAACTCATTGTTTATGTCATTTCCGTTCAAATTTTGGAATTACTTTGTCAATTTCTATTTTTAGAAAAAAAATTGATATTTTTGTTGGAACTATAGTGACTATCACAGTCTTCCTCTATGAGATTGGGTTTACACTATTATAGTTGATTCTTCCAAAATTTCTCTCAATATACCTTTGCAGTTTTCTCTGTAAATTTTATACAGATTTTTTAAAAACTATTCCTAAATATTAAAATTTTTAAAGTTTTAGATGTTGTGGGTGGTAATTAAATTTTTTTGTTATCCAGTGCTTTATTGCCCATATTTATTGATCTTTTGGCCTGCAGACTCACTGTTTACCAACTAAATATAGTGATTATATTTTTATTTTATGTATATGAATATTTGTCTGCATATATGTAAAGGCACTGTGTATATATGGTGCCTTCAGAGGCTAGGAGATGTTGGATACCCTGGAGCTGGAGTTACAGGGTTTTTGTAAGCCAGCATGTGAATGATGGGAACCAAATCTGGGTCCTCTGCAAGAGCAGCCGGTGCTCTTAACTGTCCAGCCCTGTAAATATAGTAATTTTATATAGGGGCCTAATACTTTCTGCCTACTTAGATATTATTAATAAATAATACTTTAATCCCTTTCAATTTATACCTAATATATTTCTTTATTTCATTAAAGATTCTTGAATTGATTTTCCTATCTCAAAAAGGAAGAGTTCACGGGGGGGGGGGGGGAAGGTCTCTGTTGTACTCTGAACCCATCTTCCTATATGTCAGCAGTTGTACCTGTGTTCTCTTCTGAAAACAATAAGTGCTCTCAAGTCTTCAGACCCCACCATGCTTTACATCCTCAGCAAAAATATTTTTCTTAGTGTTCTTTATTGGTACTGCAATGTCTGACATTGGAGTTTGTATTAGATTCTTTGTGGGCAGAGTTCTTCCAATAGTCATTCTTTATAGGGTTGGGGAAATCATAATTATCTATGAGAACAGAAAGTGGGGAATAAAGCCTCTATTTTTGTCTTAGTAATATACTACCTTCTATCATTGCTCCTGCCTAGCCATCACGATAACCAATCAATAGAAAGCAAAATATAACAAAATTGAATGTAACAAAGAATAATACCTTGTGGGAATCTCTGCTGTGCTGTGGGTCAGCCATTGTACAAAGCATTTGCCTTTTTGCTTTGTGGCAAGATCACAGTTATAAATTATTCTTCCCAGGCTGGAGAGGTAACTTAGCAGTTAAGAGCAGTGACTACTCTTCCAGAGGTCCTGAGTTCAATTCCTACACATGGTGGCTTACAACCATCTGTAATGGGATATGATGCCCTCTTCTGGTGTATGTGAAGATAGCTACAGTGAACTTGGATACATAAAACAAATAATTTTTTTTTAATTATTCTTTCCAACTTTTTTTTTTTGCTTACAGCATTTATCTTCATCATGTGTATAATTTTGTTTATTTTCTAGTTTTGTGTGACTAAAGTATAAATAGTACCTAGAATATGCTAAGTACTCAATTCTGGATGCATGAGTGATTTCATTTAATTTTGAAACTTTTGTGTGTTTCTTGATTATTATTTTAAGTGGGAAGAGAATTAACTTATTGCTTTTATTGTTCTAAATTATTAGGTGGACTAAAAGTGACCAAGAACAGTAGAATATAAGAACATGCTTTTTGAGAAACAGACTGATGTTAGAATGAGGCCTTCTACAGGAGACTACATAGTCCTCACAATAAATTTAAGTAGCTCACTGTAGTATTTCCTGTTCTTGCCAGTGTATATGTCATTAAAGAGACACATGTAAAGTGTGGCCCATTTGAAAAAACGCCTTTTCTCCTCTGTTGGTGGAAGCATTCTATAGTGAATGCTGATGCTAACCAAGGTCAGCATACTAACTCAGACTTGACTAAACCTAAAACTCCATTTTAGAGTGTCTAAATAAATATAATATGGCTTGAAAATGCTTGTGGTTGGAAGATGTTTATTTTGTGATATAGCCTTGGGGTAACTTAGTGAAGACTTTCTAATTATCTGTGATGTTTTAGTTAGTCTTAAAAATTCCATGTTGCTTGTTTTTTTCCTATCATTTTCTTTTAATTTATTATTAACTTACCCCACTTTTTAAAGAATTAAGCAAATAAATAAATAAAATTAATGAAAAACCCAAAATATATTTGAGACTACATTCATAAATGTGAGTTTTCCTTAAATATGGGGAATATGCTCGACAATCTCTGTAATTTTTTCTTTCTTACTAAAATCTACCCACTGTTAGATACAGAACTTTCACAGTATTATACACAGAATCCACTTGGAATCCCATTAGAGTCCTATCTTAGAATATGAATTTGTTAGCATTCACATTGCAGCACCTTAGGATTCCTAGCACAACTTCTTGACACATGATTGTGGTTGGAGTAAATTGAAAGGAGTTTCTTGCTTTTGTTTTCATTTTTACATAGGATTGGAGTCCATGATAGCAGCAAAGAATCAGGTGAAAGCTCACATCTTGATCCACAGATATGAGGCAGAGAAAGAGAGAAGGCACACTGGGAACAGCATGAGTTTTGAAACCTCAAAGCCTGTTCATGGTGACATGATTTGTTGAACAAGCCCACACCTTCTAGTC
Organism: Rhynchomys soricoides; assembly: GCA_019843965.1. NCBI lineage: Eukaryota > Metazoa > Chordata > Mammalia > Rodentia > Muridae > Rhynchomys > Rhynchomys soricoides. The sequence continues at coordinate 4,291,622 of JADRCH010000036.1, read as the reverse complement.
CTTCCTAAACAGTTCAACAACTGGAGACCAGCTATTGAAGTATAAGATTCCCTGGGGGCCTTTCTCATGCAAACCACCACACTAGGGTTTTTGTGAAGTTCGCTCATTGGATTTGATTCACTTTTCCTTCCCTGACCCTCGTAACTCAAATCTTTCAAGTGTACTTAGATCACATTACTTTTAGCAGAGCAGTGAGATTAAACTATTTTCCTTTTATACCTAGGGCAGTAGATATATAAATAGAAGGCCAGATTTTTATAATAATCAAATATAAAGTGTTTGCTCTCCTAACTGCTTTTAGGACAGAGGGTAGAAAGCAATTTTCTTACATTGTTTATGTAGGTACTCTACAAAAGGAAATCATATTCCTCTGTAATTCCCCATGATTTTCATAGAAGTTAGGAAAATGAAAATTTAGAATTCTGAGCAACAAGCCTGGAAAGTACGAGTCTTCATACCTTTTCCTCCGTCTTTCTTATTTAGTCTTGAGGAACAAAGTACTGGGATTTGGGATTATGAATGAAGAAACTGCAGTTTTTGACTACCTGGAAACAACAGAAGATTGGTGTCACAAGTTTCCAAAAGCAAAATTAATAGCTAGCTAAAACTAAGAGAAAAATCTTATGAACACATGTAGCCACTGGAAGATTAGGATACTATGTCTATGATAAAGAGCCCATATTTGAAATGTGTCCTGAACATGAAAAGTTCGTTGAACACTCCCTCCTTGGGTATGATCCTCTGAGGAACAGTAGCAGCATCACTTAGGAGCTTGTTAAAAATCCAGACTCTCTGGCCCCCATTTCAGATCGTGTACCTCAGAAAAGCCTTGGAGCCATTTTATGAAAGCTCAGTGTAGCCATATTCATCACTTGCAATGTTAGATGAAGTAGAAACACTTCTTCACACTATAAGTTTATTTAAAATTTAAAACATACGTTTAATCAAAAATATGGAAAAATCCTGACATTGCTGCTGGGAATATAAGTTAGTCTAACAGTTTAAGGGGAAGAAATTCAAAACTGATAAGGTTGAAGATGTACAACCTTGATGACTGTTTCTACTTTAAACATGTTACAGAACTCATGAGGGACACAATTTTTATCTAGCATTAGTGCTTAAAATAGTGAAACTTCACTCTCCGTGCAACAATGAACAGACCTTTCTGTATAGTGTACTTTCTCATTTATCTCACTAGCATATGCTGGTTGTATGAGCCAGCAGCTCTTCTTCTGACTCGTTCACAAATGGCTGACACTTCAGTGATGCTCACCCCCTGTTGCGTCCTCTCATCCTCCTCACTTTAATCCTTTTCCCTTCCTTTTTTATTATTTCTTTTATTTCTGGTTTTTTTTTTACACTCCAGATTTTATTCCCCTCCCAGACCACATTCCAACTGTTCCACATCCCATACCTCCTCCCTGCCGCCTCCCCCACCCACCCCCACCCCCGTCTCCACAAGGATGTCCCCACCCCATCAGATCTCCAAACTCCCTGGGGCCTCCAGTCTCTTGAGGGTTAGGTGCATCTAACCCAGCAGTCCTCTGCTGTTCATGTATTGGGGGCCTCATATCAGCTGGTGTGTGCTGCCTGGTTGGTGATCCAGTGTCTGAGACATCTCGGGGTCCAGGTTAACTTAGACTGCTGGTCCTCCTACAGGGTCACCCTCCTCCTCAGCTTCTTCCAGTTTTTCCCTAATTCAACCACAGGGGTCAGCAGCTTCTGTCCACTGGTTGGGTGCAAATATCTACATCTGACTCTTTCAGCTGCTTGTTGAGTCTTTCAGAGTGCAGTCATGATAGGTCCCTTTTTGTGAGCACTCCATAGCCTCAGTAATAGTGTCAGGCCTTGGGGCCTCCCCTTAAGCTGGATCCCACTTTGGACCTTTCTCTGGACCTTCTTTTCCTCAGGCTCTTCTCCATTTTCATCCCACAGTTCTTTCAGACAAGAAATTACGGGTCAGTTTTGACTGTGGGATGGAGCAACCCCATCCCTCACTTGATGCGCTGTCTTTCTGCTGGAGGTAGGCTCTACAAGTTCCTCCCTCCCCCAGGGCATTTCATCCAGGGTCCCTCCCTTTGAATCCTGTGAGTCTCTCACCTCCCACGTGCCTAGTACATTCTGAAGGGTCCCTCCAATCTCCTACCTTCTGAGGTTGCCTGTTTCCATTCTTTCTGCTGGCCCTCAGGGCTTCAATCCTTTTCCCCACTCAATACCTGATCATGTTCCCCTCTTCCCCACCCAGGAAGGAAGTGTCCTCACTTGGGCCCTTCAGTTTGTTGACCTTTTTAAGTTCTGTAGACTGCATCTTGGGTATTCTGTACTTTTTTTTTTTTTTTTTTTTTGGCTAATATCCACTTATTAGTGAATACATACCATGCATGTCCTTTTGGAACTGAGTTACCTTACTCAGGATGATATTTTCTAGATCCATCCATTTGCCTGCAAAACAAAGGATGTCCTTGTTCTTAATAGCTGAGTAGTATTCCATTGTGTAAATGAACCACATTTTCTGTATCCATTCTTCTGTGGAGGGACATCTGGATTGTTTCCAGCTTCTGGCTATCAAAAATAAGGCCACTATGAACATAGTGGAACACGTGCCTTTCTTTTGGTTATATTCCCAAGAGAGGTATTGCTGGGTCTTCAGGTAGATCTATTTCCAATATTCTAAGGAACCTCCAGACTGATTTCCAGAGTGGTTGTACCAGTTTGCAATCCCACCAGCAATGGAGGGGTGTTCCTCTTTCTCCACATCCTCGCCAACATATGTTGTCACCTGAGGTTTTGATCTTAGCCATTCTGATAGGTGTAAGGTGGAATCTCAGGGTCATTTTGATTTGCATTTGCATTTGATCACTAAGGACTTTGAACATTTCTTTAGGTGCTTCTCAGCCATTCAAGATTTCCTCTGTTGTGAATTCTCAGTTTAGTTCTATACCCTATTTTTTGATTGAGTTGTTTGGTTTTTTGGTGGTTGGCTTCTTGAGTTCTTTATATATTATGGATATTAACCTTCTGTGGGATGTAGGGTTAGTGAAAATTTTTTCCTAAACTGTAAATTGCCGATTTGTCTTATTGACTATGTCCTTTGCCTTAGAGAAGCTTTCCAGTTTCATGAGGTCCCATTTATCAATTCTTGATCTTAGAGAGTGAGCCATTGGAGTTAGGTTTAGGAAATTTCCCCCTGTGCCAATGAGTTCAAGGCTCTTTCCCTCTTTCTCTTCTATTAGATTGAGTGTATCTGGTTTTAAGTTGAGGTCCTTGATCCACTTGGCCTTGAGCTTTGTGCAAGGTGACAAATATGGTTCTATTTTCATTTTTCTACATACAGACAGCCAGTTAGACCAGCACCATTTATTGGAGATGCTTTCTTTTTTCCATTGTATATTTTTGGATTCTTTGTCAAAGATCAAATATGCATAAGTGTGTGGTTTTACTTCTGGGTCTTTGATTATATTCCACTGATCAACCTGTCTGTCTCTGTACCAGTATCATGCAGTTTTTATCACTATTGCTCTGTAGTAGAACTTAAGGATGGTGATTCTCCCAGCCGTTCTTTTATTGTTAGGAATTGTTTTCACTATTCTGGGTTTTTTTGCCTTTCCAGGTGAATTTGAGAATTGCTTTTTCCATGTCTTTGAAGAATTGTGTTGGGATTTTGATGGGGATTGCATTGAATCTGTAGATTGCCTTTGGTAGGATGGCCATTTTTACTATGTTAATTCTGCCAAACCATGAGCATGGGAGATCTCTCCATATTCTGAGATCTTCTTTGATTTCTTTCTTGAGAGACTTGAAGTTACTGTCAGATAGATCTTTTACTTGTTTGGTTAGTTACCCAGATATTTTATATTATTTGTGACTATTGTGAAGGGAGTTGTTTCCCTAATTTCTTTCTCAGCCTGTTTATCATTTGTATAAAGGAAGGCTACTGATTTATTTGAGTTAATTTCATATCTGATCACTTTGCTGAAGTTCTTTATCCGCTGGAGAGGTTCCCTGGTAGAATTTTTGGGGTCACCTATGTATACTCTCATATCATCTGCAGATAGTGATACCTTTATTTCTTCTTTGCCAATTTGTGTCCCCTTGACCTCTTTTTGTTGTCTTTTTGTTCAGCTAGCACTTCGAGTACTATATTGAATAGATATGGGGAGAGTGGGCAGCTTTGTCTTGTCCCCAGTTTTAGTGGGATTGCTTCAGAGTATCTCTCCATTTAATTTGATATTGGCTGTTGGTTTGCAGTAAATTGCTTTATTATGTTTAGGTATGGGCCTTGAATTCCTGATCTCTCCAATACTTTCAACATGAAGGGAAAGGGGTGTTGTATTTTGTCAAATGCTTTTTCTGAATCTAAGGAGATGATCATGTGGTTTTTTCCCCCTTTGAGTTTGTTTATATAGTGGTTATGTTGTGGATTTTCATATATTGAACCAACCCTGCATCCCTGGGATGAAGCCTACCTGATCATGGTGAATGATGGTTTTGATGTGTTCTTGGATTCAGTGTGCAAGGATTTTGTTGAGTATTTTTGCATCGATATTCATAAGCAAGATTGGTCTGAAGTTATCTTTTTAGGTTGTGTCCTTGTGTGGTTTAGGTATCAGAGTAATTGTAGCTTCATAGCATGAATTAGGTAGTGTTCCTTCTGTTTCTATTTTATGGAATAGTTTGAGGAATATTGGTATCAGATCTTCTTTGAAGGTCTGGTAGAAACCCCCTATCTGCTCGCCCCTCCCCTGCCAAGATACTTTTATTGTCTGTGCTGCTGAAGGAACGTCAAAGAGAATAAAAGCAAATGTGACATAGTAATGCTTGCCTTCTTGTTCTCTCTCTCTCTACTTTATTTGTGATATTTTATAATTTTAGATTTTTAAAAACAAAATTGGGTGCTAAACTATACTAGAAAGGTTCCCATCTGGCTTCTTCTTATTTTTTTATGATTCTGCCTCACAAAAGAATTAATTAGAACAGGAGAGATAAAAGTTTCATCTTGGTTGATGTGGAAAGTATAACCTGATCCTAGAAAGCATTATTAAATGAATCCATAAAAAAAACTAATTATCCATATGCTGAGCGTGGTTTTGAGTGACTACTAGGACTCAAAGCAGAAGAACAATCAGAATAGTATTACAAGCTTTAAGTCATGTTGAGTTATTAATGGGAGGTTTTGCTTATTTGTTTCATTGTGTATGTATGTGTATAAAATTGAGAGGAAGAGGTTATCAGAGCTATGGGGGTTTTTGTTTTGTTTTTGTTTTTGTTTTTACTTTTATTTTTTTACAGTCCAGTCATTATCCCCCTCCCAGTCTACCCTCCCACAGTTCTTCATCCCATTCTGCCTCTCCCTCTGTACCCAAGAGAATGTCTTCCCTCCTCACCTGCCACCCCCGCCCCGCCAAGCCTCCCTGGGGTCTCAAGTCTCTGGATTGTTAGGTGCATCATTTCTCACTGAGGCCCAGTCCTCTGCTGGGGTGGGGGGGCCTCGAGGGGCATCAGAACAGCTTGTGTATGCTACCTGGTTGGTGGCCCAGGGTCTGAGAGATCTCAGGGGTCTGGGTTAGTTGACACTGCTGATCTTCCTATGGGGTCGCCCTCCTCCTCACCTTCTTCCAGCCTTTCCCTAATTCAACCACCACAGGGGTCCCCAGCTTCTGTCCATTGGTTGGGTGTAAGTATCTGCTTCTGTCTCAGTCAGCTGCTTGTTGGGCCTCTCCGAGAGCCGCCATGCTACTCTCTTGTTTGTAAGCAAGCCATAGCATCAGTAATAATGTTAGGCTTTGGAGCCACCCCTTGAGATGGATCCCAGGTTGGGCCAGTCTCTGGACATCCTTTCCTTCAGTCTCTTCTCCATTTTTGTCCCTGCAGTTCTTTTGGACAGGAACCATTCTGGGTCAGAGTTTTTGACTATGGGATGGCAACCCCATCCCTCTTGAAATTTCAAAATATGTTAACTACTATCTAAGCATGAATGGATGAAAGCTTTTGTAATTATAGGCAGGACCCCTCTTCCTCTTTTCATATTGTCTTCTGTCAGTTATTGCACAGTCTATTCAACTAGATAATACTTGAGGCTCACCCAAAACTTGAAACCATTTTCAGAGGTCTGCTTTAAGAACATCTTTTTGAAAGTGAAAACTTAAGTCTAGGGATAAAGGGAGGTTGGTGTGGGTTATTGTTTTTAAAATGTGATCTTTTAAAGTTTGATTGAGGTCTTCAAATATGAAGACACATCTGACCAACTCTGTTATAAACTATGATTGGTGTACCTTTTTGTAAGATTTTTATTTTATGTACGTGATGCTGCCCATTAAACAGTTACTGCATCCCTTTTCTCACAGCCTCTGGTGGAGAGAGGCAGTCAATAATTTGCTTAAGTCTCTTGTGGATGGTTTCTTTCACTTAGAGCAGTGGTTCTTAACCTGTGGGTCTCAAACCCCACAAGGGTCACATATCAGATAACCTGCATATCAGATATCTACATTACAATTCACAATAGTAGCAACATTACAGTTATGAAGTAGCAATGAAAATAATTTTATGGTTGGGGGTCGCCACAACATGAGGAACTGTACTAGAGTCAGAGTATCAGTCAGGTTGAGAACACTGACTTAGAATAAGGGTATTAAGGCGGGGCAAGCTGATCTCTGATTCAAGGCTAGCCGGGGCTACTTAGTAAGATCCTGTCTCAGAAACACACACAGTTCTTATGTGTATATAGTCAGTTTTTTCTCTACTGCTGTGAAAATGGACCACCATTATTCTTTACTTCATAAATCCAGCCAGATGTGGTTTTTAACAACTAGTGCATCTCAAAATGGTTATTCTTCACATTTAAATATTCAAAAAGTATGTTAAATAATAAGATGTTTAACATGCTTGCCTCATAATACTCTTACCTTGATAATCTAGTATAAGAGTCTTTACATAAATCAACCATCATTGTTGTGGAAGCCAACATTTGGCAGTGAATGACACAAATATCTAAAACCAGAAAATGTGGTGAAATCAGACTGGAGTCAAATGCCATTAGTACACATTTGGGTCATTTTGTTTTCATTTTCTTCATAGAGTTTGATATGACCCATTTTTAGTGTTATTCTGTAGTTTTTCCTTTTGTGTGCTAAACGCCAATTGCAAATGAAGAAATAACAAAGCATTTATAAGTTTTTATTGCTTAAAGTAGGAAAGAAAAGTTTTGTTTTTTTCTTTCAAAAAAAATCTTTGACATCTTATAAGTTTCCTTTTTGGTGCTTTGTCTTAATTTGAAATATATTTTGAGTCCAGGCAGTGGTGGCACATGCCTTTAATCCCAGCACTTGGGAGGCAGAGGCAGGTGGATTTCTGAGTTTGAGGCCAGCTTGGTCTACAGAGTGAGTTTCAGGACAGCCAGGGCTACACAGAGGAACCCTGTCTCGAAAAACCAAAAAAAGAAAAACCAAAAAGAAAAAGAAAAAAGAAAGAAATATATTTTGAAATGCTTCTCTATTCTGGTTTCTCTATTTTTCTCATATCTGAAAAATTAAACAATTATGTAGAACCCCAAGTTTCACACTCAATATGAGGTATATCTTTTTAAAGAATTATTTATTTTATGCATATAAGTACACTGTAGCTGTCTTCAGACACAAGAGAAGAAGGCATCAGATCCCATTACAGATGGTTGCAAGCCACCATGTGGTTGCTGGGAATTGAACTCAAGACCTCTGGAAGAGCAGTCAGTGTTCTTAACTGCTGGACCATCTCTTTAACTCCTGAGATATATTTTTTCTTAATGATCAAAGATTGTGATTTTTAGCTATAGTTCTCAATTTTTGTCCATAATATTATATATGTTTTATTATTACAGTGTAACCTCACTAAGTTCAGTATGATAGGCACTTTGGAGGCTGAATGAGAACTATAGTATTTAATAAAAATAATATAAGGAGCCAAATTTAATAAATTTAAGAAGGGAGAGGTTGGAAGCAGGAAAACCAGTTAGTTAGATAAGTACTGTCTTAAGTCTGTGGGGGCAAAAAACTTGTTTTGGTTATCAGTATTGTGATATATTTAAGTATTTGTGTAATGTACAAATACACAATATAGCCAGATGATTCTCTTGTAAAATTTGTGAAACACGGCAAAACTCAAAACATATGCTGAGTAAATGAACTTTTTTTTGTTGGTGGTGGTGAAAGAAAGAGCTAAAAAACATAGACTTCTGTGACAGTGAAAATAAAGACACTGAAAGACTATGGGACAAAATAGTTGTGCTCTAACTGGAGGATTAATGTGGAATGCACTGTGAAGAGTAGAGTTAAGCAGACTCCAAAACCACATGTTGTGGGAACTAAGAAAAGGCAGCAGTCATTTTATTTTGTTGTTTTTCTTTAAGAGAAATAGCTCATTAAGTATTAGAACAATACTTTAGAAAATACTCGTAGATGATGGGATTTTTGAAATGTACATAGGACCTATATGCAAACAATTGATAGATTAAATCACCTTGTGAATTAAATCTAAGATTAAATTTTCGGGTAAATAAGGACAGACTTCTATGATCTAAAGAGATGGCTCAATTGGTAGGAGTATTTGCTGCACAAAAATAAAGATCTGCATTTGGGACTCCATTACACACATAAGCCAGGGCATGGACCAGCACCTATAACTCCAGTGTTGCTGAGGAAGGTATGGAGAAATGGGATTATCACTGGGGCTTGGTGACCATCCACCTAGCCAGTTAACCGCCAACTCCAGGTTAAGTGGGAGACCATTTCTCAAGGAAATAAAGCAGAAGGCAGTGAAGGAAAACCAACATCCTCTTCTGGCCTCATACATATATACATGTATGCAATTGTGTATAACACATAAACAAAATGAATAGGCAATTCAAAATTGTGGGATTATTTCTACTTCTAAAATTGAATCTGTGTTTAAACTGTGCTTTATTAAGAATAAATTCTGAGCCAGGCATGGTAGTGAATGCCTGTAATCCCAGCTGTCAGGAAGCTGAGGCAGGTGAATCTCTGTGAGTTAGACAGCAGCCTGATCTATGTGGAGAGTTCCAGGACAGCCAAAGCTGCATACTAGAGTGACTCCACCTTAAAAAGATGTCCTACACCATCACTGCCACCCAAAGAATCTGTCATAAATACCAGTAACCAGTTCACTTTACATTACAAAGAAGCTCTGCTTGAAATAAGTTTCCATGAATGTCTTTATTGTAAAAAAGTGTAATGAAATGGGTGGAACCCATATAGAGGAAGGCAGGGATGGCATATTTATTCAACAATAATAGTAGAGAATCATATAATTGGATTATCTAAATAGAAGCCCCTGTTGAAATTCAAACTATAATTTCACCTGCATAGTTCAGAAGGGTTTGTTGGTTTTATTTCAGATCTTTTAGCCTCTATTAGCATTAGTCACATTCTAGGTATTTAAAAATTAGAAAGAGATCAATAGCATTTAGGGGAAATATTAATAAATTTAGTTGGGAGGAAATATTTTTAATGATCTTTCTTTTTAACCCTTTGTAACCAGCAAGAAGTTGAGAAGTTTACAGACCTAGAGAAACTCTACCTCTACCTTCAGCTGCCTTCTGGTCTTAGCAGTGCAGAGAAAAGGTAGACCTATCCTTGTCTTTGTAACGCTACCTTGTTTGTAGGACTGTACCAAGCTGTATACATTATGATTGTTATTTTAGTATTTCTAAGCTTGTCAGAACACAGGTTGGAAAAACAACATATCATTTTTGTCTTTCATAATATTTAGTTAATATTCGCCTGCAATTTGACTAATTCATTTGTGTAACTGGCTAAATACCATGAAATGTAAGTTGGGTTTGGTCACACAGGACAGTGGGAATATTGTGCCATGTAAAAATGTGAAAAAAGAACAGAAACCCAAAGAATAACCAGGTAAGTATTCTGAAGAATAAAGTGTAGGGTTGTTTTTAGTGTAGTGATAAGTAAGCACATCATAGGATGTGAGAAAAAAGAGAAAGTACAATGTTGGCCATATTAATGTAGATGCACCTCACTTTAAGTACTTGGGGTATTGCTTTAGCTTCATCATTTAAAATGTTTAAGTGGGCCGGGCAGTGGTGGCGCACGCCTTTAATTCCAGCACTCGGGAGGCAGAGGCAGGCGGATTTCTGAGTTTGAGGCCAGCCTGGTCTACAGAGTGAGTTCCAGGACAGCCAGGGCTACACAGAGAAACCCTGCCTCAAAAAACCAAAAAAAAAAAAAAAAAAAAAATGCTTAAGTGGAGAGAATGTGGAGAAAAACAGTTCTTCGGTTTCTATTCTTAAGTATTTCATTACCTTTTGCATATTTCTGAGGATTCATTTCACTTATATGTTATTTGCAACATTATTTTGTAACATATCATTTAAAATTGTACATGAGAAATAATGAATAAAAATTCTGTCGCTTTTATCTGTTCTTACCTCATATCAACCATAATAACTGTTTTAATTATAGCCCGTTCTAAAAGTGTGCTTAGTATTTTAGAATCAGGTTATTCTTCTAGCAGGCTGAGATTAGTGTCATCATCAGTGGGCTAGCTTGCCGTTTAGGGTCTATAATATAGGGTTGATAATGCCCATTTCATGAGATCAGCCATAATAAAATGAGTGCTTTTTAGTGGACATGGTAGTCTGTGCAGAGACCCTCGTGCTGAGAAGGACTGTGGTGGGAAGATGACCCTGTTGAGATCTGTCCTATCTGTTCTAGGGATGGGGTGCTTTAGTATGATTACAGGGTAGGTGCTCCTACAGGCATATTCTCTGAGTGTGCAGAGCAGACTGAATATAAAAGATTTACCACAATGTTTGTTCTAAACATATAACAATTTATAGGTATATGAACAGACAAGTAAGTTAGAAAATACTCATACAAAGGTAATTTTGGTCCAAACAAAAACCTTATTTTGTAATGTCTCCACTACCTAATATGCTTTAGAATCCAGACCTGCAGTTTGGCCAAACAAGCCAGTAATTTCAGTCTGAAACTGACAGTAAAAACTGACTCACAGTCACAAATGAACAATTTTTATACAGATTACTGAGTATCCACTGTATGTCCTGAGTTCAGTTTGATCTGTTAATATGTTTTTAACATAACACTTAGGCTTTGCTTAAAAAGTTATCAATGGAATTGCTGTCTGGTTCAGCTAAACGTTGTCTGTTTTATTATTAGTGATCAGAATGCCATGTCATCTAGTCGGGCACAGCAAATGCATGCCTTTTCCTGGATTCGAAATACCTTAGAGGAGCATCCTGAGACTTCACTCCCCAAACAAGAAGTCTATGATGAATACAAGTAAGTGCACCATGTGATATTAAAGCAGACAAGTACTTGTGTGAGAACAGTGATTTATTTTGTCTGTGCTTATGATCTGGCTGTTACTTGGGTGATACATTTAGAAATTTCCAAGATTACTGCCAGCTCTAAGCTTCTCTGATAGAATGTAATATAGAGCAGGATTATAAGTGAGGAGTTTGTCCAGAGTTCTGAGGGTAAAGAATGATGGTATACGGATACTGAATTAAACGATTCTTACAGACTTTTAAAACGGCAAGAACCATGGGAGGGACTAAAGGGACAGTGGATGACAACAAAAAATAATCAGTGCATAAGAACAAATTAAAACTTTTTTTTGTACTTAAATTTTTTAAGCCACCTTTCATGAATCTAAAACCATTTAATTCTATCCCAACCAGAGAATATTATAAAGTGTTTTTTCAAGGATAAAAGAGATTAGTGACATACAAAGCCTCCACACAAATAACTTTGATTATGCAAATAATTTATTTAAATATGGGAAATTAAAAGTGCATATGTTAAAGGGCTTCAAAGACAGAGCATGACCAGACATTGTGATATTCAGTCTTGCTTAGTGTGTTTATAATTTATTTGAAAGGAAGAATTCATTCTAATAGAATAAATAAAGCCAAAATTTTATGGTTATTAAAACATCAAACTAAGAAAAATTAGTATGTTGAAATTATATAATTTTGAAGAAAACTGTCAAATAAATATTAATTAGGTTAAAGCAATACAGAGAAGCTACATTACTGAGAAGATTATTGATATCTGGAAAGAGAACTTTCTGGCTTACTCATAAGTCTTAATGGCTCATGAAAGAAAACATAGTGGGGCTATATAAAAGTACATATTGAAATGAGCTGAACTAAGAACTTAATGTTTGAAGAAAATTGAAACTGAAAGTTGTTCATTCTTACGATCTGAAACTCTTTGATGAGTATCCACTGTGTACTGGACCCTGAGTATCTGATGAGACTGACACCGGTTCTGTCCTCACCCAGGATCTGTATGTATGTGGTGGTTGGGTACAATGATAGTTTGTGTCTGTGACCCCACACTGATCCAGGAAGATTCCAAGTATAAAGTTAGCTTTATATTTGGGCTACATGTGAAGCAGGGAAGGAAAGAAGAGAAAAGATGTATATTTATGGTAAGCATAGATTTAGTACAAACAGAGTAATTCAAATACAGAAGACTTTCTTAAACTTCTATACTTGATGTTAGCCAAAAGGCCAAAAAGTGATCCGTCTGAAACATGTAAGAAGCTAATCTGAATTCAATAAAAGAACACTTGTACAATATGCTGAAGAAACTCTGAGTTGAAGATCCAGAAAATTGACATTGTCAGCAAACTTCTATGACCTGGACAAGTGTTTAACTATTCTTTTATCATTTGGCACATCTATAAAATGAAAAAAAGTAAAGCTGCATAAGGTTTCTTTTAGTCTATAAACTTATCTGAAGTAAAAAATGTTGAAAAATTATTCAGAGGTGTCTTGCTAATTTCCTAAAAGAAATTTTTAACAAGTGATTTTTTTAAAGTTTATTTACTTATATATTTTATGAATATGGGTGCTTTGTCTGCATGCATACCAGAAAAGGGCATCAGATCTCATTATATAGAGTTGTGAGCTGCCATGTGGGTTTGCAGAATTGGAACTCAGGATCTGAACCATCTCTCCAGCCCCGACAAAAGATGCCTTCATAGTAGACTGTGAACAAACAGACCCATGACATGCATGTGTTTCTGAAGTGTCGGCCTTGCCTATTCCACAACTCATATCACCTGCAGAGACATGCCTCAGTTTGTAAAAATGTGACCATAGTGCATGAAAACAGGTCCTATTTTCCTAAGAATGTCCTATCTTGGGTTAATCTTGGTTATATTTCACTATTAAATTATATTGAATTTTTCTTTGGAATTAAGAAATATGAAAGGTTTTTCTTAAGTAAAAGAGATTGAGAGGATAGAGAGATAGCTCAGTGGCTGGGGGCACTTGTTGCTCTTGCAGAGGACCCAGGTTCATTTCCCAGCACCAACATGGTGGCTCACAACCATCTGAGCAATCTTACTTTTTTTTTTTATTTTTTTTTGGTTTATCGAGACAGGGTTCTCTGTATAGCCCTGGCTGTCCTGGAACTCACTCTGTAGAGCAGGCTGGCCTCGAACTCAGAAATCCGCCTGTCTTTGCCTCCCAAGTGCTGGGATTAAAGGTGTGCGCCACCACTGCCCAGCCCTGAGCAATCTTACAACTTATTCTGACCTCTGTCGGCTATGTACGTACATGTACATATACATACATTCAGGAAAAACACTCATAAAATAAAAATAAATCATTTTTCAAATAAAGAGATTAAACCGTCATATTGTTAAGGAAGACTAGTGACATTTCCAATCTTGTACAGTTAATTTTCGGCTTAGTTGAGTTCTGTGAAGCATGTCATTGGAATTTTGATGGGGATTACCTTGAATCTGCGTATCACTTTTAATAATGCAGCTTCACAGTATTCTGCCAGACCATGAGCATGAGAGTTGTTTCCATCTTGTTGCACTCACATTCTTTATTCAGTGTCTTAGCTTTCATATGAAGGTCTTTTATGTCCTTGATTAGATTTATTCCTAAGTATCCTGTTGAATACAGGGGGATGTTAAATTACTGTTAATGGGATGTCCTTCCTAGTTTTTACTTATCATGTTCATTACCAATATATAGAAAAGCAACTAATTTTGTGTGTTGGTTTTATATACTAATACTTGGCTGAAAGTATTTATTGGATTCAAGATTTTTCTGGCAGAATGTTTAGGGTCTACATTTTAAATACAGAATCATGACATCTTCCCATAGGAATAATTCTTTCCTATTTGTCTCCTGTTTGTTACTTGTCTTGCTGCTCTAGCTGAAATGTTAAGACTTGGTTAGGGGTTGACTTTTTTCTTTGCTTAGAATTTCATGCACTTTGCCCATATCCCTCCCTCCCTTCCACTCTCTCCTACTCACGGTCCTTCCCACATTTCCCTCTCAAACTCATTTCTCTTCTAAATCCAGTTAGTTGGTATAAGGTTGACCATTGGGACATACAGCCAACCAGGGGGGTTCACCCTTAAAGAGAACTTAACTTTCTCTCCCTCTCTGCAGCCATCTGCTACCTACAGCTCCTCATCTAGGAGAGGGGCCTTGTGAACTCAACCCACATCTATGCTGGAATGTTGGCTAGTGTGATCTTGTACGGGCAACCATCATGACCAGACAGACTTTCAAAGCAATTTCACAGTCTTCAGGGTCTTACAGTTTTTTTCACCCATTCTGTGATGATTTCTGAGCTTTGGATGTAGGGTGGTAGTATAGATATCCTGTTTGGGAATGGGTACTCCATAGTCACTTTCTCTCTGCACTTTGACCAGTTAAGATTCTCTGAAATAACTCCTGTCTGCTACAAAAGAAACTTCCTTGATAAGGGGTGAGAGCTGTACTAATCTATGGGTATAAGTGTTTAGAAAGCAGTTGGACACTATGTCAGTTTAGCAATTTGGTAGTAGTAGGTTCTACTCTACGCTCCGACCTCCAGCCACAGGTTCTTAGCCCAGTTTACAATAGCAACTATGAGTTGCTGCCTATTGAGCTGGCCATAAATCTAATAAGACAGTCGGTTATTCAAGATACTAGTGTCACCTATGGTGGGCATGTCATTATTGTAGTTTGTAGGATTTACATCTGGATAGAATTTTTGAAAACTTTACTCCAACATCCTGCATAACACCTTTCAACATTAAAAGAGCTAGCCAAGCCAGGCAGTGGTGGCGCACGCCTTTAATCCCAGAACTCGGGAGGCAGAGGCAGGCAGATTTCTGAGTTCAAGGTCTACAGAATGAGTTCCAGGATAGCCAGGGCTACACAGAGAAACCCTGTCTCGAAAGACCAAAAAAAAAAGAGCTAGCCAGCAGGAAGGAGGCTTCCAGATCATTACCGCCTTGATTTCCAAAACCCATGACCAGAGTGGCTAGAGGATCTTACCTTCCGAAGAATTGTTTTGAATAGAATTGACAGAACTAACACTCTTGTCTCATTCCTGATTTTAGGGGGAAAAAAATGTTTTGAGTTTTCACTCATAAAATGTTTTCTCTTAGTTTGTTAGTCTTTATTATGTTGAAGTAATTTCCTTCTATTCCTAGCTTCTTTGGGGCTTTTATCTTGAGTTTACAAAAGATGCTTGACTTGATCAAAACTCTTTACTGGATCTATTGAACTCTCATGCCATTTCTGTCCTTGTATCAATTTACATGCTGTAGTAAATTTATTCATTTTTATTTGTTGAACCAAATTTGCATCTTTGGAATGAAACTGGTCAAAGTATTTGATCATCTAGATATGTTCTTGAATTTGGTTTACCCTAGTTTCTTTCAGAATTTTTACATCTATATTGATCAGGAAGATTAGCCTTTGGTTTTGTTGTTGCTGTTTTTGCATTCCAATCTCATTTTTTGTATCAAGTTAATGCTGGTTTCATACATTAGGTTTGATAGTGTTCCTTTTCTTCTTTATAGAAGAGTTTAAGGAGCATTGCTGTTAGCTCTTCTTGAAACATTTGGTAGAATCTCTCTGGAAACAAACACACTCAAAGAAGTACCTCACAGTCTCTTAGGTGATTTTAATCTCTTGAGCTGACAATGGACATCAACTATCATAGAAGCATAACTTGATTGTATACATTACATTTGTTTGACCAGAAACAAAACCTGAGATCATTCTGTAACAGAACATAGATTATTATCTTTAGATGTTATTAATGGCTGCTTTTTATCATGTAAATTATGTTTGGATATCAGTTTACATTCCTCTAGGTTGTTTTAACCTTCTAGTAGAATATACAATGGTGTTATGAGTGAACACTTAACACATGTCACTATCTCAGAATAAATTCTAATATGTGAAGCAGCTAAAGACTTGTGCCCCTGTAATTTGGGTACATGTTGCATAACTAAAAGAAATAGAATTCCTTGTTTGTGTCTTTTGTATTATTTCTACTTGTACTTTTATTCTTAATCACTTTTGGTTTTCTCTGGTCTTTGTTGTTTGATATTGAATCTTTTCTTTTTATGTCTGATGACCTTTCTGTTGTCTGTACTTATTGAAAAAGTGTCTCATATAGCCTAGACTGACCTGAATGAACTCACTATGTAGCTGAGGCTGTCCATGAACTCTTGACATTCCTATCTCTACCTCCACCTCTTTCTGCCATGTCCAGCTGCTTTCTGTTTAATATTTAAATGTGGAAAGCAAAAACAAGCAAACTTTGGATGTTCTGTGTAACTTGTACTCCATTAATAACAAGGTTAGGGTTAGGGGTTAGGGGTTAGGGTTAGGGTTAGGGTTTGTTTGTTCTGGGATTGCACATACTAACTATAAGAAACAGTTTTGAATTGTAGAAAAACTGGCTAGTTTGTTAATCTTTGTTTTTGTTTTTTGTAAGTAGTCCTTTTATTTACTTTGTTTCACTTTTTATAATTTTTTTTACGTTATACAAAGTAATGAGTTTTATCATGGAGTCTTCCTGCTTACGCATCATTCTATGGTGCGGTGTGCTGACTTGGTCCTCTCCCCTGCCTTTCCAACCATGCCTCTCCTTTTTTCCACCAGTCAGTCTCCACGTTTTGTGTTCTATTAGCTTCCTTACTTTTCACCTCCTATAAAAATCTTTCCTCCTAACTCAGTCACAAAAGAACAAACACGTTATGTACTCACTGATAAGTGGATATTAGCCCAAAAGTTCAGAATACGCAACCATTGGACTGAGTTTGAGGTCCCAGATGGAGGAGTTGGAGAGGGACTGAAGGAGCTGAGGGAGTTTGCAGCCCCATGGAGGGAGCAACAGTGTCCAATGGCCTGACCTCCCAATGCTCCCAGAGACTGGATCACCATCCAAAGAATACACATGGTGCTGGCCACATATGCGGCAGAGGAGGGTCTTGTTAGCCATCAGGGGGAGGAGAGGCCTTTGGGCCTAAGGCTGTTAGATGCCCCAGTATTGTGGAATGCCAAGGAGGGAAGACAAGAGTGGGTGAGTGGGTCAGTGGGGGAATACCCCCATAGGGGGAGGGGGAGGGATAGGGGGTTCCAAAGGGGAGACCTGGAAAGGGGGAAACATTTGTAATGTAAATAAAGTAATAAATAAAATAAGTATCTTTCCTCCTTTTCTGGTCTTGTGACCTACAAGCATACATGCATCATACATGAAAATTTAGGTTCTGCATGTGGGAGAAAATGTGCTGTCTGTCTTCCTGCGTCTGCCTTACTCCATGTAACATAATGGTTTCACTTTGCATCCATTTTCTTGCAGATATTTTATTTATCCATACAGTTAAAAAGTTTTTATTGTGAAAATTACCACATTTTTTAATCATTCATTTATTGATGGCTGTCAGTAATAAAGTCCTGTGAAACCAATGCAAAGTTCTTTATCTATTATGAATATTGACACTATGAATACAAAATGTATAAGGGTCTCTGAAATATTAAAGTCCTTCAGGTCTATACCAAAGAGAGGAGCAGTTGGGCCGTATGGTATTAATATTTTCATCTTTTTAACTTTTAAGAAATGTATTATAATTTATGTGCACAAGTTGCCATTGTCAGTGTTTTTATTACAGCAACAGAAAGCAAAACAAAAACAAAGCACAGGTGTTTTACCTGCTGAGCCATGTTGCCGGCCCTGGTTTGTTATTTGGAGGACCCTCCATGCTGATTTGGCTGCAAAAGTTATATACTTCCACCCACAGCTGATTTTGAGCCCCCTTCCCATACTCTAAGGAAAACCTGATTTAATCATGTTTTATATATTAAGTCCGTTGTACTAATACCTGACTAAATTAGAATGTGGGGGTCTTTTAACATTTAGTGTAATTGCTAATGAGGTATGTGAATTGTATTACCTGATTTTGCTGGCCATCTGCTGTGTGTTATACCTCATTTCTTTCCTCTGCTGTCCTGTTGCTGTCTCTCCATTAAACAGCTATTTTCTAATAAATTATATTCTATTTTTTTCACTTTCTACATTTCAAGGTTTTGTCTAACAGTTGCCCCAGGATCTATTTTGGATTATACCAACAAAAAGTCAGAAGCACATAAACGTATTTGTATATGTGTATCTTCATTCCCCTTATTCCTTACATTTTTTGTAACATGCCCAACAGCATAGATTTATAAATGATGAAATATGCAATTGCCTTTCAGTTCAGATACAAGAATATCAAAAATTACACATGGAGATATATTTACTCTGTACTTTATATTTAGTTGTCTTTACTGGTATTCTTTATTTCTTCATGTGAATTTTTTTCAGAGCTGCTATCTAGTGTCCATTTAAGCCTGAATTTCATGTATGACACATCTGCTAGTTTTAAATACTTATTTTTATCATAGCAAAATTTCATTATATATTTTCTAGAATTATAACTTTTTCAATATATGTAGTTTCTGCCTTTCTATTGATAGTTCCTGCTTGGTGAGGTTTGGTTTCTCTTAAGTCTGAGTGTATTTTAAGTACCTGGTTTATAGCAAGTACATCTATCTAGACTTCCTCAGGTGTAGTTTCTAATGATTACAGTTTGAGGAGAGGGCAAATATTTTGATTCTTTTATAGCTCATAATTCTTTATTGCAAGTTAGACATAAAATATGGTACTCTGGAAATTAGATTCAGACCCTGCCCAAGGTTTGTGTGTGCCATTTCTTATGGTTATTAGTATTTGTTGGCTGCTTGGGGGATGAATTTTTTCTGTGGCTTTTTTGAACAATGTTATGTTACTATGATTGTCTACTGGAGTCTCCCTAGCTTAACAGTCATCTGATAAGATACAGATTTCACTAAGGACCTGGAACCAATAAATCTCCAGTCTTTATTCACTTGGGGTCTCCATAAATATGTATTAGGATTCAGCATCAGCACTCAGATATGGAATTAACTGTCCTTAGTTAGCCTTCACATTCTGCTTTGGGGAGGCTTTCTCTTTAGCCTGAGATGGGAACTTCAGGCTTTCTCAAGCCTCTCTTGAGCATGTACACAGCCTTCCAAATATTTGTGATCTTCTAGCATCTCAGGACTGTTCAGGTTTTTTAATCTTTTTTTATCAATTATTTTATTTATTTACATTTTAAATGTTGCCCCTCTTCCCAATCCCCACTCCACTTCTCACCCACCCCCTCCCTGAACTAGAAACTTAAGGGTTCTTTGGAAAGTTGTTTGGATGGTGTTTTGCTGGGGCAAACACTGAAGGAACATTTTGTTCAAGTGGACACAGGTGTGAAAGGCTAAGGCAGACTTGTGAAGGAATGTTTCACTGAAGCAGACACAAGAGAGGAAGTTCTGCTAAAGCAAGCACGTGAAAGGACACGTGATGAAGGAGTCTTTGCTAAAGACACGCATGTATTGGTCTGCCTTATATTGCATAGTTGAGCTGCATTTGTTGGAACTCCATAGAGAGAAACGCACCAAAAAACGTCTGGTGGTGTGCTGCAGTTTCTTGCTTTCCTCAGACTTGGGCTGATTGGATGCATGTGCTGAGGCAAGGCATGTGGAGGACATGTGATGTTTGGAAGGTATAAATAGGATTCCTAACGGAGACAGAGCTTGGCTTGCTGGTACAGCTAGCTGTGCAACCTTGTGGATCTTGAGTCTTCGCTGATCTTCGCTTCCTGAGAGAGGCACAGCTGAGAACTTCTCCTGGTGTTCCTGCTGGTCCCTCCTGCTGACTGGTGCTAAGGCTGAGGCCTGGTTGTCTCTGCTAGGTTGTGTCACCCTGTCACTGCTGTTGCTAACCTGATTCTACTGAATTGGACTGCTGGTGTATCCGTGAAGTGTTTGCAAGTGGATCGAGCTGCTGCTGCCTGATAACTGAACTGATTTCCAGACAACACATATAGGAGTTGCTCCAAAGAACCTTTCTAAACAGGTCCACTCCTGCCACCCCACCCCCTAGCCCCACCCCCATATCCTTTTTTTTT